>JAJTUV010000601.1:0-680632 GCA_021653895.1 Mastomys natalensis | reverse complement strand
ACACCCCAAACCCCCAAAATCTGGCCAACCTTTGGTGGCAGCCCACTAAAAGGCCCCGGAAGAAAGCTTTTTTTTTGCCTGCTTGCCTTCGTCGGAAGCAACCCCCCCTTACGTCCCTGGGGCAACCTTAGGGGTTGGGGGGCCCTTTTTCCCTGGGGTTTTTTTTCAACGAGAAAAAAGGGGCATCTCTCGGGATTGTCTTGGAGCCACCCCGCATGGGACGGCTAAGACACCTTTTTGAAAATGAACAGTTTTGGTTTTTTGGTTGGACTACCTGCCGGGACCCCATTGTTGGACTACCTGGCCCAAACCAGGCCTCTGGGGCCAATCCAGACAAAGCACTCATACCCATAAACTTTTTTTTTTTTCCTGTACAGGGTTTCTCTGTGCCCCCTGGCTGCCCTGCAACTCACCCTGTAGACCAGGCTTCCCTTGAACTCACAGACATCTGCCTGCCTCTGCCTCCTGAGTGCTGGGATTAAAGGTGTGCGCCACTCCCCACCTGGTAATTTAAAATAAATTTTAATTAAAAAATTAAAAAACCAGCCAATGAATATTGGCTTCAGTGGAGTAAGGTTGCTTGTGCGGGGCTGATTTCAATCCCTAAAAACTCACGTGTGCTGGGGAAAGAGATGACACCGAAGCTGTCCTGTGACCCTTCCACATGTACACCCGGCACATGAACACCAACACACACAAACACCACCCAGATGCACACACCGTCTGATGTAAAATAAAATAAATTAAAACAAAAAATATAAAGTATAAAGAAAGTGTGAATGCAGCGGAATGGCTGGGGCCTTCGCAGATAGTCACTTAAAGGCAGGAAGCCCCCAAATTTAAACACAAACGAATGACCAGGCACAGAGACACAGACCCAAAAGGCCAAGGTTGCCAAGCATGATGGTGCAGCCCTTTTTTTTTTTTTTTTTTTTTTTTCCGAGACAGGGTTTTCTCTGTGTACCCGGCTGCCTGGAACTCACTCTGTAGACCGGCTATCCTGGAACTCAAACTCAGAAACCACCTCCTCTGTCCCCCAAGTGCTGGATTAAAGCGTGCGCCACCCACTGCCCCTAATGGTGCACACTTTTAATCCCAGCACTTGGGAGGCAGAGGCAGGAGCTCTACAGCCAAGGCTACACAGAGAAACCCTGTCTTGAAAAACAACCAACCAAAACCAACAACAATTAAAAATAATCAAACTAGAAAAGCCCCCAAGAACGAAAACAAAAAAGATGTTGCTTGCTGCCTTGGGTTAGTGCGGCTTAAGAATGAGCCAGGGACCTTTTCCAGGAAGGTTTTGAAGATAGCTTTCCTGTTCGACAAGAGATGTTGTCTTATTTAATACCTTTCCTGATGACTATCTTTGAAGGTGAAATTTTAGTCCTCTTCATAAAGAGGAGGGAAGTGAATTTGGTGTCGAAACTTAGGGTTCCAGCTCCCAGCTCTGTCTGCATTCTGCCGCTTCTATCTTCTGGGAATTATTGTTCTTTTTTCCCTTTCTGGTTAATCTAATTCTCGGGGTTCCGGCCCTGAATCTGTGAGGCATATAGTCTTCCCTTGTCAGGGTTCTAAGCCTGAGAAGAGTGGGGTACCTTCCCCTTCCTAGCTGTGTAAGCCCTACCACCACGCTGCTGGGCGGCTTTTCATTTGTGTGCACATTTCTGGTCTAGGTAATGGGCGGAGCTCAGTATTTGCCCAAGCACAAACCCCAGATTCCATCCCCATGCTTGTGACCTTACCATTCGGAGGTGGAGGCTGGAGGGTCACAAGTTCTAGGTCACCCTTGTCAATGTAGTGAGCTTCAGGTTAGTTTAGTGTACACGGGACCCTGTCAGAAGTAAAAGGGACGGGGCTGCTCCTTGGGTTCGCTGAGGAAGTGGCCACCATCCTCAGCTCTTGGCTACAGGTCCTCATCCCCTTGGCAGGTGACTTTGTACAGACTCAGAATCCGCTGTGATGGGGTGAGTAGGTTCTGCAAAGTCAACTGTTTTGCCCATGCATCCCTTCACAAGCCCTCTGTGATGCTTTGCAGATTGTTTGGCCCAGGATGGGCACTATTTGGAGGTTGGCCTTGTTGGAATAGGTGTGCACTGTGGGGGTGGGCTTTAATACCTAGTCCTACTTCCTGGAAGTTAGTATTCTCTAGAGCCTTCAGATGAAGATGTAGATCTCTCTGCCTTCCTGGACCATGCCTGCCTGGATGCTGCCCTCCTCCCGCTTTGATGATAATAGACTGAGTATCTGAATTGTAAGCCAGCCCAATTAAATGTTATCATTTATAAGTCTTGCTTTGGTCATGGTGTCTGTTCACAGCGGTAAAACCCTAACTAAGACACCCTCGCAGTATGGCTACAGTCTGTAAGGCGGTGGGACACAGCAGCCCGTTATGTAGCTTCTGTCTGCACGCCCACCTAGAGAAGTTGCACTGAGCAGCCTCTCCTGCCTTCACCTCCCCACTGCTGTGGTTTGGAGGCCAGCTGCCAACATGCTGTTTCAAGCAGCCCTGGGGTGGAACTCCAACTTCACACACACCAGGCAAACACTTTATCCTTTTTTTTTTTTTTTTCTTTTCCTAATCTTTATTTTGAGAAGGATTTTTGCTTTGTAACTCGGCTAGCCTTGAACTCATAATCCCCACTGCCTCTGCCTCTCCAGTGGTTTAAAAAAAAAAAAAAATACACAGGCATTTTACATGGAAATTTTTTTCTACTGTTCATCTTAGCTTCTGTAAATGGGGCCTTGTAGATTAGACTGTTTAAAAAAAATATGTGGGGACTGAGAAATGGCTCAGCAGTTGAGAGACTTGTTGCTCTTGCAGAAGAGCCAGGTTCAATTCTCAGTACCCACATGGTAGCTCACAACCATCCTTAACTAGGGGATCCAAAACTCTGACCTTTGTAGGGCACCGGGCAAAGACTTCACAGGAAATAAATCTTTAAAACAAAAGTGTAAAAAAAAAAAATGAACAAGAGAAACCCTCTAGGTTGGTATTTTTTACATGTATTTATTTTATCTTATGCATGAAATGTAATCTGGTGCCCGGTGGGATTTGCAGCCGGGTTCTTCCTCTGCAAGGACAGCCAATTTTTTAGCTGCTGACTCTCCCTATCTTGCTGCCACCTTGAGCCCCAGACCCTTAATGCATGCATTTTACCACCGCATGGGGACAGCTGTAGAGACACCTCAACAGTTTGGTTAGCTTATGGGCCTAGATAGCCAAAGAATGGCACATTTTCAAGTGAGATATGTCCAGGGCTGGCAAGATGGCTCAGTTGCTAAGAGCACTGGCTACTCTTCTAGAAGACAGAGATTTGATTCCCAGCACCCACAGGGCAGCTCACCACTGTAACTCTCCATTTCTATGTCAATCTTCTGACATTCATGAGCTCCAGGCACACTTGTGGTGAACAGATATAGATAAGGCAAAACGCCGGTACACGTTAAAAACATAAAAGTTTAGGGGGTGCCGAGGAGAAACCTGAGCCCTCATTCGCACCACCAGGCAATGCCTCTCCCAAGCCGCACCCCCAGCCCGACACCTGGGAATCAAGAAGGGGAGAAAATGAGTTCAGGTCATGGCCAAGAACAGAAGTGGGGGACCCACAGAACTATGTTTTACTCTGGGGCAGGGGTAGGGGTGGGATTGTTCCAGAAACTAAAGAAGGGGAGGCAGGGAGGACTGAGAAAAGGGAAGGAACCGCATTGTGTTTTCTGGGAATGGCATTTTTCAGGACTTGGGGTGTGGCCCTTTTCCCATTTTTGTGGTGAAGTCCAGTCACTGCAACTGTCAACTGTCCTGACTCTGGGGAAGAGGGCGGTTGAGCATATAGACAGGATTTCCTTTTTCTTTCCTTTTCGTTTAAAGAGACAGGGTCTCCTGGCTGTCCTGGAACTTGATATGTAGATCAGGCTGGCCTCAAACTCACAAAGAGATTCACCTGCCTCTGCCTCCCAAGTGCGGATATTAAAGTCTACCATGACGCTTAATTTGGGGATATATATTTTTTTTTTTTGGCAAGGTTTTATTCTAGTTGGGCACCCTACACACTTTATATACAACGGGAAAATGACTTCACGTGAGTAAATCTTTAAAAAACACTAGTGTAGAAAAAAATTAACAAGAGAAAACCTTCTATGTTGGTTCAAGCAGTCTTCCTCCCTTAGCCTTCTGTTGCAGGAATTGCAAGCATGTGACCCACAGGAGGGCTACACGGCACACGGGTTTATAATGAGGCTGAGGGCGGTTGAGGGAGGTGGTGTCACGAGGCCACAGGCCTCTGGGGATTGGGCGGGAGGGAGTAGATCTGGAGGAGGGACCCTTTAGAAGGTCCACACTGTCTTAGGAGGAGGAACTTCCCCCAGGCAGGACCCAGGAGCTTCAGAGGGTGTAATATTAGCCCCCCCTCCCCCCCCATCCCTCTCATTCCTCCCCTCCCCTCCCAGCGCTGGGAGCTGACAGTGACTCAGTAGCCGGTGGTGCCTCTGCATACCTCCTGGCTTAATTGCGCTCCACCTTTGTCCACAGCCCACTGGCAGAGGGAATGTTCATTAACCCCACAATGACCATTACCTTCTGGAAGGTTCCGGGCTGCTGCTGGTACTTTGGCTAATTCAGGGTTTTTCAGGTCTCTTCCCCCGCCCCCCTTTGTGTTTTTAAATGTAATTTTAAAATTATTAATTTTTATGCGCATTGGTGTTTTGCCTGCATGTCTCTCTCTTGTGTGTGAGGGTGCCGATCCACTGGAACTGGAGTTACAGGCAGTTCTGAGCTGTCACGTGGGTGCTGGGAATCGAACCTGGATCCTTTGGAAGAGCAGCCAGTGCTCTTAACCCCTGAGCCATCTCTCCAGCCCTGCCTCCCTTTTTTGTATTTGTTATTAAAAAGATGTATGAGTGTGTGGGTGCTAGAGAGGCCAGAGGTTTTGGACCCCCAGGAGCTGGAGTTCAGGCAGCTGTGAGGTGCCCTACTGGGTGCTGGGAACTGAACTCATTCAGTAAGTCTTGCCCACCAGGCATCTTTCCAGCCCCTCTGGTCTCTTTTTCTAGGACATGGTGTGCACACATGTTTAATCCCAGTATTTAGAAAGCAGAGGCAGGAGGATTTTGCCGTGTCTTGAGTTTCTGCTCTTCCTCCTGTCTCCGCCTTCCCAGCGCTGAGGTTACCGGCACATGCTGTTACCATTTCCTATGGCTTCCTGTCTGTTAGGCAAGCCTCAGTCAACTCAGCTCCATTCCAACGCCCTCTGTTAAAAAAAAAAAAATTTACATCTATATTTGCATTTGTTTGTTTGTTGTGTGTGGCAGTCCAAGGCCACCTGGTGGGAGTCCTCTTAGCACCCTGAATTTCAGAGATTGAACTCAGGGCTCTTGGCAGCGGCAAGGCTATCTACTCACTGAGCTATCTTGAAGGCCTTGCTTTGGTTGTTTGACTGGCTGGACTTTTATTTATTTATTTTTTTAAGATAGGTTTTTACTACATAACTCTGACTGGCCTGGAACTTTCTATCTAGACCAGGCTAGTCTTGTTCTTTGGGTGATTCTCCTGCCTCAGTGCTTGGATTACAGGTGCATGCCACCACACTGGCCTCCCGGGTACCACTGACCGTGCGCCACCCTGAGCAGTGCCCAGGGAACCCATTTGGTATCTAGTTCTCCCTAATTCACAGAATGTCTGTGGCCAGAAGCGTTCCTTTGAGTCAACCAGCCCAACCATTGGCCCAAAATGGATCCAGAGTGATGAAGGCCGCAAGCTCGAACAGCCCGTTAGATGTACGCTAACTGACATGGGGCACAGCAGCTGACAACTGTCCAGTGAGGAAAGAACTGTAAAAAGAGGGGAGTGAGGGTGCGTGCGTGGCACCAGAACTCTCAGGAAAGCCGTGAGCATCCCGATCCCCCACCCTGCACCTCATCCTTCACCTTCATTTCTCTTGTGCTGCATCTTAGTCTCCTCCTCAGGACCTACAAGATGGAAAGAGAACCAACGAGCTGTTGTCTGACTCCCACCAACGCCCATGCACAGAGGCACACATACATATATACACATGTACATACATACATACATGTAACATACATACATACATATACATGCACACATACACACTCTACACCATGTACAGACATACATAGAGAGACACACACACACTATATATATGCACACACACAGACACACATAGAGATACACAAACATGCAAGCACACATATACACACATGTGTCCACACACATACATACACATATACACCACATCTATGCATACACACACACACACACACACACATATATATACACACTGTACACACCTCAGGCATACATACACACATGTATATACACCTATGCACATACACATACATACACACAGACACATACATGCACACAAACATACATACATTATACCACACCCATGCACATACATACATATGCATGTACATGTATAACACATACACAATATACAGGCACATGTACATATGCATACATAACACCCCCATGCACAGATACACACAACATACACACACAGATACATACATACACATCATGCACAGACACACCATACACACATGCACACACAGCAGGATCATCCTCTGTGGTGGTCCACCCTTGGCACTGTGTAAATGGAACAGATCTTCCCTGAAGAGGCTGCATTTGTCTTCAAGAACCTGCAGCTCTCTTGACCTTGGCTGTGTAGAACATGGCGCTTTCAGAGAGATGAAGGGTGTAGGTCAGGAGTGCATTATCTCAGCTATCCTCAGCCTCCCACGGTAACCATTTTCCATCCACCTCTTGTATGACCTAACATCCTCTTGACTTTTAGAAGACATTCTTGACACACAAGGATGCAGCTTCCATCAACCCTTAAGCTAAGACTTTGAGTCAATGGGTTCTTATAGCAGGGAGCTGTGCTTTGGCTCTAGCCTGCAGGAAACTGGCGTGTCATCCCGGCACTTTATAAAGCAGGAATCGACACACGCCCCTGCAGTCTCACCTTGGAAGGTGGAGGCAGGAGCAGCAGAAATTCTACATCATCTTTGGTCACACAGTGAGTGTGAGGCTAGTCTGGACCACGTCTCAAAACCGAAGTGCAGTTGTGGTTGCTTAGGACTTTAAATCCCAGTACTCAGGGAGCAGAGGCAGGTGGATTTCTGTGAGTTCAGACCAGCGTTTTCTCATCTGCTATAGTTTGTCTACCTGAAGGCACCGCCAATGCATTCTGGTTTGCTTTGAGGAAGGGTTTCCTGTATCTCAGGCTGGCTTAGAACTCACTACCCAGGTAAGGGTAACCTTGAACTCCTGATCCTTCGGCTTCCTGAGCGCTAGAATCACAGGCATGCTCACAACATGCAGTACTGGCGTTTGAGCCTTTGGCTTTTTGTACTAGGTGAGCAATTGAGCCCCACCCTCACCCTCCACCCCCCCCTATAATTTTCAATGACGCATAACTTGTGACTGCAGGCTAACATCACCTTTCCGGAGGGTCATTTCCACGTCATTCTCTCTCGCTAACTTGAACTTGAACCTACTACTGGTCTAGAGAATGGAATCTGTGGCCTGGGTGGAGACCTAACGTCCCAGCTTGGGGTGGGATTCGGCAGGTCATTCACTTTCCCTAAGGGCTATCTCTAGGACAGTGGGGTCCTGGGAAGAGACAGGCAGAAGGAATAACTAGTCCTTTTCTGAGATACCATGGTCTCCTCCCAGAATCCCTGTCCCTAGTGTGTAAGCCCATTTGTCACAGCACATGATCTGGTAAGTGTGTTTAGCACATGTAAGTTTATCTATCCTTTCTTCTATCTCTTTCTAAGCATGAGTTTGTCAGTGATTCGGGGGTTCCCTTCAACATTCTGGGCTTCCTTACACTTTCTCCAAAGCCTCCCTTGGCACCATGTGGCTGCTTGTTAGCCATGTGTCTGACTTCCGTCCCAGCTGAAATGGCATGGTCCCTTGTCCCTTCCTGCACTCCCCTCCTCCTCGCGGAGGCTGCTGACGTTTACAGCTCGCCTACCCTGGGGTTTTTCTTTTAAACTCTAATAAAGTTGTCCTTATGTCTCCAATTGAGTTCATTCTTAAATCCATTTATTAATGAAGCTAAGAACCCCAGGAGGGGACCCCTCAGTTTCCCCAGATCAGTTTCTCGGCAGAGCTGCTGTTTGACATCAGCAACTGCACGCAGCTGGCTCAGCGCTGGCGGGGAGGGGGGGCGGGCTCGTAGGGGGGGAAGGGACGGATGGGGAGCACCTCACAGATGTCAGCAGCTCCCCCTTCCTTTCTGCTGGAAAACCCGAAAATATCTCCTGACATTGACAGATGTTCTGTGGGGGCAATCTCAACCCCCCTTCCTGATGGAGAACCACGAAACGGCTGGAAAAAATTACCTCCCAATGTGGTACAGGAGCTGGGGCTCCGGCTGGGGCCCTCCCAGGGGTAGGTGGTCAGAACCAGATACCTTACTTTGATCCTAACAATCTAACAGACTGTGTGGCCATGTGTTTCCTATCTGCTGGGGCTCAGAGACCTCACTGTCCCGGGGTGGGGTCTGGAGTCTGTGGGAATAACCAGGCTCCCTCTGGGACCGCGGAGGGGAAGAACATGTCAATGATGTCTTGGTTAATGAAGAAACATGTCATTCTGTGAAAGGAAAAAAAAAAAAGAGAAGTTGGTATTAGGGGTGCATGCCTGTGATCCCTGCTCTTGGGAGTTGGAGGCAGGGGGAGGGGATTTCAAGTTGAAGACTAGCCTGGGCTATCTATTGAGGCCTTGACTCGAATAAGTTGAGATACCTGCTGCTGTTGGAGAGGGTGGGGTAGCTCACAGATCTGTGGAGCCAGATCCAGGGAGTTGACATGTCTGGCCTCTGCGGGGACGTGTACTCATACACACTTACAAATAATTAAAAAAAAAAAAAAAAGTATTTAAGGAAATGAGGAACTGGAGACATGGGCCGGTCACTAAGGGCTGCTGTGTGAAGCTCTAAGTTCTAAGCACCCACCTAGGAGCCTGAGAGCCTTGAATCCTAGCACCGGAGAGATGGAGACCAGAGGATCCCTGGAGCTCCCTGGACAGCTAGCCTTGCAAAACTGATGGACTCTGTGTTCAGTGAGAGAACGTGTCTCAGGAAGTAAGGTGGAGAGGTTGGGGAGACGGCTCAGTGGGTAAAGTCCTTGCCAGGGAAACATGAAGACCAGGGTTCTGATCTCCGAACCCCACACAAATGCTAGGTGGGTAGGATGGCCCCCCTGTCATCTCAGCTCTTGGGAGACAGATAGGATCCCCCAGAGCAAGCCATCTAGTTAGAGTATCAGGATTGGTGAGCTTGAGGTTCAAGGGGGGTGGCCTCGCTTTGATATAAGGTGGGAGATGATTATGAAAGACAGGTGACATCAGCCTACAGTTTACACACGCACACATGCACACGCGGGCGCGCACTCACACATGTGAATAGAAAGACACACATGGGCCGGGCGGTGGTGGCTCACGCCTTTAATCCCAGCACTTGGGAGGCAGAGGCAGGTGGATTTCTGAGTTGGAGGCCAGCCTGGTCTACAGAGTGAGTTCCAGGACAGCCAGGGCTGCACAGAGAAACTCTGTCTTGAAAAAACAAAAAACAAAAAAAACCCCAAACAAACAAAAGAAAGAAAGAAAGAAAGAAAGAAAGAAAAAGAAAGAAAGACACACATGTATACCATTCCCAAAATAAGGCAGAGAGAGAGTCACTGAGGATGACACCCGATGATGTCAGCGTCTAACCTGCACACGTACACATTTGTACATGCATGAACATGTATACACACCCACAACACGTAAGAGAAAAGCGACTGAGTGGCTGCATCTTGGCAGGTGTAGAATTCTGTGTGACCTCAGGCAAGCTCCTTGACATCTCTGGGCTGTGAAGATTAAGTGCCACGGATTGGGCAGGTGGCCAGAGCTTCTGTGGTCTACAACTGGTCCAGCCCTGTGAATGGTGAGTGTTTGTTTTTACTCTTGAGATAGATGCCCAGCTGGATGGTTGCAGAAGCCTCCTAAGGGCTTTCTGGGAAAGCGGGGCTTCGGGTTCTGCCACATAATCTTGCCATTTTGAGTTGCTGAGGGCCATCTTGATGTCTGTCACACAAACCAAAACACTGGGAGAAACTTTCAAGTGGGTGGTTCCTTTAATAGCCTTTTGTTTTTGGTTGACCTGATATTCTTGAAAAGCTTGATTTTTATATTTGTGTGTTTGTGTGTGTATTTTTTTCGAGACAGGGTTTCTCTGTATAGCCCTGGTTGTCCTGGAACTCACTCTGTAGACCAGGCTGGCCTCGAACTCAGAAATCCGCCTGCCTCTTGTGTGTGTATTTTGACTGTTTGTTTTTTGAGACAGGGTTTCTGTGTAGCCCTGGGTGTCCTGAACTCGATCTCTAGACCAGGCTGACGTCAAACTCACAGAGATCTGCCTGTCTCTGCTTCCCCAAGGGGCTGGGATTAAAGGTGTGTGCCACCATGTCTGGCTATTAAAGTAAATGTTAAAAACAAACAACAAACAAACAAACAAACAAAACCCCCCAAACCTAGGGCAATTAAAGAAACATCCATGGAGATGAGGAAAGAAGACTTAAGAGAGATGTTAAGTAAAAATGACAGGTCTTGGAGAGGTGGCTCTGTGGTTAAGGACACTTATGCTTCCAGAGGACCCCACCACCCATATGGTAGCTCACAACCATCCTCTCACTCCAGTTCTGGGGATCTGACACACTCATCTGGTTTCCTTGGGCACCAAACACAGAGATGGTACACAGACATACATGCAGGCAAATCACCTGTACATGTACAAATTAAAATAAAGAAATAAAAATTACAGGAGTCCATTGACTTGACTAATCGTCAAATGGCCACCAAGTGGCCAGGCTAAAGATCAAGATGGACTCCATTCACGTCTCTCAAGTGAACTCTTTCCTGGCCTAGAAGTGCAGGTGAAATGGTTCCCAGCTGAGTTCTCAGGCAGGCCATTACATTGACAACTGAAGATCCTCTCTCCTTCACAATCATGCAAGAGTCTCCTCGTAGGCCAAGACCAGCCCTCAGCCTATCGACTCCCTTTTTGTAGACGGGGCTTTGACAGTCCTAACACACCAGAGTATCTACCGTGTGTCTCGGAATTCTAGAATAACTCTACAAAAATAATTTTATAACATCTAAAGGCCTTTAATAAAGACTGTTATGCCAGAGCTGGGCTGTGGCTCATGGTGGCTTGGTTTGCTTAGCACACTTGAAGACCTGGACGCCCCAGCATTGTCAAGAGGCAGGAAGCAGGGCTGGAGATGTGGTTTAGCTGGTCAAGTGCCTGCTGTCCAAGCACGAAGCCCCAGCACCCTACAAACTGGCACGGAGGTGCACGCTGCCACGCCAGCACTGAAGTGGAGACAGGAGGACCAGAGGTTCAAGGTCCTTTTCAGCTCCACAGGGAGTTTGAGGCCAGCTTGGGCTACATACAACCCGACCTAAAAGAAAAATGGTACAAGTTGGATTTTTTTTTTTTTTTTTTTTTTTTTTGAGACAGGGTTTCTCTGTGTGTAGTCCTGGCTATCCTGGAACTCACTCTGTAGACCAGGCTGGCCTCGAACTCAGAAATCGCCTGCCTCTGCCTCCCAAGTGCTGGGACTAAAGGCGTGCGCCACCACCACACCGGCAGTTGGATTTTTTTAAAACAGTTCTTTTAGATTTATTTTCTTTTCCTTTGTGCATATGAACGTGTTGCCTGCACTCGTGTGTGTGTGTGTGTGTGTGTGTGTGTGTGTGTGCACGCGCCACATGTGTGCCTGTTGGAGCCCTGGACTAGGCTTATAGAGACTAGGCTTATAGATGGTTGTGAGCCACCATATGGGTCTGGGAATCAAACCTGGGTCACCTTAATCTCTGAGCCATTTTTTTCAGTCCCTGCAATTCTGTTCTTTAACCCTCTTTTTTTTTTTTTTTTTTTTTTGTTTTTTTTTTTTTTTTTTTGTTTTTCAGGACAGGGTTTCTCTGTGTAGCCTGGGCTGTCCTGGAACTCACTCTGTAGACCAGGCTGGTCTCGAACTCAGAAATCCGCCTGCCTCTGCCTCCCAAGTGCTGGGATTAAAGGTGTGAGCCACCACCGCCCGATCATTTTTTTTTTTTTTTGGTCTTTAACCCTCTTGTGTTGTGTTTTTTCTTTTTTTTCCTAGACAGGTTTTCCTAGACAGGATAGCCCTGGCTGTCCTGGAATTCACTCTGTAGACCAGGCTGGCCTCTGAGATTCGCTTGTCTCTGTCTCCCCAGAGCTGGGATTAATAGGTGCGCTCCCATCGCCTGGGTTCCGTATTTTTTCTTTCTCCCGCCCACCCCCTTCCGACTCCCTTCCCGGCTCACTCATCCCTTCCTGCTCCGCTTTCCCCGGCTCTCTGTCTCCCTCTGCTGTTCACCAGACACGGTGCGTCAACACCTTTTGGCTCTTACCACAAACCCGGAACAGGAGGGAAACCGTGGCTGTTTAAGTTTTCCCAACAGTATGTTTCTTCCTCCTTCCTGTTCTGAGACATGGTCTCACTCTGTAGCTCAGGCTGGCCTTGAAATCAGGATCCTCCTGGCCCCATCTTCCCTGTACTGAGATTCTGTGGGTATGAGCCACCCCGCAAGCCCGCTGCTTGCTTCCCCAACCCCACCCCGGAAACAGCCCTACCTAGCCTAGAACTCACAGAGATCCACCTGCTCTGCCTTTTGAATGCTGGGATTAAAGGCACGGGCCAGCATGCCCTGCCCCCTTCAGCTTTTAACATGAAAGGGTGGTCTGTTCAATGGTCCTGGCCAAGTAGACGTAAATTATTATTTGGGACCTGGAGAACAAAGTCTTTGAATCATTCTATCCGTCACCCAATGCAGAACACCTCCTCCAGGAAGGCTTCCTGGGCTGGACAGACTGGGCTAGGTGAGTTCCCTTGGCTCTGTTCTGGGGATCAATTCAGAAATGGTTGATTTCCTCTGAAGAGAGCATGAGACTTTCAAGACTGGGATTTTTTTTTTTTTTAGTATCTCAGGTAGACCTCTCACCCTCATTCCCAAAGCACAGAGGTGGAGGAGCAAGTACTGTCCTCTTGGTGTAGTTCTCACTGTCGCCAGCAGGGGGCACCGGAGCCCCATGCTTTTGCACAGACTTGTCGTGCTGGAGCGAAAGGGGGACACAGGTGAGTCTTCTCTTCTTCAGTATCAGTCAGGCTGTGAAGAACCTGGGGACTTGGCCCAGGATATCCCATCCGGGGTTTTGTATCTTCCCCTCTGTCTCTTGTATTTAATAAAGCCGATTTAGAGCCGAGCCAGGCACAGTGCCTCCTGTAGCACAGGCTGGCCTTGAATGTGCTATGTAGCCGAGGATGGCCTCACATCTCTGATCTTACCTCTTCCTCCCGATGCTGGGATTACAGGCTTGCATCATCACACCTGGACCCAGAAGCTGACAGTGGTCCCCGGGAAAGTCTCACCCTTAGGCCAGAAGGAAAGAAAGGGGATAACATGGACCTGGTTTTCCATCCATCCATCCCATCCATCCATCCATCCATCCTGTATTTGGAGGACAGTAACACCTGTGCCAATTTTTCTGTTTTGTTCTTTTATTGAGATGGAGTCTCATGTAGCCCAGGCTGGCCTTGAACTTTATGTAGCTGAGGCTGGCTGAAGTTCAGTGTCTGCTGTGTATCTGGATGTGTAGTAGGAGACTTGATCCCTAGACTTCCTGCCTCCATCCCAAAAGTGCTGGAATTAGGGTGTGCCCTCCCACACCTGCCCACATCCCCCTTCTGTGGGCTGTTGGATTTGTTCATCCAGTAGAGAACCCCTTCCTTCCTTTCCTTCCTTCCTTCCTTCTTCCTTCCTTCCTTCCTTCCTCCTCTCCTCTTCTTCTGACTTGCTATGTAGCTCTGGCTGTCCTTGAACTCGGTCTGTAGACTAGGCTGGCCTCAAACTCACAGAGATCCACCTGCCTCAGCTTCCCAGTGCTGGGACTAAAGGCGTGCACCCACGTGGTCCAGTCCCCTTTCTTACGTACTGGGGAGTGGTTGCAGGTCCTCACCTCCGGCTAAATTAATCACTGTGCAACTGAGTTTCATCACAGCCTTTGCTTTGTTATTAATTAGGGTTTGTTTTATAAATTGTTGTCAGATACAGGCATCAGGGTGCACACCTTTAACCCCAGCACTGGGGAGGCAGAAGTCATCAGATCTCTGTGAGTTCAAGGCCAGCCTGGTTGACATAGCAATTCAAGATCATCCAGGACTACATAATGAGGCCTTGCTTGTTTGTTGTGTGTGTGTGTGTGTGTTGTGTGTGTGTGTGTGTGTATGTGTGTGTGGGGGTGTTGTGTGGGTGTGTGTGTGTGTAATGTGTGTGTTGTTTGTTGGTGTTGTGTGTTTGTGTGTGTGTGTATGTTGTGTGGTGGTGTTGTGTGTATGTTGTTGTGTGTATCTGTGTGTGTGTTGTGATGTGTGTGGTGATGTATGTTGTGGTATGTGTGTGTTGTGTATAGTTGTGATGTGGTGTGTGTGTGTGTGTGTATGTGTGTGTGTGTGTGTGTGTGTGTGTGTTCAGGGTCTAGAGAGATGGCTCAGAGGTTAAGAGCACTTCTGGGTTCTGTTCCTAGCATTCAGATGACAGCTCACTTCCATTTATACTCCAATTCCGGGATACACACCCTCTTTTGGATTCGGAGGACACCAGGGAACCATGTAGTGGATATATACTTGCAAGTAAAACACTCAGATGCGTAAAATAAAAGCAAGTAAATATATTTTTGTTGGTTTGTGTGTGTGTGTGTTGTTATGTTTTTAAGACAAGGTTTCTCTGTGTAGCCCTGGCTGTTCTGGAACTCATTCTGTAGACCAGGCTGGCCTCAAACTCAAAGATCTACCTGCCTCTGCCTCCAGAGAAAATAAGTAAATCTTTAGAAAGAAACAAAATTGAATCTGGGCGGTAGTGGTGCATACCTTTAATCCTAACCCTGAAGAGACAGAGGCAAGCAGATCTTTGAGTTTGAGGCCAGCCTGGTCTACACCGTGAGTTCCAGGACAGCCAGGGCTCACAAGAAACCCTGTCTGGAAAAACCAAACAAACAACAGTAACAATAAAAAGAAACAAACTAGAAATTTTATATGTGGTTCTGGCTGTTCTGGAACCTGGTAGAGAACAAGCTGGCCCTGAACGTTTTCAAGACCCTTCTGCTTCTGTGTGCTGTGAGTTTTACATCAATTTGACACAAGCTAGTCATGAGAGAGGAGGAGCCTCACCTGAGTAGATGTCTCCATAAGACTGGGCTATGGCAAGCCTGTTAATGAGGACCCATCCACTGTGGTGGTGCCATCCCTGGCTGGTGGTCCTGGGTTCCAGGCGGAGCAAGCCACAAGGAGCAAGACAGTAAGCAGCACTCCTCCATGGCCTCTGCATCGCTCCTCCTTCCAGGTTTCGTCTTGCTTGAGTTCTTATCCTGAATTCCTTCGGTGTTATACAAAAATTTGGAAGGGTAAATCCTTTCCTCTACTTGTTTTTGGTCGTGGTGTTTTGTCATAGCAACAGTACCCTAACTAGGACCCCTCCCTCCCAAATCCTAGTGCTATGGGTCTTGTCACAGCAGCGGGCATTATTATTAAATTTGAGAAAGGGTCTCGCAAGTTTCCCGGGCTGCCTTTGAACTTATGACTCTCCTGCTTCAGCCTCTCCAGTAGCTGGGATGACAGACTTGTATCGCTGCAATGAAGCTTCCAGTAGAATTTGCTGCGGAAGAGAAGCCCACATTCTGTAGCCACAGAATCTGGTTTTGACTCTCATTTTTGTGACCCGAGCATTGGAGACTGGAGACAGGGGCTGCTTGGTGCTTCCTGACCATTCAGTTCAGTCATGTTTAGCGCGAGACCTTGTCTCAAAGGGTAAGGTGTGAGTTGGTGTGATGGAGCACACCTCTTTGAATGCAGAAGGCAGAGGCAGGTAGATCTCTGTGAGTTCAAGACCAGCCTGGTTTACACAGTGAGTTCCAGCACAGCCAGGGCTACACAGCCCTTTTTCAAAACAAACCAACTAGAGAGCAATAGAGACTGTCCTTGAGAATGGAGTGAATTTGAATGAGAATGGCTCCCTTAGGCTCCCGGGTCTGAATGCTTGGTCCCTGATTGGTAGAACTTTTGGGGGAGGGGGCGGATTAGGATGGCCTTGTTGGAGGAAGTGTGTCACTGGGGACAGGCTTGGAGGTTTCAAAATCCCACACCATTTCTAGCGCTATCCCTGCTTGCCTGCTGCCACACTCTGTGCCATCACAGTCACAGACTCTAACCCTCTGGAACTCTGAGTCCCTAGATTTAATGCCTTTTTTTTTTTTTTTTTTTTTTCATATTGCTCTGGTTCTGGTGGTTTTTTTTTCATAGCAATAGAAACATAACTGAGATGGAGTGAGACACCCAGCATCAACCCTGGGTCTCCACATTTCTCATACACATGTGACTGTGCACGAATGCCGCCCCTGTATGCACACACACACACACACACACACACACACACACTCACACACCACACACACACCAAACTGAATGATAAGACCAAGAGCAGGGCTGGAGAGATGGCTCAGTGGTTAAGAGCACTGACTGCTCTTCCAGAGGTCCTGAGTTCAATTCCCAGCAACCACATGGTGGCTCACAACCATCTGTAATGGGATCTGATGCCCTCTTCTGGTGTGTCTGAAGACAGCAGCAGTGTACTCACAGACATTAAATAAATAAATAAATATTTTATATAAAAAAAAAAAAAAAAAAAAAAAAGACCAAGAGCTTATGTCTAAACCAGCTCAGCTGGCTCCCAAGCTTCAGATCCCATCCTGGCCATGCTCCTGTCTCTGAATGCAGAGAGGTGACTGGGGCACTGCTCTAGGGATACCCTAAGACTCCAAGACTTTGCACTGGTTACTTCGTGGAGTCCTCAGAGGGATGGTTAGATCATTGTCCCAATATAAACAGGGAAACTGAGGCTCTAGGAAGTTGATTGGCTCCTTTAAGAGCCACACCTGAAAGGCCAATGGGCCAGGGGCTGGGGTTGGCTCTCGGAACGAGGGCTCATGGCTGCTTTCACCAGACTGACTGCAGTGCACGCTGTGTGCACGGCTCTGTGCAAACCGTGTGCCAGCAGGAACTTCCTGTGAACCCAGCTCCCAGGGTTGTCCCTCTGAGGCCTATGCTGCTGCTGTAGCCAGCTACAGGTGTCTGGAAGTGACTGACAGCCCCCGCCCCCACTATCTACTCCAGCTTACTTTCTGGTCATGTGATGTACTGTGTGAATCCACCTGTCTCGAAAAAAACCAAAAAAAGAAATGAATTTAATAAAAAATGACTGTCACGTGTCAGCATTCCTCTTATGGTAGAGTATCTATTTCCTTGTTTTTTTTTTTTTTTTTTTTTTGTTTTGTTTTGTTTGTTTGTTTTTTTCGAGACAGGGTTTCTCTGTGTAGCCCTGGCTGTCCTGGAACTCACTCTGTAAACCAGGCTGGCCTCAAACTTGAGATCTGCCTGCCTCTGTCTCTTGAGTGCTGGGATTAAAGGCGTGCATCACCACTGCCCAGCCCTGTTCCTTGCTTTAAAGGTATTTATTTATCTAGCTTTGTTTTATTTAGATGTGTATGGGTATTCTGCTTGTATGTGTGTCTATATACCATGTGCGAGTTTGGTACCTGTGGCGACCAGAAGACAGCATAGGTTTTCCTGGAGCTGGAGTGACAGATGGTTGTGGGTGCTGGGTTTGAACCCGAGTCCTCTGGAAGCACAGTCAGTGCTTTTAGCTGCTGAGCCATCTCTCCAGCCCTATTCTTTGCTTTTTTTTTTTGAAACAGGGTCTCATGTAGCCCAGGTTGGCCTTAAACTTCTATGTAGCTAGGATGAGCTTGGATATCTCATGCTCCTGCCTCCACTTCCCTGAGTGCTGGGAGTACAGGTGTGCCTGCCCTGGTTTATGCAGCCCTGGGGATTAAGCCTAGGGCTCAGCTCATTGAGGCTAGCCCTTCACCCACTGTGTTTTGTCTTCAGTTCCCATTTATTTTGTGATGAGCCCTCTCTACCCCAAACTTCATGGTGTAGGGTGAGTGGTTTTAATATCCAAGGCACAGTGAGGACAGCTTGCCTCTGCTCCATACTATCTGGGGCCTCAGTGGGGATAATTTAAGGGCTGGGGACTCAGTAGTTGGTGCTGGATCTATCCAGAAGCATCGTTACGTACGTGTCCTGCAGCTGATGCCAGCTGTGTAGGGACTCAGTCGCGGTGCTGACCAGAGCACTCGCACAGGGCTTGCTCGGCTGAAGGCGCTTCCTCTCGCTGTGGTGGCCGAGGGTGGTCAGGCCTTGTACTTCAACTCCACCAGAGAGAGTGTTGGTGAATACGGTGGGCATCCCATGGTCTTCTCTAAGCCAGCCTCCTGAACCACAGTGTCTCTTTTGCTGCCTTCCCTGTGAGTTCCAATCTCTCTGGAGTCTGCCTGCCTGTAGACGAAGACCTCCCCGCTATGAGATTTGTAGGAGTGTGTCAGTACCCCAGGTGAGCGGCGTCAACCGCTGAGCAGCCCAGGGCTAAGAGAGCTGGGTTAAAAAAGTGACTTTTTTTCTGTTTGCTGCCAGCTGCTTCCTACCTTTGAACTGGATGCTGTGCTCCTGGTGACCAGCAGGGGGCGACAGATACGTTGGGGAGGTAGCCTTTTTATACCGAGGAGCCTTCCTCACAAACACACAACAAGCTGGCTCTTCCTGCTTTTCCATAGCTGTGCTAGTGAGACCCGCGGGGCAGGCCCAGGTCTGCCTTTTCAAGTGGGCAGATTGTGTCTTGGACTCATCCGTGGTCTGACCTTTGACCTTTAGGTTTTTCAGAAATACAGTGAGGAGTGAAGGGCACAGTCTCCAGCTATTCCTACCTCAGTTTCCCAAGGTAGCAGATGACAGGCCTGAGGCACCAGGCCTCGTTCAGTCATATCTCATTGTGAAAGCCACATTGCTCTGCCTTGGGCCTGGGTGGCACAGGGAGGAAGGCTGTGTTAGGAATGGACTTGTGTCCAGTAGGCGCTGACAGGTCAAGGATGGCTTCCTACTTGGCTGCTCTGGTCCCCACACTTAGGGATGCAGGCTCAGGAGTCGCTGGTCTCCTGGGGCATTGGGGGAGTCAGTGAAGGTGGCTGAGCCCCTTTTATCCTGCTCCTGAAGCAGTTCCAGAGAGTCCCCCTCGACACCCTGCCCCCCACATACACTCTGTGCACACAAAAGATTGCTGAGGCAAGTTTGAAAGGTCTGGTGCATATCAGCGTAGGACAGACCTAGCTGGGGGTGGGGACAGGGCTCTGCCATGGGCCTCTCTGTGCAGTGCAGATCCATGCTGGATCGCAGGAGGCCTTGGGGAGGCGCTGTGAGCCAGGGAAGAGGCTGGGGACCCAGATCAGTAGCCTCTCCTGGAAGAGACTGAGACCGTTCACCCCCCACTCTCTCCTGCCCATGAGACTCCTCCTGTGACCCTTCCCCCCCTTCATTTCCCCTTGTGACATCAAGGCAAGGCTCATAGGGCCAGCTCCTGCCCTTCCTCCTCGATTCCCAGTGCTACCCATGGCTGCCCCCTCCTTCATGGATCATGCCACTGGCTGCTCTCCCAGAGGACCCGGTTTGGTTCCCACTTTCCATATGATGGCTCACAATCGTCTGTAACTCTGACTCGTCCAGGCTCCACAGGCTGGGGCACACATGTGTGACATATGCACACACTCATGTGCACATACCCATTTTTCTAAAAGACCAATCATAGTGGTGCAGACCTGTGATCCCAGCACCCAGGAAGCTTAGGCAGATGCATTGGCTGCTGGGAATGGTGGCTAGCCTGGGACACATAGTGAGACCTTGTCTCAAAAACACAGAAGTAGAGGCTGGGCAGGCTATTGTTGCCTTGAATCCTAGCACTTGGATGCAGATTTTTTTTGAGTTTAAGGTCTATATAGTAAGGCCCTGTTTCATAAACAAAACTGAACAAAATTCACATAAATAAGTAGACAAATGGATTGGACACATGGGTTGTTTGTTAAAATGCTTGCCTGGTTGGCATGGAGATCTGGGTTTGATTCCCAGCACCAAATAAAACTGGGTAGAGACGATGGAGACCCATAGAACATAGGGCATTCAAGATCATTCTCAGCTGCATAGAGACTTGGAGGCTAGCCTGGGCTACATGAGATACTATTTCAAACAATAACGACACTCTGGACTCTTCAAATCCAATTGCCTTCTTCTGTGGCAACATTCATGGACAACATTCAACTCTCTGAACCTCGGGTTTTTTCTCAGCCTGTGGAGTGGGCACAGTCATGACATTAGTAATAGACACATGGGGTAAATCTTGGTGGTAAAATGATGGGGACAAAGCAGTCTACTCTGAAAATGCCTCTGTCCTTGGAGCACAGAGGAGTAAGATTTCCCATCCTCTGTTCCACCTAGACCCCGGTGCCTTGTACCCCAGGGCAGGAAGGCCCAGTGTAGACGGGACATTTGCTGTCTAAGCATCTCATCTGTCTTACAGTGCCTTCTCCAAAACTGAGCATTGAATTGAGGACCTACCCACAGAGAAGGTGTGGTTGAACTTGCTCGGCCCAGAAGTGGCACTATTGAGAGATGTGGCCCTGTTGGAGTGGGTGTGTCACTGTAGGTGTGGGTTTTAAGACCCTCATCCTAGCTGCCTGGAAGCCAGTATTCTGCTAACAGCCTCCAGATGAAGATGTAGAACTCTCAGCTCCTCCTCCACCATGTCTGCCTGGATGCTGCCATGCTCCCGCCTTGTGATAATAGACTGAATCTCAGAACCTGCAAGTCAGCCTCAATTAAACATTGTCCTTTTAAGAGTTGCCTTGGTCGCAGGGTGGTGGTGGAGCACGCCTTTAATACCAGCACTTGGGAGGCAGAGGCAGGTGGATTTCTGAGTTTGAGGCCAGCCTGGTCTACAGAGTGAGTTCCAGGACAGCCAGGGCTATACAGAGTAACCCTGTCTGAACAAACAAACAA
The DNA here is from genome assembly GCA_021653895.1 of Mastomys natalensis. Taxonomy (NCBI): domain Eukaryota; kingdom Metazoa; phylum Chordata; class Mammalia; order Rodentia; family Muridae; genus Mastomys; species Mastomys natalensis. The sequence goes on along the minus strand of JAJTUV010000601.1, from coordinate 659,602 downwards.
ACAAAAAGAGTTGCCTTGGTCATGGTGTCTGTTCACAGTAGTAAAACCCCAACTAAGACACAAGATAAACGCTCTACCATTGAGCCTTATGCCTAGCCCAGGGTCTCATGTAGCCCAGGCTAGCCTTAAATTCCTGAGCCTCCTGTTTCCAATCCTTACCTCTTAAGTGCTGGGGTTAGGGTCATGTGCCACCATACCCAGTCTTTTATGTTTTCTTAAGACATTATTTTTCTAGGCAACCCAGGCTAGCCCTAAACTCACCATCTTCCTGCCTCAGCCTTCTGAGTGGGATTAGAGGTATGATACCATATACTAAAGTCCAAGGTGGTTTGATAGAATGAAAAGAACAAAGACCACTCCCACAGGTGGTCCCCCACACCCCATGCTTCCTTTCTGTGGCTGAGCTCAGTCACTTTGCACAATGGCCTTCACAGCTGAGAGTCTTTGTCCCCATTTTACAGCCTTGCATAGAGAGGTCAAGGGGTCAAGTGGCTTGTCCGGTCACGTGGCTGGCAAAGACGCTGGACTCAGACTTGGGTTTGTTTGATCTCTCCAGTGATGATTACAGGAGTCCTGGCTGCAGGGCTGGTTATGTAGCCAACCAGGGCTCGGAGCTCTTTAAGTCATGCTGTGACACTTCAGGGGCAGGAACCGGCTAAAGAGTGTGTGGCTCTCCCTGGGCAAAGCTGCTGTCTGAGCAGGAGGGCTGGAGAGAGTTGGAGATCCTCTGGGCCATCCCAATGGCTTGTCTCACAGCTAAAGGTAGCACATGGTATCTGTCTCCATGACACGGGGGCAGGCTGTCTCAGAAGGACTTCTGGCCTCAGCCTTGTTTACAAAAGCAGATGAGATGATGGAGTGGAGGTGAGACCCACTGTGCACCCATGAGCTCAGAGACCACCACCCAGTGTGTCTCATGACCACGACTCTTTACCCCTTTAAGACTGTGAACAGGCAGATGGCTTAGGATGTAGGGGACAACGGGTGGTTGCCAGGCATCCCAAACCTGAGGGCTCAGCCTCCTCTTCCCACAAGCAGTCAAGGTCTTAGAGTCCAACACGAGCTGTCCCTCTTGGTAGCTCTGTGACTTCTCTGGGTCTTGATTCCCATCTTCCAAATGGATGTGAGTTCTGCCACGCCAGCTGTTTGGGAACCCAATTGAACTGATGGACAAAAAGTCCTCTGCCTGAGGAAATTGGAGATGGCATACAGGGATGGACCAGCTAAATGGCTCAGCAAAGATAGGTGCTTGCTGCCAAGCCTGACGACCTGAGCTCAGCCCCTGGGACTCACATTCTAGAAGGAGAGAACTAGCTCCTCAAAATTGTCCTCTGACTACACAGCACACACACACACACACATCACACACACAACAATATACAGAGACACACACAGACACACACACAAACACACACACAGAGACATACACAGACACACTACAAATGTAAAAAATAAAATACAAGGATGAGGGCAGCCATGTGGTGCACACTTGTAAACTCTGCACTCTGCACTTTTAAACCTAGGTGGAAGCACTCAGATCAGGAGTTCAAGGCCAGCCACAGGTACGTTAGAGGTTCAAGGGCAGCCTAAATAAACCCTTGGAGGCTTTGTCTAAAACAAAACAAAAAAAGCAGAAATCCCCAACTAAATCAGCAATAACAAAAACCCCAAAGGAAGTGGTGGCCGGAATCAAGGGGAACTGTGAGCAGGAGTCCCATCTGGGGGCAGATTAGCCCTTGAGGGCGTTTACTGCAACTGGGACAGCTGGGGTTGACAAGAGAGGGCATGTGGGGGTCAGAGGCAGAGGTTTGGTTCTGATGACACATGGAGCCCAGGATGATCCCATGGTGCAGAACCTTCTGGCCACAGTGCTGACAGGGATCAGGTCTAGTCCACAGCGCCTACCACGGGCAGCTCCTGTCCTGCTCTACTCAAAGGACTGCGACTCAGGATCAGCTTCAGGAGGATGCTCACGCCACTGCCTACTGGATGCACGATGGGGTGCTAGGTGTAGGGCTGTGAGGATGGCTGCTCTGTGTGAAGAAGCAGAGGTCTAGTGCATGGCACAGTCTCTGACACCATTTCTGCAGCCCTGGTTGGTATTGAGCCAGCTTGCTCGCGCTTGAAGGTACTGTGTGGATGGCGCTGTACAGTGCACAGGACGACGGTGCTGTTCACTTGCAGATCTGATTAGTCCGGAATGTGACTGTTAGTTTTTTTGTCAGTTTGGCACGAGCTACTATCTGGGAAGAAGGAATCTTAACTGAGATATCCATCAAACTGGCCTGTGGCCATGTCTGTTAGACATTTTCATGATTAAGAATTGATCTGGATTGGCCTAGTCCACTAGGCGGTGAAGGGCGGTGAGACTTCTAGGCAGGTGGTCCTGGGTGCTATAACCAAGCAAACTGAGGGCTAGAGAGCTGGCTCAGTGGTTAAGAGCATTATTGGCTTTCCCACAGGACCTGGGTTCATTTCCCAGCACCCGCATGGCGGCTCATGACTGTAACTCCAGTTCCAGGGATCCCCACCTTCACACACATTCAGTCAAACACCAAAGCCTACAGAATAAGAACAAATAAAGCTGTAGTGAGAATTTTGGGGTTTTGTTTCTTTAAGAAACACAGGAATAGTATAAGAATGTGTTTTTGTTTTAATCCCAGGTGAAGGGATGTGGGGCTGCTTCCGACGTCCACAGCAGCTCATGATAATTTGCCTCGTGCCCTGGCAGAGGCGGGATTCTGCCAGCACGCAGTTAGTTTTTGTGATTGTGTGGAATTTTGGAGACTTTTCAGAGGGTACATGTTGTAATTATTTAATGCAGCCGCCGGCCATGCGACTATCTAAGCTGCAGCAGCTCTGCCTAGCCCAGCTGCCATGTTTCTCAGCGGAGGCCACGTGCGTGCTGCGCTAGAAATGGCCAACTAGAAGCACCAGCCCTGCCACCCACGAGATGTCAGCATGGGAGATGGTCAATCTCCCACGCTGTCTCTGCAAGGCTGGGCATTGTCCAGGCCATCCCGCCATTCACGTGGGCTCAGTAGAAAGATGAGACTCTAATGCTTAAAGATTAATCAAAGACATATATTTGATAATGATTAATAACAAGATGCCCACACAATCAGAAGTGTAACCCAATACCCAACTAGATATACCAACTACCTTTGATTGCTCCAGACATGTGAACATCCGCCTCCATTGCTCCTACACTCTCTCTTCTCTCCTGTCTCCTAGCTCCTCCTCTTCCTTTCCTCCTCTCCTCCTTACTCCTCCTCTTTCTCTCCTCTACTAACTCCCCCACCTTAGCTCCTCCTACAGGTACACAAATGCTAGGTCCCTGAGAAGTGGGGTGGGATTGTTGGTTGGTCGTTGTTGGGTGTAGTTTGTTAAGTAGTCATGAACAAAGAAACAGCAAGAAAAGAAATTAGATATACTGACAGGAAGATCAAACCTGCCCCAAGGAACTCAACACCTCTCATCAGCAGGAAGTAGTCTAACAATAAGGTCTCCCCCATCCCCTCCATCCTTTTTTTCTCTCCTATCTAGTGTTAGGGTTTGAAATGGCAGAAGGGAAGGTAGAGAAGATGGAAGAAAGAAGAACCCACAGAGTAACAAATACCAGCTACATAAATCATTAAAGAAAGAGAGAGAAGAAGGAGGAGGAAGAGGAGGAGGAAGAGGAGAAGAAGAGGAGAAGGAGAAGGGGAAGGGAAGAAGAAGAAGGAGAAGAGGAGAAGGAGAAGGAGGGAGAAGGAGAAGGAAGAAGGAGAAGAAGAAAGAGAGAGAGAGAGAGAGAGAGAGAGAGAGAGAGAGAGAGAGAGAGAGAGAGGAGAGAGGAAGAAGCGAGAAAGCAGGGGTTGGAGAGATGGCTCAGTGGTTAAGAGCACTGACTGCTCTTCCAGAGGTCATGAGTTCAATTCCCAGCAACCACATGGTGGCACAACCATCTGAATGAGATCGAGCCTCTTGGTGTGTCTGAAGACAGAAGCAGTGTACTCATATACATAAATAAATAAATAAATAAATAAATATAATAAAGCAAGCAGTACCGGCCAGCCATGGAGAGCGGCTCGATGCAGCACCCCTCACGGCTCTGCCTCACTCTGCCTGGTCTAGAGGAACTGTAAGCGAAATATTCCATCTTCCAATGGCTTTGGTCATAGCTCTTACATGGCAATAGAAACGATTAAGGTAAGGAGTTTGAGGCACAAAACTATGACTTGTACCTCAGGAGTTTAAGACTTAGCCCGGAACACAGTGAGTCCTGTTGCCAAGGAATGAAAGTAAAGAATTGGACTCACATGATTTTTTTAGTAAATCTTTAAAAAATAGAATTTTTAAGAGGTAAAAATAATTTCTAGAAAAAAATTTAAGTTTTTAAAGAATATTATATAATTTAATTATATTGTTTCACTATAGACTTCTTAGAGACAAACCATGAAGAGGATCGATCCCATTAAATGGTTTGTATTATCCAGTGGTGCTGGGAATTGAACTCAGGACTCTGAAGAGCAGTCATGCTCCTTAACCACTGAGCCATCTCTGGGCCGTTAAAATCGGTTTGGTTTTCTTTCTGTTTTTGAAGCCCTTCCATCTAATGTGCAGCCCTAACTTTTGGCTTCTTGGCTTGGAGCAAAGAAGGCAAGGATGGGAATTCCAGAAGCCTTCACCCAGGGGGCGGGTTTCAGGCCTTTCTAAGCCAACCGGGCTGTCATGATTTCTAATAGCACCCTGGTCTTGATTCTAGGTTAGACTTACCAGGTAGCCAGACAGGAGAACAGAGACAGGTTTTACAGGCTTTCCACAGGTTTGTGGAGGGGCATCTCTCTTGAAGGCCGGACCAGGAACCAGGAGCCACCCTCCCATGCTGGCCCTGTAGTGGGAGTGACCACCTCTTGTCCTGGGCACACTCCAGGCCCCAGTGACAATGACAAGGACCTCGGAGCCTTGATGGGAGTCTGCCCGCCTGGCACGCACTGGGCACTCACTCTGTGTACGCCAGCCATCTTCCTTCCGTCTGTGGCAATCCTCTTGTTCCCAAGTCAGAGGTTAAATCCAGGTAAGGTGACTCATCCGAGGATTTTCTCCACCGAAGGGAAGCTCTCAGCCCAGCCAGGACCTGACTGCTCAATGACAGGCAGAGCAGGAGGCTTTGGACTCACTCAGCCAAGTCCAAGTTCTGTTGTTGTTTTTAGACAAGGGCTCATGTAGCCCAGGTTGACCTCAAACTTGCTATGTAGCCAAGGATGGCCTAGAACTGCTGGTGTTTCTGCTTCTGCCCCTGAATGCTGGGGTTACAGGGTGTGCCAACCACACCGGGCTCAAGATTAGCACCTTATTTGATGAATTAGTTTAATTCTTTAGCATACAGGGTTTGCTACGGTTAGTTGCTCGTGTTACCATACCCTTGACTTTAACTGCTATTGCAGGCTTCTTCACTAAGGCCGTCACCTGGCTTCTGACTGCTCTATGATCGCTAGGCTGGGGTTTAAGATGGAACTGCATCACTTTTCTGTTTGCTTTGCATTTTAGTGACAGCGTCTCCGCTTGTGAAACTTACCATGCAGCCGGAGGCCAGCTTCTGCCTCCAGAGAGCCTCCTGCCTCGGTGTCCCCAGGGCTGCGATGACAAGCACGTGTGATCACCATTGGCTACACGTGCCCTTGGACAGGCCAGATGGCTCTAGGATTGCAGTTGCTGATCTAACACCTCAGGCTTTCGATTTTGGGAGGAGAGCACAGAACTGCTTTGGTGTGAACACACACTCACTGTGGGGGTTCGGTGTGAGGGGGAGGGGCTACCTTTGTATCTCCAGCTGTGCTTTCCTGGGGCTAAGGAGTAAGGAGCATTGACACTCACATCGAGAAAGATAACTATGGCAAGCTATTCCCTATCCTGCAGCTCCAAAGTCCTATTGTATTCTGTGACCCGAGCCGCTGTCACTGACTGCAGGTGACCCTGTTCCTCCCGACAGCGCTATCATTCAGAGGCTGTTATTATTACTATTATTATACTTGCAGTTTAACGAGCAGATAACTGAGACTCAGAGAGACCAGACCGCTTGTCTGAGGTCACACAGCTGTCCTTGAGAGGATCTTTCCCCTCCAGTGTATGCCTGCCCTTTACCATCTTCCCTAGTTAAAGGATCTGGATCATATAGGGCTCCACCCATCCTGGAGTCTTGTCTTGAGCCCCATCCTACCAGAGGACAGCACGTAGAGCTTACCCCTGCACTCAACACTCCTTGAACCCCCATCTTTGTTTATTAGTCCCTTCTCTCTACCCTGGCTAACTTCCAGAGCTTCCTGGGCTGGGTTGAGGGATATATACACAGCTAGGCTGGGACTGACTCAGCCTAACTCTTCCTGGTGGTAGAGGCCAGGGCCCCCTCTGGTCCTCCAGTCTCCCGCCCTCTGCCCGCCTCCGTGTTCAATGCACCGCCCTGCCCGGCAGGTCTGGCTGGTAAGTGACTCATACAGCTGGGCTGTCAGCAAGCCCAGCCAAGCCTGGCTCAGGAGCCCGAGTGTATCAGACCGGAGGCTCCTGCTCGCTCCACTAGCTGCTTCTCCACCAGATGCTTGCCTGCTGGTGGCTCCTGCCCCATCACTGGCATCTTCTCCCCTGAGGACCACGGTTGAGCTGGACACAATCCAGGTCAGTCAGTCTTTCCCAGTTAAGCCCTCTCCATTCTTTGCAGAGTTGGAGGGGGCTCTTTGGATGTGATGGAGGTGGTGAGGGTCTCCTGTGTTGACACCTTTGGACTCTGGGATGCCTGGCTCTCCCCAAGATAGCAGGGAGGCTTGGAGTTGCCTGGGGTGGGTCTCAGAGAGAACTTTATTGACCATTCTGCAGTGGTGACCCTGAGTCTTGGGGGGGGGGGAATGAGGGTGATGTGGGAGGCGGAACATGGAGGAAGCCATGAGCACAGGTGTGTGGTAGGAATGCCCCTCCCCCATTTTTAGGCTTACAGAGGTTGAGAAGGGTGGTGGTGGCTTCAGAACATCTTTATAGTTGGAAAATTGAGGCTTTGAACCGCCAGAGAAAGCCAAGGTGGCACAGTGGTGGGACATTAGCAGGTCCACTCTCAGCCTTGTTCTTCATGGCTACCTGCTTGGTTCTCCCGTGTTCTTACCCTGGTGGCTTCCTCTGCCAGTCCTGTTCTGTCCCATCCCTGCCATTCACATCTAGAGGGAGGGACAGTCTCCTTGGCAGGATTGTACCCGTTTGTGGTTGGGTGGCATTTTAAAGGTCACTAGGCAGTCTTGGCTTGCGTCTCTGACAGGTTGCTATTTAGCCACAGCCTGACTACCTCTGGTGATGGAACGACAGGTCACTGGTTTCAAAGGATCTGTTTCATTGTTTGGTCAATGTCAGGCCAATGATAACATCATGAACCCAACCGGGGCCCTGCTTCATCGTTTTCATTTGGCTAGCACGTGGGTGCTTGTGTGACGAGTTTAATCCTTTGATACCCCCACCGAGTATGTGCTACTCTGATCACAGGTCCAGAGAGGCGAAGGAGGGGACCAAGGGGTTTTAAGGAGGAAGAAGAGTGGGCGTGGCACAGGACAGGGAGGCCTGGTCCTAAGTCTGCTTCTTCTTTCCCAATACTGCTATCTCCTGCCTCCTCTTGCTCTCTGTGGAGGGACTCTGGTGATCGATAAGGCAGTGTCTCGCCAAGGTACTTCACAGTTTACAAAGCTATGTACGTTGCTGGTCCCCTATGGCACTCACAGCCTGGCTAACTGGACAGGGTGGGGACAACCAACCTCATGGTGACTGACCTCATAGTTATGGGGCCGAGGCCTAGAGAGATCAGGCATCCTTCCTGAGGCCACATGGCTACAAGATGATGAGGATTCAAGGGTCTCTCCTTTCCCTGGCCACCTCCTCACCTTTTAGGTTTTGGTCTGGAGGACCCTGGGGAGCCTGGTAGAAGTGTCAGAGGTGGGGTTGCCTCACACACTGAGGCCCAGCTTGTGGCTACCAGCCACCTGCCTCTGTCCTCTGAGAGCTGAGGACTGTGGGGGTTTGAGAGGGTGGTCCTTTCGTATCCGTATCCCTGTCATCAAGCAGAGAGACGTCCCCACTCAATGTGGAGGACAGTCATGGGTAGGAGATCACAAGAGGAACCTGCTGTTCCCTGCTCCTTGTGACAGCTCTGTAATGGCTTCCACACTACTGTGGCGAAGAATCTACTTCCTGAGCACCGCCATGTGTTGACCATAAGCCACACAGAGCTCACCTGACAGCCCCATTTCCCAGAGGGCTCTAACTAGTCATGACTAAGCTTATTTTAAAATGTTGGGATGAGGCTGGCTGATGGTGGTATGCTCCTTGGGAATCTCTGAGTTCAAGGCCAGCCTGGTCTACAGAGTGAGTTCCAGGATAGCCAGGGCTACATGGAGAAAGCCTATCTTGAAAACCAAAACCAAAACCAAATGAAAACCAAAATGCTGGTATGGTGCCTTGCACCTGTAATCCCAGCACTCAGGAGGCTGAGGCAGGAGGATTGCTGTGAGTTTGAGACCATCCTGAGCTACAGTGTGAGACCCTGTCTCCACAACGGCAGCTCCCGTCTCCCTCAAGGCAACAACACAACCTGACAAGGGCCAAACCTCCACACAGTGCAGGCAACTGCTCACCCAAGGTCTGCGGCCCTTCCTTGACTGTCAGGGTCTTGACCTGTAACCCTCATGACTGAGGTACTCTCAAAAAGAGTGACCTCAAACGTCTTAAACATTTCTCATTACATTTCTTTTTCCTCAGTGTGCACACGTGCAGAGGGAAGTGCCCCCATGCCCTGAGCCATCTCATTAGCTCGGCTGTGAGATTCTTGATATTGCTCCTTTGCGATGCAGGATCACAGGTCGTGTGAGGCGGGGGAAGCGGAGACTGAGCTCAGGCAAGGTCACAGGCAAGAGTACCAAACAGGTCTGCGTGTCGCCTGAAGTGGACACCGCTCCTAGAATGCAAGCTCTTTGGGGAGCAGAGGTCTCCAGGGTTCTGAGGAGCTGAGAAGGAAGCAGGTTTCAAGAGCTTGTAAGGTGGCTCAGGGGGTAAAGGCAGGTTTGCCACCAGACCTGAGAAAACTGTGAAAAATAAATAAAAATAAAAAGGACCAATTTAGAGACTCTGGGATTCCTGAAAACCAGACTCCAGGGAACAAGTCCCAGGAGCTGAGAAGAGGGATCTAAGCAGGTGTCTGGCTGCTCTTGTACCTCCCTTCAGTCCTTAGCTTCCGGTTGAGAGGACCCCTCTCCCAGATTCCTTCAGTGTGGGGGGACCAGGAACTGGGTGTGTGTGTAGGGGGGAGAGCTCATGCTCCCTAACTTAGTTCACAAGGCGGTGGCCAGCTGAGGGAGGGAGCCAGGGGTTCAGACAGACAAGCTACCCTTCCCCATCCCCCACACCCTCCCTACCCTGTCTCTTCCTCTAAGCGAGTTAGCTGATAAGCATTCCTTCAATCTGATAGAAAGAGGTTACAGTGGGCTTGTTTTTCAGAGCCACTGGGCCTGGAGCCAACAGGCCGCTGCCTTTGCCCTACAGAAGCTTTAGTCTTCCTTTCGTGACCTCGAGGAAACTCTTGTCTCCCCCCCTCCATCCATACCCCTGGGGCCTCAGTTTCCCCTTCTGTGAAAGGAGAACATTGGCTTCTATCCATTCTAAAAGCCCTTCAGCTCCGACCCTGAGGTCTCCAGGGGCCCAGTGGCTTCCTGCCACTCTGCCTCGGTCCCAGGTCAGCACAGCCTCAGTGCCCAGGAAGTAAGTAGGAATTTGTGGCCTCTGGTGGGATAGGACTGAGGGAGACTGGAGAGATGGTCACACAAGCCTGAATAAACCCGGGACACCGAGGGCTCCTCTTGGGGAGAAGGGCCTCGTGGTAAAGTCCGTGGGGAAGGATGGGCTCAGGGGTCAGGCTGGGGTTCTGAGCTCGGCTCTGTGCTTTCCCTGGGTGAGTCACTTGCCCGACCCTGGGCTTCCAGAGCTGGTGAGGGTATGCATTCTCCTAGTGTGTCTCTAAAGTTGGTGCATAGAAGTGACCCCAACAGCCGGGCGGTGGTGGCACACGCCTTTAATCCCAGCACCTGGGAGGCAGAGACAGGTGGATTTCTGAGTTTGAGGCCAGCCTGGTCTACAGAGTGAGTTCCAGGCCAGCCCAGGCTACACAGAGAAACCCTGTCTCGAAAAACCAAAAAAAAAAAAAAAAAAAAAAAAAAAGAAGTGACCACCAACATCTTTTCCTTCTTTCTTACAAATGGCCAAGTTCCAGCCTGGCAGGACACATCCTGATGCTGCCTCAGATCACAATGACACATTTCATTTATGCCATGGGATGGCTGTCTCTAAGGGTCAGGAAGTCACATCTTTCTCTTTCTGTCCCCCTGCCCCAGGATCTCCATGTAGCCCCAACTCTTTGTTTATTGAAGGATGACCTTGAACTTCTGAATGGCGCGCACGGTTACGGCGTGCACGGTGATGCCGGCTTCGTGCGCCTGCTGAAGACCAAACCCAGGATTTCTTGCATGCCAGGCAAGCAGCGCCCAGTCCTTTTTTTCTTTCTTAACATTGTTCCGGCAACTAGAACACCGGGTCTCGTGTCTCGATGCCCCGCTATGAGTTTTGCCTCTCCAACAGGAAACTGCTTCAAGCGAGGAGGGCATAACTCTTCATATCTTGCCCCAGAATCTGCCCTGCTTGAGCCATGGGTCAGAATTAATGAGGTGGGAGGGCTTGTAGGTCACATGAGATCTCTCACCGAAGGAGAGCGAGCCTGGCAAGCTCTGGGCTGCCAAGCTGTCCACCACTCCAGGGTCTGAGAGCTCCTGGGTAAAGGAGGGGTGACTTCAACCAAACCCACAGCTCTGTTCCCAGGCCCCGCCCTGCGCCCACAGGGCAGGGAGAGCACTTTGCTGGCTACAGTTTATGGCTGCCTACCCTCCTCCCAGCCCCATCTGGAGACAGGAGCTTAAGGTTGGTGCAATGCCCTGGCATGGAGGTGTCGGGGAAGGGACTGTGGGATCCTTTCTGCCATTGCTGTCACGCAGCCTTCTCAAGGTGGCTCATCCCTCCGTCCTTATTTCCTTGTTCCTAAAAATGTCAGCACACTCCTCTCTGCCTTCTCTGGAAGCCCTGCCAGGGGATTTTCTGGTAAACAAGGAAACCACATTTACCTGCCTCCTCCTCTCCTGGGGCGGGTTGTGAGGGAGTGGCTGGGAGTGGAGGAGTTATGACCCACTGTCTGTTTCCTCTTTGTTCTCAGTTGTATTCTCCCATGCCATCCTTTCACCTGTCCATCTGTCTGTCCATTCATCCAACTTCTCTCCACCACTTCTTTTTTTTTTTTTTTTTAATATTTTTAATGATTTGTTTATTTTTGTATACATCACTGTTTTGCCTGCATGTATGTCTGTGTTGAGGGCATAGGATCCCCTGGAAACAGGGTTAACAAACAGTTGTGAGCCACTGTGTGGGTGCTGGGAATTGAACAGAGGTCCTCTGGAAGAGCGGACGGTGCTTTTAACTCTTCAGCCCATCTCTACCCACTTCTACCTACCTATTTACCATCTGTCCACCAATCTATACCTTCATCTACCATCCATATATTTTCCATTCATCATTCATTAATCCATTTTATACTGACTTACCTACTATTTCCATCCTCCCACCCATCTATCTATACACTGAACTATCCTACCCATCTATCTATATACATCTATCATCCATATATCCATCCACCTATCCATCCATCCATCCATCCATCCATCCATCCATCCATAATCCATCCACCATCCATCCAACTATCCATCCACCCATCTATCCATCATCCATTCATCCACTCACCCATCTATCCATCATCCACCACCCATCCATCCACCCATCCACCCATCCATCCATCCACCTATCCATCCATAATCCATTCATCCATCTATCCATCCATAATCCATCCATCCTTCCATTCATCTGTCCATCCATATATCCATCCATCTGCCCATCCACCCATTCAACCATCCATCCATCCATCCATCCATCATCCATCCATCCACCCATCCATCCATCCATCTATCCATCCATCCATTCATCTGTCCATCCATCCATCCATCCATCCATCCATCCATCCATCCATCCATAATCCATCCATCATCTATCCATCTGCCCATCCACCCATCCATCCTTCCATCCATTCATCTGCCCATCCATCCATCCATCCATCTGCCCATCCATAATCCATCCACCCATCCACCCATCCATCCTTCCATCCATCATCCATCCATCCAGCTCACCCACCTATCCACCCCATGTATCCAAAAGCCGTTTATAGAATGTCTGTTCATTGCCAGACACTACGTTCTGAAGATATGCCTCTTCCAAACAGACAGGATCCTGCCTTTAGGGGGTTGAGGTGGCAGAGGTGACAGATAATTGAGCAAGCACTACAGTACAGTCCCTAGTGCTGTGGCTTGGTTGTCACAGTTGGTCAGCTTCATTGTGTGTAGCAGAGGATGGTGGTAGCTCCTGCCTCAAGAGATTATTGTGATCTCATGGGATCATTAAGGGAAAGGTCCAACACTCAGCAGCAGCGAGTGCCTGGAAAGGGGATGATGCTGGTGGGGAGATGGAGGTGATGGAGGTGATAGGGGGGTGATGAAGGGGATGATGGTGGTGATGATGATGTCACTGCCAACTCCAGGCCTGGCTTTGACGAACCAGAGTACTTAGGAGTTTCTCTGGGAAGGCTGCTTTCCTCAGAGGCAGCAGAGGTGATACAGACTAGGTCACTAAGCCAGCTTCCCAGGGCTGGGCAGGCCATGAGAGAATCACCTCCACATAGGGCCTGGGTGCTGGCCATGACTGGTAGCTGATCAGGTCTGAGGAATTCTACAAGGCCTGGGATGCCATAGCTGCCCATCTGTCTGCCAGGCAGGAGTGGAGTGTGCACAAAAGAAACCAGGCCAGGAGCTAGAGATTGCCCTTCTCTATGTCTTTGGATTTGTCTTTGGAGATAGGGCTTCCCTATATAGGTTAACTTGGAACTGATATGTAGTCCAGGCTACCCAAAATTTTACAGTCCTCCTGCCTCTGCTTCCTGGATACAGGGAATAGATGTATGTCACCATACCCTACTTCCTGAGACTGTCTCTGCAGGGCGCAGGGGGCAGGAAACCAGCAGAAACCCAGGAGAGGCAGATAGCCCAGGGAGCCAAGGGCACAGGTATGGATGGAGCCAGGAAGTGTCCCAAGTGGCCCCCTGGGGTTGTGGGACTGCAGAGACATCGTTCTTGTGTTTGGCTAGACTTCTGGTTTCTAGAAAGATGTGTAGGGATGGCCTGGCCCTTAGGGAATCCATGTGTGGCAGGTGATGGGAGCAGGTCTGACTCTCACGCTGGTGTCTCAGGAAGAGCAGCGATGCCAAGACTCAAGTCCAGTGCTGGCACCCATGCTGCCATGCTCTGCGGGATTGTGGGTGAGACCCTTCCCACTTTGTCTTTCCCAGGCTTGGTTTCTGCCTCTGAAGAGTTCAAGTGGCAGTATTGGCATTTGGTCATCCAGCAGGGATCGGGCTAAGGGCTTCAGTACTAGAAGGTGCTTACCCAGGAAAGAGTGAGTGTCAGCTTCGCAATGGTGTGGTTTCCTGGCGTGAGCAAGCCCTAGGTTCAATTCCATGGCACAGAAAAAAATCAAACAAAATAAATGTGGGCCACATATCTTCAGTGACCTTAAGGAGGGTTTAATCCAGAGTCACGCAGTTGAACCCCGCTTGTGAAATTTTGGGGAGGTAAGAGGTGGACCTAGAATGTAGGGCTTACTTGCTGTATGTCTCAGCCAGACTACTTGCCCTCTCTTTGCTTCAGTTCCTCATGTGAAGAGGGATCTTGGAAACTCTTATGAGAGGGAAGGGGCTTAGGCATGGAGAACACTCAGCTTGATGTACCCCAAGTATTTGTAAGGTTGTGGGGGGAGGGCTTTGCGGGGAATGGATGGTGGCAGCCTGGGAGTCTGAGCTGGTGGGGAATCCTGGGCTTTGTGAGGGGCTGGGTTCAGGTCCTCCTTTGCCTTAGGTCTTTAGTGTGCTGGATCGGTCTGCTGTGATCTGGGATCTATGCGTGTTGAGGGTCACAGTGGCAGGAGCCTGAGCGCTCGGTTTCACTGGCAGGGTCCTGGCTTTGTAGCCTCGGGCAGGCAGGGCTGCTGGGGCGGGGGCGGGGCTGGCGCACTGTGAGCCTCCGTGAATGGGAGCCATCTAGCAGAGCCTCCTAGAAGGACTGGGAGGCTGGATGTTAATGAGCACTGGGGCCTGCTCCAGAAAGCCAGTCTATAAAGCTGGGGCCTGCAGCTTCTTGGGTGCTGCGGCTGGGAGTTTATGAGGAGGGTGCAGCCACATAAAGACCCATTGTTCCGAGGGGGCACAGTTTTACGACTCTTAGAAAGCTTCTTTCATCTGGGGACCAGGGAGCTGGTAGAGAGTCCCAGCCCCGGGCGGGCGGCAGCGAAACTGGGGACAATGGAGGTTTCTGGGGCTGGTGCCAGACCATAACTGTGCCCAGTGTGAGCGCAGCCTGGCAGCTGTAGACTGTCCTCCCCAGCTGAGGTTGTTCCCTTCTGGAGACCTTGTGTCTGGGCCCAGTCCCCTGGCTGGGCCCACTCTGTCCCTGGCTCCCTTGCTCTTCCTTTTCTCAGCAGTGTCCCCTCACCCTGTCCCTTCAGCCCTATGGTGGCTTCTCAAATAGGCTCTGGGCTCTGTCAGCTGACCAGCAACTCAGCTCTTGGTGGTAACTTGATGCCCGGAGGAAAAGACCTTGCCTCCTGTCCTTTCTGGCTGTGTGCCCAGGCCCCAGGCGGAGCCACACAAACCTCTGCTCAGAGGCCCGAGGGCTTGAGGGCTCGCTCCTCCTGAGAGGCTGTAGGTGAGGTAGGGTTCCCGGGCACGTGGGCCTGCGGTGGTGGGCTGGTGGAGAGAGATTCCAAGTATCCCCGCATCTGTCTCTGAGGCCTCTGGTTCATATTTATCCCAAAGTGACCTTTCACCTTTGTCCCTTACAAGACTCAGGAAGGCAGAAGGAGGGGGCTGAGCTACTTGGGACCTTAACAGGTCCTCTTGTATGACACTCAGTGGCCAGGGCACACGGGGTATTAGTCTGCCTCTTGTCACAGGCTGCTTTGAGTCAAGGAGTAAAGATGCTCCCAGAAGGGTTCAGTGACAATGTGGGACTCATGACATTAGTAATGGAAGTCTGGACTTTGTGCTACAACTTCACCATCTGTAAAGTGTGAATAAGGTCCTTTATAGGGTATCTGGGGGACGGGGACTAGGGGATGCATTCATATACACAAGCGTCCACGCAGAGCAAAGTGGAGAGACACTGTTCTGTTTGCTATTATCATTATTTTTTATTTCGGTTTGTTTATTGTTGGTTTGTTTTGAGGCAGGGGGTCATGTATCCCAGGCTGCCCACTGTACTAACTACAGAGTCACAATGACCTTGAAACCTTGTTCCGCTGCCTGTATTTTCCGAGTGCTGGGATGGCGGTAGTGTGCCGCTCCTAGCTTATTTGATGCTGAGGACTGAACCCAGGGCTCTGTGAATGCTAGGGAGGCTCGCCCTCCACCAACCAAGCCACGTATTGGAGCTCCATCTCCATCTCTATTCCTTTTAACTTTTCTCTCAGAACCTCGGCCTGAACTTGGCTGTGGTTCTTATCACAATGTGAACAATAACCGAGCTCTGAGAATCTTTGTGGTCATTTTTCCAGCTCAGCCTTTTGGCTCTCTAATTCCACATTCCTGGGAGCAACCAGCCAATGGGCTCCGTGCGGGTCAAGTGGCCACCGTCCCATCTGACCTACTGTGCCAGGAGGAGGCGGCTCCAGGGTCAGTCTCTTGGAGGCTCCATTACCACAGAGTAGAAAGAGCTGAATCTGGTGCTTTCTCTGTCGACCCAAGGGTTTCATAGCTCTCAGGACTATTTCATGTTGGTGTGTTATGTGGAAGTCGGAGATAAGGGTACAGGACTCTGTGACTTTGAGGCTAACCTGGTCTACACAGCAAGTTCTAGGCAAGACAGGGTTCCATAGAGAGACCCAGCCTCAAAACAACTATAAACCAAGACAATATGAAGATGATTGAAGAAGACACCACACGTGAACCTCTGTCTTCTGCACAGGTGTATACAGGCAAGTATCCCCATGCACACACGTACATGTATGTACACACACACATATGCACACAAAAAGCAACCGCTGGCCTGTCGTGTGACGTTTCCTGGGGAGATGTGGGCAAATGTCTGTTCACTCTAGACATGGCACCAATGCCAGACCAAAGAAACATTTCCAGCTCAGGAGTGGGTGGTGACATCCTGAAGGCTAAGTCCTGAAGCTCTCTCTTCAATCTTCTCTCTGGGTACAGTAGCATTCTGGAGACCTCAGAAGCAGAGCAGGATGACGTGCAACTGGGAGGGCAGGCTCAGGGCAAAGGGGGGCGGGCTCAGGGCAAAGGTGGGTAAGGTAGGATGCAGCTGGAGTTCCAAGTGAGGGTCTGGAGAGCTGTCCTCCCCACCGTTAGACCAGAGAAGGTGTTTAATAGGCGGATCTCATGAGAGTCCTGTGCTGTGACCACAGCTGCTCTCTTTAAGATGGTGAGAGCCAGGTCACGACCCTAGGAAAGGTGTGTGTTGTGTTACGTATAGATATTGGAGCTAAGACCTAGAAAAGGAAACGATTGCTCTGATTGAGAATGAATGAGTCATCTGACCTTTTCCCTACATTTTATTTATGTGTGTGTGTGCATATATGTACATGTGTGTGTGAGTGTGTGTGTCTGTGATGTGTATATATGTGTTATGTGTGTGCATATATGTATATGTGTGTGTGTGTGTGTGTCTGTGTCTCTGTGTGTCTCTATGTCTGTGATGTGTGTATATGTGTTATGTGTGTGCATATTGTGTATGTATGTGTGAGTATATGTGTGTGTCTGGGTGATGTGTGTGTTTGATATGTGTAGATGTGTGTGTGAGTGTGTGTATGTATGTGTGTGTATGTGTGGTATGTGCATGTGTATATTGAGTGTGTGTGTGCATGTATTGAGTATGTGTGTGGGGTGTGGTATGTGTGGATATGTGAGTATGTGTATGTGGTGTATGTGTGTATGTTTGTGTGTGTGTATGTGTGGGTATGCGTGTGTATGTGAGAGTGTATGTGTTGTACATGAGGAGGTTAGAGGACAAATTTTGGGAGTTGGTTTTCCCCTTCCACTGTGGGATTCAGGAATCAAACATGGCTCACCAGCCTTTCATTCGAAGGTCTTTACCCTGAGCCATCTTGCCAGCCTGTCTGGCTATAAATGACCCCCAATGTTCAAATAAGTTGCAAGTCCGTTATGCTCTCACTTCCCACCCACTGCCCCTCTCCTGGGCTGGAGAGGCAGCTGCTGGCGTCATGGTCTTTCACCCTGGGTACTGTGCTGTGCTTCCTGCCCACAAGGACACTGTCCCTTAAAGCTACCCTACAGCTAACTGAACCAGGAAGTTCACATGACACCTTACCATGGTCTAATCCTCAAACCTTAATCAAGATTTTCCAGCTGTCTAACAATGGTCTTTATAGGAGAAGCCTTGAGTTCTGAATCATGAGGTGTGTTTAGCTGTGGATTCTCTTCAATTTCCTTCAGTTTTGGAAGTTTCTTCAGCCTGTCCTTGATATTGGTGACCTTGGTGCTTAAAAAGACAGTGGGGACCAAGGCTGGCAATGCATATCTGTGATGCCAACACTGGGAGCTTGATGCAGAACCCATATAGTGCAGGGCTTGGTGGGGCATGGTTATAACCCCAGACAGGACAGGAGGACCAGAGGCAAGGTCCAGGCCAGCCTAGGCTACATAGCAGGGCTCTTTCTAGAAAGACGAAAAAAAAAAAAAAAAAAAAGGATAGGTGGGTATGTGGCTCAGTTGGTTAAGTGCACTTGCTAACAGGCAGAAAACCCTGGGTTTGATATCCAGGACTCCATAAACTAGACATGGTAGCACATGTTAGGAAGGTGGAGGCAGGGGGATTAGACGTTGAAGCTTGTCTGAGGCTTTAGGGTGAGCTCAGGACAGATTGAGTTATATAGGACCCTGTCTCAAAGCAAAACAAAATAAAATGCTTAGAAGAGAATGCTTCTTATTCTACATGACTGGCTTTCTGCTCCTGACTGCGTTTGTCAGAGATCCCGGGAAGCGATGCCATGTTCCCTGTGGTCACGTGAGCCTGTTAGTGTTACCTGAACACCTGGGTACATTTACTGTGAAGTTGCTTTCTTCCGTTTTGGAGTTAACAAGCATCGTGTGGGGAAGTGCTTGCGGCCTTGAACGTCAACATGTTCTTTTATTTCTTTACAGTGTGTGGACCTGGTGGCGGTCCATTGCGGGACGTAAGCTGTTCTAATGTTTGTTTGTTTGTTTCCTTGCTTGTACCACTGGACAGGTTTAGAAGTAAGCGCCTTATGTACTGAGCCATCTTTCTGGTTCTTCTTGATCCATGACGAGGTGGAGGCTGGCCTTGGGACTCAGTAGGAGGCAGAGGCAGGACCTCTGTGTCTTCCTCTTGGCTTTGATACCAACTTGTTTACCGACCTTCAGCAAATCATGCAGCCTTTTTTTTTTTTTTTAAGTCAAAGAGGAACCCAGCCCTGTCCTTGTCCCCTGCTTCCCACACTCCTCCCAAGATCAGGGAGAAAGAAAGGGAGATCTTGCATTACAGAATTTTTGTGAATTTCTGTGAATCTCTTGTGAGAGGTGCTTATACAATAAATCCCCCAGGAGGCTTGCTCCGTGGGTGATTCTGGTTAATTGGATGTTATGGAATATGGAAACATTCCCAGACTTTAAAAAAAAATAGTTTATTTTTATTTCATGTGCATTTGGTATTTTGCCTGCATGTCTATGTGAGGGTGTTGGATGCCCTGGAACTAGACTTATAGGCAGTTGTGAGCTGCCTTGTGGGAGCTGAGAATTGAGCACAGCCAGTGACCCTAACCATTTCTCCAGTCCCTAGACTGTTTTTTTCCCCTATTCCTTTTGTAGTTATTGAAACTCAGGGGCTCAACTGTGCAGCAGACATGTTTCTGCTGCAGCAGCTTCAGTTCTAGGCGTTGGAAGGATGTTCCACCTGACTCTAGAAACCATATCTAGGGCAGGTTTTGAGAGCACCTTCCCTGCCGTGCCTAGAGGGGACTCCAAGATGCCTGGGAGCTGGGGAACACCCAAGGAGGGAGTGGAGGAAAGAGTCATCTGAGACCTGCTGTTGATGTAGACGTGACCAGAGAGTAGTCACCAAGCCTGCCTATGATTCTAGGGCTCCAGAGGCTGAGACAGGAGAACCAAGTTCAAGACAAGCTTGGGTGACATAAAATAGGATCTCAAAAAAACCAAAGCAAAGCAGGGTATATTGGCCCATGCCTGCCACCCCAGGGTCCAAGAGGCAGAGGCAGGAGGATCTTGAAATCAAGGCTAGCCTGGGCTACTTGAGACACTGTCTCAAACAAAACAAAGCAAAACAAGCTGAACAAAGAAGTCACACAATAAGAAGCAGTTAGCGCTGTGTTGGTCACAGAGTAACCAGGGACAGAGACAGCGAGAACTAAGGGCCAGAGGCATCCCTTTACACCGTCTTTGCAGTGAGCTTAGAAAATGTGGACTGCAAGAGCTGTTCACAGGGTCTCACACTTGTAATCATAACACCTAGGAGACCTCACAGTAGAGGCAGTGTTGTGAGTTCAAGGCCAGCCTCTGTTATATAGTGAGATCCTATCTCAAAAAAAATCCAACCAACTGAAAACCTTAAACAAATACAAATAAAAAGAACTGGGCGCGGTGTTTCGTGACTTTAGTCCCAGCACCTCGGACGCAGAGGCAGGTAGGTCTCTGAGTCTGAGGTCAGCCTGGTTTATAGAGTGAGTTCTAGGTACATAATGAGACCCTGCTTCATAAAACTGAAATGCCAGGAGTGGTGGGCACGCCTTTAATTCCAACACTCAAGAGGCAGAGGCAGGGGGATCTCTGTGAGTTCGAGGTCAGTATGTCTATAGCGAGTTCCAGGACAGCCAGGGCCATGAAGAGAAATCTTGCCTCAAACAAACAAAACCAAACAAAAAATAAATAAAAGGACTATGGAGCTGGAGGAGGGAGGGAAGAGGTATGTGACTGTTCAGGGAGAGGTGATGGGAGACAGAAGGCTGTGCTGGCCCGGCCCGTGAGCTGTGGCTCATATTTTTGTCAAGCATGTGCTAACTCCTCCAGACATGACTCTTTATGGCAAAAGTAGAGAGCTGAGGGACAGTGACGTTAAAATGCTAGGTCACGGAGGGAAGGGCCTCAGCGCCAAGGGTGCACTGGGCTGGAAGAGAGGGTTGGCTGGCGGGGAACACACTTGTATTGAAGGGGCCCGTCCCCAGTGGAGCATGGCCACAGGGAACATGAACCGGGCATCACCAGCTCCTGGCTGTATTTGGAGCTCCGACAACCTGGTTTTTTATGGCCAAGCTCCCAGTGATCAAGTGTTGGCCACCAGTTAACAGCAACTGCGAGGGACTGTGGGGAGAGCAAGCTGAAGCTACAGGCTCGGTCTGTTTTCTCAGCTGGTGGTTTGCAGCTTAGAACCTCAAGGGCTCAATGGATGAGGGTTTGGGGGTGTCCACTTGGGATCCATGAAATCCCCAAGGGTTAAGTGTGCAGAGCTCCAGAAGGGAGCACAAAGGGGACCTGGAATATGTCCTCTGCCTTTGAGCCTGGACCACAGTGCTCGCCAGGTAGAGATAGTTCACATCTTCAAATCAGCATCCTGTTCACAGCTGTGCGTTTGGAGTGTAAGGCTGGCTTCCTGGGATTCCGGGTCTTGGTGTAGTTCTGGGAGGGGATAGCAGATACAAGAACCTCAAGGAGCCTGGAATAGATCCTGAAAGGCTGAGAACAGAGGCCCAGGACCTGCGCCTGTCTCCAGTTATGACAGGACCTGACTCAAGTCACATTCTGGTCTAACCTATAGTGTTATGAGCTCGGGGGTCAGTCTGAAACATCCAAAAGACGTTCTTCCTGCTCTGCTGGCCTTTTGGAACATTCCTCTGTGTTTTTCATGGTACATTAGCCCCCGCATGGAAATTCCCTCAGAACAGAGCCTGGCCTGTTTGTCCAAGAAGTCTCTCATCTACTGACCGATGGCACCATCCGTGTACATAGTAAGCGTTGAGCAAACTGACCCATGAACTCAGAGAGTTCAGCCCGATGTCTTGTCTCTGTACCATGGAGCCTGTGTTCCCAGTCTATGAGAGCCAAACACAGAGCTAACCCTAGTCTGTGAGGGCCTAACCTCCAGGCTCTTCTAATGACAGAGTGTTTAACCTTTAGACTTATTTATTTCATTTTGCGTGTATGAGCATTTTGTCTGCGTGTATGTAAGTTCACCATGTGTGTGCCTGGTCCCCAGGGAGCTAGAAGAGGGCTTTGGGTCCCCGGGAACTGGAGCTTATGAATGATTGTGGGGCCGCCATGTCGGTGCTGGGAATTGAACCGAAGTCTTTTGAAAGGGCAACAAATGCTCTTAGCCATTGACTTATCTCCTCAGCCCAACAGAGGGTATTTAAAAACAAACGAACAAACAAACAAACAGTTAGGGCCTGAAAGGGTAACCTAACGAGTAAAGGGGCTTTGAAAACAAAGAGAATCAGAATGTACAGGCTGACGGAGCTGGAGAGAGATGGCTCAGTGGTTAGGAGCACTGACTGCTCTTCAGAGGTTCCTGAGTTCAATGCTGAGAGTTCAATAGCCTCTTCATAAAATAAGTAAATAAATCTTAACAAAAGAAAAGAAAGCTGGCCAGACAGGACCTGGAAGCCTAGCATTGTGAGGCAGGAGGATTGCTAGCACTTGCTGGCCAACCAATGACAAGTCCAGGTGGAGTTGCAAAGACTTCCCCTACCCCCACAAATAAAATAAAGGGGGTTGAGAGACTGGCTCTGCAGGACCTGAGTTTGATCCCAGGAACCATGTTGCAAGCTTCATAGCTGCTGCTAACTCCAACTTCAGGGATCTGATACCTGTGGCCTCTGTGGGAACTGCAACGGACCCATATACATATATACATAATTAAAGCCAGAATAAATCTTATAAAAAGACAGTGGAAGCTGAAGAGATGGCTCGTGTTTAAGAGCCCTGGCTGATCTTCCAGAGGACCATGTTAAATTCCAGCACCCACATGGCAGCTCACGACTGTCTAACTTCTGCTCCAGGGAATCTGCCACCCTCACCCAGACATATATACAGACAAACACCAATGTATATGAAAATACAAATAAATAAGTTATTAAAAACAACAAAAAAATAAAAAAAAACAAACACACATCAGTAATAAAAAGATAGTGGAGATTGAGAAAGATGTCTAACACACACACCACAACTACAACACACACACACAACACCACTGCCACCACCAAAATACCTTTCTGCTAGCTTTGTGGTCACAAACACAGTTAGGCAATGATTTCAATCTCTGCTGTGCACTTGAACCCTTCAGACATTATTGCTAACCCAGAGTAGTAATTGCTGATAAGCCTGAGTGTGAATTACCTCTCGTGTAGAGAGGTAACTGGCAATGTTTAATAACAACGGATAATCTTAATTAGTGACCCGATAACTGTAATTAGTTACATCATATCCGGAGGCCCCTCTTGGGATCTTGGACGGAGTAGCCAGTGCTTGGCAGCCTTGAGGCTTATGAGGATAGAAAGCTAGGAGCCTAGCTTCACCTCCTCCTTGTTGGGGGGGCTGGGAAGTTGGGGGGCTTGGGTGAACTCGCTGGGAAATGGGGCTGTATCTATTAAAGGCTGGGTTAGTGAGAATACTGAAACCTTTCTTTGAGCAAGCCCCAGCCCCTCAACCTGAGGCTGCTCAGCGTCCAGGCTGCCAGGCTGCACCCAACCCTGTGGATGGGAGGACAGCCCCAAGGGGCCTAGTGTCCGCATGGAGACACACCACGGGTCTCAATTTCCTTAAGGACAGGCCCTGGCACCTTTTGCCCTTTGCAGGGAACTCCAGATCATGCTGGGGAATTTAAAGGAGCCTGGTGTCTTCAGAATCTTACCCAGGGCTGCAGAGGAGAGGCGCAGTGGTGTGTGGGGCTCCCGGTGCCAGATCGGGAAGGCGGAGGTGTGTGTGTCCCTTGTGTCGTCAGGAGTCCCTCCACACCCCAGCCTCAGTTTCCCTGAGAAGGAGGAGGCTGGGAGGGAGAGAGCCGAGCCCCGCCTCCTCCGGGATCACTGTTGGGGGAGCTGGGAGGGGGAGCTGCGTGCAAGCCAGGCCACCAGGGGTTAAGTGGTGACCTCAGCCGCGCGCCCCGGGACCGGGCGGCGGGGCGGGCCGTGAGGCGGCTGCAGGCCGCGGGCCGGGGCTGCAGTGGGGCGCGGGGCTCGGCCCGGCCACCGGCGCCCGCGGCGGGAGCGGGAGGCGCGGTGGCGCGGAGCCTTTGTGAGCAGCGAGGACGGTGAGTGCGCAGCGCCAGGCCTGGGCTCCCGGGCTCTGGCGGCCGCTTTGTGTGTCCAGCTCTCCCAGGTCCCCAGCCCTGTGTGCGCGGGTCTCTCTCGTGATCGTGTCCTTCTGTGGCCCTTGAGCGTCCATCTGTCTGAGTCCTGACTGGTCTTTGTGCCTCTGTCTGCCTCTCTCTCTCTCTCTCTCTCCTCTCTCTCTCTCTCTCTCTCTCTCTCTCTCTCTCTCTTGTTCTGGACATCCCCCCTCCCCCCAGCTCTGTGTCATACTTTCCCCATCCCTCCACCGTGATTCGATGTGGTGGGGTCCCCTCCCCACCCCGATTGCATGAAGTCAGGTAACACAGGGTGGCTTCTGCTTTGAGTCAGCCTCTCCCATCTTGAGTCCTTGCCCGAAGGCGGGACAGCCAGGCCTCCCGTAAGAGTGGGGTGTGGGAGGGGTCAGCGGCAGGGCATGGGCACAAGGCCTGGGTGAGAGGTATGAGTTCGGTGGGTTCTCTAGATGGTGGCGATCGGCTTTCAGGGGGGTGGCTGTGAGAAGGGAGCCAGGTGGGGGAGGGGCTGGATCTCTGTGTTCCTGAGAGTGAGAGTCATTTGGACACAAGAGACCGAGGACCCCCATCTCAACCAAAGCGGGGAGAAGGAACTGGGTGAATGATCTCATTTCTGAGGGGCTTCGGATCTCAGTGTTTGCTTCAAAGGCCTTTGAGTCCCCACGGAGAAACCCCTGCCCAGCCTGCCCCAGGTCCCATCTGTTCTCTTTGGCGGTGTGGGAGAGAGCAGGTTGTGCCGGCTCATTAGTACATACTGCCCTGCCCTGCAGCCCTATGGGTTTAGCTGTGAGCTGAAACCGCCCATCTATCCACCTGTCCACGCGGCATGGGCTTCCACAGAGGAGAGGACGGCCCTGTCTCAAGACCTCAGGCAAAGCTCAGGACCCTTGTCTTTTATCAGGCTGCAAGCTGCTCCTCCACTGCAGCTGTCTGCCTGAAGCTGGTATCTTCCCTTTCACTGAAGCCTGGGTTCCCATCCTTGCCTCATCTACAAACAGTTCTGTCCCTCACCTCTTCCAGTTCTCCTTTCGGGTACCTCTTCTCCAGCAAGCCAGGCAGGTTTTCCCATGCTCCTGGATTCTCGCCCAAGTAGAGAGACTCCTTTACACCTGGAAGGTTTTGCATGCAGTGGCTATGTCTGTTCTTGTCACCAGCCTGCAACACTGCCTGGCACATAGTAGGTGCTCAATTAATAGATGCCAGAAAGCTGGTGGTGCCTACGTTTTGGCTTTTTTAAGTTTTAACTTAGGAGGCTGAGGAGGTAGTAGAACACTTGTCTGGCATGTGCAAGGCTCTGGGCCCCCATCTCTTGTTCTACAACCAAAACAACCAACAACACAGGGGAAAGCTGCTGGGCTTCTCTCGGTACCTGGGTACTAGGTTATGGAAGAGGAAGGATCTTTGCACATAGTATCTGCCAGTTGAAGCGCTGGCAAAGAGCTCTGAGCCCCGGAAACTTCCACAGGAAGACGGTACAGAGTGAAGGATTACACTCTTCTAGATCAACTTGAAAAGACCAAGAGGGTGGTTATATAGACTGCTAATAACAGCGTAGGTTTATATTGTAGTTCACAGCCAGCCACTTCTCTTGTTTGACAACAATCCCGGTAATTAGGCAGGGAAGACAGTCTGTTGAACAGATGAGGAGGCTGAGCAGCCTCAGGGAAGTGGCAGCCTGAGGCCTAAGTTAGTGGAGGAGGTGGGGGGGGGGGCGGGATCGGGACCAGCTGGGACTTCCCAACTCCATCCTCTTGGCCTTTGCAAGGTGGTCTGTGACACCTCTGTGTTTCTCCCTGCTCCCACGTGGGCCAACAAGTCTTCTGGTCCCAGAGAGGTCCAGAGTCTATGCAGATTCAAACTTATAAGCAATGAGAGTTCTAGGGTTCTCTTGCCATCTTCCTAGACTCCTGCAGGCCCAGCTTCTTATCTGGTGTCCCCAGAGAACGTCCTAGTCTTTGCCTTGGTGCAGGTCAGCAGGTCCACTTTCTGTCAGGCCCTGGATCACGTGAGTTTCCCAGGAATCATCTGTCCTTATGGTTTGTGTGGCACTCTGGGTGGTGCGCTGGATTAGCGTGTTTTGATACGTGAGAGCCCGTGGCTGAGATTTAGGAGCTGACTGTTAAACAGCCATTTTTCTATCAAGCTGGGGTGGGGGGGAGGCTCAGTGGTAAAGCATTTGCTGCTCTGATCTAAGGATCTGAGTTCGAATCTTCAGAACCCATGTGGGAGGTGGAGGGAGACAGGTAAGTTTTGGAGGCCAGTTAAGGTATATGCTGCCACAAACAGTAGACCCTGTCTTAAACAAAAATGTAGGATGAGGACCACACTTGAAGTCATCCTTTGACCTTCACATATGCTGTAGCATGTGTGCACTTGCTTTCACATGTATGATCACACATATATCATATATACACACAGAAACATACACATACAATGATTAAAAATTGTGAGTTAGGGCCCAGGTGTAGAGATGCACACCTTAATTCCAACACTTGCAAGACAGAAGCAGGTGGATCTCTGGGAGTCTGAGGTCAGCTTTGTCTATGAGGCAAGTTCAGGCCAGCGAGAACCCTGTCTCAGAAGAGAAGGGAGAGGGATGGCATGAAGGGACTTGCTTTATTAAGGGCAACTTGATCAGGTACAGGGGCAATGACCCAGCATTGAAAGCAGAGTCCAAGTGACAAGTCAAGGAGCTCATGGTGACATTCAGGGCATCTGTGTGACCCAAGCTGCTTGAGGGTGGCTTAGACACTGGTGACCACGTCCCACCTGCGGAGACTCTGGGACCATGTGAGGGAGAGGAGTTGGCCTGCTTTTGGATGGTTTGTTGACTTCTGGTTGGGATTCAGGAATGACAGCTTACTGAATCTGGGCCGGGTCCTGGACATAGCTGCTGGGTCAGTTTTGTGCTAACACACAGAATGCATTGCTGAGTTCCAGAGAGGTTCCAACCGGTCCTTCAACACAGCCACCATCAGGACAACGGACACTATGGCTGACTGTGGTGTGGGCAATGTTCAGAGCACAGCACAAAGAAGGAATTGCCGCGGGGCACTAACACGCAAAGGTTCAGTAGAGAAGCAACTGGGCTTCAGTGTGGCTCTGGCATCAGGTGAACTGGGGTCTCGAGGTCTTGACAGAGCAGGGACATAGCAGCCCCTTCCTCCGGCCCTCAGATGTTTGGGGTTTCCTGGGCATCCGTGAAGAAAGCCGTCAGGTCTTCTTCTGGATTTGCCTAGTTCTTTGAGCATCCACCCCCGGGAGCCTAAGGTGACCCCCTCTTCCTCAGTGCTTCTCAGTGAAAGTCCATCCCAGAAGCTCCTTGCTTGGTGTACATCCTGAATCCCAGCTGTTTGTAGGAGATAGCTACCCTTCCCTCCCTCTTCCCCCCTCTCTTCTACCCTACATTTATCCCCCTCTTTCGATCTCCCCCTCCTCCCCCTCCTCCCTTCCCTCCTCCCCTTCCACCCTCCCTCCTCCCCTTCCTTCTCCACACTTCTCTCTCTTCATTGTCTGAAATGGTGTGGAGGGAGGGAGCTGTCAGAAGCCACTTTTATTCAATTTCCATAAGAAAACAATGATTAAATCAAGTAGGAAAATAACAGTCTTAGAAAAGAGGAGGAAATATCTCCAACTGGATCCCTCCCAGACCCACTGAGTGGCTCATCACACAAGTGTTCATTGTATTTTTTTATTATTTTGTTTTCTTGAGATGGAGTCTTGCTGTGTAGACTCGGCTGCCTGGCTGCTCTGTAGACTCGCTGGCTGGGAACGCGCAGAGCTCTTCCCGTCTCTGCCTCCTGAGTGCTAGGATGAAAGTCTTTCTTTGTCACCATGCCTAGCTCTTTATTTTTTAAAATATTCATTTCATTTTGTGTGTGAGTGTTTGCCTGCATGTGTGTGTGAACCACGTGTGAATGCGGAGGTCAGGGGAGGGTGTGGGATCCCCTAGAACTAGAGAGTGACAGATGGTTGTGAGCTGCCAAGTGGTACTGGAAACCAAACCCAGGCTTCTGCAAGAGCAGCCAGGGCTCTTAACCCCGAGCCATCTCTCCTAACCCTTTTATTTTACTTTTAATGAGACATGTATTTCATGGCCATTAAAAAAAAAACTTGGAAGAAGGCAAAGATAGCCCTTCATGTACCAGCTCCAGACACGCTCTGGACTGGATGGCGTGTCTCACCCACAATGCACCAGGTCTGTGCTGGCTCTGGGGTGGAGGGGCCCACTGCTCTAACGCTGGAGTAATTCACTTGCCTGACTTTGTTTCCTCTTCGGTAAAGTGGAGATCGGGCTAGCACTGACTGCTCAGGGGTGGGGAACCTAACAGAAGCACAGGTGCCCGTGCCCCGGCAGGGTAAGAGGTTTAGGGTAATTGTTATGTGGGTGAAAATCAGTGCTCTGCACTTTCAACATGGGTCTGCCTGAGGCCAGAGAATTATACTGTCAAAGGCAGGTAATAGAAGAGAAAGCATGTATGCTTTATCTGTGAACTTTTTTATGCATCAATCTATTATCTATATGTTCTGTCTATCTATCTATCTATCTATCTATCTATCTATCTATCTATCTATGTCTATTATCTATCTATTATCCATCTATCTGTGTGTCTATCATCTATCCATCTATCATTGATCTGTCTACTTATCTATCTATCTATCATCTATCTATCTATCTATCTATCTATCTATCATTTATCATCTATCTGTCTATTGTCTATCAATCATCTAACTTGTGTGTGCATGTCCACGTGTGTCCACGTGCATGTATGTGTGTGAGTGTGTGTACTGAATTGAACTTGTAAAGGTCAGAGGACAACTTGTCAGTTGTCTCCTACCTTGTGGTCCTTGGTAATTGAATTCGGGTCATCAAACTTGATACAGGCTCCCCTATGGGCTGAGCCATCTTGCGGCCCCACATAGTTTTTGATATTAATTTTTTTTTGAGACAGGTCTTACTCATGGTCAAGGTTGACCTGAAACTCCATTCATAGCTCAGGCTGTGCCTGAACTCATAGGAACTTACTGCCGCCAGCCTTCTGAATGCTAGGTTGAACCCAGACTTTAACTTAAAAATTTGGAGTACAAGTGTCTTCTGAGCCCATTTAGTCTAGAACTGAACTCTCAAAGCCTAGAGTGACCTTGAACTTGTGATCCTGTAGCCTCCCTAGTGCTGGGAAGTCAGTGGTGCCATCATGCCTGCTTTATGCAGGGTTGGGATGGACTTAGGGCCTTGTGGGTCTAGACAGGCATGCTACCAACTGAGCCATGTCTCCATCGCATAAAACTTTATTTGTTTTTTTAAGGTTAAATTTTTTAAATTGTGCTGGGGCTTCATGTGGAGTAGAGAGCCCCAAAGAAGTTCCATCCCATGTAAACAAAGGATGATAGGATTTGAAGTGACCAACAGGGGAGAAGGCGGTCCAGTCCGGGAAAGGACTAGAAATGCAGTGAAGCCAGACTACGCAACTACTTTCCCCGTTGTTGTGATGATGCTCCTGAGTGATGGAAGTGTGTATTTGGGCTCACAGTTTGAAGGTGCACAGTCCATCAGGGGTGGGGTGGCAGAAGGAAGGCTTGAGGCAGAGCCAGATGCAGCTGGTTACATTGTATCCACAGTCAGGAAGCCGAGCTCAATTTTATCCTTTTTCATGCTGTCTAGAACCTAAGTCCCTGAAAAGTGTCCCCCACAATCAGGGGGTGTCCTCTCTCTTCAGTCAGCCTCTCTGGAAATATGACCCCTAGGGTTCTCTACAGTCTCTTCATTGAGGGTCAAGATCGGCCCATCACAATGCTCAGTAGGCCTCTAATACAGACAACATTCCTCTGCTTCCTGTTTAAGGGAGAGAGATTTAAATCCTGTTGCAAAGGGAAACGTAGCCCTGCTTTTAGACAGAAGAGAGCAAGCAGAGAATATTCCTGTCCCTCCTGCTTGCACAGGCCTTTAGCTCAAAAAGAATTCTTACACCAGAATGACATATTTTGAGTAACATCTTTTAACTAATGCTTTACATTGACTTTATTAATTATTTTGTGTGTGTGGTCTGTGTGTAGGGTTGTATATGTGTGTGTTGTGTGGTGTATGTGGTGTTCATGTGAGTTATGTGTGAAAGGGTGTAAAAAGGGGTTTATGTGTGTGTATGTGTAAAATTTTGTCTATATGTTGTGTATGTGTGGGTGTGTGTGTATGTGTGTGAAATGTATTGTGTATGTGTGTGAATGATGCTTTGTTGAGGTCCAAACAAGCTTGTGGAGTCAGGCCCTTTTCTTCTACTACTTGGGTCCTGAGGATTGCACTCAGTTGTCAGGCTTGGTGACAAGTACATACTAAGTTTTGGGAAGAGGGCTCACCAGGCAGAGGCACCCATATGGTGGGAGTGTTTTTTGAGAGAGGACAGAAATGGGAGAAACTGATGTCTCCACAGTCCTTTCCAGGATCAGGGATCAACGACCTCTATGATTCCGCTTGAAGAGACTCGCCCGCCCCAGCCTTTGAGATCTGTTTTAGAAGTAGCCTGTCTGCAGATAATTTTATGAGACTTCTATTGTACCTGAGTGGTGGGGACACTGCTCAGAGGCATTTTGCCTTGTCTCCATGGCCTGAGGGCAGACAACAGGTAGGGAGGCTGTATTTCCAAGCCAGTGGAGGGGAAAACTGGATGTACAGAGTGGATGTGTCAGGAAGAGAGGGCATATCAGGAAACACATACTCAGTGCTTCCAAGTTCCTCACCAGACCTGGCCCTCAACCCCCTGAATGGCCACAGTCGCAACCCTGAAAATTTTAGCATTCCACCTGGGCGATGCTTTGCTGGGCTCGCGAAGAGAGGCGCGAGAGAGGTGGCAGCCGGAGGGGTAGGTAAGCGCTGTGGGTGGCGGGCGTTCCGGAGGGGTGGAGGGGGGTCTGTGGCCGTGGAGGAGCCCTGATGGATATCTGGCATCGGGAAGTTACTTCGATTGGGTGGGTGGTGTTGATACTCGATGGTGTTATAATTGCTACTGTCGTAAATAGTTCTCACATGCTTGTATTACTTGTCTCTGATGTTAAGCTAACAATTTCGCAGATTACTAAGTTATACAGGTGATGCACATGTCCGTATCTGCCGCACCTCTCGAGCGCGGCTGGAGGCGAGAGAAGGAATCGGTTGACTTCAGATTATTCTTTTGTATACATGGATGGTTGCAGTTGTGCAGTAACACTGACCGCAAACCCCCCCTGTGCGAGAAGTTGAGTCGGAGCATCGCATAAATATCAGGCCCTCCGTATTGGCAGCATTATTCTCACCTCAACGTATCTTGCATCTGACATCATTTAGACGGTCTCACTTGTGTTGCTTACAACTGCAATAGAGTGGTCATTCACATCTAGCACTGCGCGTAGTAGAGACCGTAAGGAACGACGATCAGCTGCAATAGTTCTGGGAAGGTGTAGGCGAGTATGGGATGTGCAAGGGCCGATACTCGGAGAGTCTGGTAGTAGCCCTGGATGACCGTCACAGGCAAGTCAGCCTCACTTAGCTAAAACTCGAGCGGGCGTCGGGCAGTGAGAGCTCCTAGCTACTGGAAAGTCATAGGCCCACTAGATGACTGTCGACGAATTGCGAGAGTGCGGGACATGACGAGATACAGTTGTGGTGCTACTAGAGACTATGATCTGCAGTAGGCACTAGAGAAGGCCTTTTTCTCACACCATCCTGCGAACTGCGTGGAGGGCAGAGGAGCGCCGTACTGCTGATCTCATCTTGGCAGGCACTGATCTTCACCTGCTCTCATCCGGCACTTCTCGGTCTGACAATACAGCCTCCTCTGTCGCTGCTTAGTGGCTGCAAGCCCTCAGACCTAGCTGCGAGAGCTCACATAGGAACAATGCCCTAGGGTGCTGCAGCATGTTGCAAACTCTGTACTGCGAATGAGTCTCTGATATAATGCATGCTGCGCTTCTATGGCTTCACTAGTGCTACAGAGTCAGATCACAAAGGCGATGATGCGAGAGTCAGCAGCAGCGGTAGAGAGAGAGCGCTAGAGGTCGTACCCTGTCTCTCTGTCGCTGCTCTAGGACAGCCGCACTGTGAGTGTACCATGGGGAGAGTTTAGAGCGGAGGCGACGAATTTGTCATGCTACGCCCAGGGATTAGAATGTACAGCGTCGGCACCAGAGTTTAGCTTAGACTCTCAGATGACTGCACGTGAGCATGTGGGGATAGGGGGAGGCGGAAAAGGGGGAGGGGGGACGTGTATAGCTGCTGGAGCATACACTCATAGTCGTAAGTCCATCTACTGTACTAGGAAACAATGCCCTCGATACGAACCTGAGTGCCATCATTCTGCGAGGCACTGCCAAGGTCTACTAGTAGAGGGAGAACAACAGATCATGTCTAGCGTAGTCTATATCTGAGTTCTCACACTAGCGACACTAAAAATACAAAAGACATCTTTCTGTCCTCGCATGACACGAGTAAAGGAGCAACGAGAGCGAGGTAGCGTAGCGGAACAGCATCACACGAGCACTAGTCCTTGACAGCTGGTACACCCACCGACTAGATCACACATCAGTAAGTTGGTCTACAGAGGCGCTTGTTCACTGTCTACTTCCTCGTATATTTAATATATATTTTTCTTCT
This sequence comes from Mastomys natalensis, assembly GCA_021653895.1. NCBI lineage: Eukaryota > Metazoa > Chordata > Mammalia > Rodentia > Muridae > Mastomys > Mastomys natalensis. Next base: position 627,421 of record JAJTUV010000601.1, on the reverse strand, counting down.
TGACTCGAGCATATCTTCTACAATTTTCATCTTTTTATACAATGAGGATGTGATGGTATTCACAATGTTACTTGTAGAGATCTATATACTTCGACACAACGAGATCACTTTGTCTTGCACTCATATATCACAGCAGCAATAATACAGACAGGGTAACGCACTCGAAAAACATGAGGCCTTATCTTCAGTGGCATGACACTGATTCAGTGTAACTGTGAGAGGCTTAGAGTAACTCTATCAATGGGTGGATTAGGAGCGTTCTCAGGTCAGGACACATACATCTTGTGGCGCCTATCAGGGGGTGTCCTCTCTCTTCAGTCAGCCTCTCTGGAAATATGACCCCTAGGGTTCTCTACAGTCTCTTCAGTTGAGGGTCAAGATCGTCCATCACAATGCTCAGTAGGCCTCTAATACAGACAACATTCCTCTGCTTCCTGTTTAAGGGAGAGAGATTTATATCCCTGTTGCAAAGGGAAACGTAGGCCCTGCTTTTAGACAGAAGAGAGCAAGCAGAGAATATTCCTGTCCCTCCTGCTTGCACAGGGCCTTTAGCTCAAAAGAATTCTTACACCAGAATGACATATTTTGAGGTAACATTCTTTTTACTAATGCTTTACATGAATTTATTAATTTATTTTGTGTGTGTGTGTCTGTGTGTATGTGTGTATATGTGTGTGTATGTGTGTGTATGTGTGTGTTCATGTGTGTGTATGTGTGTATGTGTATATGTGTATGTGTGTGTATGTGTATATGTGTCTATATGTGTGTATGTGTGGGTGTGTGTGTATGTGTGTGTATGTATTGTGTGTATGTGTGTGAAGTGATGCTTTTGTGGAGGTCAGAGACAAGCTTGTGGTAGTCAGGTCTTTTCTTCTACTACTTGGGTCCTGAGGATTGCACTCAGGTTGTCAGGCTTGGTGACAAGTACATACTAAGCTTTGATGATGGGCTCACGGCAGATGGCATCATGATGGTGGGAGTGTTTTTGAGAGAGGACAGAAACTGGGAGAAACTGAGGTCTCACAGTCCTTTCCCAGGACAGGAGTCAACGACCTCAGGATATCCGCTGAATCTCGCCCCCCAGCCTTTGTGATCTGTTTAGAAGTAGCCTGTCTGCAGATAATTTATGAGACTCTTTTACTGAGTGGCCACTGCTCAGAGGCATTTGCCTTGGTCTCCAGGGCTGAGGGCCAGACACAGGTAGGGAGGCTGTAGTTTCCAAGCCAGTGGAGGGGATAAATGGATGGACAGAGTGGGGGTTCAGGAAGGTTTGGGCATATCAGGAACACATACTCTGTGCTCCACCTGCCTCAGTCCCCCTGAATTGCCACAGTCACCTGAAGATTTTAGCAATCTCCTGGGCGAGGCTGTAGGCTCCAGGGCCATAGGGAACCAGGGTACGGTTCAGGCTATGCCAGGAGCTTGGATAAGCATGAGATCAGGGTTATGTCGATGAGATAGAATCAGCTAGAATTGCAAACTAGGACTGTATGCAGAGGGCGGGTGGAGGGGAGGAAGGAATGGGTGACTTCTAGATTATTCTTTTGTATACATGGTTGGTGGCAGTGTCAGTAAATGAGCCAATTTGTGGGGAGTTGAGGGATGGCTTAGGATCAAAACAGGATTTAACTCAGGATGATGTCACATTTAGAGGTCACACTTAGTTGGAAAGCTAAGTGGTATTGGCACCCGTGGAGAGTAAAGACTTCAGTGCAATGTCTGGGCAGGTGGAGGCAGTAGGGGATGTGCAGGGGCCACTGGAGAGTCTGGGAGCCTGGTTGTGAGGAATCTGACCTATAATATAAGGGTGTGGGGCTGAGCTCAGTACACTGGGAAGGTCAGCCCTAAGTCAGAGGTGCAAGCATTATTCTGCTGTGTAGCAGGGAGAGGCTCTCACAACACCCAGCTGTGTGGAGGGAGGGAGGGTGACTCTCTGGCAGGCCAAGCTACTGTGTCCGCAACCTCGGTGACATCCTTTGGTCTTGCCAAGAGGATGCAAGAAGTATACAGTGGTTTTCATCTGTCTGATGCCTGTTTAGTGAGCGCCTTCTGGATACAGGCGCAGGTACAGAGCAGAGATTCACAGCTGAGGAGGATAGGGACACCTTCTGTCTGTCCCCACTGGACATGGGGAAAGGGAAGACACTGCCCGGAGAAGCAGGCGAGTGGCCGAGTTAGCCCAGATGAAGGAGTAGGAAAGCAAGGGACTGCTGCTGGAGGGCTCTGAACCTCTCATGGGAATCCTCTGATTTACCTGGAAGGTCTTTGGGGCCGTTCAAGTGTTTGGGTCAAGGAACGGCACAATCAGAATTTTTGTCCTGATGACCTATGGGTGGGGAGGAGTGGGAGACACAGGAAGTCCTTTGAAGCTGGTACAGGCCCCCGATGACAAACTCAGTGTGTCTGAACCTTGCTTGCTTCCTCATGTTCTCTGCTCAGTTCTTTTTTTTTATGAAGGAGGATTTCAAGAGAGGTTTAGCAACCTGCCCAAGGTCACAGAGCATAAGAGGGTAGATGAAACAGAGGCCTTCTCAGGGGCAGAAGCAGAAGGCTGAGTAACCTCAGGGAGGGGCTCACAGGACAGATCTCTGTGGCCTTGAACTTTGTCTTTGTAGTCTCAGGGGCCTCTGGAGATGGGGAGCAGGGCGAGGTCCTTCCCGGAGCCACTTACTTGGTGGATTGAAAGCTTTCTGGGCTCTGTTTCTTGGAGTGTCCAGGAAAACCACATGGGTCAGGTCCAGGATTCGATGAACCCAGGTCATACAAGGCCACTGAGGGAGGTGGCCCACTGGGGAGTTGTGTTTCAGCAGGCTCACACCTCATGTGGAGGACTACAGGAGATGTCAGGCAGGTTTTAGGGCCCCGCCCACTCTGAGTACAGCCTCTGTGGGCAAGCCGTCCAGCCTCCTAGAGCCCCAAAGTAGGACGACATGAACTTGGCCTACAGGCCTGGAGTCCTAACCCCGGGCACCAAGGCTCTTCTGGTTTTGTTGTTTTGTATGTAAGGGGAAGTCTTATTTTTCTCCATCGTACAGATGAGGCAGCCAAGTGCTAGCCATTAGCCCAAAGTCGCACTGTGAGAATATGTCAGGGTGTGTACACTGTCCCGTGTGACTCTGGAGCCCTCCCTGAGGGTCCCTGTCAGCCTCACTTTATCTGGGCTTGTTGTCTCCTTGCTGACATGCCACCAAGGTAGGATCTTGGTGGGTAGGGCTTTTGCCCATTTAGGGACACTCAGTCTCTTTGTCTTCACTGGCTCACCAGGCTCTGGTACTGAGGACTTTCAGAGCCTTTAATGCATGCATTATTCAGCCATGGTTTCCCCATTGCTCCCGACCTCTGAATGCCTCCATCCCCCAAGTGAGAAGTAGCCTGTCACATAGATGTTGTATACGACTCTTCAGGACTGTTGACACCTATTGCCAGTGGAGTCTGGGGACATCCCTATGAGCTGTGACAACTCGTAATCCACACACTCTCCTTCCAGCCCTTTGTTTCTGCACCCTGATTGTCAGATATCACTTCCCTGAGCGTGGGCCATGTGACTGCACCCTGGCTGGGATGGCCAGGGCAACCTGGCTCATGGTGGGGCCGACATTTGGCAAGGACGGAGAGCGTGGGAGGGAGGACTCACTCAGGGATTCCTAGAAGGTTTGGATGTTGCACCAGGGATTTTCTTTAAGGGGTCAAGTGTCTGCAAAGGTGGCAGGCGTAAACAGACGGTCCAGCGTCCTAGGAGAACCCATGAGCCAGAATTCTGATCTTAGTCTGTGTCAGATGGGGCCCTGGGTCGTTTGCTAAGAATGCCCACCTCTGAACCTCTTAGAGAGGAGTGGAAGGGATTTAGAATGTAATTTTTGGGGAGTCCTGGGTCAGAACCCAGGGTCTGCTTTCATTCCCACCTTGGTGAACTTCAGGAAAATGCTCTACCACACAGGTTCAGTCCCAGGCCAGAACCTATATGTGAATTCTGTCTTCAGTAGGTCTGAAGGTTGCAGTCTAGGGACTGGCTTGGAAAAGGTTGCGAGATGCTCAGAGCTGGAAATGTTTGACGGAGTGGCTGCTGTGTGAGGGGAGCCTTTGAGGCCCCGCTCTGAGCTGCCTTGCCTACAGCAGCCCCCCACTCCCTGTAGCCTCCTGAGGCTCCTTGGCTATGTGCCTGGTGTACTGGTACCGCACTGGAGGTCTCTGGATGGGAAAGCAGATGCTTCACTTGCATCTGTAGAGATGCCTGGTGAGCACCTGCCCGGGTCTGTTTACAAAGCTCTTGGGTCTTTGGATTATTTTTTTGTTTTTCATTCAGGAAGCATTTGTTGAGACCGATGAAGGATGGCCTCGAGGACAGACTGTCTCCCTCACAGCCTGCAGTGTTGGTGATAGACACAGGTGGTCACAGAGGAGGCCTAGGCCTGCTGGGGAAACAGGTGTCTGCAAGATGTCTGAGTCAGACTGAAAACTTGGAAATCAGCAGGGACTCATGGGGATCTGAGATTTAGTGTATTATAGGTTGAAGTAGAGCTGCAAACACTTCTGATGAGTTCCTGTCATTTCTTCATTCATTGTTCCTCCATCTTCTCGACTATTCACCTGCCCTGGTATCTATGCATCTGTTTATTTATCCATCCATCCATTTATCTATCCACACATCCATCCATCAGCCTGTCCATCCATTCATCCATCCATCCACCCATCCATCTATCCTAGTCACCTACCAATCCATCCATCAGTCCATCCATTCATCTGTCCATCCATCCATCTAGTCACCTACCACCAATCCATCCATCCATCCATCCATCCATCCATCCATCCATCCTTCTATCCATCCATCCATCTACCCTTTAACCCACTCACCTATCCAAACACCCACCTATCCATCCATCTACTCACCTTTCATCTTCTATCCATCCATCATTTACCCTTCCATTCACCTACCCATACTTCCATCCATGCACTGATCCATCTACCCATCTACCATTCATTGATCCATCCATCAATTCACACATCTATCTATCCACTCATTCACTATCTGTCTACCTACCCACACTCCCAATCACCCATCCATCTATCCACAATCCATCCATCCATCCATCCATCCATCCATCCATCCATCCACACATCCATCCACACATCCATCCATCCACACATCCATCCATCCACACATCCATCCATCCACACATCTATCTATCCATCCATCCACCACCACCCATCCATCCATCCACATATCCATCTATCCTCCAATCCACACATTTCACCTACCCACTCATCTATCCATCCTTCATCCTCCATCCTCCTATCCACCCAGCTCTGCCCCTGCCCCCTGATATGTGCTGGGAACCCTCTGGGACCTTGACAGACCTAGTGGAAACATAATCATTCCCTCTGGGGATCAGAAAGCAAAGCAAATGGCTGTGGCTCTGAATTGCAGGTGCTCAGAAGGGCATGTGTCTGGCTATCCTGTGGTCATCATGGGAAGCTTTTAGCCTGGGCTGAGGCTTGAGAGAGGCGGTGGGAGGGTCCTAGGCAGATGAGATAGGGGGCAGACTTGGATTGGAGGGAGGGTCCTGCCCGTGGGGGTTGGGCAGGTGGGCACCTCTTTCATTCCGAAGCTTAAGCTATGTTTGTCTCCACCTTCCCACAAGGCTTGGTCCACAGGAGATGCCAACAAGTGGTAGTGGCAGCAGATGGGTAAAAACAGGGTCTCTGGGCCATACCCAGGAGCTAGGCTCTGTGAGGCTGTCAGCTGTGTGGAGGCAGGGAATATCACTGTTACAAATGCTGACCTGGCTACACAGACAAAAGGAGTGGACTGAGCTCTCTCTCCCTCCCCCTCGGCCCTTCCTTGGTTTGCTCATGCCCCAGGCCCAGCGAGGGGTGTGTATTGAGTGGGGTCATGGAGAAGTGATGCCTGAGACCCTGACCTCTTCAGTTCCTTCTGCCATGTGTGTCATGGACTAAGCTCTCAGCCTCTCTCAGCCTCTACTTAGTTTCTCTATTTTGGGTAATAGCAATTGTTGCAAGGACTAAGAGAGTATATCAATGCCCAAGAATAGTTACCACGTAGTGACGGTCCAGGAGAAATGATCTTTGCAGCAGCTGGCCTCTGTGACTGGTATTAACAGTCTCCACGAGGGAAGACTAGATTCAAACCCACCCATACCTCAGACTGACACTAAGACTCAGCAAGCTGGCTCAGTGCTCTGAGCTCAGGTTTCCCATCTGTCTGGGGATAGACAATCAAGAGGCCAGGAGCCTCAGTGTCTGACTCATTTGCTTTGCGGCTTCTCCCTGAGGCAGGAAAATCAGGTCCAAACAGGCAAAGTGAACTTTGGTTTTGACAAGGGTCACGGGGTCATGCACTGGCCTTAGAGACTATTGGTCAGCTGTGGGCTCTAAAAGGTCATGTACTCATGGACCCCGTGTTCTTTGGAAATGGGCCCTTGTGTGTCACGTGCCTGAGGTCTACACAGCTGGGTGCTCGGCTGGGGCACTGGCTGGCCATTTCATCTTCCACAGGCTCACACTACTCTCTCCCTTCACTTCCTGCTTGGCCCATACTCTTAGGTTGGGTGGGGCATTCTGATGCTCTGCAAGATCTGGGTCACCACAGGTAAATATTAACCCATATATCTGACTTCCATCACAAACTTGTCTGGACTGGCTTTGGGGGACTTGGCTGAATTGCAGGCAGCCAGGGAGAAAAGTGCACTCATTCTGTACTAGGGAGTGTGTTTTGGTTCTAACCTTGTCCAGGACTGCAGTAAGAGGGCAGGAGGCTAGCTCAGGGTCACATAGTAGTGGGAGTGGTCTTATGGTCCTGGTTACCCTGCAAAATCCCGCTTGTTCACTGGACCTGGAGCATCCTTGCTGTCTGGGCTATCCCAGGGATGCCGTGAATTTGAGGGTGTCTGAAGTTTGCCTTCTGCCATACTGATGAGTGGTGCCAACTAGCCCAGAACCATGGAACACCATGGCTTTCCTGAGTCTGGGTTGGGACCTGGGAGTGACCCCCCCCACACTAGCCAGCCAGGCATCTCTGGAAGGCACCCACTGGGTACCGCAGGAACCCAGGTCTTGAGTCCTATTTATGAGAGGACACGTGGACAGAGCCAGCATGCAACTTGGTCTCTGGTACCTGGGTTCCAGTCTCTGAGTTTTTCATGTACCTTTGTCACATTCAGTGTGAGGGGATACTCTGAGAGGTAGGAATAGAGCCCCATGTCCAAGATGATGTGAGGACCAAGTGATGGGTGTTCATAAGAGCAGGCGCTTGTGGTGTGGTGTGGTGTGTGTGTGTTCAGCTTTACCTGGGTTCTCAGTGTCACTCCTTATGGTTGAGAGCCCCCTGGGTCTGAGATAATAAGTCTAGTCCCCTGTGTATTGGCTCTGTAGACAGGACAGATGGGGTCAGTCCACTAAAGGGCCTTGAAGGTGGGACAAACTGGGCTCAGGAGGAAATGCTGGCTTGGCCTGTACCTGCTCACGGTCTTGCATTCAGAGGTGGCCCAGTAGCCCTATTAGGAAGTCCTCCTCCCATCTCAGAAGGGTCATGCCAGAACTCCAAGAACACCAATATCCTGCCGTAGCTGCTGGGCGTTGGTGGCCAAGGCACATGACCCAACTTGAAGCCAGCTGGTCCCAAAGTGGCTTGGGGTGGGTTGAGTTTCCTGACTTTCTGGCATGACCTGGAGCCAGCTCTGCATGGAATATTCTCAGGCACATGAGTCACAAGGCTAGCCTTCCTCTGCAGACTGGTCTTCATTTCGCTTTCTGCAAGTTTCCCCCTAATATGGTCTCTTGTGGTTTCCACTTTCCCCTGCTGGGTGCCTTGTCCTGAAAGCCTGGCAGGAGGTGTGCCCTGGAAGACGCTGCCTGCCTATGTATGGGTCTATGGAAGGACTGTCCTGGGGCGCCAGGTGGAGGCGGTGGAGTCACGTGGCTCAGGGCAGGGCTTTGAGGGTGAGTATCCTGATCACTGGCTTGTCCAGGGAGGATGCTGCAGGCCAGCATCCCAGGGGCCATGCTTCCCCTGGCATATCTTCGAAGAGTCTGCTGCATTAATGACAGGGCCAGGGCCACCTGGGCAACACCCTCTGGGGTTGGGTTGGGCATGGGAAGGGAGGAAGTCAGATAACGGGAGAGATGAGCGGGCTGAATCTGCTCTGCCAGGGAGATGACAGACCTGGAGAAGGAAGGACAGCTGTGAGCAGGAAGTACTCTGTCCAGGAGCTTGTCATTGCTTGTTCCTAGGAGCTCCAGAGGAGGAAGTGGAGTGACTTGGGTGGGAGGGGACACCCATCCCTCTCCCAGGGATTGTGACCTTTTTGCCAAAGGAGCGATTTCAGTGTACATGACAGTGTGGGAGTCACTTTGGAGACCTACACATGCCAGCACAGGACTAGGCTCCGTAAGCTCTCTTGGGCCAGGCCACACAGTTATTCTCTCCCCAATAACCGCACAGAGGCTCCACTGTGGGGCCTTATGACTGTGGGCTGAGGGAGTGAAGTGTTGATAAATCCAGTAAACTGAGACTTGGAGGCTGAGCCCAACAGCACTTCAGACAGTGGTTCTCAACCTTCCTAATGCGGTGACCCTTAATACAGTTCCTCACGCTGTGGTGATTTTTAATTATAAGATTATTTTTGTTGCTACCTCATAACCGTCATTTTGCTACTGTTATGAATCGTAATGTAAATATCTGATAATGCGGGGGTGGTCTTAGGCGAGCCCTGTGGAAGGGTGTTCAACCCACGGGAGGGAGCAGGGTCACAACACTTAGGCTAAGAACAACAGGCCTAGGAAGATGTACTGGGTTTAGCACTTACTCTACCCGATTCTCCATTCTGTGCTTCAACCCACTCTGCCAGGCTCCTTAAGGGAGGATTCCCTGTACTGGCAGGCTGCAGGCCTCTGAAGGTTGGCTGAGAGTTCCTGTCATTAGCCTACTCTGACTCCGGATCCTGCCGCATCTCAGGTGTTTCTCAGTCAAGCCAGGGCAGGTCACATTTCAGGCCAGCATTGTGGGGTCTGTTACCTGCCGTGCCCAGGCAGTGGCAGATCCACCTGGCTGAACCCCTGGTGTCCTCAGAAGTCCGTGTGTCCAGTCCCTCACCAGAATTCCATCAAGACGTCTGTGTTTGCATAGAGCTGTTTCCAGGAGCCCAGGGCTGGGACCCTGCGTCTATCAGCTTTCTGTTAATGTATCGGATGTGTGCACAAAGGCATCTTGGGATTGATTTTGGCACCTGCTTCTCGGTGGCACTGGGCAACCCAAGTGTTCTTGGTGCTGTGCTCCAGCAAGGGACCTGAACTCCAGGCAGTGTGCTCATCCCAAGTGAGGAGCAGGGCGGTTGGGCGGAGTGGACAGAGCAAAGACAGTTCGAGGACACTGACTCCCTGTGTCAGGGCCACTGTTGTAGCGCAGCCGTACTGCTACGACCGTACACTACGGCACCTCGGCTGGACAAGCGTCCGTGGGGAGGTCATCCTGTGCACCCGGTACTAGAATCACCCCCTCCCCCACCCAGTTGCGACTTCAGCTCCCCCTCCCCGAGATCCAGCAGCTTACCCAGCATTGTAGCATGTGCTCACAATCTCGGGCGCTTGGAAGGCGGAGGCAGAAGGGTTGAGGCAGGATTGTTGTGAGTTTGAGCCCAGCTAGGGCCACATAGCCAGAGTAAGTCTGAACCTCTCTACTCTCAAAATAAAAACCACTGCCTTGGATGCGCGGGAACCCTGCAGATGTGTGAACTGAGGGGACGGGACACACTGGAGCCCAGTAGTGACCCTCTCACCCCTGGGAGGAGCTAAGGAGCCTCCCCTGTCCCTTCTGTGCGGATGCTCTGCAGGTATCTGTGAGGTGAAGGAACCCTAAGAAGCCAGGACTACTGTGCTGGCCTAGGTCCCACAGAGTCGGCTGGAGCTCTGCCTGGTCTGCATGTCCTCTTGATGGATACAGTGGGCAGTCACCCAGCTGTGACCTGGAGTACACAGGAGCCTTGGACCTGGAGAGTGGAGTTGGAATGTGGGGCAGTCCGCTGGAGCCTCGGTAAGCCTTGGAATGCTTCCAGACCTTATGGCTCCTGTGAGCACAGAGCCAAGGTTGTGTCACACGACAGCATTTTCCCAGAGCCTCATACCATAGGAGCCATTGTCATCGTCACCATCATCATCACCATCATCATCATCAATCATCACTATCACCACCATCACGATCATCATCACTTTGCTTTGATTTCTAAGACAGGATCTTATGTAGCCCAGGCTGGTCCCTTACACACTATGTAGCTAAGGATGACCTTGAATACCTGATCATATTTCCTCCCAAGTGCTGGGATTACAGGCATGAGCCACCGTGTCTGGCTACTCCGTAGTCCTTAGCACATGATCAGGTTAGCTCACCACTGGGCCAAAGTCAAAGAGAGAGGCCAGATTTCCTGCTGCTCCTTTGAGTAGATGCAGGTGTGCGTGGAAGATGAAACCACTGACCTCGGTTGCCAGGTTTGAGCCTTTGGCTTGGAAGATGGCGTCCTGGTCCTTTCTGAGAGCTGCCAGCCATGCACCTATCCTGTGAAGTCGTGGCAGGCAGCATCCATATGGTGATCTGCACCACCCCTATTCCAACATTTTATAGTTTAAATTGTTCTGGGTGCTGGCGGTATATGGGAAGGAAGCAGTCCATCTCTCCTACCCAGACCACAGGTCTCGACAGACCACTCGGGCATCGTGCACATGTGTGGGTTTGCTGGCCCAAACTTTAGCAAACTTTGCTGGCCGTATGTATGTATGTATAAATTATTTTGTGTGTGCGCACCTACACACACGTGCACATGTATATGCATGTGTGTTACATGTACACATAGAAGTTAGAGGACAACTTGTGGGAGTCTGTTCTCTCTGTCCATCATGTATGTCCCTGGAATCGGACTCAGGCTGTCAGCCTTGGTGGCAAGCTCCTTTACCTGCTGAGCCAGTTTGCCAGCCTAAGCCAGTTATTTTTCAGGCCTCAGAAGGAAGTGGAGGCTTGGGTCCCTGTGTTTGTGTTTCTCTCTGGGGATAGGTTCTGGGCTTGTGGCTCTGCAGGTGATCCAGTGTAGCCTGTGTGGGCTCAAGGGCTGGATGGAAGTCCTCTCCCCGCCACCCGTGACCATGGTCATTGCTGTATTTTGCATAATGAAAGAAAGACCACCTTTCCTGTTGAGCCTCCGCCCCCTGTCCTGGAGTCACAGTATAAAGAGGGCAGGAGGCTTGGAGAGCTAAGGGTTAGCTCACCACTGTGTCAAGCTAGTGGCTATCCCAGAATGCATCAACTGTCTCTCATTCCCCACAGTGAGGGCCACTGTGGACCAGACACTGTAGGGAGGCCTGTTCAACACAGACCCTTCACTGTCCCAGGAAGGGCAATGAAGGGCTGGGGGCAGGGAGAACTCTAGCCTGGGAACTACGTTATTATTTATTCCTTGAATTAGCAGTATTAAGTACCTACTGTGTCCAGGCTCCTGCCAAGGCATTTTATAGGAATGGCTACTTTACTGATTTATCAACATCTAACTCTTCCTGTGTCGAGGTGAAGGCTCTCGGTGGAAGAGGAAGCCAGGATCAGATAAAGGAACTAGCGTGTTCCAGGGTCCTTCCTTGCTCACGGGGCCGCACGGAAACACACACATATGGTGGCAGAACTCATTCTTCTTAAGATGGTGGCTAGAGTGTTGACAGTGGCACACAAGGCATTCCAAGGACATGCAGTAGGACAGAGGTGGCTTCAGAGCAGGAGGGACCTAGGGGTAGTGGCCTCCATTCTTCACTGTGAAAGCAGGACACAGGCAGGGTGGGCGGCAGCTTAGGGTTCTGTGATTTCGACATGGGGGGAGGGAAGCTGGGGTGGGAGAGCAGGGAGTGCCAACTGTGATGTGGGAGAGAGCAGGGAGCACCAATGGGGACATGGGAGAGAGGGGGAGCACCAATTGGGATGTGGGGGAGAGCAGGGAGCACCAACAGGGATGTGGGCAGCGCCATGGTCCCTAGGAGTCTCTTGAGGAATGCCTCGGATAGCCATCTCTAGTCCATTTTGTCAGATGATTATGAAAGAGAGTAGGAGTTTGGGGAGGTTCCCTGCCTGGGCCAAGGTCATGGACCTGACTCTATTCAAAGATAGCGGGGTTCAGGACTCATCCTTGCCAGGGCTAAAAGCCTCTTCCTGTCCCTGACACCTCCATCCCAGTCCCCCCCCCCGACCCCTCCCACACTCTGGGTAGACCGACAGCATCTTAGAGTCAAGAGTAAGGGAAGCTGGTGAAAGTGTTGGCCCGATCCTGGGGCATCTTGCCAGCTCCCGTGGACTTTGGACATCGGGAGCAGACAGCCTTCTGGCTTAGCTGTGGACTTGCTCTGATAAACTTGACTTTGGTTGGCTCTGAGCCTCAGTTTCCTCTGTGGAATGGCGGTGCTGGACAGGGTCTGACTTGGGGCAGGGTCAGAATATGTGAGCCTCCTCCACCTCTCTCTAGAGGTGCTGAGAGCACACCAAGCTCTCCAGGAAGGACAGCGCTCCTGGGCACTGCTTTACATCCTTGAGAGTTCAGCCAGGGCTCTCCTGGGCTAGGTTGTACCAGGCCTTCAGAGTGCCTTGGCTTGACCTTATGTTGATCTGGAGGCGGCAGACTCTGCTGCCCGCTTGCCCTGCTATGGATGGGTGAGCCAAGTTGTTTTCCGCTGAGCGCTCCTGAGGTCAGAGTGGAAGAGTCCTGACAGACTAGAGCCTGAAGCTGTAGATTACATCCAGATAGATTCTTGTGGCTTTCAGAGGGCCTTCCGCTCTCCATGTCCAGTCTCATCTCTTCTCTGGAGAGCTGAGTGAGCGTCCCAGTCCCCTCTTGCCCGCCTGTCCCTGCTGCCCACAGAGCCGATGGCGGCCACTATGGCGTTCCAGGGTCCTGGCCTCCTCATTGGGCCACATGCTTCTGACTCACCCGAGGAAGAATGTGGTGTTTTGGGAGAAGTTTTAAAAATAGCCCAAGTCTTTCTCCACCCTGCCCCACCCCTTTCTCCTGATCAGTCCCTGGAGAGGGCCTCAGATCTCTTTCCACACTGGTTTTTGGGGGACCTTGCATCTTGCACAGCCCAGAGTGTGGTGAGGGTATCAGGCGGGTTCTCTCAAATGAAATGTGTGGGTACAGGCGGAGGAATAGGAGCCTAGTCTAAGAGTGGGTGTCCAGTGTCTGCCTTCTCCCTCAGGAAGCTGCCCCGAGGCAAGGAAGTCTTCCCTCCTCCCCCTCCACCATCCCACTCTCCTTCCTCCCTTCGGTTGATGCAGAAAACCACAGCTCTCATCATAAAGAAATAAGAGAGAGTTTATTCTGGAGCCATTTTGAGCGACCATAGCCTGGGGACACAGATTTTTAAGTTCCCACAAAGTCTACGTCCTAACGTGGATGCAGTTTTATGAAGTTTTTGTGATTTTACAAAACAACAAAAAGTCAAAAATCGAGGCAAGTTTAAAACACATTGGTGGGCACGAAGAGCAGGTCCAGCACATGGAGGGGAGCTGCTCTTCAGGCCTTTGGATTGGTGAGAGGTAGTTACCTGCTAAGTTAATAGATAGAAAAAAAAAAAGGTTTTTATCTATTGTCACAAGATGGTAGTTCTAACCTAGGGGACCAAGGAATGGCTTCTCTGGAGGGCCAGAGCTTAGCTCAAGGTTAGGTGATTAGTTTCTGGACTGGCAACATTCCAACCTCCATGGGACTGCATCAGCCAGTCTGCTCTTGCGGGAAGATGCCTTTCTGGAGTTTTCCTTCACCCCTCATTCACTAAGTTCTCTAGCTTCTCCAAGTGCCAGGCTGTGCTCCTGGCGCTGTGAGTAGTGTAAACACCAGCCATCGTGCCTGCTCTGTGGTGGCCACTGGCAAGGAAGAGGACAGGGATGGGGCGGGACAACTAAGGATGTGAGGATATAAGGTCACCTGACAAGCACAGAGCCCGGGTTCGATCCCCAGGACCTCATAAACCACACACGGGAGCCCACATCTGTAATCTCAGCACTTGGGAGGTAAAGGCAGGGGATTAGAAATTTAAGGTCAGGGCTGGTGAGATGGCTCAGTGGATAAGAGCACTGACTGCTCTTCTGAAGGTCATGAGTTCAAATACCAGCAATCACATGGTGGCTCACAACCATCTGTAATGAGACCTGATGCCCTCTTATGGAGGTGTCTGAAGACAGCTACAGTGTACTTACATATAATAAATAAATAAAACACCTTTGGGCTGGAGTGAGTGGGCCAGAGCGAGAGGGAAGGGAAGTGGGGGGAACCAAACAAACAAAAAGTTTATGGTCATTCTGGGCCATGTAACAAGGTTGAGGCCAGCCTGGGGTACACAAGACCTCATCTCAAAAAAGCAAACAAGGGCTGGAGAGCACTTAAGATTTTTCAGTTCCCAGCATGCACTTTAGGTTTCTTACAACCTATAGCTCCAGTCCCAGGGGATCCAATGCCCTCCTCTGGCCTCTGTGAGGAGGAGAAGGAGGAGGCCTAAAATCCACAGCAAGTCTGTCAGGAAGTACTGAATACTGTGAAGGAAGGCAGGGAGGCTGGCTGCAGATTGCGTGAGGGCCTAACTGCGAGCCGCCATGTGCAGGAGGTCACTCTTACAGGAGGAACTTGGAGCAGAGCCCTGACAGAAAGGGAGACAGCCATGTGGATATATGTAGGAAGAACGTTCTAGGCAGAGGGAACTGCACTCGTGTGGATGAGGGAGCTCCACAGTGGCCATGACTTGAGTGCAGTGAGCTGTCAGGGAGAGAGGAGGACAGAAGCAGGGAAGTCGTGAGGGCCTCATGGCCAAGTTGAGGTAGGAGCTTGGGAAGGCTCCAAGCAGAGGATCAGTTTGGCTCCTGAGTTCACCACAGACATGCAGGCAGGAGGGCTAGGAGACCTGTAAGGCTATAATGATAGTCCAGGTTACTGATGCTCACGGTTTGAGTGGTGAGATGTTTGAGTGGTGAGATGCGCTCAGGCCCTGGGCATGCCCAAACGAAAGACCAAAGACCGCAAGGCTGTGTGGATGGATAGGACAAGGTAGGGGTAGGAAGTGCCCCAGGCACTCCTGGGAGCAGAGCTGTTGTGGGTGGTCAAGTGAGCCGGCCTGCAGGAGGAGCAGGTGGCCAGCTGTCAGGAGGGCTGGGACACCTTTGGTGTAGACTCAGATCGATCCTCCAAGGGTGATGGAGTCAGGGTGCCGAGCAGATAGCAGGCAAGGATATACAAGAGACGGTCAGGCCAGGGCTGTTACTGTGGAGACAGCAGCGGGTGGGGTGAGGAACCACAGAGTGGGTGAGGTCACTAGAGAAGAGGGCAGGGGGAGACTGTCTGGTCTGAGGCAGAGCCTGGGATCTAGGTTTGAGGTGTGAGTCAGGGGTGGAGGCAGGAAAGGTGGATGACGGCCGCAGAGGCGGAAGAGGAGAGGCTGAGGAAGGGAGCCGCGGGTATGTGGAAAGAGTGGGCGATTCTTGTGTTGTATGGCCTCTGGTGACCTCAGGAGCCGGCTCATGGGTGGTGAGCAGAGAGGTTATTTCTTGCAGTAGAGACCAGGAGAGCTGGAGACAGCCCGGCCTTGCTTCTTAGGAGCCTCTTGTAGAGTTGCGAGAAGTGTGCGGGCAGGTAGAGGAGGTATAGGATGAAGATATCCTTTATCCCTCATCTTCTTTCTCCTTCTTCTTCCTCCTCTTTATCTACCTCTTCTTTTTCTTCCTCTTCTTCTCCCTCTTCCTCCTCCTCCTCTTCCTCCTCCTTTTCCTCTTCTTCATTCCCTCCTTTCTTCCCTCCCTCTCTCCATCCCTCCGAGGACAGGTTCTCATATAACCCAGGCTTGAATTTCTAATATTCTTTTCTTTTCTTGGTTTTTCGAGACATAGTTTTTCTTTGTAGCCCCGACTGTCCTGGAACTCCCTCTGTAGATCAGGCTGGCCTCAAACTCCTAGAGATTTGCCTGTCTCTGTGTCTCAAATGCTGGATTAAAGGCATGTGCGACTGCTTTGTGGACTTCTGATTCTACCCTGCAGCTTCCAGAGATCTGAACAGGCATGTGTCACCGTGTCAGGTTTAATGTGGTGCTGAGAGTCGAACCCAGGGTTTTACACATACTTGGCAAGGCACCTGACTAGTTGAGTTATAGCTTCCGCCTTGTTTAAAGCGAGGTTCTGAGCTGGGTGGAGGTGGCGTACACCTTTGATCCCAGCACACTGGAGGCAGAGGCAGGCGGATTTCTGAGTTCGAGCCAGCTGGTCTACAGAGTGAGTTCCAGGACAGCCAGGACTACACAGAGAAACCCTGTCTCAAAAAACGAAATCAAACAAGACATGACAAGATCTGATACATAGCCCTGGCTGGCCTGTAACTTTCAAGGTAGACCAGTCTAGCTTCCAATTTGTGGCGACCCTGCCTCCTAAGTGCTGGGTTACAGGCATGAATCACCCTGCCTGGTAGCCTCTGTGTTTTTAAGGTGGGCAGTCACATAGCATAGAGATGAGCTAAGACGTGTGCTGCTGACTGCAGCGTTGACCCAGAGACGGCTCTGCTCCAGGCCGAAGTCTTCTTCCTTCCGCACGGAAGTTTTACCTCACTCTGGTGTGTGCACAGAAACCAAGTGAAGAGCAGCTGTCACACACTGACCGTCAACATGCATTGTCACATGTAGGGAAGGCAGTGAAGGCAGGCCAGGCAGGTGCTCCTGCTGAAGAGGCCCTCAGGGTCTCATTCATGTTGTGTGTGTGTGTATGTAGTATGTTGTGTGTGTGTGATGTGTGTGGTTTGTATGTGTTCTCTGTGTGATTGTGATGTATATGTGTTGTTCTCTGTGTGTATTGCATGTGTGTGGTGGGGTGTGTATGTGTGGTGTTATTCTGTGTGTGTGTATGGTGTGTTGTGTGTGGTGTATATGTGTGGTGATGTGTGTGTAGGTGTATGTGTGTGGTGTATATGTGGTGTGTGTGTGTGGCATGGTGTGTATGGTGTGTGTCATGTGTGTGTATGTGTGGTGTGTGTGTGTGTGTGGTATGTGTTTCATGTGTGTGGTATATGTGTGTGGTGTGGTATGTATAGTGTGTGTATGTGTGTGTGTGTTTCATGTGTGTGGTGTATGTGTGTGATGTGGTATATATGGTGTGTGTGTGATTGTGTGTGTGTGATGTGTATATGTATGCGTGAGTTGTGTATTTCCAGGTAAGAGGACAGCGTTTGGGGCTCACTTCTCTCCTTCCACCATGATGAGACAGGGTCTTTTCCTTACATAGCTCCGCACACCCCAGGGAAACTGGTCCGTTAGCGTCTGTGTGAGTCTCCTGTCTCCAGCTCCGGGTTGCTGTGATCCATCACGGGGTGCCCGGTCTCGGCCTCTGTGTTGTTGCGATCCACCGCAGGGTGTGCTGCTGCACTGAGCTGTGTTTACGCGTGCCTCCCGAGGACTGACCCGAGGCTGTCAGGCCTGCAGGGCCAGCACTTTCACCCGCTGAACCTCAGCACATTCCCAACCTGAATTCTTAGCCTGCAGACGTCTCTGTATGATCCACGTGAGGTCACAGGGAGGGGCCCCAGAGAGGGCTGCCTTGTACTAGGTCAGTCCTGGGCCCTTGCTGCCTTGCTGGGTAGGGTGCCATTGGACTCTGGTGGGAAGCTCTGTGGGTATGGAGGGAGGAGATGATGTGCAGTTTAGTGCCCACCTGAGTGTGTGCTGAGCCCGCAGCAGTGTGTCCCCTTAGCGTGAGATTCCTTGGTGAGCTCTGGTCAGGTCCGAAGCCAAGTTCGTTCCTCACCTACACCCTGGGAGCCTCAGGTGCTCAGCGCGCATGCGCCCACTTCTCTCACGCAGTGGAGTTAGCCCAGCTTGGACACAGTGAGCTCCGAGGATGCTCACCCCAGAACACCCCACACGGCATCTTCCTGGAGGTGGGTTGCAATGCCCATCTGCCCGTCCAGGGTTCTGGAAGTCTGGGCCGGGTCGTTCCTACGATAGAGCCTGTACCTGCGCGGGTGCCTGCCACCCGAGGACTGGTTCCTGGGTTCCTCTGGCATCGAGGCTAGCAGGAAGTGGGCTCTGTGCTCATGAAAATGCTTATTGAATGGTAAAGGAGTGAGAGATTGGGGTGCGAGGGAAGAGGGGTGAGATGAACCCCATAGAGGTCAGGGCAAGTGAATTGGAATCCTAAGGACATGGCCAACGTTGTGACCTGGTCTCGATGTCGAGGGCACACATGGACTTTGAATGATTCTGACATTTGGGACTGGATGTCGTCGTGGGGCACCGGTCTGTGCATCTCCTACCATATCTACTGTGTCCCTTAAGATGCTCTCCCCTGATCCCTTGGCTCTATCCCACCATCCTTCCCCTGCCTGTCCGGAGGCTGTAGAACCTCTAAGGTCATTGTCCCCATTTCAAGCTCCCTGACCTGGCTCAGTCACTTCATTGAGCTACGACTTTCCTGCTCTCAGAAGTGAGGGTGGCAGAACTCCCTCTTAGCCTGGCTCCTCTTCTCTGGGAAGTGGCTTCCTTTTCCAGGTAGGGAAGCTGACTTGGCCCAAGTGACAAGCCCAAGTCTCAAGCTCACCCATCTCTGCTCTCTGGGTCACAGCTTGGGATGTGACTGGGAGCCTGGAATTCCCAGAGAAGAGGGTGGAGCAGTATAGCTGTTGAGCCGGAGGCCACTTACATGTGCATTCCAGCCTGGCTGGACCCTGGGGACAGCAGGGTTAATGTGTCTGCGACTGGGAGGGGAGGGAGTCTCAGTCTGGTGGCAGCCAGCTTCTCCAGCCAGCAGCTTCTCCAAAGGGCTCTGGTTTCCAGGGCAACAGACCCCTGAGTCCCCTCTGGCTGGGCTGTGGGGTGGCTTCTTCCCACAGAGGCCCAGGGGGCGGTGCCCCTCACCCTTCCTTCATTGACCAGGGGCTGGCCTAGGAGATCGTTGGGGTGGGGCGGGCACCTACCCTGAGCTGGGGACAAGGGGTTCTTTGTTCCTAGGTTGCCTTCATTGACCAAGCCTCGCCCACCCGGGAGGAGAGACTCCCCTGCCTGTTCCCTGTAAAGAAAGGAAGTTAAGAGACAAGAGCCTGAATGACCCAATGTCTGGGGGCTCAGTGTCAGCATGGCCCAGAGGGGAGGAGCCAGGGTCTGCTGTCTCTCTGGTCCACTCTGCTGCCTGGAGGGAGCTCCCTCTACTCCCAGCATGTCCCTTCCTCCAGAGGCAGCAACTGAGGGACAGCTCTGCCCTCTCCCCCAGTGCCTCCAAGTTCAATGGCCTTTAGACCTCAGGGATGCCCTCACCCCTCTCAGGCAGTGGTTCTTCTGGAAGGAAGGAGTTCAGTTGGCGACTGGCAACTGGAGACAGAGACATGGATTGACTTCATTTCTGCCCCTTTGCTGGTCCTGAGCTGGAAGAGCGGACTGTGAAATAGAATCTCTCTGTTAGGGCATTTATGAAGAACTCAAGTGTCCCCAGTGCCATCTCTGCCCTCTTAGTGCTGAGGCCAGAACCACACCGAGATCACACACGCACACGCGCACACGCACACACGCCTCTTGATTCCTCTCTGCCCATCTACTTTGTGAGCCATCCCTGTGTGGAATCTCCACCAGGTGGCCCTTGCTGCCGAGGCATTCCAAGGGCTGCTTTGCAAGGTAGCCATGGTGCCCCCTCCTGGCTGGGACTCAGTCCAATTCCTGCATGAGCCGATGGGACAGAGTCCCTGTGGGAGGTATTATGCACACCTTCCTTTCCTTCCACCTGAAGCCTGTCCCTACAGGCTGTGCCCTTACTCCCAAACGTAGGCATGCTCTGTATTTAGTTGGGCAGCTGTTATAGACACTTGCTGGAGGCCACACCCTGGCCACCATTCTTGGAGGTGAAGTCCAGCCAGTGTAGCCCAGAGCTTCTGATCTAGTGAGCAAGACCCCTGTGATAGAGGCTGTGTCACCAACCTTGTGTGTGTCCTGTGCTGTTTCGAAAATAACTTTTTGGCTTAGGAGTGACCACACCCCAAGTGTGAACCTCTATGTGTCTTTTTTAGAAAGTTCCGCAGCCAGGGCCAGAAGTAACTACGTGAGGTGAATCAAGGGAAAGGTCTTAATGGAGAAAGCAAGAGTGAGGTTTGAAGGTTTAGTAGGAGTTTGCCGATTGGGAGAGGATTCCATCGGGAGAGCACAAACCATCTGAACAGGTCCCCGTTGTCATAGGCAACAGAATTCCAGGACAGGACTGAGCCGCTGAGCCCAGAGGGACACAGGTGAAGGGCTAATGTGAGAGGGAGGGTGGCCAGAGTGGTCAAGCTGTGGGAGAGTCACTGGGGTTCCTGAAGTGGGGGACTAGTTGGCCAAGTACCTGTCTGGTGAGACCTGGAAGCTACAGAGACCCTGGAAGACAGTGACCCCAGTCCCAGCTCCTTGCTCCCCACCCCTCCATTCTCCATCTTCACTGTTCGTTGTTATTTGTTTGTTTGTTGTTTGTTTGTTTTTCTGGCATCCCGGAGCCAGACATGCTTGCTGCCTCTGAGGCTGGAGTTCCTCAGCAGGGTGCCTGGGCCACAGCCTGTTTCCTGTGTCTCATTCAAGGGTGGCCAGAAGCTGTCTGGTACAGACAGTGCAGCTGGACTCTGCTCCTCCCCCTCCCCCTCCCCTCAGCCCTCCCCAGGACCACCCTCCACTGTTGTCAATGTCTGGTTTCACTCAGTCCTTCCTGAAGTCTGAGTCCCCCGGGTAGTGTTTCCTGGGGTTCACAGGGAGGAAGTGGGATAGGAGTTGCTCAGGAAGCTACCCACTGCCTGGGAACGGAGTTCAGCTCATGAGACCCACCACCACCACCACCAACCCATACTTAAGACTTCGAACTCCAGAGGGAGCGTAAACCCCGGTCACTGAATTCCACATGGCCTACATACCACGCACCCCCTAGAGCCCAGGCTTTCTCCCTCGTTCCCTGATTCTCACCTGAGGCCACCCCAAAGAACATCGTGGTATAAAAAGGAACAGTTCTGGGGTCCATCTGCCTGTCCAGTCATATTTTTAAAAGGTGTCCGCAAGAGAAGCAAATCTGTAATCCTACAACCGAATATCACCCGGTCAGTGTTTCGATTTTAGACAGTGGCCACGCTGGCTATGGGGCTGTTCGTTGGCCAATGCTTCATCTTAGCTCAGGACATCTTTCTGCCCCAGCAGGTGTTCCCTACCTTGGGTGGCACAGCCAGAACTGGGGTTTATGCTCAGAACCCCCTGGATTCAGATCCCTACTTTGAGCCAGACCTTTACAGTCACTGCCTGGCTTACATTGTGCCCCCTGGGGAGGATCTGTCCCTTTCCTTGGAGTTGGTTTCCCCACCTGGTTAGCAGCAGTGTCGCATCTGAGTCCACTTCTAACTCAGGATGTGCCGAGGGCCTTGGCAGGTGGAGGCCAGAGGATTGGAATTTTAAGGTCATCCTCAGCTACATAGTAAATTTGAGGCCAACCTGGGCTACATAAAACTCGGTCTCAAGTAATAACAAGAAGAAAATGGAATAGATTGGCTGAGGGTGTGTAGTATAATTCTTTAGCCCTGAGCTGGGTTCCAACCTTAGTGTCGAAAGAATGTGTGGATGGTTTCCATTGTATGGCTGCTCGTTCTTCCCTTCCCCTTCCCTTCCCTTCCCTTCCCTTCCCTTTCCCTTCCCTTCCCTTCCCTTCCCTTCCCTCCCTTCCCTTCCCTTCCCTCCCTTCCCTTCCCTTCCCTTCCCTCTCCCTTCCCTTCCCTTCCCTTCCCTTCCCTTCCCTTTCCCCATTTCCTTTTCCCTTTCTTTTCTTTTCTTCCCCTCCCCTCTCTTTCTTTTCCTCTTTTGTTTTTTGAGACAAGGTTTCGCTGTGTAGTCTGGCTGTCTTAGATCTCGCTCTATAGACCAGGTTGGCCTTGAACTCACAGATCTATCTCCTTCTTCTTAGTGCTGGGATTAAAGTGAGCAACACCAAAGGCCTAGCTTCTTTGCTTTCCCTCCCCAGTGCTCACTGCGTGGGGCTGAGGAGTCTCAACAGAGGAGGTAAAAGGAAGAGCTCCCTGACATAGTCACTCGGCCCGCCATGATTTCATCCTGGCTCTGCCCTCCTGGCCCCTTTCCTCTTAGCACTTGCAAAATATCCAGGGGAGCTGAGGACGGGCTCAGTACATAGTGCTTTACAGCCTTGCACAAAGTCCTGGGCTCAGCCTTCAGCATCTCATAAACAGGTCATTACAGTACACATCTAAGATCCCAGCCCTGGGAGATGAGTGCGGAAGGATCAGAAGCTGGAGGCAGCCTCAGCTACACAGCTTGAAGGGCCAGCCTAGTCTATCTGTATGAGACCTTGTCTCTAAACAAACCACCAAACAAAAAAATTAGGGAGAGGGAGAGGGAGGGAGGAATGTAGCAAGGTTCTGGAATGGTTGGATCCCTGCCCTTGCCCGGCCACTTTCAGATGTTATGTCTGCCCCTGGTTGAGCCCACTGGAAGGAGCCCTGCAGGACAGCTTCCATTTGCAAATGGGGTGATGTCAGTCCTTTCCTGGGCATTTATCTTTGTAGACTTGTTGTTTTAGGGGTGAACCCGAAGGCTTGTGAATTCGCCTCCACAAGGCCCAGGTGGGGGTGGGGTGGGGCGGGGAAGCCCGATGCCCACTGTTGTTTTATTCAAAACACCAAGAGACCAGGGCAGCCTCTGCCTGTACAGCCAAGGCCAATTATGAGTTGCAAGTGAATTGTGGTATTGTCTAAGCCAGCGCTGTACGGTACAGCGCTGCTATGTGCTGCATGAGAAGAAAGGCCGGGCTAGGAAATGGCCCAGTGTGTCAGAGAGCTTGCTGTGCAAGCATGAGGACCCAAGTTCAAATCCCCAGCACACAAGAAGCCAGTTGTAGCCACGAGCATGCCTATAACTCTAGCTTTGTGGCGGGGTAGAGAGCAGTGAAGTGGGGTGGGGTAGGAGGGTAGAGATGAAAGGATTGGTGGGCACACAAATAAACACACATACACACACATATTCATACATGTAATTAAAGATTATATATGTTTAAGGTGAGGTTGAGCCGGGGCTCTAGGTCAATAGCAGAGTGTTTATCTGACACACGTAAGCCTCTAGGTTCTAACCCAGTGTCAGAAAGCAAACAAAACCCCATTTCTGTGTGCACCGTTCTGAAGTCAACAAGAATTAAACAAAACCAAAACCAAACAGTGACAGTACAGAGGTCTGTGAGCTTCTGTGTGAACAGGCTGAGGTGATCAGCAGTCCCCGGGTTTGAGGGACTATGCTTCAAGATCCCCAGGGTCACCTGACATTCCCAGACAGTGCCTAGCGCTATGTATGCATTGGAAGCAGGGCTGTCAGTAAAGACTCCAGTCAGCATAAGACATTGATGATACGAAGGTAAGGAGGTGGACATTTATGGCAGCCTCTGACGCTGACCCTTAGGGTCCCTCATGGCATCCTGTTCCCTCTCAGGGAGTGAAGGGAGATGCCCAGTGCCCAGGATGAGATGCAGTGACCCAGGACATGTGGATTCATGGGAGAGCATTCACCTGGGGTCGAGGGGACAACAGCAGAGCCATGGTGACACTCTTGGCTTTGGGATGGCTGAAATAGAAGATGGTGTCATGAATGGGGGGAGGGGACAACTGAACGAGCCTCTGACAGCTGGTGAATATGTTGGCTTGTTCGAGAAACACTTTTTTTTTTGAGACAGAGTTTCTCTGTGTAGCCCTGGCTGTCCTAGAACTTGCTCTGTAGACCAGGCTGGCCTCAAACTCAGGAATTACATCTGCCTCTGCCTGCTGCCTCTCTTGGATGAAGGGTGTGCACCACCACTGCCCAGCTTAGAAGGATTGTTAAGAAACTAACATTTGCTGTTTCTGGGAGCTTAGGACCTGGAAAGAAAGAGAGATTTTGTGTGTGTGTGTGTGTCTGTGTGTGTATGTATGTGTATGTGAGTGTATATGCATGTGTGTGTGTGTGTGCGTTTAGTGTGTGTATGTGTGTGTTTATGTGTGTGTGTGTTCTGTGTGTTTATGTGTGTGTGGCTTGCTCACTTGCATGTGCTTATATAAGCACAAAAGCTTGCATGCTTGTGCTTGTGTGTGTCTGGTGCCCAGAGGGGCCAGAAGAGGGCATCAGATCCCCTGGAACTGGAATTCTAGACAGTTGTGAGCCACATGTGGAATTCTGGCAGTCAACCTGGAGTTCTCTGCAAGAGCAGCCGGTGCTCTTAATCATCGAGCCATCTCTCCAACCCCATAAGGTTCCTGAAGGAACAGAAATAGTGTCTGTCTTTGGTTCGAATCCTGCCTCTTCCTCGCTGTGTGATCTTGGGCCAGCTTCAGGCATGCTCTGGACCTCGTTTTCTTATTATGACGTGTCAGTCTATACAAGTGCTTGTGATGGGTTTGGGGTGACCTCTGAACTGCGCAAGCTCTGTGAATGTCCCCACCATAATCTTTTTCTGTCACTCTTGCACATTCCATTTGTATTTGGTCAGTTAGTAGAAATAAAAGCTATTTTTAGTTAGCAAAAACAAAGGGAAAACAGGTCCACGGGCAGCTGGTGACATGGTCAGGCCCGACGGAGCTCTCTACTCTTTCTTCAGGCCTGATTCCCTCCCTGAAGGGAGGTCTAGAAGGGTGGCTACCAGATTAGGGGCGCAGGGCACCTCTCCCTGCTTTGTATGGGACATCCGCAAGGTTGCTCCAAGAGCCTGGGGAGTCCATCCCCCATGGCCCGGCCCTGCTCTGTGTGTGAGCTCCATGGGACAGGAGTGACCTGTACCACCTGGGTTTCTGTCTCTGTCCTGTGCCGACTGCCTCTTTGTAGCCCTTTGGTTCCTACAACTGTGTATCTAGGCTTGTGGCTGCTTGCCAGTTGGCTAGACCCATAGGGCAGGACAGTGAACAACAAGAGAGGGTGGCTTTTGTCATGGGCACAGGAGGGGCCTGGTGAGAAGTCAGAGCCACAGGAGCCTGTGGTGTTGGGGATACATGAGGAGGAAGTGTCCCCGTATTCATGACAGTCCGATCCAGGGCATTCCGGTTTCTAGAGCAGGGACTCAGCTGTTCAAGTGTGGCCCCAGACCCTGGGCTAGAGGACATGGGACAAATCTTCTCGGCTGGCCCACAGGCTCCTAGGGACCAGCCCCTTGACTGTGGGCTAAGGCAGGTTGTGGCTGCAGTGAATTCTGGGAAGATGGGGATTTCTACCATGCAGCTGGCAGTTTTTCTATAAGTTAATGATTTATACCGGATGGAGGCCAGGCCCTTCTGGGGCTGCCGGGAAGAACGTGTGTGAGGCTGGGCCACAGCACAGCTTATGAACTAGGCTCCTCGCTCGCTTGCTGTCCCTTCCTCAGTTATCTGACTGTCTCTGGCCTTCTTTTCACAGGCGAGCAGCGAGGACGGTGGTAGACTGAGCTGGACCCTGTCTGATGGCTTCCTCGAACCCTCCTCCACAGCCTGCCATAGGTACTGTACCCCAGGGTCCTTGTGACAGGGCTGAGCTATACCGTTTGGGTAGGTTGAGCTCTGCTAGCTGTCTTTATCTGCCTCAAGTTCCCTGTCACAAAATGGAGTTGTGTCAGGCATCTTCTAATAATTTATCTAGTTGCCTAAGATCACCTGCACAGATGGACAATTTGGGGATGGGATTGAGGGGCACTTGGGGGCTCAAGCAGGTCAGTTGAAGGTGCAAATTGGGATTGAGGAGAAAGGGTCTGACCTAAGGTTGGATCTTGGAGAAATCCCAGTCTTGACTGTTTTACGAAAAAAAGAAAAAAAATATTTACCCAACAAAACCACTTGTTGATCTGGAATTTAACCCAGCTTCCTGTGTTTTACTTGGCACCCCCTTCAGTGGGGCCCAGCTACCGCAGGGTGGCATCTGGACCCTGTCCTGGTGGATGGGATCATGGCTATTTTACCCACAAGCCCAGCTTCTGCCCTCTTGTCTCCCCTGCCCCTTCCCTAACCCTGCAGGGAGGGAAGCAAATAAATCTGCCACAGCGAAGGGCTCCTCGGTTCCCAGCCCAGTCACTGAGTTCGGATCCCGACCCTGCCTGCTGCTTACACCGTGAGCAGACACGGTGTCTCTGCAGCTCAGTGTCCTTGTCCATAAACGTGGGGTAATAATGACGCCCTCTTCAGTACTGTTGCAAACATACATCCAGCAAACATACATTCGGTGGCAGCCAGTGCTCAGTGAATGAGTGTCATCGAAGGGTGTGGATAGCCTTCATGAATCCTCCCTGAGTGTCTAAGTCCTGGTGGGGCCAGAAGATGAGTCTCTTTCCCTCTGGAATGTTCCTTCGTGAACTATGAGGAAATCCACTGCACCGCGGTGGGAGGAGCCTCCCAGAGGATTGGTTTCTAACAGCAATGGTGGCTCTGCTTTCTAGACTTACTTAGCTTGGCTCTCTTGAGGACTGGGTGTGCCTGTCAAGGCCATGAGTGACTGGCACCTGTCATGCCACCTGTCCAGTGGTGAGAGAGGGCTGGGCTTCTAGTCACTCTGGGCTGGGTCACTGGATCTTCCCTCTGATAAAGAACAGCATAGGGTGTCCTGGGGAAGGGGCGGAGGGCAGCCAGCGGGGAGAGGGTGTTTTTTTTTTTTTTTTGTTTTGTCTGTGCCAGGGGCCTCGGGTTTCCTTTGGCTCCTGCCACTGGGGACCCTGGCTCTCTTTCTTCTACCCTACAAGGAGGCCATTTGGGAAGTAAGAATAAAAACAGCCCAGACCAGAACTTCTTTTCTGAGGTTCTGACTGACAGCTGGCTCCTGGCACCTGTTGGACCGGTCTCTTGACTGTGTCTAGTTTTCAATTCTTGAGGAAGGGATGCCCTCAGATACTGGACCTATGTTGTTTCACCCCATGGTTCATGTCTGTGGTGTGCTGGGAGCATGGCGTGTGGTGTTGCTTTTGGTCACTGACTCCTGCTGCCCCAGCGAGCTGCACCCACTCCCGATCCAAGCACGTCACCTGTTTCTTCATCCTTCAGGCTCTGAGAATAGCCTCATGCCTGCCCCTTTCCCAGGCCTTGGTAAGCATTACCTGGCTCTTCTCTGGGCATGGCCTTATCTCTCCTAGTGCATTCTTCCCCACCCAAGGTCCTCAGTGAGTTCTGACACCTCAGGCCAATGTCTTAACTTGCCCACAATCGCTAGCTCAGGGCTGCCGGGAGCTGCTGGTTGGGTTCCTGGTGACACAGTTGAGAATAGCTGGCGCTTGAACTCTTAAAGGAAGGAGGTGCAGAAGTGACTTGCCTTCTTGACAAGCCCTGGGGAGTCAGCATGACCTGGGCTGGCTTGTGAGTTGGAGGAGACAGCTCATGTTAGCCATAGACACAGATGGGACTCCGATCCGGCTGTACTAATAGTTATAATCATGATAGAGTCAGAAGAACATGATGTAATTGAAGATAGCGATGTGCCTGGCATCACTGCATGTAAATATCTGGTAGTCACTGGGCTGAGCCCTTGTACCAGGGACCTCCGTGCTAGCCTGTCTTTTCTCATGCAGTCCTTGGGATCCTGGAGCCTTGTGATCCCATTCTTGAGAGCAGAAGCCAAGAAAAGTATGGAGGTCAGGTCCCTCCAGCTCACCCTACAGCTGA
This sequence comes from Mastomys natalensis, assembly GCA_021653895.1. Taxonomy (NCBI): domain Eukaryota; kingdom Metazoa; phylum Chordata; class Mammalia; order Rodentia; family Muridae; genus Mastomys; species Mastomys natalensis. Next base: position 599,795 of record JAJTUV010000601.1, on the reverse strand, counting down.
TGCTCAGGACTGAGCAGGGGGGTGGGGGGTGTCTTAAGACCTTAGACACAGGTAACAGCTGCTATATATGCATGGAATTATGGGAGTGACAGACAGAGGACACTGAGTGGCTAGACATCAGTGAAACAGGACGAGTCTGTGTTGTACACTCCCCAAATAGCGGGCAGGGATTGCATGGACATTTACTCTGGGATTGAAATTTTATTTTGAGAGCGGGTGTGGTGTCAAATGTCTCTAATCCAAGTACTCCCTCCCACCACAGTGTGTTGGAGGCAGGAGGATCAGCAGTTCAAGGTCATTCTAGGCTACATAGTGAGTTTGAGACCACCTGTGCTACATGAGACCCTGTCTCTGAAAACCAAACAGGAAAGGAGAGGGAGGGGGGTCCCAAGGTCTCCATGGCAACCCTACTGACCAGTGGCAGATAATAGCCTGAGGAGGTGGGAACAGGGGAAGACATCTGAGAAAAGAACATCTCAGGCCTTGGAGTGGCCAGTGCAAAGGTCCTGAGGCAGGACCTTTTTACAGCAAGAAGGCCAGTGTGGCTGGAGTAGAGAGAAAAGGGAGATGGCAGAGGTTCTGTACACACACGCACGCACATGCATACATGTGTACACACCCATGCAACACAGATACTTATGTACACACAGTATATATAGTTGACACAACTGTCAAAACAGTCTCAAACTTGTGCTTGATATGGGCTGGCGAGATGGCCCAGCTACTGCTGGGTAATGGTGATTGCTGCCAAGCAGAAAGACCAGAGTTTGATCCCCTGGAAACCACATGTCAGAAGGAGAGAAACAACTATCAAAAGTTGTTCTCTGACTTCCACCAGAGTGCCCTGGCACTTTGTCTAAATGCATACATACATATTAAAAAAAAACCCATAATAAATAATTTAAAAAATTGTGCCCACTCTTATGTTAACACAAATCTTTAAAACATCTGAAATTATCAACCTGATAACGAGTGGATTGTATCTGGAGTTGCACCACACAGATGTGGTTTTATGAACATCATTGTGTAGTAATTATATATTTCTAGGTGTCTGAAGCAAATGATTCATTTCTGTTTTGTTTGTTTGTTTTTTGTTTTTGAGATATGGTTTCTCTAGTGTAGCCCTGGCTGTCTCAGAACTCACTCTGTAGGCCAGGCTGGACCTCTAACTTGGAGATCTGCCTGACTCTGTCTCTGTGATTCCTTTGTTTAAATTTTTATATTATTGTGTGTGTGTGACAGTGTGCCTGTGGGGGTCAGAGGTCAGGTCTGTGGAACTGGGCGTCTTCTTACATCTTTACGTGGCCCCACTATGGAACTCACCTCAGGCTGGCGTCGCTGGGCCATTGGGTGACTTCATTCCTAAGTCATCTTTCTGGGCCCAGAGGGGTTTTTTGTTTTTTTTTAAGATTATTTTCATGTGTGAGTGTGGGTGCTATGTCTGTGTCTTTGGAGGCCAGGAGGAGGCCTTGGGTCCCCTGGAGTTGGAGTTACAGGTGGTGATGTGAGTACTGGGAACTGAACTCAGGTCCTTCATAAGCTCTCCTAACTGCTTGGACAGGATCTCACTCTGTAGCCCAGGCTGACCTCAAATCTGTAGTCCTCCTGCCTCAGCTTCCTGTGCTGTGATGACAGGTGTCAGGCACCACATCAGTCAGGAGAGCTGGTCTCCCATCTATATGTACCCCTGAACGGCGTGCTGGGTACTTCCTGGCCACTATGGGGCTGGGAAAGTGGAATCTTCCCGGTAGGAGAGGCTATTGGAACTAGAGGTAGCCACCTGTTTGTCCACTCTGCTCTCTGCCTTGTCCTCCTCCCCCATCACCCATGTCCTCAGGGGTCTTAGGCAGGCTCCATGTCTGTCACTCAAGTTAGACTCCTTAGTTAATGGATACTGCGCTGAAGATAACACTTGCTCCAGAAATTCCCAACTAGTGGGAATTTGCTCTCTAGGGGAACATATGGCAATGTTTGGAGTCACTTTGGGGTGTCATATCTGTAGGGAGCTACTGTCCCAGAGTAGGGTGCTGCTGAGCCCCCACAGTGTATGGGAAGGAGCCACTGGTGGTACTGTCCCTTTCTGTGTCAATGACACCGAGGCTGAGGAATGTTTGAGGCCCTGCAGCCAGCCCTAGGGAGTTGTGCTTTTCTTTTCCTCTGTAAGGGGGGGAATCATGGGAGTGACGCAACTTGCATTGGTGAGATTCCACTCTCAGCTAGGTAGCCCTGCGTAGACGAACCCTCAGAGTCAGGAGTGTACCTCGATGGACAGAAACCCCAGTCCTTTAGTATTTAGACTAAGCTGCAGAGCCACAGCCTGACCGACCAGGCCCTGACAGTAAAGGGCACAGTCAGCTAAGGTATTTGGGATCCATAATTGGTGGAGATTACACGTCATACGAATAAGCCGAGCAGGCCATGCAAAGCCAGGGTGAGCCAAGCAAGAGGCTGGAGCAGAGGGAGATACCTTGTCAGTGAGTTTAAGGATACCTCTGAGCTGAGCTGTGAAGAATGAGGAAGGGGGAGAGAACAAACCAGAAGGGGAGGAACAGGAAGTTGCCTACTGGAGACCTCTGTCCTGGGAACTCAGTTCTCACACCTAGCTCCAGCCAGCCCTGCCCCAGTGCCTGGGTGTCATCTGCCATCCCCCCACGGTGTTCCCAAGAGGCTGTTTCACACCAATATTCATACGGAATAAAGAGCTTCTTTGCTCTCACTGCCTCTTCACAGAAAGCATTAGCACAGGAACACACAGAAATAGGTGTCTTCCCTGTGCATTTAAAAGAACTGGGAAATCAGCCTGGCACAGTGGTGCCCGCCTTTAATCCCAGCATTTGGGAACCAGAGGTAGGTGGATCTCTGAGATCCAGACCAGCCAGGGCCTTGTCTCAAAAGGCTGAAAGGAGAGACTCTCCGCAAAGCTCCTGCACTGCCCTCTCTCTCCTCAGAGACCTGCCCCAGGGCCCAGACTGCTTAGGAACACAGCAGACCCTCTGGCTTGAACAGTGTGAGCCTAGTGTCCAGAGCTGCTAGCCGCCTTCAGACACTGTCCCACAGTCCACTAATCTCGCTTCTCTTCCAGGAGATCCCCTGCCTCCCAGAGCTCCAGGCCCCTCCCCCGAGGTGGAGGAGGACTCCGGAGAAGCCTTTGAGTTTGATGACAGTGATGAGGAGGAGGACACCAACTCTGGCCTGGTTGTCCCTGGCCTCGCCCCTGAGGGGGATGCAGAGCCCTCGCTGATCTGCTTCGACACTGTCCCCGGCTCAGGTGAGGTGTCTCTGGGAGTTTCCACCAGGCAAGTGAGACTTGTAGGCAAATCCCAGAGAACTGGTGGGGAATCTCAGGCTCCCAGGGTCTCCAGTAAGCAGGAAAAGGAGCTACTGGGAAGAGACTATATCCTGCTTCTCTTGGGAAAGGAATTCCTAGCATTCCTTCAACATCTGGCTTGCACTCTGTCGGGGCCTAAGTGGAATTGCTTGGCTGGAGTTTCTGCTAGGGGCACAAGCCCTAAGCTCTTGTAACCTTCCAGCCATGGCTCCAAAGAAGCCATCTGTCTGCTTGGGGAGCCAGCACCCCAGGGGTGGGAGGGTCCAGTCATGTTGTCTGTAAATGTCAGCTGCTGGGCTCTCAGATCTGTCATCTGGGCGACACCAGGGGACTGGATCAGCAGGAACTTCCTGCAGATAGCAACCCTTCCCAGAGCTGGGGTTGGTGGCAGCCAGGTAGGTAGGGTGCGGCTCTGAGGTTGGACCATGGGGGCGGTGTGGGGCAGGCAGGACAGGTAGGGAGCTTACTCAATAGAGATGGGCCAAGAGAAAGGCAGGGGATCCTACAGGCACCCTGGTTCCTTTGGGGGGCGGGGAACAGGGGGTGGGAACAGGTCAGCCTCTGCCTCACAAGCTCTCTTTCTCTGTCTTTGCTCTTCCCACAGACCTGGACCCAGCAGCTGCACCACCCCAGACAGAGTAAGTGAGCTTTGCCCACTGGGAAAAGAGTGGAGCTGGACAGGGGTGTGGGGCAGGGTGAGGCAGTGGCTAGAGACCCTTTGCTCAGAGAAGCCAGTGCTGAGACTCGCTGTGGTGGCCTCTTTCTCTCTTTTGCCTGGGAGCCTGTTGTATAGGAGGAGGCAGCCTGGCCCCAGACCCACATCCAGGCCTCTCACTACCCAAGTGGACTCACAGACTCTCCCAGCATCCTTGTTTTTCCTGCTTGAAACAGAAGGGAGAGGAGGCTTGCTCCCCCAGAGCTATCCGTGCGAGCTAAGATGCTGTGTGGCTACTTCTGCTGATACCAGTCTGTTTCTTTCACATTTTTAAATTAAAAATTCTATATGTATTTGTATGTGTGTGTGCATGAGTGTGGGGTGCGTGTGCACAGCGCCACGTTCATGTGTGGAGTCAAAGGATCAACTCCAGGAGTCAGTTCTCTCCTGGGGAATTAGTTGAACTTGGCAACAAAGACCTTCACCTGCTGAGCCTTCTTGCTGGCTAGTCATTTTATTTTATTTTATTTTATTTTATTTTATTTTATTTTATTTTATTTGTGGGAGGGGCAGACAAGTTTTCACATAGCCCAGGGTGGGTTTGAACTCACTATGCTGCAGACGATGATCATGAAGCTCTTGCCTCTATTTCTGAGATTATAGGCATGTGCCACCATGCCTGGGTCTGGGGAGTGAGCCCGGGGCTGAGGAGTGCCAGGCGAACCCTCTGCTGAATTACACCCTTAGCCCTCATTTTAAAAGAATTATTTTGTTTTATTTTGGTTGAGACAGGGTCCTGTTTCAGTTGTACTAATGGCAATCCTCCTGCCTCAGCTTCCCAAGTGCTAGCATTATAGGTGTGAGCTACGGACTGGCTGCGTTCTCACTCTGTGGCTGTTGTTGAGGACTCTGTCTTGTGCCTGGCAGCTCCCGGGAAGCAGGGACACCTTGGTGGCGAAGGCACAATCCTGGGCTTGTTTAATTCATCCAAGCAAGCCCTAACTTTGGGGCCATATGGAAGCCAAAGTCCTTCTGGACTCTGGTTTCCTCCTGTGTAAACTGAACCACTGATTGTTTTTGTTTTTTTTGTTTTGTTTTGGTTTTGCTGTGCTTAGCTTAACTCACAGTCAGTAGTACTTAGCGTGGCTACTTAAATTTCTTATATTAATTTATGTAGTGTGTCAGTATGTTTGTGCGCATGGGTTTGTGTGTCCTGGCACACAAATGAAGGGCAGGGGACAACTTGCAGGAATGGCTTCTCTCCTGCCATGTGAGTTGAAGGGACTGAACTCATGTCCTGAAGCTTCTCTTAACCTTCTGAGCCATTTGGGCAGCCCAGGGAAGGTAGTTTGAATCACAGTGTCTCTATTCTCGGTGTGACAGAAAGCTCATGGTGTGTGTGTGTGTGTGTGTGTGTGTGTGTGTACATGCATGCGTGCACACGTACATATGTGCATGTGTTTGTGATGATGGGGTGATAGTTCATGGCTTAAGGCATCTGGAACCTTGAGTTGAGATCCTGGCTCTCCTGATGTGAGGAGAGGAGAGAAACTCTTTGTCTCCCGGGGTGAGTTGAAGGCTGGTTCTCAGGTAGATGGCCCCAGGTCTCCAGGATAGATGCCCTGGCAGGGGAGGGAGAGCCTCTTCCACATTGCTCATGCTGAGTGGGTGGACCCTTAGGGTTTCTGCCTGGCTTGGGTGACAGCCAGTGTAAGCCCAGTGTGTGGGCACTTCTCCTCTGTGATTAGCTGGACTGGATCAGGGCGGTTCCTCTGTATTGCTTGTCCATCTGTTCTGTTTGGAATCCTCACAGGTATGCTAGGGTAGTAAGTTGAAGAGAACTTCAGCCGGGGGTCTTGGAGACAGGATAAAATGAGTAAGGATGGATAGCCAGGGGTCTGGGGCATGATGGGAAGGACTGTATCCAGAGGTCTGCCTGAGCATGAGTGTAAATTCATACAGGGCTGGAAAGGGCGGGGCAAATGTCTGGATTGAGAAGCCCCTGGCTCTTCTGGAGCAGTGTGAGGTACGAGAAAGGAGACCCTTGCTCCGGTGGGGCCTGCCTATTTGCTCCATTTCTTTGCCTGAGCCTGAGCTCAGGGCTGGAATGTGGTGGCCGCATTCTTCTAGATCTTTCTGGCATGTCTTCTCTCTACCCCTGCCCAGTGCACCTGCTGTGTCCTGGGGACATGACTCCTTAGCTCGGCTTCAACCATCCTATCCAGATCACATGTCAGGTCAGCGCTGGACACCATGCTGAGGCTGAACAGCCCAGTGACCCCAGGAGCTGGCTGTGTGTGTTTCTAGCTCTTGACTGGGCTGGTCAGGACTGCTGAGAGTGACTGTAGCTTTGACACAAAGGCCAGACTTCTGTTTCTCATTCTCAGCCTTCATTCCGTTCAGAGCTGGCCGAGGAGACTGTTGCCCCGTTGCTCTGAACATCTTCTCTTGGGGTCCTGGGCCTACTTCTAGAGCTCAGCTTTAGCCATGTGAGTTTGAGTTGCCTGGGAACCCTTCTGAGCCGAGTTTCCCCATCAGTTCAATGGACTGATGTAAACAAGGCCGGCTGGGAGGACCAGTATCTATGCCAGGAATACGCTCTGACCTGGACAGTAGGGAGGTTTCCAGTGTGAGGTTAGCCCCTGCATTCCCCATGCCACAGCCCTGAGGCAGCAGCTCACAACTGTCACCAGGAAAGCAGAGGACAGGGAAGGTAACTGCTCAGATCGTCTTTTCTTACTCCAGCCTTGGGACAGGGTCACATCAGATAAAGGGGTCTTCCCACTTCAGTGAACCCAGTTGAGAAACTTCCTTACAGACACCTGGTGGGCTGTCTCCTAGGTGATTGGGTTCTGTCACAGTAACAGTCCTTTGTCATGTGGAGGTCCACCTTGGATTCAAACTAGGACAGCAACTCTTTCCCCTCAGTCCATAGCTGGGGAGGGGAGGGAAAGGGCGGCAGAAATCGCAGGTAGAGAGAGGAGTCATGGGCACTGAGCTGGACTAGGTAGGGGTGTGGATTGAGGTGGGGCTTTCTGGGGAAGAAATGGTTCTGCTTCAGGCTGGGGCATTCTTAAAAAATTATGCTTTCTGGGTATGGTGGAGTACGCCTTTAAATCCCAGCACTTTGGAGGCAGAGACAGATGGATCTCTCTGAGTTCCAGGACAGCCACAGGCACATAGAGTTCTCCTCCATTTATCTATCTATGTATCTATGTATCTATCTATGTATCTATGTATCTACTTGTATCTATCTATGTATCTATCTACTATGTATCTATCTAGTATCTATGTATCTATCTATGTATCTATGTATGTATGTATGTATGTATGTATGTATGTATGTAGTATGTATCTATCTATCTATCTATCTATCTATCTTTGTCTATGCTATCTTGTGTGTGCTATGCGTGTGTTTTGGTTGTGCATGCGCATGCGTGTGCGTGCATGTAATGCAGGAGTCAGTTCTCTATTTCCACCATGTGGGTCCTGCGACTAAACTCAGATCAGCAGGTTTGGCAGCAAAGCACCATTACACATTGAGCCATCTTGCTGGTCCCAGGTTGTGGCTCTGCTCCTCAATAGCAAGGGGCTTCAGTGCCGAGCCTCACTTTTCCCATCCATAAAATGGGGACAGTAAATCCCTCTCCTCAGGGAGGGCAGAGTGAGGAGTGAAGGGACACATGCTTACCTAGATGGCTGGCTACTCCAGATGTGCCCCTTGCTGGGGTCATGCCCCACGGATTGACCATCTGTGCTCACTAACTGGCTATGCCACGCAGACCAACCTGTCCCCATGTCTCCATGCCCTGTCTGGTGGATATTATGAGAAACTGACACACCTAGAGAATGTGCATGCTAACACACACAGAGACGCATATGCATGCTTACATACAGAGATACATATGCATGCTTACACACACAGATGTTTTGCATGCTTACATGCATATACACATGCACATGCGTGCTCACACACTCACATTTCTCTGAAAAGAGACTAGAACTGAGGCCTCATTGGCTCGAAGCCCAGGAGCTCATCACATCGCTGAGTCCCCTGCTCCAGGGCCTGAGACCACGGGTCCTGCGGGGAAGGCTTACCTGGCCTCACTGTGGTGTTTTAGAAGTGTTATCTGCTGAGAAGGTAACTCCTGGGAGAGTAGCTTTCCGGCTGTTCTGTAGACCCTCTGGAAAGCCTCCTAAGTGCCTGGCACCAAAGCATGTGGGTTCTAGGTGAGGCTCCTCCCCTTGAAATGGGGACAGAGTAAAAGCCCTAGTCTGTCTTCCTCGGCTCTTGTGAAGATGGTGGGGTGTGTCTCCTACCTGCTGGCCATCTCCCAGGTGACAGCGACTCATTCTTGGGGGGTTAAGTTCTGTTTGTTGCCCAGTTCTTACCTCAGTCCCCAACACAGGGGAGAGTGGAAGTCAATCCTTGAAGGATGATGGAGGAAGGACCAGAAAGGTCGAGAAGGAGACCATTAGTTTCTTCATGGAAACGAAGAAGACTCTGATGGGGCCCAGGCCAGTGGGAGGAGGAAAGGGGACTTGAGTGGCCGGTGGCCATGCTCTAAGGTTCCACATTAGTGTGTTACAATCAGGCACCACTGGTGACACCCTCTTTGCAGATGGACAGCTGAAGTAACGGAAGTTAGTTATCTTATTGAGGCAGTTGATGGCGGGGCTGTCCCCTTGTGGTCTGTGGGCTTGGTCAGTACTGGTGGACTTTGGAGGCTGTCCAGTCCCAATCTCTTCCCTATAGGTGCTAACCAAGGGAATCAGAGCCAGGGAGCAGCCTTGAGTACACGGTAGGATCAGTGAGCTGTGAGCTGCTGTTGCCCACTGTTTCTCCAGGACAGGGCCCCCCCCACCTCTACCTGCTGAGCATAGTGCCTGGACTCCACCCCCACCCCCACTGGCATGGCTTACATTTCCTGCCTCTGTCACAAACACTCACAGACACCACAGCCTTTAAGACTGTTTTTGACCTCCTCAACTCTAAAATAATAAGTTTGTATATATAGATATATATTTTTTGTAATGTCTTGGGTTTATGGTAGTCGGTCTTGACAACTGCAGGAGACTGAGACATAGCTCTGGAAGGGAAGTCACAGTGGGTCTCATTTTGCAGACAGAGACATGGAGCACTGATTGAGGAGCCAGGCTGGCTGACAGTTCATGGGCTCTGACTTTTCTGGTGTTGTGTGTGTGTCCGGTCGTTCTCACAGTTCTGGCTCAGAGCTCTGACTGGTTGTGACTGGTTGGGTTCTCTCGCCTTCTTCACCTTCTTCCTCCCATGGTTCTTTGCTGAGTGCCCAGGCTCAGGTGTTGAAATCCTGGTGAGCCAGTGGTATGTGTAACAGCCTCATGGCCGTATGACAATGCCTGTGTGGATCTGACTTCTGGTCAGGCCCAGTGCTAAGAATGACACCTTGCTTATCCCATCAGTCAATATGACTCAAATGCTCGTGGGTGGGGCTCTGCCACAACTACTTATTACACATGTGGCAACAGGTACAGGAAGGGCAGACCACCAGCTTGGTGTCACAGAGGGAGGTAGCGGAGCTAGGGTCAAACCCAGGCAGCTTCCACAACCCATGTTCTGCGTTGAGCATGGTGGTGCATATTTGTAATTCTAGGGCTCTGGAGGCAGAGACCCGGATTGCATGGTTGCCCTGCCTGGGGCATGCTGGCTTACACAGTGACTTCTGGGACAGCCTGGGCACCTACACCTGTTTCAAATGTAAAAAAAGAGACCCCTCTCTACTTAATTTTTTTTTGGTTTATTTCTTTTGTATGTGTAGGAGTTGGTGGCATTGAGTGCATGTATGGAGTCCATCAGAAGATAACATGGTGGGATTGGTTCTTGCTTTCTACCTTGTGGGTCCCAGGAGTTAAACTCAAATCTTCAGGCTTGGCAGCAAGCACCCTTACTGAGTTCACAGTGGCTTCTGGGAATTGATTTCTTTCTTTCTTTCTTTCTTCTCTCTCTCTCTCTCTCTTCTTCTCTCTCTCTCTCTCTCTCTCTCTCTCTTCTTCTTCCTTCCTTCCTTCCTTCCTTCCTTCCTTCCTTCCTTCTTTCCTTTCCTCTTCCTCCCTCCCTCCCTCCCTCTCTTCTTCCCTCCCTCCCCCCTTCCTCTCCTGCTCCCTTCCTTTCTTTCTTTCTGGAGAAAAATTCTAGTAGCTCAGTCTAGCCTCAGACTTGTTCTGTAGCCAAAAATGACCTTGGACTTCTGGTCCTCACCTGCCCCCCCCAAACACACATACACACCTCCCTAGTGCTGGGATTACAGATGTGAGCCACCACACCGGGGTTCATGTGCCACCCAGGGCTTTGTCTTGTTAAACAATGCTCTACCTGCTGAGCCACTCCCCCACCCCCACCTCGCACCGTAGAATCTGTCTCCTTCTTCTCTGTTACCCCTTCACCCCCTCCTTTCAGTAAGTCATACATGTTTATTGAGAAGAACATCTAAGAGAGAAGATGACAGGCTGTGGGTAGCCTTTCATGTGTGCTGTGTGCGGCCTCGAGTCCCTGCTGGGTGCACACTGCAGCGTGCAGCTTGGTTGCTGCAGAACGGTGGTTTTATTGCGCCTGCCATCTCATGGCTCGCTAATTTTTTTAACTAATTACACAGTGAACATTTTCCCGTGGGAACCTGACTTCTTCAACAACTCCCCACGCAGTTCTCCTTTCACTATTGGGGAGGCTGTGGTGCCTGTCTGGGTTGACTGTTGATGACAGACCCTCCAGATGCTAGGGAGCCCCCAAAGCAAGCCAGTAGCTGGGTTTGGGGTGCCACCTGTGTTTGCAGAGTCAGGCTATGAGAGATGGATCTCTGGTGTCCCTGTTGAGGACCATTCTGGAGGTCAGTACGAAGCACCTCCTGCTCCCCTGACGTCCCTTGTGTGGCCTCTCAGCACGTCATTTATTGTGCATGTGGACTTATGTCCTACGAGGCACAGGACAGACTGTGCCTTGGAAGCCCTCTCTATATGAGGGACCTGGACAAAAGCATGGAAAGGTTAGCACATGGTTAGAGGGGACACTGTTCCTGGAGAGCAGAGGAAGGCCTGAGATGTACTGCCACAGGCCAGAGCCTGGCAGGCATTGCCACTGACCTGTCTGTTTATCAGAGGGAGGACTCATGGTCCATTCCACAGATGTGGAAACTGAGGCATAAAGCCACTCTGTGTGCTTCACAGCGCATTCTTCCCTAATCCTCCCGGAAGGAAGTGATGGTTCGCTTGGTTCTACCTTTAGTGACTGTCCCTGTGCTCTGGGCCAAATGGCAGAGGCAGGATTTGTCTTCAGGCTGTTGGAACTGGTGTGTGCTGCCTCACTTCTGACCTGTGGAACTGGGTTTCTACTGTGCTGCTCACTGGAGCTGGGAGAAGCCCTTTCCCAGGTCAGTGATCAATCCCCAGGGCAGGAGCTCTGGGGTTAGGAGCTAGGAGCTCCGAGTGACTCTAGTCACTGTCTAGTCTGGGTGACTCAAGTCACCCAGAGGCTGCCTTGGGAGCTTTAGGCCTAACCCAGGGTCTCATTGTATAGTTCAGTCTGGCCTTGAACTCACGATTCTCTTGCTTCAGCCTCCCAGGTATGAGACTGCAGGCCTGAATCTGTATGCTCAGTTTTACTTGTGCTGGGCTGGGCTGGACTGGGACAGAGGGCTTCATGAATGCTACATAAGCATTCTACCACTGAGCTAAATCCATAGCATACAGGCCAGATGGCCTTTAAGGTCTCTTTAGGTTTGTTGGGTGGCCAAGAAAGCTACCTATAACCCCAACACTCAAAGGACAGAGCTGGAAGGATCTTTCAGTTCCATTTATTTATTTGTGTACATGCATGTCATTGGTATGTAAAGGTCAGAGGACAATTTGTTGGTGTTGGTTCTCTCTACCATGTGAGTTCAGGAATGGAACTCGGATTGTCAGTTTCGGTGGCTAGCACCTTTACCTGCTGAGCCATCTCACCTGCTCTGAGGCAGAAGGATCTTAAGGTTGATGCCAGTGGGGGTATGTTTGGGGTAAATCTCCTACCAAATAAGACCAGTCAGGGAAAACACAACTCAATAATTGTGGTATAAATTGCATGCCTAGATTGGGCAGATTTACCATTACACTACTCTAATCCCCTGGCTATTAGACCCCTTATAACTTGTGGTTTATCCAGGCCATGTGCTTGTCCTTCCTGGTTCGGCTCCTCCATCGTTGGCTTCCTACTCCTACACCTTCCTCTGTAGACTTCCTTCTCCTGTCGAATTCCTTCTCCTTCCTTTCCTTCATCAACTACCTCTTATATCGAATTCCTCTCACTCTCTCCTCCCCTAAGCCTTTTTCTCCGCCTCCCCTTCTACTGCCCAATCACTGGCTCTAGCCTTTATTTTACAAATTTAATTGGACAGAAGGTTCACAAGACGTCACCTGTGTACAGATTCAATCCTCCTCTGTACCCCCTCCCAGGAAAGTGGAACTAGGATCAAAATACAAGGCTGGGGCTATCCCACAACAGGATTATATAGTAAGTTCCAGGCCAGCCTGGGCAACACAGGGAGATACTATCTTAAATAATGAAAAAGAAAAAATGATCCAGGCACTTGAGAGGCAGAGGCAAGGAGATCTCTGTGTGTTTGAGGCCAGCCTGGTCTCTAAAGTGGTTCTAGGACAGTTAGGGCCACACAGAAAAAAAAAAAAAAAAAAAAAAAAAAAACCCAAAACATGCCTCAAAAAAACAAAACAAAAAACCAAAACAACAAAAAGATCCTTCCTTTCAATGCATGTTACTCTGTGCCTTTGAGGCTAGCCTGCTCAGTGAGAAAGGCGGAGGGGTACATAGGGCCTTGGGGTCTTTAGGCCTCAAGGCATTCTCGGAGACCTGAAGCAGACTAGGAGGCCTGAGGCATCTTGGGAAGCCAGTGTGAACTCCTCTTTCTGACTGGTATTTCTCTCCCCTGCCTCTTCCTCATGTCATCTTCAGCATAAATGGCTTTGCCTGGCAAGTGCAGGTCAGGTGGTGTAACTGCAGTCAGGCCTGGTCTCCAGTGCGAGGCCTGAGGTCTCAGGAGTGCGGAAGTGCACACGAGAGAGGTAATGAGCCTCTCAGGGTGTTTATGGTGGTTTTTATTATCTGGAGTCTTTGGAGGAAGCTCAAGAGTGTTTGCTCACAGGGAGAACGCTCTATTCCAGTTGGGCAGTGTCAGGCCCTGGGTAGCTTTCTGGGGCTAGCAGTTGGGAGGGGCTGTCCCCTGTGGGCACAGGCTAGGCAGGAGGGAGGAGGTGCCTCGGGCTCAATCCCTGTCTTGTTTTCCTTGTACACTAACCCTGAGTCCGAACCTCTGCTGGGTGTGTTACCTGGTGTGGAGAACCCTTTCCCTCTTGCCTGCCTGGCTGGGACTCCTTTAGTCTGTGGACTGAAGAGGTGACGGCTGGAGCAAGGCTTTGCAGGAAAGGCTGGGAATGTGTCTCAGCTGTGGAATGCTTGCCTGACACTACAAGGCCCTGGGTTCCATGCCCAGCACTGAAGAAACCAAGCATGGTACACACCTATAATCTCAGCACTTAGGAAGCAGAGTCACAAGGATCAGGAATTTAAAGTTATCTTTGTTACATAATAATTTGAGGCCAGCCAGGGCTACTAGACCCTCTCTTACCCCCCCCAAAACACCGCCCCCCCAAAAAGCAGAATAAGCAAGCAATCAAAAGCATTGACAGAATACCAGCCTGGTTCAGGTCTCAGCTATGTTCTTTCTTACTGACTAGGAGGCTTGGGCAGTAGAGGTGGGCAGGAAGGTGACCCTGAGTATAGATGACACCTTCCACCCGGCTCATAGTTGCAGGATCAGGACCTGTATTTGCTGTTGCCTATGTCCTGGTAACATACAGCCAGGAGACTCATTCTTTAGCTTCCCTGGGGTTTATAGTGTGTTCTTGGCATTTCCAGGTCCCCCTAGAGCCACTTGACCCCACCCAGTAATGCCTGGCCCCACCTTGAGGGCAACTTCAAAGTGTACACAGATCTGTCGTTAGCCTTTTGGTAGCCTTTCTCCTGGGCAGTGTCAGCCTGGCTTTCTATGAGGCAATACCTGGGTGTTCTGCATGGTGGTGGGATGAGTGTTTGGTACATGTAAGACCTGGGATTGTATTTCCTACACAGAGAAAGGAGAGAGAAGAGGGAGGGGGAAGGGAGGAAGGTGTGATGGTTTGCATATGCTCGGCCCAGGGAGTGGCACTGTTAGAAGGTGTGGCCCTGTTGGAATAGGTGTGTCATTGTGGGTGTGGGCTTTAAGACCCTCATCCTAGCTGCCTTCAGTTCAGATGTAGAACTCTCAGCTCCTCCTGCACCATGCCTTCCTGGATGCTGCCATGCTCCCACTTTGATGATAATGGACTGAACCTCTGAACCCATAAGCCAACCCCAATTAAATGTTGTCCTTGTAAGAGTTGCCTTGGTCATGGTGTCTGTTCACAGCAGTAAACCCTGACTAAGGCAGATGGGTGAGGGGTGTCTTATAGACAGTGGATGTTATCTCTCACAACTCTGGGTCCTAGGCACTGTGTTCCTGACGTGGGGCTGAAGGTGTGAGGTAGGCAGTGTAGAGCAGGACATCACTGTGAGAGAGAAGGAGGGGGAACACGAGGCTTTCGGGGTCTGTGGGATGGAAGCATACTGAGTGGCCTTCTGCTCTCCTGGAACTCTCTGGCCTGTGTGAATGCCTCTTTGAGATTGAACACTCTGACTTCCTCCCCATCCTTTGTCCTCTGCGCTGGTGGAGTGGTCCAAGCAAGTGCAGGCCCGGAGGTGTTACTGTAGCCAGCTTTGTCTCCAGTGCAAGGTGTGAGTCTTCAGGGTGCAGAAGCACAGCTGAAGCCAAGATGGAGGCAGCAGGAGATCAACAGTCTGCTGGGGACCACTTTCTCACCTACCGATGGTTGTCACCTTGTGAACTCTCATGGTGGGAGGGTGAATGGGCTGCTGGTGGCTTCATTTCTCAGGGCCTTGATCTTCTCATGGGCCTCTGTCTCATTACCTAATCTCTTCCCCAAAGACCTCATCTCCTCTCACTGTCCCCCCCCTGTGGGTGAGCATTTCAACCTGTGGCCTTTGGCAGGATCTTAAACCACAGCTCAGTGATGGAGACTCAGAGACTGTGATTCTGTGTTGAGCGCTGTTTCTCACTTTCTTTACAAAAAAAATCATGGTTAAACAAGTGTCTTATTTTGGGTTACTGTTGCTGTGATGAAACACCATGACCAAAAGCAACTTGGAGAGGAAAGGGTTTATTTAGCTTATACTTCCAAATCACTGTTCATCATAGAAGGAAGTCAGGACAGGAACTCAAGCAGGGCAGGAACCTGGAGGCAGGAGCTGCTGCAGAGGTCCTGGAGGGTGCTGCTTCCTGGCTTGTTTCTTTCCATTGCAGATCTGTTTGAGATCACCACATGACACAGTCAGTACTGTGTCTTGAAATCTCCTCTGCCAACACCATCAACCCAAAGCTCTTCCGTTTAGTGTCTGGCAGATTTTTTGGACAAGGGCAAAAATGCAGCCACATTCTTTGCCAAAATATCACAAGAATGGTCACTAGACCACTTACTAATATCTTTTTGTGTTAGATTCCCACTGACCACGTCTCTCTCGGCACCACCAGCCACTCTCCTGCTGGGACAGCCCAGGAAGCCCTGCTTAAAGCGTTCAACTGCGTTTCCAGTCCAAAGTCCCCAAAGTCCACATTCCACCAACAAGTGGTGGCATGGTCAGGCCTGTTACAGCAACAGGGTTAGGGTTAGGTTGTTACAGCAATACCCCAGTCCCTGTTTACAACTTCTGTCTTAGTCACTATTCTGCTGCTGTGAAGAAACAGCATAAAGGAGGCAACTCTTACAAAAGAAAGCATTTGACTGGGGGCTTGGCTGCAGTCTCAGAGGGTCGGTCTGTTATCCTCATGGAAGACAGGCCCTGGAATGGTCGCTAAGAGCTAAATCCTGACTCAGGCAGCAGCAGAGAAAGAAACTTGCCTGGCATGGGCTTTTAAAACTCAAAGCCTGTCCCCAGTGACATACCTTTTCCAACAAGGTCAAACCTGCTAATTCTTCCCAAGGGCTCATCAGTTGGGGACGAAGCAAGCAAATATATGAGCCTCTGAGAGCCATGCTTATTCAGACCACCACAGCAGGTAGGGACAGAGGGGCTGGGGCGTGGGGTTTAAGTGCAATCCTCAGCTTTAAAAATGGTTTAAATTTTTAAAAATTTATTTTTTTTTTGTGTGTGTGTATATGTACATTTGTGTGTTTGTGTGTGTGTGCGCGTGTATGTTTGCGTGTGTATGTGTGTATGTGAGGACAATGTAAGGAGGTTGGATCTTCTGTTATGAAATATAAAGTGGTGGCAGTGTGGGTAAGAAGGTAATTTGTGGGTTCATGCCAAGGTGTCTCCCTGAGAAATCACATCATACAACGGACCTGACATAAGGAAAATTTACTGTGGGGGAAGGGAGGGCAGCAGTGACCTGGGAAAGGGGAAGAGGCAGAGAAAGGGGGGATAGAGAAAGACAGAAAGAGAGAGAGAGAAGAGAGAGAGAGAGAGAGAGAGAGAGAGAGGAGAAAGAATCAGAGACAGAAAAGTAGTTGGGGTGTGGGGTAGCGAGCAGTCCTCTCAGGCTGCCAGGCCACCCACACACCTGGTGGGGATGCAGGTAGTAATAGCTGCAGGTGACGATGTAACTGTTGCTAGGTCACTGTTGGAGGAGTCTGTAAGCCAACAGCTTCCACTCTGTGGGTCCTGGGAATCAAACATGGTCCCTTAGACTTGGCAGCATGCGTTTTTACCTACTGAGTCGTCTTGCCTGCCCCCAACCTCAGCTTTTGAATAGTGGGAGACCGTCCTCCTCACTGCAGACAGACAGACTTGTGTCCCGTCGTCCTCCGATTAGCCCAGTGACCTCAGTACTGAGGGAGTTGGTTCCCAGCCCAGAGACTGGGGTAAAACTCCTTAAACTTCTCCCCAAATCCTGACTCCTTTTTAACCTAAGAGACTTATATCCAACCTCAGATACATGGAGATATAAAAAAAAGGTATACGCACCATGCATTTAGCAATGATAGATTGTTGAGGCATTTACTTTAAAACACATTTTGAAAAGACAAAACCAAATTTGCATACTAATGAGGTGGGTGTGCTTGTTTAACTGTTCATAAAGGTTTAAATCTTGTTAAATGTTGGATGTAGCCGCACACAGGCCTGAGTTTGATTCCCAGATCAGCAGATTTGACTTTATATTCATTAGTGCTGAGAAGGCTCCTCCGTCTCACAAAGATACCCGGTACAAACCAGCAGAAGGACGTTTGAAGCCTTTCGGGGACTGTTAAAAAAGATTATCCCAGGTCAAAATTCATCTCGTGATTTTATTTAAATGAAATTCCACTCAGCGATTTTTAAAATCATACATTCGAATGTAATCCAATCCCAAAGACAGAATGGTTTGGGATTTACCTGCTGTGGGATGAGGGTCGGAGCAAGTCTGCTTTCCATAATGAAACAGAGTATTTCTGCGAGATCAGGGAAAATGCACAGTAAATACACTGCACTTTGTAACACTACTAGTCCTGAATCAGAGCCAAGGTTTACTTCTTTCTTGATTGGGAGCCAGCTATGATGACCGGAGGCCCTAACCGCTAGGCCATCCTCCACATCCTTCCAGTCTGGTGAGGAAGCTGAAGTTTCACTGAGCCATCTCTCTGCAGGGCACCCACTGTGGTCAGCAATGGAGATGCGGTGGGCGCGGCGATCTCTGGTGTCCGGCGCTCCAGCTGGAAGCGGAAGAGCTCACGTCGCAGTAAGTTGCCCCCCCCCCATCCGTCCCCACGCCAGGGAGAATCAAGACGGTCTCTTAGTCTCCAGGCCACGAGCTGGCACTGATGCTTGAGAGCCCAAGGAGGGTTGCTACAGATTTGGTGGTTGTCTGTGATGGAGTACCCCTCACTGCTCACCAGAGCTGTAGATCCTTAATTCAGAGGCGCCATTGAGAGGCTGGTCAGAGTTAGCTCCCTGGTGACTGAGACAGGCGCTCTGGGAGGAGAATCCCACTTACAGAGGAGCAGCTTCTGTAAGAGCCAGTGTCCCAGAATGCCTGGCTCCAGGGGATGCTCCAAGTGCCTCAGGTCAGAGACGTGCATTTAGGGGTGAAGCAGGCCGCCGGCTCTTGAGCCCCACCAAGTGCCTCTGCCAAAGGACCTTGATCTGACATTTGGGGCTCATCTCTTCAGGGGGTGGGTGAGAGAAAGACAGAGGAGAAGGGGAGGGACCAGTGAGGACCATCACCACCATCCAGGAGAGGAGGGGTCAGGGTCGTGATGCTCCAGCGGGGGAGGGGGTGGATGGGTCAGTCTGGACCCACTGGAGCATGGGATGATGGGAGGAAGGAGTGGGTATGAGGGGCCAAAGCCTGGGAAGGCTCTGGATGCTGTAGGACCTAAGAAGACATCTCTTAGAGGTTAGAGTCTTTCCAGGAGGCCCAGGGCTCAGGTCAGGCTAGATTCCCTAACCCCAACTCTGCCCATCCTGGGACAGTGTATGGCTTTCCTGCAGGTGCTGTGGTCAAGATGGAGGACTTTGGGTGGCAGGGAGAGAGGCAAGGTGGGGTCTGTGGTGGGCACTGAGAAGGCTGGTGAGCCAGAGGAAAGCAGTGAATTGTATCTGCAATGATGAAAGTCAGGACACATGGATGGCTGCCAGCTGGTTGGTCCTCCATGGCTGCCACCATATGCCTGCCCTTTGGGTGACCTTTCTCCCCTCGGTTACAGTTGACCGGTTCACTTTCCCCGCCCTGGAAGAAGATGTGATTTATGACGACGTACCCTGTGAGAGCCCAGACGCCCATCAGCCCGGTATGGCGTCTTGTGGTTCCTTTCCTGGCCTTTCTCTGGTTCATGCTTGGGGGTGGGGGTGGGTGGTGGGTCTCTTCCCCTCCTTCTGTCCCCAGTGCTCTCTGTCCCAACCTTTCACACCCTGAAGATACACAAGCAGAGACTGACCATAACCCCAGGTCTGGGCAAACAGGGCAGGGCAGGGTTTGGGGGTCTCGGGTAGGTTGACATTAACCATTGAGTTCCCAAAGAAGCTCATCTCATCCTTCCCAAGCCGTGATTCCCTCCAGGGAAAGGAGATAGCTGTGGAGACCTCTCAGGGCAGTGGTGGAAGGTGACAACTTGTCAGACCTACAGGGTCCCATAGAGAGGCTGTGCTCTGAGTTGAAGATGGAAGAGAGAGAGGTGGCCGGGATTGAGACACAGTGAGCCAGGCTGTTCTATACACGTATGCATGCATGTGTTTACGTGTGTGCACATATACACTCACACATGCACACATGGGCACACATATACACAGTGTGTGCGGTATCGAGGATCCGAACTCAAGACCTTGTGTATGCTAGCACTCTAGGTTTCAGCTACGTTTCTAACCCTCGGTGCTTTGAAACAGGATCTTGCCATGTAGCCAAGGCTGGCCTTGAACTCATTATTTTTCCTTATCGGCCCCTGAAGTCAGCTGGGATTACAGGTACACCCCATTTCTCCAGGCCGAGTCTTTATATGTTGCCATGTAATCTGTGGCTGGGGGTATTATGTCCTAATTTTACAGGTGAGGAATCAGTAGAGGCCATAACACTCCTACCTGAATAACTCAAGCAGCCGATGACCTGGCCCTGGTCTTTGCTGTCCTCAGGGGCACAGTGGGTCTTCCCCTGGGCATCCTCAGGATCTGGGATCTGTCTCCTGGGGCAACAGCTGCCGGCATAGCCAATGTAAGAAACAGTGCAGCCAGCCCCTCCTTCAAGGTCACAGCCAATGTGACCTGCTGTTCTGTCCCTGGAGACAGTAGTCACTAATATCTTGGCATAAAAATCACCTCCCCATGATGGGAGGCAAAGTGCTTGCTACCAAGCAAGAGGGTTGAAGTTTGATCCCCAGAACCCACCTAAAAATGCTGGGCTTCGTATAATCTCACAGCTAGGGAGGCTGAAGTAGATCCTCAGGCTTGCTGGCCAGCTAACATGGTTAAACTGGCAAGCCTCAGGTCTTCATGAGAGCTCCAGATTCAAAGGGCAAGCTTGACAGTTCCTGAGGCATACCCCCCCACCCGCCAAGTGTCCAGTTGGGTTCTGCTCCTCTAGAGAGAGAGGACACTCAATTCATTGTCCCCATTTCTTATTCTAAAGCATTTCCTTTGAAAGCGAGGGTTCCTCTTGGGCTCTAGGCTGGGTGCGCCCCCTCCTGGACACTTGGGGACCGCAGGGACCACATGGACCACAGGGGAGGGATGCTGCATTAGGGAAGTCCCGCCCCTTCCTGTGTCTTCCCATTGATGCTTTAGAAATCTCCAGGAACCCAGGAGCATGCTAGAGCTCCAGCTGGATTTGACTGACGTTTCCTCTCTCTCCCGCAAAAAATGGCCGAGAGTGGGAACCTTGTTCTCAGTGGGATGTGTTAAGAGGGAATATGGAGTCCTCCTTGTCAGGCATATTTCTTTTGTGTTCCTGTTTTTTTCAGGCCCTTCTCATGTAGAGAGGTGAGGGACATGCTGACATAGTCTCTGAGGACGTGGAACTGAGTCTGGGACCAGACCAGTACACCTGCTCCATCCTCCCTCCCTTTCTTATGCCTGACCTATTGCTTACCTATTGGGGTTCCCGATCTGGGTGGCTGGGGCCTCTGACTCACCAGACTGTCCCCGGCTGGCAGGGGCCGAGCGTGGCCTACTTTACGAGGATGTGCATCGCGCCGGAGCACCGCGTGAGGCTGAGGACCTAGGCTGGAGCTCTAGCGAGTTCGAAAGCTACAGTGAGGACTCTGGGGAGGAGACCAAACCAGAGGCTGAGCCCACTAAGCACCGAGGGTCCTTCCAGCCCAAGGTGAGGAGCTTGGGAAAAACTTCTCAAAGTCTGGGCACCCGGACTCTTTCAGGAAGGGATGTGGGTGTTGAGGGCCAGGAAGTATACCCCCATCTGGGGACCATCCTTTTCCAATAATATATAGTGAGCGATCAGTTTCCAGTAACATAGAGTGAGTGATCAGTAAGTGATCATTGGGTTATCCTGAGTCAGCAAATGACCTGGGACCTGTTGTTTGGCCATGGAGGACCTGGACAGGAGACAGGGGCTCCCCTTGCCTCCTGCACTTCTAGTCAGTTGCTCATGGGCTCAGGCTGGTTTTCAGTGGTCCGCAAAGCCCAGCCTAATAGGTACAGCTGATCGTTGGCTCGTTCAGCTTGGCTCTCCTGCCCTACCAGGTCCATCCTCAGACCCACACAGTACCATTTGCCCTGGGGAGTGGACAGGTGATGGTGGTATGTGAACAGAGGACTGCATCCGAGTTGCTCTGGCCAGGCCTGTGCTTTCCGGCCGTCTCTACCTCATGCAGCCTTTCTCCTGTCTGTTACACGAGGAGCCGCCGGGCTGGAGATCTGGTTCTCCTTCTCTTGCTCTGTTCCTGCTCCTCTCATGCTCCACGTGGAGACTGAGATTCTGCAGGCAAAGTTTAAGGGTCCCACCTGACCAGAGGTGACCGGCTGGCTCCCTTTAGACATGAGAGGTGGGGCACAGGTTGGTTGGGCTTAGTGGCTAACTCCAGCTGCAGCCACAGACTTCCTGGGAAGGCTTACAGTAGTCCTGCCTGTTCCTAGGTTTCAGGAGCCTCCTGGGAGAGGTGTGCTAGCTAGCATAGTTCAGAAAGCCTTATGGTGAGTAAGCCCAACTGTCCGGACCCAAGACTTCTCAGGATAGGCCACTGGAAGGGCCTTAATGCCCACCAACCATAAAGCAGAGTTTTTAAGACCCTGTTGAGCAACATCTTAGGTCATAGGTGAGATACTGTGAGACCAGGAAGACCTGACCCAGGCTTAGCGGACCTTTATGGTCTAGGAGGAGATACTGGGTGAGGCTCAATTGGTCGAGTGCTTACCCAGAGTGCACAAGGCTCTCATCCTCGGCACCTCGAAAACCGAGTCTGGTGTTATACACCTATAATTCCAGTGCTCGGCTTGTGAAGGCAAGAGAGTAAGAAGTTCAAGACTGTTATCTGCTGCTTAGAAGTCTGAGACCAGCCTGGCCTATAAGACCCTATCTTTATAAAAAGGAGAGAGAGAGAGAGAGAGAGAGAGAGAGAGAGAGAGAGAGAGAGAGAGAGAGGGTCCTGCCCAGTAGCATGCCTGCCACGTTGAGAGACCACTGGGACAAGCCTGAGGATTTACAAAGCCAGGTCAGAGTTGGCGCAGGCCCTTGATGCCTAAGAAGATGCTCTGGTACCTGCAGGCTGGAGAGACAGCCCAGGCAGGCCTGTGACTGTTTCCTGACTTCAGAGGGGTGTCATATGCTCCCTTAGAGAAGACATGCTGTACCACAGTCTCCCCAACTCACTAAGTCACTTCTCCATAGAGATCGGGGTATGTCAGACTCTGCTGCCCCAGATGGTGACACGGAGATTCATGCCTTAGGCATTCTGTGGTCCTTTCCATCACCCAGGGCCGGGCCACTCCCCTGCCCCCGCCCCTTCCTTCTTCTTTGTTTTTTTTTTTTTTTTGAGACAGGATTTCTCTATATAGACTAGCCTGGCCTTGAACTCAGAGATCCACCTGCCTCTGCCCCCTAGTGTGGGGATTAAAGGCCTGGGCACCACTATACCTCCGTCCTACCTTCTTGCTGGGGACCTGAGAGGGACCTGCAGGAACCATCAGAGGTGGAGATGGCAGACTTGTGCTACCCAACAGCAAGCCATAGCCTCAGAGAGATGGTTGACATCACAGATGCCAGGGACTTTCCTCCCAGGAACCCTGAATCAGTTTGCCTTTAACTCTCTGTCTTGAGGGGGTGCAAATGGCCCACACAGCTTTAAGGAGCACTGGAGTGGGCTCCTCCTCCTAGATCTCTGGCTTATTGGGAACTTCTGCTCCTTAAGAAACTCACTTTGGGGTAAGGGTTGGGTGGGGCTTTGCACTCTTCCTCAGCAATGTCCCACAGTGCAGTTCTAGGGATTTTTAACAGGAGGGCCTTTTCTCTATTCATCTGCTAAGGCCCGTATGCTTCCTCATGGCTGGTTCTGGGCAGATGGGAAGGCATGTGTGGCTTTTCCTCTCTGCCCTCTTTGCCTAAGGATACTGCTAAACACTGCCTGTAGGGCTTTCCTCTCAGAGCTGCTGGGGTCCCCGCTCTCTGCCTGGCATTGCAGTCACTGCGCGTTGTGGGGCCACCGTTGCTTGCATATATGTGCTGCGTATGCCTTGGGTGCTGCAGGGCTCTGGGTGGCAGGCATCTGGGAAAGCATTTTATCCTGTTCTTGGAGTCTGACTAGAACCCCGGCTCCAAGCTAGCTAGTGGAGTCCCTACCTCAAGATTCCCGGGCCGATCAAAAAATTGATCAAAGGGTCTCTAAAGGAACTTAGAAGCCACTGTCTCAGGTGCGAGCATCTGCCTCGAGTTTTGTTGATCCCCAAGTGGCTGTTTTATTGGCCACTATGGTAAACAGATAACTCTGGGTGTGAGGTGGGCTGCAATGAGACCCTCTCTCTCTGCCTGTGACCTCTATATAAGCAATTGTTGTGACCCAGCTTGGGCTGTCTGGGAAGGGAGGCCTCATCACTGAAACACCCACACTGGCCTCAAGTCCCATTCTGCTCCATTCTGCTCAGCTCAGCTAATGACCTTGGCTCTAATGCTTCCCTATTCGTTTGACCCTTAGAGAAGTGAGGAGCCAGAGGCCAAGGGACTTGATGGCTTCGCTCTGTACTTGAGTAGGTCTCAGGGCAGAGCCCATCCTGCCCAGTGTGCTGGGGGTGAGCGGGCCGTGTTGCTGATAGGAACAGTTTTATTTATGAGTGACACTCAGAGAGGTTAGGTGACATGGCCACACAACACAGCCAGTGAATGGCAAGGCCAGGACTTGGCTTTACATATGGGTAAGAAGACCTTATCCCTCTGTCTGTCTGCCATCCAGTCATCCCTCCTCCAGCCCTTGATCCATCCATCCATTTAATACATTACAGAGGCTGTACTAACAGATGTCATGCTATGGCTCCCAGCTTTGAATCATTACTAAGCGCTGGGCTGTACCCGGGGCATCCAGAGATACATGTGCATCTCAACCATGTACACAGCTAGATGTTCAGAACTTCTCATGCTTACTCGGTAACACTGAGGACATCTGCAACCTCACAGAGGTGCAGAGACTTCCCTGGCTTGTACGGGAAGCCAAGACTTATGTATTGCCTGCAGAGTCCCTGCTCCAACTTTCTGTAAGTTTGTCTGTCCAGAAGTGGACCTCGTCTCTATCATCTGTGTGCTCCATCAGAATCCCCTGTGGCTCACACAGGCCATGTATTTAAATGTCTGCTTCTCTGTCTAGTCATTCTCCACACAGCATGTAAACCAGTCACCCACCATTCATGTTTCCATGCTGTGGCCCATCCCCCCTTCCCTCCCTTTCTTTCCTTTCTCTCCCCACCTCCCTCAACTTTCACACACTGACCCTCTCCTCCAGGGGGAATGCTGGGGTCAGCTTGGGCTACCTTGTCTGCGTTACAAATCCACGTTGAATGATGTTACTTTGGTAGTACCTGGCTGGCCATGGTGAGGGTTTTCACATTGTGGAGACACCAAGACACAGGGCTTGTATCCCCAAGAGCCAGTTGGTAAGTATTTATTAGCTCAGCACTGCCTCTGGACATGCAGATGTCTATCCATCATCCATTTGCCCAGCTGTAGCTACCCACCCAAGGGTAGACAATTGCTCATTTATTTGCCCATCCATCCATATCCATCCATCCATCCCATCCATCCATCCATCATCATCCATCCATCCACTCACTCACCTATCCATCTATCCAATCCATCCATCCATCCATCCATCCATCCATCCATCCATCTACCCATCCATCCACCCACTCATCCCCCATCCACCCATCTACTCATCCATCCATCCATTCATCCATCTATCCACCCACCCACCCACCCACTCACCCACTCACCCATCCATTCACTCACCCACCCGTCCATTTATCTGTCTGTCCATCCATCCATCCACCCACCCATCCACCCATCCATTGATCCGTCTGTCTGTCCATCAGTTCATCCATCTGTCCTTGCACACATCCATCTGTCTCTATGCTGTCAACTCCTCAGTCCAGTCATCCTGTAACTACATATCTCTTTCTCTAGGCATTTGTCCACATAACTGTTCATTGTCCCTACTCTGTCACTCAGCCCACCCACTCACTGTCAGCCGTCCATCTCATAAGCTCTTATGCTATAAGGCCATCGTCAGGCCTCGGGGTATCCAAGGATTGTTTCCCTTTCACCATGAGAGGGAGGTATGGGCTCACTTCCCTGCCCACTCTGCTGCCCAGCATCTGGGATTCCCTGCAGTAGAGACCCAGTTTCAGCTGCCTGGCATGCTGGGCTGAACGCTGTAGGTGCAGATTCCAGCTGGCCGCACCCAGACTGCTATCCCTTCCACCTGCCCCGATTGTCCGTCTGCCACGTGACCTGAGTCTCCTTTTCCCCTGTTGTCTGTGTTTTGTCTCCTCGCTGTCCCGCCTGCTCTTCTCGCCTGCTCTCCTTCTGCCTGGCCGCTTGGGGCCCCAGCTTTCTCCAGACCTGACTAGGCTAAAGGAGAGATACGTCAGGACTAAGAGAGACATCTTGGCTTTGAGAGTTGGGGGTAGAGACATGCAGGAGCTGAAGCTCAAGTGCGATTGTAAGGTACTGTCCGTCTGTCCATCCCTTGTAAGGTACTGTCTGTCCCTTATAAGGTACTGTTCGTCCCTTGCTCCTGGCCCCAGGGGGCCATTCTGCTGGGCCACAGAGGAGGGTGGTATGAGCCTGGGGAGTCTGCCCTTGGCATGTGTCACCTGGTTATCCTTCACATCTGCACTGCAGAAGGGCAAAGCCATCAGCCAGATGTTTCTGCCACTTCCTCGTTTTTTTTGTGTAGACACATCCCCCGCCCTGCCCCACACCTGCCAGAGGGGTGCCAATGAGCCCCAAGAATGCCTTGTGGCATTGCACTAAGACCCCCCTCCAGAATGACCTGGGGTTCTCTCTTTCTCTTTCTTTTAAATTCAGGTTCCTAGCCAGAACCAGGTAGCCACACATCTGTAATTCTAGTACTTGGGAGGCTAAGGCAGGAGGATGGGGAATTCAAGACCAGCTTGGGCTACATAGTAGGACTAGGCTTCTGGGTAACTCGGTTGGCAACAGTAGCTAGCCTTAATGAGTGAGCACCACACATGAGCCTTGGAGCCTTATGGATCTGGGTTCGATCCCAGCCTCACTATCTCCTCTCTGAGTGACCCTGGGCAGCAGACCCCTTGACTTCCTTCTCTGCCCTCAGTAGCAGCAGCCCCAGGGTGGATGCTGGACTAGATGACGAAGCCTGTAAGGTACTTGGTGACATTTGGCTCTATGAGCTTAGTGATGGTGGCCCCGGTTACTGTCCCCAGGGCACCCGGGGATGGCTGCCTTTCCATCACGATTTTGTATAAGGAAAGTAGGTAGTGGCTGGTGGTCACCCCAGCAGTCAGTAGCAGAGCTGGGCTCTAGTCTGGGCATGCCAGGCTCTGATGCTGTCAGTCCTCCAGTCCAGCCTGCATCAGAACCAGGACCAGCAACAGGACGGGGAGGGACCCCAGCAGACACTGCTGGAGGTCGCTACCAAAGAAGGGAGCAAGGAGAGGAGCCCATGGAGGCTTGCACTGTGTGGAAGGGCGCACATGCCAGGCTCAGGGGACCTTTTGGGGTGTTCACCTACTGTTGCTCTTTGATCAGAAAAATCTCTGATGACTCGCGAAGGCCCCTTGAAGGATTCTGAGGTTAGACCCATTGATGGCTCCATCTAGAGATATAACTGCCATAGTCAATTGTGCCTCAGAAGAGAGGCAGTTTTTGGGGTTGATGTCTGTTCCTTCATTAGATTTTCAAAGGTGCTTATGATCCTCCCTCCCAAGAGACCAAAAATCATGACATTGGATACAGGGAGGGGTGGGGACCTGCTTCGCCTTTTCCCTGTTTCCTGAAAGCCTGTCTTGTTCCTAAAAAGCCACTACTCTGTGTTGTCTCCAGCCTCAGCCCCTCCCACCCCCTCAGCAATCCTCCCTCAGACTCTCAGCCCCTCCCACCCCCTCTCAGCAATCCTCCCTCAGACTCTCAGCCCCTCCCACCCCTCTCAGCAATCCTCCCTCAGACTCTCAGCCCCCTCCCACCCCCTCTCAGCAATCCTCTCTCAGACTCTCAGCCCCCTCCCACCCCTCTCAGCAATCCTCCCTCAGACTCTCAACCCCTCCCACCCCCTCTCAGCAATCCTCTCTCAGACTCTCAGCCCCCTCCTGACCCTCAGGCTCTCTATGTCCCCAGGTTCTCAGACCCCTAGGCTCTCAATCCCCCCAGACTCTTAGAAACCCCCAAACCCTCAGCCTCCAGGCTCTCAGTATCCCCCCTAGACTTTCAGTACCCCCAGGCTCCAGTAACCCCAGGCTCTCAGTACCCCCAGGCTCTCAGTACCCCCAGGCTCTCAGTACCCCCAGGCTCTCAGTACCCCCAGGCTCTCAATAACTCCAGGCTCTCAGTACCCCCCAGGCTCTCAGTACCCCCAGGCTCTCAGTACCCCCAGGCTCTCAGTCCATCCTCACTCAGACCTCATGAAGAGAAGTGCTTAGCTCCCTTCAGCTCCAACAGCCAAAGATATAGAAGTGAGAGCCCTGGACCCAGGGGAACCCTGTCTCCCAGATCCGCCTCCTCATCTTTATCAGAATCTGAGGAAGGAGGTTTCCTGGAACATCCACACCATACACGCCATGGCGGTGTGGCTCTTCCCATTAACAGTGAAATGAAATGGAAATTTCTAATTCTTAGTCACACGGCAGGCAGGTCCAGAGTGCCCATTAGTCACACATGGCCCCATGTTGGACAGGGCAGATTGGGTGTCCACCCTTGAGGGACACCATGGTGGCTAATGCTGCTGGTTGGCGCAGGAGCAGGGCAAAGGGGCAGATGTTTCCTGTTAGGTCCGGGGCCTGGTGGCAGGTTATCGGGGTATCCGATTCCCACTCTGAGCACCCACCCTCTTTCCTCACGGCCTGTTTGACTGGCTTGATTGACAGCACCGGGGTGTGGCTCCTGCATCTTGAGGCCTCAGTGTTCCCTCTTCTGTGGGCAGAGGTTCAGAAAGGAACCTGGCTGTTGGGGAGGAGGGGTGGGGCTTCTCATCTGGCTCAGCAGATGAATCAATGGGATAGAGCTTGCAGGGGGGGGGGCGCGGAGGCGCCAGGTCAGCCTTAGTGACCTTCCCAGATCTGTTCACTCTCTGCTCACCTGGGAGGGTGGCTTGTGCGCTTTTGTCTGAGGTTCAGAGAGATGGAGTGACCTCTCCACTTGCTGAGGAGTGTCAGACTTGGGATTTGAACCAGACCTTGCCTTTCCCCATCCTGCCATCTCCTTAAGTAGAGGGAAGAGATTATGCCCTTTCCTACCCACAGAGGGACCCTGGGGCATGGGTACATCTCCTCTCTGCCACTCCTGGCTTCTGCTGTTCATCCATCAGGTGAGGGATGGATGGAAGAGGGCTGGCTGGTTCTAATGTCTGCACTGAGGTCCCTTAGAGGCAGGCATGCCGGCTCCCCTCAGCCTCTGACGAGCCCCCTTTGCCTTTGCCCAGATGACCCAGCTCATGAAGGCTGCCAAGAGCGGGACCAGGGATGGGCTGGAGAAGACCCGGATGGCCGTCATGCGAAAAGTCTCCTTTCTGCATAGGAAAGATGTCCTCGGTGAGCAGGGGCAGCGCTCAGCAGTGTGCTGGGGTGGGGCATGCTGGGAGTGATACCACTGGTGTCTGACCTCTTTGGAACTGAACCCCAAATGTTTGAAGCAGTCCCAGCTTGCTTGCTACACCTCTGACCAGCATGGTTGGTTTCTTCTGTGAGCCTTGGGGCTCCCCTTCACTGTGTGGCCCTTCCTGTCAGTATGTGGCCCTGGCTGTTGCCCTCCTGTCTCCTGGTTTATGTGACCTTTTCTAGAATGTTCTTTGTCCATCTTCCTCTCACTGGTACTTATTGAATACCTCCCAAACACCGTCTTCAGTGACTCTAACAGCATTTCTTCCTGGGGCTCCAGGTGCAGTGGGGAGATGATATACAAATAGAGAATGGTGGCTCATGAGATGTTGGAGAGATGATGTCACCTTTTGTGAAGTGTCTTGGGGGCAGATAAGGGGACAGGCACAGAGAGGTCGTAGACTTTCCTGAGGACACACAGGCATGGGAGTGGAGGTCAGGGTAGCTCTATGAGCCCAGTTGGATGCTTGCTCTTGACCTTAAAGATGTCAGAGAGTCACCCAGATTTTAGACAGAAGTGTCCCGTGGTTGGATGTTGTCAGTTGACCATTTATTCATTCAACGAGCTGTCTACTGTGGGCTGTTATGAATAGGAGCCCATAGTCCTGAGATATATCTGTGGGCAAAGTGGTTAGGGATTCTGCCCGGCTTCTGGCAAAGTCAGTGCTCTGGCCAGACGAGAGGTAAAGGAGGGAGAAACTGGATAGTATGATGTCCAGTCACACTAGGCGCTCTGGGGGTGGGGGAGGGGTGGAAGAGGGGAAGGGAGGGATGAGGGAGGGGCTGGGGAGGGAGCAGAGGAAGATGGGGTGTGTGTGCTGAGAGCCTGCAGTCCTCTGATGAGGTGGCATTTCACCCTCTGGTGTGAGTCATGCGAGTAGCCGTGGGGAGGGTTGGTTGAGGAAATGACGGAGGTGGAGAGAGGGTCCTGTGTTGCTTTTTTTTTTTTTTCTGCTGCACATGTCTCAGCTGCCTGGGCCTTCATGGCTTGCACAGGGCTCTCAGGCACCAACAAGGCTGGCAGCTCCTGTGCCTGCCAGCCCAAGGCTTCACCTAGGAGCAGCTACTGGCAGGAGGTGAGAGTTCTTCTGCCCACATGCTCACCTCCTATTATCTTGGTCTTCTCCCTGCCCTGGCCACTCTTCCCAGAGAACCCAGTTTCCCCACCCCCACCCCCACTGAAGTGTCCAAATCTTATTTTTGATTCCCACCAGGGCACTGATCCCCTCTTCCAGGTAATGTTCAGACTGGGGCCCTCCACAGGTTCCCAGCAAGACCAGCACCCGGGATGTGCTGGCGACAACAGACAAGAGGACAAGGGAACAGAGATGTAGGGCAGTAGGTTAATGACTAGTGATGTCTGGGCAGAATTCTGAGGGTGCCAGTCCTTGGGTGGGAGGAGGCCTTATCCGGAGAGTGTCTGTTGTTGGCCTCATACGTGGACCGGCACTGAGAAGGAACTGGCCCCAAGCCAGGGAGCACCAGTTGCGAGCCTCCGGTGTGAGCCTCCATTGCAAGCCTCTTGTCTTACTTTTTCTCCTTCATGTATTGGGGCTGACAGCAGTCCCTGTCTTCTGAGGCCATAGGAATGAGGACCATGTTGCACACCGAGTCCTGCACAGCAGGTTTCGTTCTTGAGGTCTGTGAGCTCTGGCAGCTTCTAGTGCCAGGATGGTATCATGCTGACTTGGGTCCCATCCAGTCTCTGTGACCTCGAGGCTGGGACCTCACCCAGTTCTCACAGAGGTAACACATAACACTGGCCGAACCGATCACCACACCCACACACTCAGTACAGTGCTAAGTGGGCTGGGCAGAGGCTGGGCATTTAGAGTTCCTTCCCCTTCTACCTTTTGGGGTGAGCTGGCAGTAGACAGCCTAGAGTGGACAGGGAGTAGACAGTCCTGGAGCCTGGGGACTCTTTCTGGGACACCCTCCCTACTCCGCCCACTAGCCCTGGGTCTAAAATGACCCTCCCCCAGGGACGTTATTAATAGCTGGGAGGCTCGGATCACAGGCCAAGAATGTTACCCAGCAGCTCTTGGGGGAAGAGGAAGCCACGGAGCCGGCCACTGGGGTGGGTGCGCTATCATGCCCAAGGCAATATGTGGGCCAGGCAGGAGGGCCTTCGCCATCCACACCCTCACCCCCACACGCTCATCCGCTGTCCATCCTCCTCCTCGTCCTCTGTGTCCTGCTCAGGTAAGGGGCTGACTGTGTGAACCGCTTCTCCAGCAGCTGGGCCGGCTGTCACTTCTCATTTTCTCTGTCTCTCACTTCCTGCCATCCGTGCCTGCCATGGGCTTTAGAGTCTCTGAATAGCAAGGGCTCATCACGCTGAGCCTCTCGTGGGGGGACTCAGAGCCTGCCCTTTTGCCTCTTACTCGGCCTCCTTTTTCACTTAGGGGTTTGGGCTGTTGTCGGGCTTTTTTCTTTTTTCTTGCCATAGGCTAAGCCCAGCCACACTGGTCTGAAGTCCCTGCCACACCCAGCTGAGCCTGCTCCCTCTGGGCATCTTTGTATTTTTTTCAAAAATGGAAGTGCAAAGCTGACGGTTTGATTCCCATAGGGCTTTATTTTCTTGTCCCCTCTTTGGTGTCCAGATGAAAACTATTTTTAGTTTTCGTTGATGGGGACACGAGTGGTTGGTCCCTGCCTGGCTGGAGCAGGCGGGTCTCAGCAGGGACAGTGGCCCCTTATTGTAGTGCCTGAAAGTTGGAGTTGGAACTGACCTGCTCGGCTCAGAAGCAGCTGTTTCCAGATGTGATTGGTGCTGTCTAAGTGGTTCTCATCTCCCGGACCTGAGCAGGGCGTGCCGTGCCATCCGGTCCTCACCTTAACTGTGCCATCTTCCCATCTGTCCTTCCAGGTGACTCAGAAGAAGAGGATATGGGTCTCCTGGAAGTTGGTGTGACAGACATCAAACCTCCTGCACCAGAACTGGGCCCCATGCCGGATGGCTTGAGTCCTCAGCAGGTCTGTGGGGAGGTGGGGAGGTCTGCAGGGGAGAGGCTCCCAGCCTAGTGTCTGGAGCTAAGCATGTTACAGACTGAGGGGAAGTGACTATGGAAGAGGGAGTGGCTTTAGTAGGGAACTGGACACTGTGTTCCGTACCATGGCACTGGGGATAGTGAGGTCTTTTTGGGATGCTTAAGACGCACTGACCCCGTGACCCTCTGAGCAGGTATGTCCCATGTGGCTCTGGGGCTCTGTAGCTGTGAGGTCTCCTTCTTGCCTTTGGTACTGGTTCTGTTCCCCGAGTCTCACACACTGACTGTACTCTTGGCCCGAGCAGGTGGTCCGGAGACACATCCTGGGCTCCATCGTGCAGAGTGAAGGCAGCTACGTGGAGTCACTGAAGCGGATACTCCAGGTGCAACTTCAGAGGACTTTTGGTCTCTGGGATGAGGGAAGGAAGGGCCCTGGAGGACACAGTTTATAAAGAACATTTAGGGATTGTCAGAGTTTTAAAGCAAAAAAGCCAGTCCTGCTTCTTAGGAACAACAGGCCAAGTGGGGACACCAGGCATTTCCAAGGCATCTGTTTACAGGGAGAGCTATATTCTGAAGTGAAATTGGAGGTCTCAGAAATGAGAACACCAAGGCCATGTTCCCTTTTGCACCTAGAAGGGGCTGTGTCTTCCTGGCCTTCAGATAATCTTCAAAGCAAGGATGCAGGGGGATGCCCCTTCTTCCTCACACTGGGGTTCTCAGGAGATGCTAAAGCAAGTGTTTGAGTGGCATGTATGTTACTCTTGTCTGGTTTGAGTCTCTGAGACCCGGACTCCCCAAGGATTTCAGTGTAAGGCCACCAGTGAAATGAACTGGGGTGGGGGTCAGTTTTAGACCCATATGAAGGAGCACAGGCATCAGACAAGGCGACTGAGTGGGTACTCTAGCTTTGAGAGTTCAGGGAACTGTGGTGATCTGGGACCTCGCTGCTCAGCCACACAGATGGCTCTGAGTTTCCCTGCCAGCCGGCCTTGGCACCGAGCCACCTACCCAGAGTCCTCACACACAGATGGTGTAGAAATGATCCTCTTGCTCTCAGACCAGCTTAACATAAAAGTTCCGAGGGTTGTGGAGTGACAGAGATAAGGCAGGAACATCACATTCTCAAGAACCTTCTAGAAACTTCTACAAGGACCACAGGATGCTTCTACCCGTGCCAGGAAGGCTCCATTGTGGGTGGGGTGAGGTGTCTGTCCAGTTCTCGGCCTGCCTTGTCTAGGTGGTCTTGAAGATTGCTGGTCTCATCCCCTCCCCCTCATCCCCATCCTGGCAGGATTACCGAAACCCACTAATGGAGATGGAACCCAAGGCGCTGAGTGCCCGCAAGTGTCAGGTGGTGTTCTTCCGAGTGAAGGAGATCCTACATTGTCACTCCATGTTCCAGATTGCCCTGTCCTCCCGCGTGGCCGAGTGGGACTCCACCGAGAAGATTGGAGACCTCTTTGTGGCCTCAGTAGGTGCTTCTGCTTAGACTTAATGGCTCAACCTCCACCCTCACTTGGTTTGCCTCATCTGAATCAGTGATGTCAGAGCCTCAGTCACTGTATCCTGCACGAGAGGTTGAGACACCTTGATGTCTCAGAAGAGGTGCCAGGCCAAGATAATGTTGAAGCCAGGGTACGGTGGGCAGGACTGCCCGGAGCCCAGCCTCACGGTGGTCTGACAGGGTACAGGTTCCCTTCTAAGTATGCCAAGCATGATCAGTGAGGGTTTGTATGTGCTGGCCCAGGGTACATTCCCAGCGCCAGCACAAAGCCTTAGGATCTAGGGGGAAGAGTCCTGGATCGTGGTCCAGGAGTCCTGGTTCCAAAACCTCAGGCAGGTTTAAGGATGTCTCTGGAATGAGTCGTGTGCTGGATTTCTGCTTGTTAAACTGAATCCCTCAGACTTCAGAGAGGGAGCTGGTGAGAAACAGCCAAGCCAGCTTTGCTTGGCTGTGAGCCTCTGGTTCTGCTTCCAGAAAGGATGGTTTTAATAATGACAGTGTTCGGGAGAGCTTAGATGGGGCATCTTAGGTGGGTGTGTCCAGGGGGGCCATGCTGAGAGGTTGGCTGACTTCTACCTTCTGTAGTTTAGCTGTGGATGCATGGCTCGGAGACATGTCATATTCTGGGCATGGTAAGGAAATAGACAGAGCCCAGGCAGCACACCTTGCCCTCAGCTGCCTTCTCTCTCCAGTGAGTTCTGAGCTGCTGTAGACTCTCTGACTTCTGTGACCTTGACAACGTTCCCAACACAGAAGCCCCTTCTTCCCTCAGCAGGGTGTCAGAGCGTGATAGGGTGGACATGGCTGGTTTCTCTCCTCGTGTTGATGTAGCCCCTGCTTCCGTTTCTTACAGTTCTCCAAGTCCATGGTATTAGACGTATACAGCGACTATGTGAACAACTTCACCAACGCCATGTCCATCATCAAGAAGGCCTGTCTCACCAAGCCCGCATTTCTTGAGTTCCTCAAGGTAGCCTGGGGCCAAATAGTCTTTGTGGTGTCATGTCTGTGGGCTAGATTATCTAAGAACTCTAGTTTCCAGGGCAAACCTGGCACACAGATGGATCTGTGCAGTGGGTACCATTGTTGGCCTGTCTCTCCACGGGTGGTGGCTTCCTTGTTTGTGAAATGACCTGGGAATCTCCAGGTCTTGTGGTTCATCTGGGAGCACAAGGTCCAAGGCTGTGGGAAGCTGCAGCTGGGCTTTAATAATCTCCGTGGCAGGGTGGGTGAGAGGCAGGGCTCTGCCTGCAGGGACCTGTGTCCAGAAGAGGACGTGAGTGGATGAGATGTTGGGCCTTTGGCAGAAGAGCTCCGTGCTCCAGTAAAGAGGACATAGACTGGGAGGACTTTCTTAAGGGGGAGCCATCTGACACGGGTCTTGGGGAGACAGAGAGCTGTTTCGAGTGTAAACATTGACAAGGGTCAGAGGCAGGACTGAGGGAGCAGGCAAGGCTGGAAGAATTCTGGAGGCACAAGACAGAGCATAAGGATACTCCCTCAGGCAGCATGGTTTATTTTGGGCTCTTCTGGATCTTCAGGCCTTGGTGTGGTATTTAAGGTATTGAGGAGACACCGAAGAGCTTCGAGCTGGGTTAGAAAACATGGAGACTAGTGGGGAAGCCATGAGGTTGCCAGGGATATGGGCCAGGACCCACAGGACTGCTTGGTAGAGCAAGCAAGCAGACACGAGGCAGGACAGGGAGATCTTCATGGCCACCCTCACCCTGGCTCAGGCCTCTGTTTGAATTTACACAGAGGGGATGATAATAATGGTTTCTTCTAGACGGCAGTGAGCAAAGTGTTGGGTTTTCCAGTTTTGCCTTTGGCTGGGAAGCCTGCAGTGGCTGGTTCGGTCCCCTGAGGGTGTGGCTTACACAGGCGTATCCATGATGTGAGCGTCCCTGACCGTGGACCTGGAGCCCAGGGAGAGAGGGTCCTAGGATGAGGACTAGGTCTGGACCCTGGTGCTGGACCCTGGCTGTTGAAGCTTCACAAGTGACATAGCTTTGTCCCCACAGCGGCGGCAGGTGTGCAGTACGGACCGAGTCACCCTCTATGGGCTGATGGTGAAACCCGTTCAGAGATTTCCACAGTTCATCCTCCTGCTTCAGGTACTGCCTAGGGCTCCCCAAGGGTCAGGGCACGAGTGTGGATAAGAAGGCTAGGTGGATCTCATCCATAGCCCATTCCTACGGCAGCCTGTTGTGCTCAATGGGATTAAAAAAAGATTTATTTAAAATTATGTGTATGGATGTGTGTCTGTGTGTGGGTTTCTGCATGTGAATGCTGGTACCTTTGGAAGCCAGGGATGTTGGATCCATTAGTGCTAGAATTACAGACAGTTTTGAGTCACCTGAGATGGATGTTGAGAAATTGAAATTGGGTCTTCTGCAAGAGCTGGAAGCTCTCTTAAGCACTGAGCCATCTCTCTAGCCAGTAAGTGTGTGTGTGCCCATGTGTATGTGTGTGTGTATGTGTGGATGCATATGTGTGTGTACGTGTATATGTGCGCACGTGTGCATGTGTGTATGTATGTGTGTGCGTGTGCGTATACTCTGTTGCATGTCGTATTATGCTTATATGCATGTTCTCTCTGGCTCCGGCAGGACATGCTGAAGAACACTCCCAGGGGCCACCCTGACAGGCTGTCGCTGCAGCTAGCCCTCACGGAGCTGGAGACGCTGGCCGAGAAGCTGAATGAACAGAAGCGGCTGGCCGACCAGGTGGCTGAGATCCAGCAGCTGACCAAGAGTGTCAGTGACCGCAGTAGCCTCAACAAGGTGGGTGTGCGTCACCCGTCACTTCTGCAGCTGTGCGTCACCTGTCACTTCTGCAGCTGTGAGTCACCTGTCACTTCTGCAGCTGTGCGTCACCTGTCACTTCTGCAGCTGTGAGTCACCTGTCACTTCTGCAGCTGTGCGTCACCTGTCACTTCTGCAGCTGTGCGTCACCTGTCACTTCTGCAGTTTGCCTAGGGTCCCTCACTAGGTGGCAGTGTTCTGTAAGGGAGGGAAGCTTGATCCACTGGATAGCACATTCATTGGGATCCATGGTGTTTTAGGATAAAAGAAAGTTTTGTTTGTTAGTCTAATTACCAAGACAGAAACTAGAAACCATAGATTACTATTATAGTTAAGAGAATGGATTCTGAAATCTTCATGTTAAAAAAAAAATACATACATATAACATATATACATTTTATATAATATTTATATATTATAATATAATATATAATAAAATATAAACATAAAATAAATAAAATAAAATAAAAAATAAAAATAAAATAAAATAAATAAATAAAATATATAACAAAATATAATTTATAATATGTTATATATATGTGTATATATATATTATATATATATGGACAGCATCTTGTTAAAGCCATCTGTAACCTCGTGTTTCTCCTCTTGTCCACTTTGTTCCCAGAAATAACGACTCTGAGACTTAGTATTTCATGAAAAACTGCCTAGGCCAAAAGCTTTGCTTATTTCCTGACTAGTTCATACCTTAATTACCTATTTATTCTGTTCCAAGTCATGCGTGTGGCTGGTTACCTGGTCCTCAGTTCACACAACCATCTTCTTCTGTGTCTGGGGCGAATCTCCTGCCTGACTATCTCCTACAATCCTCTTTTCTCTCTCTCCCTCTCCCTCTCCCCGTCTCCTTTCTCTCTGCTGAATGCCCCACCTTCTAATCCGACAGTGGCCATAGGCTTCTTTACTGACCTACTGACCTACTGACCTACTGACCAGTGACGCTTCCATTCATCACATAAGAGATCATCTCTACAGCTTCACATGTATCCCAGGCTGGCCTCAAACTTACTCAAAGTTACTCAAGGGAGGACTTTGAAATTCTAATCCTCTTGCCTCTGCCTCTTCATGATGGGATGACAGGCATGCACCACCATGCCCAGTTTATGCAGTGCTGGGGATTGAACCTAGGATTTTATGCATGTTCAGCAAGTCTTTCCCCACTGAAGTCTCAGTGCAGGGTTTCAGCCATCGAGCTGGTGAACATCTGTGATTCTAGCACTTGGGAGACAGAAGTAGAAAGAGTCAGAGTTTCAGACCAGCCTGGGCTACATAGGGAGTTCTAGGACAGCCAGGGTTATGTACAAGACAAAAAGCAAAGACAAGATCAGCCGCTGTGGGCTGCAGTCCTGTTTCCTGCCAGCGTGTGGGGCTTGGTGTGAGCCCCTCAACGCCCCGTGCAGGGCTGGAGGTCTTATGTTTACTGACTGTAGGATGAGGTGGACACGGATGCTCTGCTGGTGAGGTGATCTCTTTAGGGGCTACCAGATGGATGTTTCCAGAGAGGGCACATG
Organism: Mastomys natalensis; assembly: GCA_021653895.1. Taxonomy (NCBI): domain Eukaryota; kingdom Metazoa; phylum Chordata; class Mammalia; order Rodentia; family Muridae; genus Mastomys; species Mastomys natalensis. The sequence continues at coordinate 562,114 of JAJTUV010000601.1, read as the reverse complement.
GTGTGAGGTCCCAGGAAATGTTTGATGTCCTGGAGAATCCCAAAGGCAGAGCAGAGAGTGATAGCTGGATGTTGCTAGAAGGGATTTCAGTGGTGTGGAGAGATTGTCCAGGAGGCTGGCCTGGGAGACGGTGCTCGCCAGTGTGGAGAGCTTGCTAGCTAGGACCGCTGTCTTTGACTTTTGTGTATGACCTTAACTGCTGGTCATGGGATCAGGTTGGGCTGCGTCACCTGGGGTCCTGAAGTTCTGAGTTTCTGGCACTCCCATGCACTGGCCTGTCCGGGCCACCATCAGGCTGCAGGCGTGCTTGGGTCCACATTGTTCTTTTAAGAAAGTGGAAGTCACCGGGCAGTGGTGGCGCACGCCTATAATCCCAACACTTGGGAGGCAGAGGCAGGTGGATTTCTGAGTTCGAGGTCAGCCTGGTCTACAGAGTGAGTTCCAGGACAGCCGGGCTACATAGAGAAACCCTGTCTCAAAAATCCAAAAAACAAACAAAAAAAGAAAGAAAGAAAGAAAGAAAGAAAGAAAGAAAGAAAGGAAAGAAAGAAAGAAAGAAAGAAAGAAAGTGGAAGTCATTGGTGGCATTTAAAAAGTATGGCATGCCATAAACCTCAGATCTGAGGAACTTTCCCTAAGGGCTGGAAGCTGGTGTGACACCTGACCTGTGTGGTTCCCTTCACCTGAGGGTGGTTGCCCACTTCCAGTCGGTCTCACTGTGACTTCTCACAAAGGGCACGTGTTGGCATCCGGTTTGCTTCATCTGTTCTGGAAGCCCAGAATCTGACGTGTGTGGCAAGGAAAAAGGGGAACAGTCCCCTCCCTTGGGGAACTTCCCATTCAGGATGCCTTCCCCAGGGATCACTCCCCCTCCCCCTGGACAGTACTGACCCCCCATGCCCCAAGCCTGCTGTTTTGGAGTGTCTCTGGAGAGAAGGCATCAGTTCCCCAAGACCCCTGTGCTGGCCTTTGTGTTGGAGAGGCTTATTTTTCCAGTGGTGGAAAATGCCCACCAGGGGGGGTGCATCTGTTGGTACCGCCCCGGGAAGAACTTTCTCTTCTGCTGCATGCATACCCCCCCACCCCCAGCCCAGACATAGCCGGAGGTGGTTAGTGAGAGCGGTTTGATATCAGGCTAGAGGACGGATGTTCTGAGCCTCAGTTTCCCCCTCTGTGTGAAGGGTGACCTGGCATGTGTGGATGCTAATGTGGGGAGGGTATCAGCTGCACACTGTGCCCTCCTGCCCAGGGGCCTCTTTGGACAATCTGGGCCAGTCAAGGAGGATCAGGTCAGCATTCGGCCTCTGGTTGTTACCCAGAGAAAAGCGGAAATGAAACTGGGAGGGGGCAGAAACAGCCCCGTGAGCTCTTTCTAAACCGCCGACTCAGGAACGACGCTAGTGCAACAGTGGGACTTTCCCTTTTTAAATCTGCGTAAGGGACAGGGCTGAAGGCCTGATGCCCAAGGGACTTTCCTCTTCCCAGTGGAATCGGCCCTGGCAATCGTGGCTGCTATCGTGGAGGCGGAAGGCCACGGGCTGAGTGTGTTTTTGTGAGCTGGGTCTGCTTCGCTTACGGACACTGGGGAAGACGTAGGGGCAGAGCAGTGGTGGGGACTCCTGGACCTTGAGCTTCCGTGAGGTGGGAACAGCGTGACCATTCCAGTTCCTGTTGAGATGGGCACTGCCACACAATGCAGGGAGACAAAGCAGAGGGGCTCCATCCTGTGTGGGTGCTGGGGTCGGGGTGCTGTGCACATCCACAATTTTTTCTGTACCTTAGGGTTGCTAAGCGGATAAAGTCCATGTGGAATGTTTCTGAGTCCCACGGTGCCCACCATACAGCAGTGTTGATGCCACTAGGACTTAGTTTGCAAGTCTCCTTGAGGGGTGCTCTGGGAAGAAGGGTCCTCTCCAAGGGAGGCCAGCATGGAGAGGTTGGGACCAAGACAATCAGAATCACACCATTCATTGACAGATTTCACTGGACCCCTTCCCAACCTATAAAACCCTATAAGGAAAAAGATATTTCTCAGAGGGATTTTGGATGCTTTGGGGGTACCTGTGAAGTGGGGTGGGCTGGTTCAGGTGCTTGGGGTCTGAGAGTCTTTGGTCTCTTTAGAACAGGCATGGTTGACTGGAAGATCCGCTTTCATCCTCTCACAAGGCCCTGCAAGGGATGCTGTGGCCTGAGGCAGTTCAATGGGTCATGGTGACATCACGGACCCCTTCCAGTTCAAGTGTCCCTGAAAAACCTGTCTCTCCATGACAAAGATCACCTTGAACATCAGCATTGAGACAACAAGGTCCTCTGTGGGTGACCACTGCATGCCTAAAGCAGCGTGTCCTGTGCCCTCCCAGGGTCACACTCAGTGGCACCCTGGGCCTGTTTAATGGGCTCTGCTGTGGCTTTGAACCATGGTCTGTGTTCGACTGGTGTAGCGGCTTTGTGAATTTCTTAGCTAGACTTGGTAGATACCATGTTCATTACTAGTGTGATCTGAGCTGGTGAGGTACAGGGTCCCAATGCGTTGTTGTGTGTGGTGTGTGTGTGTGTGATGGTATGTGGTGTGCATGTGTGTGGTATGTGGTGTGTGTGGTAGTTGGTGTGTGGTTGTGTGAATGTGTTGTGTGTGTGTGGTGTGTGTGTGTGTGTGTGTGATGGCAGGAGCCAGCTCACCTGAGAAAGAGGCTGCTGGGTTCCACTCTGGTAAGGGTGGCTGACCAGACTCCTCAGGGTCTCCTTGGAGCAGAGAACCCAATGTGTGTGCCCCGGCCTTCCCTGTCCAGTGTGTCTGATTACCCAGTGACAGATGTTGACTCTGGGTCCTCCTCGACCTCTCCCAGCCGCCATCTTTGTTTTGTTCTGAATACAGAATCTCTAGCCCAGGCTGTCCTCAAATTCCCTACATAGCTGAGGAGGACCTTGAACTCTCCATCCCCCTGCCTCCACCTTCTGAGTGCTGTGATCGAAGGTGTTTGCTACCACACTTGGTTTATGTGTTACAGGGGGTTCGAACCTGGGGTTCAGTGTATTAAAGCAAGCACTCTACCAGCTAAGCACATCCCAGGCCTTCTGCCCCTTTAGAGATAGGTCTCCCTGCATCATCCAGGCTGGCCTGAGCCTCATGGTTCTGTCCCTCTGTCCCCCTCCTCCCGAGTGCTGGGGTTACCATAGGCATCCATTACTGTATGCAGCCTGGATCTTTTCTGCAGGGTGGGAGAGGTTCTGAACTCTGGCCTGGCTGTCTGGGCAGCATCCCAGATCATGACGTCAGTGTTGACCTTCTCTGTCCCTTCCCTTCTCCAGCTGTTGACCTCTGGACAGCGGCAGTTGCTTCTGTGTGAGACTCTGACAGAGACGGTGTATGGAGACCGTGGGCAGCTGATCAAGTCTAAGGAGCGCAGAGTTTTCCTGCTCAATGACATGCTGGTCTGCGCCAACATCAACTTCAAGTAAGAGCCTGACGTAGGGTGGGATGCCCCCTTCCAGGGACCTTTGCTGTTTGGTCCTCGCTCCCCAGCCTCTGTGTCATGGCCCCACCATAACCCTGTGAAGTGTCAGATTCTTTACCTTCCTCTCACCTCCCTCATGCCCTGCTTTGTCCTTGGCCCCCAAGGCTAAGATCTGGACAAGCCAGGGGCATCTCTGACCCCAGACTTACTGTCATTCACGGGCCATGGATGTGTGCTACAGACTACCTTTAATAGTTTAGCCTGGCAACCTTGAAATTGGTCTTCCTTGTGTCTATCCCAGATCCCTATGGCTTTGACTCATATGGGGTTCCTGGATCTCAGCTGCTGGTATCCACCCAGAGCCCAGAGTAGTTTCTGCCCTGTAGGAGCATGGTTTCTAGCCCATGGGAGGCTAGAGAAGCACCCAGATCTGGGCTGTGGACTTAGCCTGAGATAGAAGGTGGTCTGTGGCTGCTGCTGGGACCTCACATATGGTTAGCACAGGAATTCACACAAATGTCAAGACCTTTGACTATTCGGGTGATGTAACAAGCTGGGGCCGCACTGCCCCAGGCCGTGGGAGTTGGGACCCACACTCTGAAATCGCCCAGACCTCACTCAGCAGGGGAACTCACAGCTGTCCCCTGTGTGGCCCTGTGGGTCTTAAAAATGGGGGTCCTTCTATGGTGTACTCCTAGAACTCAGGCTGTGACCTCTCCAGCAGGATCCTGGGAGAGTCTGTTTACAAAATCTGACACTTTAAGAATCTGGGACATAGCCTGGTCCAGTTGTTAGAGTCAGGACAGGAAGTGTTCAATGACTGTCAACCCAGGCCTGTTCTCCTATCTCTCAGCTTGGATACTCATAGTGTGTATGTGTGTGCGTGCATGCCCATGTGCATGCATGCATGTATGCATGTATGCGTGCCTGTGTGCCTGTGTGTGTGTTTTTGTGTGTGTATGCATGTGCATGTATGCATGTGAGCATATGTGTGTGAATCTGTATATGCATTCGCGTGTGCATGCACATGTGTCCGAGTGTGTGCACACATGCCTGTATGCATACAGGCATATGTGTGTGTGGGGGGGCATGTGTGTGCATGTATGCATATATGCATGTGTGTGTATGAGTGCACATGTGAGTTCCCATTTGTATATGTGTGTGTGCATGTATGCACATGTGCATATGTATGTGTATGTGCATATGTGTGTGCAGTGCATGTATGCATATGTGCATGTGTGTATGCATGTACATGTGCACTCCCATATGTGTATGTGTGTGCATGTATGCATATGTGCGTATGTGCATGCATGTGTGTACACGTGTGAGTGTGTGCACGTGTGTGTGCATGTGTGTGCATGTATGCATATGTGTACGTATGTGTATGTGCAGGTGTGTGTGCATGTGTGTGTATGAATTCGTAGGTCAGAGCACAGTCTTTAGAGTCAGTTCTCACTCCTCTCACTACTTGGATCCTGGAGCTCAAACCCAGTGAGCAGGCTTGGTGGCGAGTACCTTTATCCACTGAACCACCCTGACAGTCCCCGGCACTGTGAGTCTTATGTCTCATTATGTCCAGACACCCGGCAGGGCCAGGGGCATGACCACTGCCCTTCTCAGCCTTATGTTCAGGGCTGACCACATGTGAGGAGTGGGGTGTGAGCGCTCAGTTTGGGGACACTCATTTGCCAGTGCGGCTGAGTCACTTCACTTTGCTGAGTTTTTATTCTGTGATCCCAAAGCTGCTAGGGAGGTTGCTATCAGAATCGGAGAGGACGGTGGGTTGAGGCCCAGGGAGGCCTTCTGTTCATACCTGGCCTAGGCCATGCCTTCACTCTGGAGCTGTCCCTCCCTCTGTGCCTGCCGCCCAGGTCAGTGGCTGGCCCCCAGAGTCCTTAGCCTCACAGGAGTGCCCCGTCCCAATAACACATACCCCTTTTGTCTTTTCTCCAGGCCCTCCAACCACAGGTAGGTAGCTTGTGGCTTGGGGACTCAGGCATGTGACTCTGGTTCTGGGCCCTGGGCTCCCTGGTGTAATGCCTTGGTGTGGGTTTCCTGCACTGCCTGGCCTGGCTTGGTTTGGGCCTGAGGTCCTGCGCTTGTGCTGTCTGGAACCTGCCTGAGCTAAGGTGCTGGGAGCTGGAGCTATGTGGCTTCCAGGCTGGGCTGTAGCAGGATCTCCAGGGCTCTTCTTCTGACCCACAGGGGCCAGCTGGAGATCAGCAGCCTGGTGCCTCTGGGGCCCAAGTACGTGGTGAAGTGGAACACGGCTCTGCCTCAGGTGCAGGTGGTCGAGGTGGGTCAGGACGGCGGTGCCTATGACAAGGACAATCTGCTCATCCAGCATGCTGGAGCCAAGAAGGCCACCGCTGCAGGGCAGGCCCAGAGTGAGTACTGCTGGCTGCTGCCTGTCACCTGTGAGCTGTAGAACCAGGGCCAGGTAGGGGCTGGGCCTAGAGATTCTTGCTATTGTATCTCAGTGCAGATCTGTGGCTTCCCTTGCACATACACGTCCCTGTGGTCTCATAGCTACCACACACCCTGCACACACTCCCTTATGTACAGCTCACACACCGACACAGGCCAATTAACTGACTTGACTATTAACTGCCTCCTGTGGGCTCTTGGACAGGTGCCTTCTGTCTGTACCTAATATGCCTCCTGGTACATCGTGTAAACTGGGGTCCTTACCTTACCCCCTGACCTACAGGGGTGCTAGAGAACTCAGGTCTGTGTGTTTCTTCCTGGGTCCCTGTCTCCCCAACCTGACCCAACCTCTCACACTGTGCTTGAAGACGCAAGCATCGAGTCTGGTAGCATTTCCCTGTTTGCTTTCGGCTTGCAAAATGGCCTCCACCTCTGTGCATGTGGACCACTGCAGTAGCCTCTGGCTGCTTTTCTCTCTCTCCCTGTCCCCAATTCCCACACTTTCCCCAGAACTGGCCCTTTCAAGACTGCTGTATGTATATATTGTATGTATGTATTGTATGTATATATGTATATGTATGTATATGTATGTATGTATATTGTAGGATTCCACCACCACCTGAGTGCTCTGATGCTCTTGGGGTGCAGGCCTGTGTGGCCCTCTTGGGAACATCTGTCTGCCTCCTTCCATCTCCCCACCCCCACCAAGCCTTCCCTATGGCTCCTTGACCTCCTGGGATCTTGGCCCGGGAGTGTACCGCCTTCAGCTGCAGGGTCTTCCCAAGTCTGTGCCCTTTCTTGTTATTTGATTTACTTGACCCTTCCTCACAAGCCGATCTCTCTGATGACCTGAGCTTGGGCCAGAGCCCCACCCTAGACTTTCTAGGTCCCAGGCTGAGTTGTTACTTTTCTCATTGCTGTGATAAAAATATCTTAAAAAAAAAAAAAAAGCAAGTTAAAGAAGGAAAGCTTAGTTTGGGGTACATTCCTCATGGTCGGAGGTCACGACAGGAGGCCTTCAAAGTCCGGAAGCAAAGCGAGGTACATGCTGGTGGTCAGTTCCCTTTTAGTTCCGTCCAGAGCCCACGTTCCTTCCGAGAGGATTTCCCCGCTTCGGTTCCCACTAATCTGGCAACTCCTCACAGTGCTCAGAAGTGTGTCTCCTAGGAGATTCCAGATCCTGTAGTGTTAACAGCAATGGCTGATGGTTGGCCTCACAGAACCTCCGTTTCAGCCAGGGCCTGGCACCCAGAGATAGGTACTAAACTGCAGGCCCAGCAGGACGGAGCACTGCACATGGCACCTGCCAGGGGCAAGAGGAGCTCCAGTTTCGCTTCCCCTCCCCACAACCGCTCTGCCCACAGCCCTGACTGGGTGCTTGCCTCACTGGGCCCCAAGACTCTGGAAGTTTTGAGGCATGATTGCAACAGCTGCTCTGCTCTCTGAGACTGTGTCACTGTGCCCCTTCCAGATCTGTGGGTGAGGCAAGAGAGGGGCAGTCCCCAGTCCATTTATCCCTCTTGGGTCCCTTCAACCTCACCCCACTCCCTTCTTCCTGCTCACCCCCAGACTGTTGCTCTGGGAACCCCTGTGTCCCTGACTCTGTCCCTCTGCAGCCTGACCCCCTTGAAAGGTAAGAGGCTCTGTAGATCCCTGGTTGGCCTTAGATTATTTTGTTTATCATATTGTTATGCAAATCAAGACATAGAGAAAGCTCCCTGCACTGAAAGCTCCAAACAAAATCCAAACAAAACACAAACTAGATAAAAATAACACTACAGGGCTGGAGAGATGGCTCAGCGGGTAAGAGCACCAACTGCTCTTCCAGAGGTCCTGAGTTCAATTCCCAGCAACCACATGGTAGTTCACAACCATCTGTGATGGGATCCGATGCCCTCTTCTGGTGTGTCTGAAGATAGTGACAGTGTATTCATATAAATGAAATAAATAATTCTTTTAAAAAATAACACTGCAGGACAATAAATAATATTCCAAAAATAGCAATAGCCTACGTGTTGCTGTATTGTGACAGTTTTGTTTCCTTGAACCTGAGCTGCTCACACTGTAGACACAGCATGCTCTCCCATGAGTGGGCACACCCCAAGTCCTACAGGGAGATTCACGTGGAGCCCCATTTTCCCACCAACGTCCATCCTTTGAGCGTTTTCAGTGCATCCTTGCCGTCCCGTGCACCCCTTTGCTGGTTCCCGTTGATCTTGACACAGCTCCACTCAGCTCCCAGATCCTCAAAACCTCTGACCCCATGCAGAGGAACGTGGCGTTAAAGTCACACCATCTAGGGGCTGTGGGATGCTTCTTAACCGCTCACAGTGAAACTCCAGAAAGAGGCCTCAGCTCCCTTAGGCAGCCTGAGGAACCATGGCTTCAGCCACCACCCTGTTCCCAAGGTGCTATCCAAGGACTTCTCTGCGCCGTCTTGGCTGTCCTCCCCCGCCCCACTTGTCCCTCCCCCCTCCCAAGTATTTTCTACCATCTGGTTAATTCCCTCCCCTCCCCCGCTGTCTGCCCAACCTTCTGGGTCCTAAGTCTCATAAGAGCAGGGACCCTGCCTGCTCTGCGGAGCAGGTCCCCATATGTCACTGAACAGTGTGCTGACAGCAGCCTCAACATTTCTGCACATGCTCTTCCATGGCTTGTCCGTACCGATCACATCCTGGCCTGTTGAAGGCTTCTCAGTTCTCCGAGCATGGCCGATTTAGTCTTATGATCCTTGGGAGCCTCCGTACAGACTGACTGTAGCACCATCCTAGGTGTGACAGCTTCCTTCTGTTGGGACCTCTGTCCCAAACCCTAGTCATATTTCCTTCAGCTTTTCCATTGGCTCTTCTCTGTGGACACGGCTGTCACTGTGTCAGCATGATGCTTGGCTTTCCTGATGACACCTTCCCCAGCCCCAAGGCTGATCCCTGTGTCTTCTCTACCAGACAAGGTGTACCTGGGCCCCCCACGCCTCTTCCAGGAGCTACAGGACCTGCAGAAGGACCTGGCGGTGGTAGAACAAATCACCCTTCTCATCAGCACCTTGCATGGCACTTACCAGGTAGGCGTGGCCCAGGGGTGGTGAGGGAGTTGCCCTGTGTGGTGCCCCTTTGTGCCCTGCCTTAGCCTGGAGTGGTAGTAAAGGCCGGGACCCCTGACCCTCTCAGGAAGCTTTGCATATGTCTAGTGTCTTAGGGTATACTGCTGTGAACAGACACCATGACCAAGGCAACTCTTATATAAGGACAACATTTCATTGGGGCTGGCTTACAGGTTCAGAAGTTAAGTCTATTATCACCAAGACGGGAGCATGGCAGCATCCAGGCAGACATGATACAGGAGGAGCTGAGAGTTCTACATCTTCATCTGAAGGCTGCTAGCAGAATACTGGCTTCCTGGCAGATAGGATGAGGGTCTTAAAGCTCACACCCAAAGTGACACACCCACTCCAACAAGGCCACACCCACTCCATCAAGGCCACACCAACTAATAGTGCCACTCCCTGGACCAAGCATATACAAAGCATCACATCTGGCTTTGTGCACTAGTTGGAGGTCTTACAGTTCCTCCCTGGCCTCTGCCTCAGGCTTCAGAGCATCCTCTCAGGTGTCCCTCTGAGAGGAAGCAGCAGCAGGTTAGGGTCTCATCCTGGGTTGGGGAGTCCTGAGTGTAGACGGGATTGCCTCCCGTGCTGTTAAATGAGCAGCTGTGTTGAAGGCTTTATCCCATGTGCCCTGGGTGCCGTCACCGTGTTAGGTTTTAAGTGTTTTTCCGGGAGCCAGGAGACTGTGGTGACCCTTTCTCTCCCCAACACTAGAATCTGAACATGACTGTGGCCCAAGACTGGTGCCTGGCCCTCCAGAGGCTGATGCGTGTGAAGGAGGAGGAGATCCATTCAGCCAACAAGTGCCGCCTGAGGCTCCTGCTGCCCGGGAAACCTGACAAGTGAGGGGGGATGGGAGGGAGGAGCTGCTGCCTGAGTGTGACGGGGTGGGGGGTCAAAGAGAGAGAAGAGAGACAGAGAGACAGAGAGACAGAGAGACAGAGAGAGACAGAGAGACAGAGACAGAGAGAGACAGACAGAGAAAGACAGAGACAGAGAGAGACAGAGAAAGAAAGAGAGCCAGCGCCTGGGACCTCTTGCTTGTCATAGCTGCCATGATAAGAGACGGTACACACCCACTGTATGAACCATGTCCATGGTAGCACCTAGCACAAGTAGGTACTTAGGAATGAGCGTGTGAATGAAGGAACATCTTGTTGACATCCTGGGCTAGCTTGGTTTTCTGTTGTTAGACTCAGTTAGCCCACTTAGCCTCTCTCCTCACCTCAGCCTGTGACATCCTAGATCTTCATAGATAGACCCAGCTACCCCTTTCGGGTCCTCTGCTCACAAGATTCATCACAGGAGCTGTGGGACCCTCTGTGTTGACGTGGTCTTGAGGCCGCCGATGGCCGGCCCAGCAGGCAGGCAGACTAAGGGAAAGGCCTCCTGCTGGCCTGTTCCTCCTACGGCTCCGAGACTCTTACAGTGCCTGAGCACCCTCGCTGTACAGACAAGGCAGTGAGGACAGCAGCCAGGCTCAGGACCCCTGGGCTTTGCTTGTGAGCTTCTCTGTAGGAGGTGGGGTCTGAGCAGCGGGAGTCAGGGTATGCTCACTGCTCAGACCTGGGCCTCTGGGGTGGGGAAGAGGTTCAGGAAGAGAGCAGGGTCCTGATGTCTGACTGTGGGAGGCTGTAGTGTGGGCTTCAGAAGCTGCCCCCTCCTCTGCTGCCTCCTCTCTTGTGTCCTTCTCTGGGACACCTAGAGACTGAGAGACACTGCACTGCCTACTTCCAGGGGGTCGGCTTACTCACAGGACTTTAAAGGGGCCTCTGCTGCTCTGAGGTGTCCTCCAATCGTCTCTGTTCCTCCCTCTATCCTTCCCACCCCCACCCTTCCATCCACCCTCCATCCCTCTGTCTTTCTCATCCCTTCCATCCTCCCTGCTTCCCTCTCTTCCTCCCTCCCTCTATTTCCCTCCCATTCTTCCTCCTTTCTCCCACCTACCCTCCTTCCTGCCCTCTCTCCCTGCTGCCCTCCGTCCTTCCCTCCCATCTTTTCTCTTTTCCTTACTGCACGTGTGTCTACTCTGCAGTCATCTCCTGAGAGACTGCACCAGCCACTGGGGAGAGATAGTATGAAGCCCTTTCCTCTAGCTCTGGAGGCCAGTGAAAGGCTGGTAGCTGATGGCACCAGGATCTTAGCTGGGCATAAAGTCAGGGGTGTTGGGGGTCTGGGACTGGGCTGTCAAGAATGGCTTAGCTTCTCGGGTGAGGTGCCCCCTGCCCATCACAGAGTGTGAGGGAGGTCTCCCCGAGGGAGTGGAGTTTGCCAGGGCACAAGCCTCCCTCCATCTCCAGGAGCATGAGTTCAAAAACAGCCGAGGCCTTTCAAGGCCTTCCGTGGAGCTGAGCCGCTGTACCTGGCACTCACGGGGTCCTGCCTTGTCTCTCCATCTACAGGTCTGGCCGGCCGATCAGCTTCATGGTGGTCTTCATCACCCCGAACCCCTTGAGCAAGATTTCCTGGGTCAACAGATTACACTTGGCAAAGATTGGACTAAGTGAGTACAGGCTGGGGCAGAGCCAGGGTGGGGTAGGGAGAGAGGTCAGTGGCGGGGCATGTCCCAGTGGGCGGGGCATGTCCCAGTGGGAGGGAGGCGATGCCATGCAGAAACGCCGGTTCTCAACCCCAGACCACTCCTTCCCTCTCTAAGCCTTGGTTTTCTTTTCTCTGAGTTATTGGGATTTGACACAAAGTGAATTAGCCGCCAGGGGCAGGTGATTCCTGCCTGCCTGCTAACCAACTCTGCGAGCACACGCTGGTGGTACCTAATCACCACTGATGTGTACCTCAGTATGGTAAAATAAATAAATATTAGGCGGATGCTTGCAAAATCCCACGTACGTCTTTGTTCATAAGCTCCTTGAGGTAGGTCTGTTGAGAACTTAAAAAAAAAAAAAAAATCATTGAGGACTCAGGCCCAGAGAGGTGCAGTAACTTTTATGAAATCACACAGCAGGGAGGGTTAGATGTAGGATTCAGACACTGGGCATTGTGCCTCCAGGGCCTTGGCCACCTCTGTTCTTAACCCCTCCATATTAATATGGACTGGGTTGTAATGATTTTATGTTTGTCTTATGGCTTAGCGTCCTGGACAGTAGGAATGTATGGTAGAGGTCTGCCTGATACCAGGAGCATCTTTGTTTACCTTGACTGTGTATGTGATCTTTTTATAAACGAGTTATTTTTTAATTTTTATTTTATATATGGGTGTTTTGTCTGCATGTGGAGCAGATACATAGGCATGCAGTACCTTCAGAGGCCAGAAGAGGGCATCACATCTCCTGGAACTGGAGTTACAGATGGTTGTGAGCCACCATGTAGGTGCTGGGAATTGAATTCATGACCTCTGGAAGAGCAGTCAGTGCTCTTAACTCTGAGCCATTTCTCCCACTCTTCCAATCAGGAGTCAGGCCTCTGTCAGCTGACTCTCATTCATTAGGAACCCTTTTTGCCTCATATAGCAATGTGTGTGTGTGTGTGTGTGTATGCATGTGTGAGTATGTGTGTGTGAGTGTGTGTGTGTGTAAGAGAGAAAGAGAGAGAGAGAGAGAGAGAGAGAGAGAGAGAGAGAGAGAGAGAGAGAGAGAGAGCTAGGTGGTTGTCTCAGATATCCATGGTGTTCTGTAGAGCAGAGGAGAGGCTTGCAGGGCAGACTGGAAGAAGAACTTGTTCTGGGTGTGCTCTGAAGGTGTTCACTGGAACATGGGAGCCTGTGACATCATAGTTGGGTTTTCATGCAAGCGAGACATTCAGCTGCTGTACAGAGGACCTGGGGGGGGAGCAGGCTCAGAGTGGGAGGATGGGGAGGGGTGTGCGGCTCTGCAGGAGCTGGGACCAGATGTCTCTGCTTGGTCAGTGCCCAGTGCCCAGGGCTGCGGTTGCCTGAGTTCCTCTGTCCCTGGGAGGCTGAGGGTGGAGAGAAGGCTTTAAGATAAGACTTGGAGATTCTGGACCTTGGAAGGCTGGTGGTGCCCCTGCTGGGCCTTGGGGGCAGGCACATGCTGCCTTCTCTACTATATATGTCTTCAAGGAGGGCCAATGCTAAAACCCAGGGTAAGCCCCCTGCACCCCTACCCCTGCCCCCATCCCGTCTCCCCTGCACCTCTGCATCTCGCTCCCTTGCCCTCTCCCCGTGCCCCCTGCCCCTCTCCCCCAGCCTCCCCTGTCCTCTCTCTCCCTCTCTCCCTCCCTTCCTTTTTGTTTCCTTCTTCCTTCCTCCTCCTTCCCCTCTTCCTTCCTCTCTACTGTCAGGAGGAAATAGGGTATCACACTTGCTTGGCGAGGCTTTGCCTGCCTGACTCCCTCAGAATTCCTTTTCCTTCTGTTTTGAGACAGGGCCTTCCTGAGCTGAAGTTACGCTGTCACCCAGGCAGGCTTGGAACTCACCCTCTCCACATCAGCTTCCCAGGTCCCTGGGATCACAGGCCGGAGCTCCCAGGCTAGGTTTGCAGGCAGAACCTGGATGCTCTGCAGAGCTGGTCTGGTGCTGCTGAGTGAGGCAGGTGGCCAGGGAGCCTGTGGACTGTCTTATCTCCACACAGAGTCACTTTGGCAGCCTTAATTGGAGAGTCGTTTGAAATTATATTTGAATGCCGGGTCCCTTAGGGCTTGAATAACTTGTTCTTTTCGTTTGGCTGCCTTTTGTTTCTCATCTGCGGTGTTGTGTGTGTGTGGTGTGTGTATGTATGTGTATGTGTGCGTATGCATATATGTGCATGTGCATGCATGTATGTGTACGTGTATGTATGTGTATATGTGTATATGCATATGTGTATGCATACATGTATGCTTGTGCATATGTATGTGTGTGTATGTATACATGTGTGTATGTGTGCATGTGCATGCATGTGCGTGTGTGTGTGTGTATGTATGTGTATGTGTGTGTATGCATATATGTGTATGTATGTGCATATGTGTATATGCATATATGTATGCTTGTGCATATGTATGTGTGTGTATGTATACATGTGTGTATGTGTGCATGTGCATGCATGTGTATGTGTGTGTGTGTGTGTGTGATGTGTAAGGAGCAGGATCATATTAAAGATGTGTCAGTCCTTTATGTATTTAAATTTCTTCTGCATCAGTGAGTCAGGATGGCAGTCTCCCGAGGACTGAGAGAAGAGGGACAGGAGAGCTTTGGTCTAGAAGGGGATTCCTTCCAAACACTGGCATTGCCCTGTGGTCCTGGGAAAGGCAGACCTTGTTCCTGAGCCCCAGTTTCCCCATCTGTGACTAGACTGGATCTCTTAATGTCCTTGCTTACTGCAATAGGGTCTCAGATGCACTGGGACGTTTAGCAGGTGACTGAGGCAGGACTGTGTGACCTGGAGCCAGAAGACACCCTTTGGTTCTTAGTTCCAAGGCTTCTAGGCTGCTCTGTCCTGCCAGCTGCTTAGTACCTAGCTTTGGGGGAATCAGAGAGTAGGGACTATGCAGGTGCTTCAGGTCACAGGGTTCTGGGGAGAATGCAGGGAACTGGGGCATGGGGGGTGGGGTGGGGACAGCCCTGCACCCTGGAGTTAGAGCCTCCCATGGCACTGCAGAGCTGGGCCAGACTCTTCCCACCATCACAGCTGCTAGCCTCTACTTATAAAGGCTTGGATATGGGTACGCACGGAGGGCTCTGGAGGAAGGGAAGGTTGAGGCTCTCGGAGTTCTGCTGCCCCTCAGTTCACAGGCTCCCCTGATCCTCATATTCCCAGGCCCCAGGATCTCTCCCATTGACAGCTCTCCAGAGAGGGCCTGAGTGTGGCAGGCCCTTGTCACACCCCCACTCGCAGTAGCATCAGAGGCTTCAGGCAGGAGAATGCATGCAACCTGGGGGTCTCCCTTCGCCTCATCTCTGGTGTAGTTCTCAGCCCTCTGTCTTCATAGCTACTCAGCACTGATGCCTGCACCCTTAGCCCTGAGAAGCCTCTGACTGTGTCCAAGATCTAAATCTCATTAACTCAGCAAACCTTCCCAGTGCTAGGATCCCTAAGCCAGTGGTTCTCCTGGGGCCTGGGGATATGAGGGTCAGGGGAGCAGAGTCTTGAGAACTGGGGTGTAGCAGAACTCTGACAGCCCCAATCTTCCTAATGCTGTGACCCTTTAACATAGTTCCTCATGCAGTGAAGACCCCCAACCATCAAATCATTTTAGTTGCTTCTTCATAACTGTAATTTTGCCATTGTTTCGAATCATAATGTAAATATCTGCTTTCTGTTGGTCTTAGCTGACACAAAGGTCATTTGCTCCCCAAAGGGTTGAGACCCACAGGTTGAGAACCACCGCCTTAAGTTTTTCCCAGATATGGTGGCCCTCTTCTCTGCAAAGGGGTACAAGGCTCTACACCCCAGCTGTGAAGTTGTGGCCTTCAGCTGGCTTCCATGGATAGCATTAAGCATCTCGGGGAGGGGTGACGTATGGCAAGAAAGGAGGCTTGGCCTGGTGACTGGCAGTGACTGGTAGTGTCTCCCCGAACCAGGCCGTCTGATAAGGCCTTGAAGATGGCTGTGGATGTGGGAATTTTGAGAACAGTAGTCTGTGATGGTAAAGACCTCACTCCGGAGACTGAGCACACAATAGGGCTAGAGGTGGCTCAGCCTCTCTCCGTAGTGTTAAGAGGAGGGATAGTGATGGGAAATGGCCACCATTTCTGCAGGGCCTGGTGTAGCCTAGGCTTCATTTACATTCTTTCCAGGTTCCCCAACAACTTCAAATAATTGGACTTCGGTCCCCTATTCTCTAGACAAGGCAATGGGCTGGGTGTCAAAGCGTTGACAGACACGGCCCTAAATAAGCCTCTGTTTAGTGTCAGTTGAAATCACCCCTGTGCCATTGGTGCCTCTCCTGAATGTCGCGTACCCCAAGTGGGCTTTCCGTGTTCAGTGGCCACAGCCTCCTCATCGGGTCTCAGCCTCTCTGGTCTTGTGACAGGGACAATGGCAGTGTCAGATGGGAAGCCACAACTCCATTTTCTCTTAGCGTTCCAGTGGCACACAAGAAAGGGACCATCTGGAGGGAGAAGGTCAGATCGTTAAAAATATATATGGTAATGAACTGCCAGGGCCTGATAGGCTGTGGGTGTGCAGGGGAAGGGAGGGAGGAGCTGGGGGGGGGAGGTGTGGCGGTGGGAGCTGTGCATTCACCTATCTGGCTGTCGGGTAGGTGAGCCACAGGTCTCCTGCCCGGCATGGAGGGTCTGTTTGGCTGTGAGTGTTCCCTGAGGACAGGGACAGTATCTTAAATTGGGTTGTGTTTATTTACCACTGGGCATTGACTGAGAGGCAGCAGGGCAGCCCATTTCCCACGGTGGCCTGAGCATACAGAGCAGCAAGCCCTGTGGCTTACGGGGGGTTGGGGGGAGCGATTCCTTGTGCGCATGTGCGGAAGTCATGCTTTGCCTGACGCATCTCTCACACGCTGGCTTTTTCTCTCTTTTCCGTGACAGGGCTAGGTTTTATGGGATGGTTTCCAGGACCTAGAGTGTGAAGGGCCACTTCTGGGCTCATTAGGAAACCCGGTCACTGCTGAGTGCTTCAGGCAGGGATGGGAGCCATCGGGGTCACCGTCCAGCTTCTCTAGTGTGGCCACCCGTGTGCTCCACTGCAGCCTCTGTGGCCTGGCTGGCGTTCGGGCTGGGCCTCTCTTAGGACGCCTTTCCCTTTGGCCTTTCATAAAAGCAAGTCATATTGCCCGGGGGGGGGGGGGGGTTTAGGTACCAATGCCAAACGGAGCTCTAAGTTCCGTTTGCCCTTGGTGATTGGCGTGGATCTATAGTATGGCTGCCACCGTGTAAGTGTTTGCACAGGAAGCTCATAGATAGATAGTTTTGCCCTTCACAGACCATCGCACGGTGGAGAACCTCCTGCCTCCACATGCGTGCACACAGGAAGGGAGAAGCCTGTGGAGGAGCAGAGCAAACCCTGTTCCTTCAGCATAATGGATTGTGCTTCATAAGCTCATCTGAAGGGAAAACTGCATTTAACCCCTAACCTCCCAACAGCACAGCTTAGCTCAGCCGACCTTTAGCATGCCCGGGTCATTTCCATTAGCTCAGGATCGAAGTGTGTGCTTAATCAAGTGTGTGTAGGCCGTGTATATAAATAGCTGGGGTAGAGCTTGTGGAATGCTTGCCCTAGCATGCCCGATACCCCAGGTGCCAAGTATGGATGCGTGGACACGTACGTACGTGCATGCATGGAAACGCATACACAGGTGGGGGGTGGGAAATGTGACAAGATCCAAAAAGGCAACCTCCAGAAATGCCTGGTGCGGTGAAATGGGTGACATGGTGCTGGCTGTCCAGCATCCTGAGAGATGGCGCCACCTAGTGCCAGTCCAGGGGAAGGAAGATCAACTCTCAGAATCCAAGGCTGGTCTCCTTTCCCACAATGGCAAAGTGGATGGACATACATTGAGTTGCCCCAACCTGGAGACACTTGCTGTAATGAGGGAATGTGACAGCTCTGGCAGGCTGGGACTCTGTTGAGAAGGGATGATGGGAGTGTGGTTAGGAGAGGAGCCCACTGCAGAACAGCTCGGGTAGCCATGGTCCATATAAAGGAACATCAAGAGCTGTGTGCTGAAACTGCTGACAATTGTGGAGCCTGGTGACCAGGAGATGTGACTGGGAGGGAGGGGTAGTTCTTGTGGCTCTTCCAGAAGAGTCTGGGCCTTACTCCAAGCAGACCAGGAAGCCACTGGTGTTTTCAAACAGGGAGCAATGAGGTTCTGTGGAGTTGTTACCGACTGGCCCTGGAGGCTGGGTGTTGGGCAGTTCACGCATCCAGAGGCAGCGTGCCTCCCTCTTTGCCACCAAGGAGGAGCGTGGGATTTAGGGAGGTTGTTGTCCCAACAGTTGATGACACCTTCTCATGACCCTAGAGTTCTACGCGCCCTGCAGGTGGGCATCTTCGGACAGAGCTAGCATTGCTATGTTGATAGGCCTCTGTGACAGCACTTTGGGGATTCACAACGCGGCCTTGTTGGAGTAGGTATGGCCTTGTTGGAGCAGGTGTGGCTTTGTTGGAGTAGGCGTGGCCGTATTGGAGTAGGTGTGGCCTTATTTGAGTAGGCATAGCCTTGTTGGAGGAGGCGTGGCCTTGTGTTCTTGCAGGTTCAGTGTGAGGAGCCTGGTCCTAAGTCCCCAGGTGGGTGCTGCTTCATGCCACAGTCAGGACCTAGTTTTGCTTCCCAGTCCCTGTGTTTCAGTGTCACCTGATGATGAGCACTTTATCCACATTTTAATTCTGTGAATGCTGGCCAGGTTCTTGTTTGTTTGTTTTGTTGGTTTTTTTGGATTGTAGCTTGAGGGTTGCCTTCCACCAAGGCAGGGAAGGAAGGCATGGAGGCAGGGGCTTGAGGTGGCTGGTCACATCACATCTGCAGCCTGGAAGCAGAGAGAGACAGATGCTGGCACTCAGCTCACTTTCTCCTTTCTGTTCAGTCCAGGACCCCAGCCTAGGGGATGGTGCCGCCCACATTCTGGGTTAACACTCAGTTAACCCAGGCTAGAAATTCCCTCACAGATGTGCCTGGAGTTTTGTCTCCATGGTGATTCTAGAGACTGTTAGGTTGCAATCACTGTTAACCATCACATCTTGGTTCTTCCTGAAATCACACGCGCGCGCGCGCGCGCGCGCGCGCACAGCACACACACACACACACACACACACACACACACCACACAAGGGATAGCCTTGTCACACTGAATGGCTGATGTGGTCTGGTGTATAAGAAAGGAAGGCTTCTTAGTAGGCAGAATTTCTGGGGCTGATATTAGTTTCTTTGTTCCCCCTTCCTCTCATTCATTCATTAACATTAAAAAATTTTACTTTTACATGTATGGGTATTTGCCTGCATATACTGTCTGTTTATGTTTGTACCTGGTTTGGATCCCTTGGGACTGGAGTTATAGACAATCATGAGTCACCACGTAGGTCCTGCAACTCAAACCTGCATCTTCTGAAAGAACAGCCAGGGCTCTCAGACCCTGAGTCATCTCTCCAGCCCCCTTTCATTTATTCTTTGAGCCCAGGCATTCTGAACTCTTAGTCTGTGGCAGACGCTGCTGCAGGATTAGTGGTGAATGATGTAATCCAGATCCCGGCTCACAGCTTACAACCAAGGGGCCTGTGGTGACACCACAACTCGATCTGTAGCTGAGATGGATTCAGATGGGCATATGGACACCAAGGGGCACAGGACAGGCTTTAGTGAGCACTCAGAGGGGCTGCCATAGCCAGGATGGTCAGAAAGGGCGTCTCAGAGAAGGCTGCCTCCGAGCAGAGCCTCAACCGCCCTCCTTATCAAGTGAGCAAGCACCACTTGCTGGTATAGATCTGCTTCTCCTTCAGTCAGAGGCTCAGTTCTTGAAAACAGGGACCTTTGCACATCCTGTACCAAAGCCTAGGATGAAGGACAGACTCATCATCAACTCCGTTCCACTCAGCAGACAAGTCTCACCCGGTCCAGACAGGTCTCACCCAGTCCAGACAGGTCTCACCCGGTCCAGACAGGTCTCACCCGGTCCAGACAGGTCTCACCTGGTCCAGACAGGTCTCACCCCGGTCCAGTCCAGCCTGGAACTCACTATGGAGCTGGGGGTTACCATGAACTCCTGATGCTCCTGCCTCCATTTCTGAGGGGAGGGCTGGACAATGGGTGTGCGCACCACACCTGATTCATTTCACGATGGGGATAGAACCCCGGGACTCTTGCATGCTAGGCAAATGCTCCATCAATGGAGCCACGTAGCTACCTTATAATCTTGTCCCCTACCCCACTCATGGCTAGATTGGATGGCCATCAAGCCCCTAAGGTCTGTCTGTCTTTACCTGCTGTCACCCACAGTGTTATAGGTATTCACAGCATTCACAGGGGTGCTGGGGATTTGAACTCAGCTCCTCATGCTTGCACAGTGAGTTCTTTACCCATTGACCATCTCCCGAGCCCAGTCACCCTTTCATTGGCAAAGGAATTGAGGCTCAGGGGGATGGAGTGTCTGCACAGGTTGATCCGTGGTAGGGTCAGGCTGGGACTCTGTCCTCGGGTTTCCCAGATCCCTTCCTGTGGTCCGTAGCCTGTGGTCCGTAGCCTGTGGTCCATAGCCTATGGTCCATAGCCTGTGGTCCATAGCCTGTGGTTCATAGACTGTGGTCCATAAACTGTGGTCCATAGACTGTGGTCCGTAGCCTGTGGTCCATAGCCTGTGGTCTATAGCCTGTGGTCCATAGACTGTGGTCCATAGACTGTGGTCCGTAGCCTGTGGTCCATAGCCTGTGGTCTATAGCCTGTGGTCCATAGACTGTGGTCCATAGACTGTGGTCCATAGACTGTGGTCCATAGACTGTGGTCCATAGACTGTGGTCCATAGACTGTGGTCCATAAACTGTGGTCCATAGACTGTGGTCCGTAGCCTGTGGTCCATAGCCTGTGGTCCATAGACTGTGGTCCATAGCCTGTGGTCCATAGCCTGTGGTCCATAAACTGTGGTCCATAGACTGTGGTCCGTTGCCTGTGGTCCATAGCCTGTGGTCCGTAGCCTGTGGTCCATGGACTGTGGTCCGTAGACTGTGGTTCATAGCCTGTGGTTCATATCCTGATGCTCAGCCTCATCTCAGACCAACGGGCAGGTGGTGTGGGGGACGGATCAGAGCAATGAGGTCTCCATGGAATCTGGCCTGCAGGGATCTGCAGTGACTCTCAGGGCTGGGGCTCACACCCTGACTCGTTTCCTATACCCGCTTCCTCTTGCTACAGGGGAGGAGAACCAGCCAGGATGGCTATGTCCCGACGAGGACAAGAAAAGCAAAGCCCCGTTCTGGTGCCCCATCCTGGCCTGCTGTGTCCCCGCCTTCTCCTCCCGGGCCCTCAGCCTGCAGGTGAGTGGACCCGGTGTGGTAGCTGTGGAGGCCCCAGCCTGGGAGAGCCAGTGTCTAGGAGGGTTGTTGCAGCTGGAAAGGCTCGCCCAGCGGCTCAGTCCAGCTTGTAGACCCAGAGGGCCAAGGCATTTGTTCTGTGAGTTAGCTTTCCCACCGAAAGAAAGAGGTCTGTGTGAAGGCCAGCATGGGTCACGGGGTGGAAAATTCCATTATTTTGTGATAGCGAATACTAGCAACCTCATCTGTTGAAGGCTTGACTCTGGATTGCGCCCAAGATGACGCCACCAGGCCAGTGCTGGCTTTGGAGGGACTGTCCTCATTCTCATCCTGGGATGCTCTGTGGCATTCAGACCCTCTCACTTGCCCACTGCATTCTGCTCGTGTCTAGCTGCACTTGTTGTAATAGTGGTTAGAACGGCATTTCACAGGAGATGAGAGCCCAGCCAGGTCTTCCAAAATGACAGTCAGTAAGGGGTTGGTTTCACCTGGTGACAGTCTCCATGGTATTAGCCACCAGGAAGCTCGCCCCCACAGCCGTCACTTGTCCCTTATGTCCTGGCAGAGTCCGCCCCTCCATCTGGAGCAACTGTTGTCTATCCTCTCCCAAGCAGATGAGGACTCTGAGCTCGGGGACGGGCGAGCGAGCGTGGGACCCAGCACAGATAAATTGTAGACTGGGGCACTAAGCTGAAAGAGCACCCTGGCTGGCGATGTAAGTTCATCGTTCATTCCCTTCGTTCATCTGTCCGTTCACGGGTCATCCCTGAGCACCTACCGTATACTAGGACTGGGAGTGCAGTGGTGACCAGGACATACGAGGTTCAGTCATGCGGCCTTCAGTCTAGGGGCAAAGACAGGCAGGACCTCAGCATGCAGAAGGGTGTCGAAGGGAATATAAGCAGACATACAGTAGGCATGGAAACGGGGGCTACACGGTTAACAGGTTCAGGGAGGCCCCGTGAGATCCATATAGCAAGAAGGACACAAACCCCAGAGGGCCCTGGGGAGCCACATTCTAGGTGGTCGAATCAATTCCGGAGCAGACAAATCAAAAAGGGAAAGCAGGGAATAGAACTGTGCTTGGCTTAGTTGTCTCTTAAAGGAGCTATCTTCTAGTCCTACTATGGTGGCCGTTATATTTCAATGTGGGTTCTGGAGGGGACATTGAGACTATCGCTCTGGGTGATGAGGCTAGCCCCTGGGCGAGGGAAACTGTGACAGCCTCGTAGTTTCATTCCAGAGTCGTGATGGACCCAAGACAGGCAGTGGTGTCGTCTAGATCTTGGTTTGAATCCATGGAGGTGGATCTGTGGATAGAAGAGTGCAGGGGCCTGCCAGAGCTAGGTTAGCCTGGGACCTAGAAGCCAGGACTGGGAACAGGAAAAAGTTAGAAAGGTTATTGCTTCTGCTGCCGAGTGAGCCTCACCTAGAGTCTCCGATTAGGATAAAGAATAAAGTCATGGAATACCTAAAGCTTATCTAATTCTTCTTTGAGATTTGTTCACTTTTATTTTCTGTGTGAGCATTTTGCTGGCGTGCTCTGTGTGTGCACCACATGCATGTAGTACCCACAGAGACCAGAAGAGGGCATCAGATTTCCCCCTAGAACTGGAGTTAGCATGATAGTGAGCTGCCATGTGGGTGCTGGGAACTGAACTTATAAGACTTCAAGCGCAGTCAGTGTTCTTAACTGATCTGCTGAGCCATCTCTCCAGTCTCCTATGTAATAGTTTTAAAAAGTGATCCTGCAGAGTATGGGTTATATATTAAAGGGAAATAATGAAAGAGTAAGGGTTACCTGTGGGCCTTGGAGTGGAAGCCAGTGTCCACGGAGAGCAGGGCATCTGGGTCTATCCTGGGTTACTTACCCAAGGGTGGCCCTGGGGTGTGGCCTCTGCAGGGGGACAAAGGTACACAGGTCACACCCAAGCGAGCCCTCATAGATCAGAGAGGGATGGCGGAGTCCCCAAGCGGGCTTCTGTCTCCTCTGCCTTCCAGACCCTGGGAGGATGAGTGAGGGCCTGTGTGTCTCCTCATTTGGTACTACTAGGGTTCCAGAAGGTGTGGGTTGGCAGAGTGCTCACCCCTGCTCAGTAGTTCCCAAGGAGCCCCACATCAGCTGAGAGAGCCACGCATGAATATCTATGGGTAATGGGCCTGAGGGAAGGAGTTCCTGGGGGACCTACCAGAGCCGTCTTGCTGTATTTTCTGGGCTGTTCTAGCTCAGCCCTGCCCGCCTCCTACCTAGCCCAGACAGCTGTGTCCCATCAAGCTCCGTGCTGGCAGCCGGATGAATTAGAGCGGAGACTGCCAGCCTTGTCCAATTACTGAGGGAACAGATGTGCACGCGGGCTGCTGTCCAGGCTTCTCTCCCATTCGCTCGGGCTCTCAGGTGGCCACAGGAGCGGGCAGCCGGCCCATTTCTTCCCCGAGGAGGCAGGAGTTGGGCAAGGGAGTTGCTGGCCCCACCTCTTTTCTGCGCAGACAGGACCTTGGCCTGTAACTGCTCGGTGAAGTGTGTGTTGAATTCTATTCCTGCTGGGGGTTGAGGAGTAAATGCTCTCCTCGGAGCGGACAGCTGTGCCCATGCTACTCCGTGCCAGACCTCTGTCTCGGAGGAGTTGGCCAATGGAAAAGGGGTGAAGACTGGAAGCCTTCCTGCCCCAGTCGAGGGATAGCTGTTGTGGCTCATGGTGTAAAGTCACAGTCTTTAGTATCAACCGGAGAGACTGTTGAGCCCCCTGACTGGACCACAGTGAGGACTTAATGATACGGTTAAAGGTCTGCAGAGATGACCTAGTAGTAAACACTTGCCACACAAACAAGAATCTGATTCCTGCACTCATATAAAAAGAGATGAGTGTGCACTGCGGGCCTGTAGCGATCCCGGGTGGGGGTGGGGGTGGGAAAAGAGACAAGTGGGGCTCCAGGCTCAGTGAGAGACCCTGTCTCAAAAAAGAAGGTGAATGGTAGTTGAGGAAGACACCCAATGTCAACAGTGTTGACCTCTGACCTTCAGACACAGGTATGCACACACGCACATGCGTATATGTGCACACTTAACGCAGTTGCGTCTGATGCACTCAGGGTTCAAGGAACAGAGGTGAACATCTCAGCAGGTCTCCCAGGAGTTCCCACAGGCTGGACCACTGGCGAGTCTGAGGGTTCTTTCTGGGCTCTTGACTCCATTCTAAAATGGAGGGCCTGTCCTTGGAGGGGCAGCGGGAGGTCAGGGGAGGACGTGCCACAGACCGAGTTTGTCTGAAGGCTGGCCTGGCCACAGGCTCAGGAGGGTGGAGTGTATCCATTCTGAGATGCTTTAAGTTTTACAAATTACATTGTTTATTTGTTTATCTGTGGGGGACTTGCCATGGTACACATTTGGGGATCTATTTTATCCTCCTCCATCTGGGTTTAGGGCATTGAACTCAGGTTGTTGGGCTTGGTGGCAAGCCCCTTTACCTGCTAAACCATCTCTCAGACTCTCTGAGATGCTTGAGGCTTGAATGCCTTGTGGCACTGGGGTTGTAGCCTGGCCCCACAGAGGTTGTAGCTGTATATAGCCAGACAGCTAGTCCTCAGCTTGCCAGGTCAGGAGCCTCTGTTCAGATGGCCACCAACCTTCATTAGCCAGAACTGGTAATAGTTTGTTTTCTGTAGCTATAACAAATACTTGAGGTTGGATACTGTAAGAAGAAAAAAGGTTTACGTGGCTCTCTGTTTTGGAAGCTGGACATCTAAAGTTCAGACAGCCCCCAATCTTTTCCCTGGTAAGGTCTCAGGGCCATGGCATTATGATGGGACCAATCACATGTGGAGACTAGTATTTGGTGAGACTAGAAGCCAGGGTTCCTGGTCAGGCTGGTTCATTTGGTAACAGCTCACCCTCGAGGGAATGAACTGGGGTCCCATCAGAACTGCACTCATCTCTTCCTGGGACGATGTACCCTCAACCTAATTATCTCTCTCTATGCCCCGCCTCTTAGAGGTCTCAAACCTTTACACTGCTACCCTGGGGACCAGGCTCCTAGCACACAGGCCTCTGGAGAACACAAACTGTATCCGCTGACCTGCTGGCTGTGTAGCTGCTCAGCTGTGGTTCATGCAAAGTGCTAGAGCATTCTGTGCAGGCCTTGAGAGCCTCCTGGCTGCTGGGGGCCGGGCATCCAGGCCTCTGCTTCCTGCTGTTTAGCTGTCTTCTTCAGGCCCTAAGAGCATCCCAGCCAGACATCAGGTCCCTACATACATACAGGGAGCTGGTGTGTAAGTAGGGTTGGAGCTGAGG
The DNA here is from genome assembly GCA_021653895.1 of Mastomys natalensis. NCBI lineage: Eukaryota > Metazoa > Chordata > Mammalia > Rodentia > Muridae > Mastomys > Mastomys natalensis. The sequence goes on along the minus strand of JAJTUV010000601.1, from coordinate 536,968 downwards.
CTAGCTCCATGCAAAGCCTGCCCCCTTTCTTCAGCTAATACCCCACCTCTCTCGTGCATGTGCCTGGCTTCCCAGAAGTTGACTTTTTGTTACGAGCAAACTTGAGGTCAAGACACTTGTCCCTTAAGGAAGTCTGTAGTTGTCACCACCATTTCAGGACCATTTCTGCCACTCACTTTGGCCCACGGTTATTGCCATGGAGATACCTAAGTCTGGACTGTGACGTCACCATCAGCCAGCACAGATATGGTTCAAACAAAGGTTCTGGCTGCTTCTCACTCAGTGTGTGGGCCCTGGATCCCCACCTGGGAAAAAGTAGGACACCGTAGCACAGAGGCCGCTGCCCTCGGACTTCCAGGTAGAGAGAGCACCAAGAGAGTTCTAGTCCTGCCTCTGCCCTTAACATGCTGGGTGACCTCAAGCCATCCCTGTGCCCTCTCTGAGCAGCTTCAGTCTGATTGCTACCTGAGGAGGTCGTCTGAGGTAACTTCTGGCCCTCTTGCCCAGGACGGTTAGGAATTTTGGTACTGTCCCAGCAGAGCAGGACTGGCAGACTCTTCACCAGCAGAGGGCAGCACCTTCCTGGGAAAAGGCCCAGTGTCTGTCTCTGTGTCCCTTGACACAGCACCTTCCCAGCCTGCCCCACCGCCCTCTCTGTGCTGTCCAGAGAGCCAGGCTTTCTGAATCAGCACGCGGGGAAACAGGGTTTTTAAGAGGGATTATAAGCACCAGCGGTGCTCAGAGATAGGTGACGGCCAATCAAGTTCCAGTTTCTATGGGTTCTACTCTAGTTGCCCAGTCCCCTGTCCCAATGAGCCCTTCTGTAGACAGATACATGGCTCCTGCATCTCATACTCCACTTCCCTACAGCTTTCTGGACCATGCAGGAGGCCCCGGTGGAGGGGGCAAGCACTCACCTCCTCTGTGACCTAGTGCTGGCCCTGGCCCACTGTGGACTCTGTCTTCTCCATCCACAAATCAAATGGTTTGGATGTGGGTGGGTTAGGGAAGGGGCTTAGGGGCCCTCAACAAGCCTTATCTGGAAGCTACATGGTTCCAGAGCACCTGTCAGGCCCTTTCTGGACAGAAGGTTCTAGAAGCACAGGGAGCTGCATCTGGCCTGTGTCACTTTCTTTGACCCTAACCTCAGGATTCTCATTTGGGGGCCAGTGGGCTCAGGAGCCTGTCAAATGTTAGTTATTTTGGTACCTCACCGGTTAACCCAACTGTACTGTCTCTGTCTCCACAGCTTGGGGGTCTGGTCCACAGTCCTGTTAACTCTCCCCTGCTGGGCTTCTCGGCTGTCAGCACCTCCCTTCCACAGGGCTACCTTTGGGTAAGTAGTGCCTTTTGCACAGCTGGAGGTGGTGGTGGTGGTGGCAGTGGTGGTGGTCTATCCTCAGGACGGGGACAGAGAAGGTGGCACTCAGGAAGGATTTTGAGAAAGCTAGTAGCCCTATCTATCAAAGACTTTCTAGGAACCTTGGGGCTTGAAGGAGGAGGGTAGAGCCTCCTCCATTGTAACAGAACTCAGGGAGAGTAAGGCTTTTGCAAATGGCCAGACCTCCAGGAGATAGAAGAATGGAAACTGTGCAGAGACCAGGAACATAGGAGGCCTGGGTCACAGGAGGCCAGGGTCACAGGAGGCCTGGGTCACAGGAGGCTGGGGTCATAGGAGGCTCAGGTCACAGGAGGCTGGGGTCACAGGAGGCTCAGGTCACAGCAGGCTGGGGTCACAGGAGGCTCAGGTCACAGGAGGCTGGGTCACAGGAGGCTCAGGTCACAGGAGGCCCAGGTCACAGGAAGCCAGGGACACAGGAGGCTCGGGTCACAGGAGGCTCAGGTCACAGGAGTCCAGGTACAGGAGGCCAGGACACAGAGGGCCAGGGGACACAGGAGGCCAGGTCACAGGAGGCTGGGGGGTCACAGGAGGCTCAGGTCACAGGAGGCTGGGGTCACAGGAGGCCAGGGACAAGGAGGCCCAGGTCACAGGAGGCTCAGGCACAGGAGTCCAGGGTCACAGGAGGCCAGGGACACAGGAGGCAAGGGTCACAGGAGGCCTGGGTCACAGGAGGCCAGGGACATAGGAGGCAAGGGACACAGGAGGCATAGGAGGCAAGGGACACAGGAGGCTCAGGTCACAGGAGGCCTGAGTTACAGGAGGCCAGGGACACAGGAGACTGGGGTCACAAGAGGCCCAGGTCATAGGAGTATCAGGTCACAGGAGGCCAGGGACACAGGAGGCTCAGGTCACAGGAGGTCAGGGTCACAGGAGGCCGGGTCCCTGGCCTCGCCCAAGACTCAGACACCAGCACTATTATCCGTCTGATGTAGAGCTTCTGTCCACCTTCTCTATTTCTGAGGATCTCACCAAAGCCCTTTCGGCCCTGTGCTCCTTGGCTTGCTGTGTGTCCTCTTGTCTGGGGTTCAGGCTTTAGCATCTCTGACCATCCTCCAGTATGCCTTCCCATCTCTGTGCATGTGAGCCTTAGCTTAACCTCAGAGTGTAGCATGAATGTTTTCCCCTTACTGTTTCCCAGTTATCGTCTAGCATCTTGTGTATCTATTGATCTTTGCATGCATCCACTTACCCTGTCCATCCTTCATCTGTTTATCCATCCATCCACCTATGCATTCATCCATCCATCCATCCATCCAACCATTTGTCCATCCATCTATCCACCCATCCATCCACCCATCCATCCTTCCACACACCCACTGACCCATCCATCCAGTTGCCCATGCATGCATAATGCGCCTACCCATTCACTTGACAGGTATACATTGGGTGCATAACATGTACTCGACACAATATCGAAACTGAGCAAGACAGAGGCTCATTTTAAAGAGACCAGGGGCTCACTGGATTCTGCTTGGGTGGCCTCTGCAGGGGGAGGCGGGAGAGCTGTGTGGGCCGCACCCACTTTACAGTAGTACTTGCTGCTCGATGGCCTTTGGCCCTGAAACTAATTTGTTTCCTTGTAGCTGCGAGCAAGTGACCTTTGCTGAGTGCAGGATGTGTGGACAGGAAAGAGAGAGTTTCTCCTCATCACTATCTCTGAGAGCTGTGTGTTGTGTGTGTGTGTATATGTGTATATGTTTCTATATGTGTCTGTCTGTCTGTCTGTCTGTCTGTATGTTTCTATGTGTGTGTGTATATGTGTGTCTGTGTCTCTGTGTGTGTCTATGTGTGTGTCTATGTGTCTGTGTATATGTTTCTATGTGTGTGTGTCTGTGTGTATATGTGTATGTATACGTATGTATGTTTCTATGTATGTCTGTGTCTATGTATTTGTCTGTGTATCTGTGTATGTGTGTGTCTGTATCTCTGTGTGTGTCTGTGCATCTGTGTATGTTTCTGTGTGTATATGTATGTATCTGTGTGTGTCTGTTTGTATGTGTGTATCGTATGTGCATCTCTGTGTCTGTGTATGTCTGTGTGTATCTATATCTGTGTGTACCTGTGTGTGTGTGTGTTGTGTATCTTTCTGTCTGTGTATGTCTGTGTGTGTCTGTATCTGTGTGTATGTGTGTGTATCTCTGTGTGTCTGTGTATATGAGTCTGTGTCAGGGATGCTCTGTTTCCCAGCCTGACAGCTCCTCCGGGCCTCTGCTCCTAGGTTGGCGGTGGGCAGGAGGGTGCCAGTGGCCAGGTGGAGATCTTCTCCCTGAACCGGCCTTCGCCACGCACTGTCAAGTCCTTCCCAGTGGCGGCCCCTGTGCTCTGCATAGAGTACATCCCAGATCCAGAGGAGGAGGCTGAGGGTGCAGAAGAGAGTCGGGTGGCCTCCGATCCCTCAGTCACAGTGCACCCCACCGTCTGCCTCGGATTACAGGATGGCAGGTGAGGATAAGCAGAGACGCAGGGACAGCTTATGCTGCCAGGCGGATGGCTGCAGAAAGTCCCTCCAGATTTGTGGGTCACTAACCAGATCAGTGTCACCAGGAGGATGGGGACTGGAGCCAGCCAATGCAGTAGTCTAAGTGTCAGGAGTGGCCATTGCCGATGCCCCCCCCCCCACCTCAGGCACCACTTCCTGGCTGTGCATCCATAGACACACCATGTCCAGTCAGGATCTTGTCTGAGGTGAAGCTCAGGACCCCTGCAGTCTCCCCTGCTGAGTTGTTGAGTCTCAGGTTCCTGTGGGCAGTGAGGCCCACCACCATGCCCATCCCAGTGCAGGCTGTATATTCTGTTCAGAAGGCCAGTCCCATCTAATCATGAGAAGATTGTCCAAAAGAGAATCCCCCTGTATCTGTGCTCTTCCCCATGTCCTATAGAGGAAGATTGTGTGTCTCCTGAGTACCTACTGTGTGCCTCTCACATGCTGAGTGGGATCTCTCACAATGACCTTGCAGCCTGGGGCTTTCCCCACTCCTCTTTCCACACATGGGAGGAACTGAAGCCAGCGTTCTGAGAAGTGGTAGAAAGCCACACTAACCTCCCTGTAGTCCAGACTGGGCCTGGACTTCGGAGGATCTGGTGAACACCTTAACTTTTAGTTTTCAGCCAAGATAAATTTCATGTAATATGAAATTCACCATTGGGGGTGTGTGTGGAAGTGTGGCTCAGTGGGAAGAGCACTTGCACAATCTACACAAAGTCTGGGTTCCGTCCCCGGAACCTCAAACTGGACATGGTGACTCATGTCTGTGATCCCAGCACTTGAGAGACAGGAGACAGAGGACCAGAAGTTTAAGGTCATCTTTGGTCACAGAACAATTTTGAGGCCTGTCTGGATCACCTTGAGAACCTGATTTAAAAAACAAAACACAAACCAAAGTGAAACAAATCACCATTTTAGCCATTTTGAGGTACAGTTTGGTGGGTTTTGGCAATCATGACTTAGCTCCGGAATGTTCTCATCACTCCCCAAAGCAGCATACACCCGTCTCATCCTTTCCTTGAAAACTGCTGATCACCCTTGGTCTCTGAGAGACTGCCTTCAGGCATACTCTATAAATGGCACCCATGCCTCATGGCCTCTGGGCTTATTCCCCAATGGCCCTCAAGTGAGCGCTATGGCCCCTTTGATGGAGAGAACAGAAGGTCAGCACTCCAGGTCAGCAGCTGGGAGTTGGTGGTTGGATTTGAACTCAGCTCTGGGTGGTATTAGAACCCAGTACTTTTCTCATTGTATTCTGGAACCGGAGCCCTGACTTGTCCTGTGACAGAAGCCAGGGTTTCTGTGGGAGAAAAGAGTCTGGGCAAGTGAAGCCCCATGCAGGCCGGTGCCCATGAGTTATAGTGATATCATCTTCCCCTCCAGCATCCTGCTCTATGGCAGTGTGGACACCGGTACCCAGTGCCTGGCCACCTGCAAGAGCCCTGGCCCACAGCCCGTGCTCTGCCTACGTCATAGCCCCTTCTACCTGCTTGCCGGCCTACAGGACGGGACCCTTGCTGCCTATCCTCGGACCAGTGGTGAGGACTGGTGGGTGGGTGGGTCTGGGATGCATGTGGATACCACGTTGGGTCTGGATCCTCTGCTAAGAGATCAAACAAGGCATGCCAAGGAGGTGGTGCTGGAACTGGCCGGCCTCTCAGACTGGACGATTCTGAGACCTGGCCTTCCCTATGGAAATCCCTGTAGGAAGAGGGTACTTGCCTCTCTGTCCAGAAACAAACCCTGGGGGACAGTGCTCCATGGGCTGAGAGACTGGGTGTGGTCTTGGAAAGACCTGGCCTCTTGCTCAGGATCCTCCCTGTGACTGCTATGTCCCCAGTGAGTGGTCCCTTCTTTGTGCCTTGGCCACTTCTTTTGTAAGGTATCAGGTGGTGCCGACCTCTCTTGGTTCTGGTGAACTAAAGCCACTCAGTGTGGGCCAGGCACAGGCCAGAATGGGTGCTGAGAAAGAGGCAACTTTGGGCTGTTTTTATCAGAGCCATCACTGGCCATGTCCCTGAGCCTGAAGCGGGAGGGCGGTAGAGCTATGCTGCAGTGATGTGCACGGTGCTCCTGGAACCATGTCAAGCATGTGATGTCCCCTCATCTTAAGCCTCATTGCTACCCTGGAGAGTCACCTCTGTTTCAGGACACCATTGGCTGAGCTGGGGGTTGGGGGAGAAGGAGGACGGGAGGAGGAGCACAATTTGTTCATAGCCCTGTGGGTGCTGTGCCCGCTCTCTGAGCCCCTGAGGCCCACTCAACCCCCAGGTTGGTGGTGAGGACCCAGTGGCAAGCATGGAGGCCCCAAGGCTCCACGGCACTGTCCCTTCCCCTCCCTCCCTCCCTCCCTCCCTCCCGCCAGCTCAGCTCAGATCTGGAGGCTGTGGCATCCTTGCAGCCTGTTGCAGGGCTATAAACGGATATTTGCAATGAGGGTTTTTTTTTCCTCTTCCCCCTACTTGGCACTATGTTGGTATTTTTAATTAGCTTTTGATAAGGCATTTATAGTTTTTAATTAAAGGGGGAAGAAGGGAAAAAAAATCCCTCTTACCATCAGACGGAGCAGAGCGTGTGCATGAATGTAAATCCTGGCTCAGATGTGCTAAGGTTTAGACAAGAGGTTCTGAAGGGACCACCCACCCTCCTGTGCACCCTGGGCACTGGGATTCCAGCGTCATCCAGCTCTGACTACTCATGGGAGTGCTTAGAGGGGTGGGGTGGGGGTGGGGGCTGGGGACGGGGCTGCTGTAGCTAAGTACCACAGCGTGTGGTGACTCAAACAGCGGAAGTTCAGGATGATGGCCCTCGAGAAGGATCCATGACAGGGTTCTCCAGCTCTCGGCGACATCTTGACATGTGGGGACGTCTCCCTGGTCACACACCTTTGTGTCTCTGTCTCCCCTTTTACAAGGACTCCTGATGCTCTGGGTTAGGGACCAGCCCAGGTCCACTGATTACATCGGTAGGAATTGCTGTCTCCAAGGAGGAATAATTTCTCAGGCATCGGTATAGGATCAGGGCTATAGCCAAGTGGATTTTGGGGCAGACACAGTCTAGTCCTTGATGGAGTTTTGGGTTTAGCCATTGGCCTTCAGCCTGAGGGTGGAGCCTGCTAGTTTGTCAGAATACTCGGGGTATTCCACTTCATTTCCTCAGCTTTGGGGAGTCTGTCCTGCAAACATTTGCTCCCCCTGATATGAATAAATACCTGCTGTATGCTGCGGATATGCCGGCCAGCAAGGCAGACATGTCTCCTGCCCTCGTGAGGTTTAAAGTCTACAGAGGGGAGTCAGAATAGCCATGTGATCGAGCAGGAAGCCAGGGGCTCCTGAGGTAAGATTGAGATTCCTGTTTGAGCCTGCCTACCTAGTAGGGTGGGGTGGGCGCCAGCGCCTATCCAAAAAGGCCGATCCTGAAGCTGAGAACTCAGAGAGGTGTTCAGGCAAGCAGCGAGTTGAGGGAACAGTGTTTTGAGCAGAAGGACCAGTATGTATGAAGGCCAGAGGCAGGAGCATGGCTGGCATCATGCCCCATCCCCCAGAGAGCTAGGTAAGAGCCAGACTAAGTGGCACTGAACAAAGTCCAGGGTGGATAGTTGCTCTTGAGAGCCTTGAGTTTTCCTCAGCCCGTTGGGAAGTAGAGGGAGGCATTATAGAGTTTAGGCACTGGCCCCCTTGGCAGGAAGCTTGGTACACCTGGTATCACTCTCTCCAGAACCTGTTCTCCTTGTGTCTGGTTTAGCCATGGCTGTCCTGGTCTCTGAGAAGTCTTTCCTTCCTTGGGTCCCCAGCCCACCTGTGGTGCCTCTAAGAGGCAATCCCCAGCAGCTGGTAGAACCCACAGGGTCATGTGATTTATCAGAGGCCTCAGGGTCCCCTTGGCTCAGGAGCAGAATTTTCTCTGTGCTGCCCCTAGGCCAGCCTCAAGATACACCTCCAGAATCTCTCCAGGGTGCCCCTGGTGGCCAGGAGTGTCTGGGATGTGAATTGCTTCATCCTGGAGCTGGCGTTGGATGAGATGTTTATGTTGAAGTGACCGTCTCCTCACCTGTGAGGTGTGGGTGCTTACAATGGATACCCCCATGTCCCCAGAGTGGATCCTTTTTAGCCTCAATGACTTTCATTCTGTATCCTGGCTCCCATCAGCAGTCAGAGCTGGACCCCTGTGTCAGTCCAGTAGGCTGTGTCATCTGAGGCTGGGGGAGGCGGGATGCTGGCACCCTGAAGGTGCCTTTGCTGAGACAGGCCTTCGTCTCTGCTGAACGGCTAGGCAGCCTAGATAAATGGGCTGTCACACAGGGGCGGGTGAGGGCCTGTGTGCGCAGGTTCTGGACCGTGTGTGCTTGCTCACAGCTACCCAAGGGTTAGGAAGGGAGGGTGAGTGGAGGGGACAGCCCCTCAAGCCCTGCCCATGTTCGGTACTTACCTTTGTAGTCTGTGAGGCTGGTAAATGGGGGCTGGGAGGACCCTAGAGGACAGTCTGTCATGAAAACCAAGTCCCAGCAAAGTCAGCATGGTCAGGGGGCCCCTGTGGGCTCTGGCAGGGGCTCCTGGCCAGTATTCACTTTGATACAAATTTATATTTAATTTTTATCACAGTTCCTTGGTTTAGAGGGCTTCTGGGGACACCAGCCCATGAAGCTGGGATGGTCAGTATTCGTATGACCTCAGAACTGCAGCTATAGGGACAAACTGCCTTTGGGTGGCAGATGCAAGGATTTCTCGGCCCTTGCTGCCATGCCCTGGGTTGGGGACCATGATTCCCAGCCTCTGAGATGCGACCCCAGTATCCTTAGCTCCTTTCCCCAAGTCTTTTCCACTCTACCACCTGGGCCACAGTGGCAGAGGTTCTGGCATCTGGCCACAGACACTCCTCACCTCCTATCACTAGGGGGCGCTCAAAAGCCTTGCATTTCCCTGACTCTGGTGTTCTGGTTCAGGGTCACATTTTTATGGAGGTCCAGCCACCTGCTGGTCACCGATGTCTCCCAGACACCAGTCCCAGAGGAAAACTGGTAGCAGGACTTGGAGGGCCGGCCAGACCCCGCTCTGGGTTTAAATGATGCTTGGCCGGCACTCCTTGGGGGACTCGCCCTGGCTCTCTACTCTGGGCCTCTGTTGTCACCTTTAATTAAATGGTGCCAGCTTTGGCTTCTGTAGACTATCGGGAGCCAGTGAGCAGGGACGACTGTGTAGCTGTGACTTGGGTAATTGAACTGACAGTATGTTAGTTATAAGTCAGAGCTAATGACAGTATCTGCCGTGCAGGTTTGCAGGAGTTAAAGAAGTCATTCACAGGCAGAGCGACTGGCACAGACTCGGAGGGGACTCAGTGTAGACCACTGGCACTTTTTACCAGTGCCCCATGCTGTGTTGGGTCAGCATATACAGCCCCTTGACGCCTTACTGCATCCTGAGGGGGGTGGTATGTGGTGTCATACCCATTTTAGAGATGAGGAAACAGAGGCTCAGAGGGGTCAGTCCTGTTCAAATAGCATGGAAGTTCAGAGCCACAGACTGCTCTGGCCTGACTAGCTTGCTCTGTATGTGGTCATGCTCTGAGCTGAAGAGAGAGGTATTGTGTGAGGCAGGGGTTCCCCTGTTTCTGGAAGCAAGGCTCAGGGGGAGCCTAGAAGAAGGGGATATACTGAATGCATATGTTCAGAGGACAAGGTGAGGAGTTTGGTGGCTTCCCCTTTGGTGGCTTCCCCTTTGGTGGCTTCCCCTTTGGTAGCTTCCCCATATAACCTGGAGTCCTATATCTCTGGGGATAGCCGTTCTCAGACTCCCCACACAGCAGCGGGCCCAGAGGAGGGTATGTCTGTGGTGAGTGGCTTTGCATTCCTTCTGGGGACCTACAGGAGAGCTTGGGGTACCCAGCAGCTGATTCATCCTCTCTCCCTGGCCCCGATTACTGTGCCTACTGCTCTAAGGCAGCATTTCTCAACCCGTGGATCGCAACCCCTTTGGGGAGTCAAATGACCCTTTCACAGGGGTCACATGCCAGATGTCCTGCGTATCAGGTATCTATAATATGATTCGTAACACTAACAAAATTACAGTGATGAAGTAGCAACGGAAATAATTTCGTGGCCGGGAAGGTTACCTCAGCATGAGGAACGGTATTAAAGGGGGTGCAGCATTCGGAAGGTTGAGTTCTAGGGTGTCCTACCCCTGCTCCTCAGGCGCTCTCACTAGGTCTCAGCTCCCCTTGAACCTCCTTTCTGCCCAGCACCCTAACAGCCTAGAGCAGCCACTGGGGGTGATATGGCATGAGATATGACTTGGGATGTATCTTGAGATGAAGGCACTGTCCAGCCACTGTGCTTGCCAGGGAGTGGTTCTCAGTGAGCTGGACATGGTTGGGGGCGGGGTGGGGGAGAGTCTCCTTTCAGGCCAGGCTGATGCTTTGGTCTCTAGGATCAGCAGTGGGGGCTGTCACCTCTCAGAGTCTCTCATCATGTGCCCCCCCCCCCAACCTCCACATCCGGTAGCATCTGTGGAGGGAAAGAGGTCTCGGGTCTGAAGGAAATCTTCACGCTGTTCAGATGAGCAGTGGTCTTGGCAAAGATCCAGATGGGGAAACTAAGACTCTGAGAAGCTTTGGGAGGTGTACTCCAGGTCCTTGGACTCAGGGCCATGCTGCCCACAAGTCTCTGGACTCTGGGAGCCTGCTGTCTCCTGGCAGGTACTAATGTGGAGGTTAGTACCAGAAGGCCCCGTGTCTCTGTTCTCCAAGTCTATTTCTTTCCTTGGTGCTTGACATATCAGCTCATAACAATTGACTGTTGCTGTCTCCACTAGTGTGCTTTCCCAGAGGGCAGGGCTACACCTGCGCCCGCCTGTTCTGAGCACCAAGCTCACGTGTGGGGTGAATGAATGGGGGAGCGGGAAGAAGGGAAATCCAGGGCGATCCCGGGCAAAGGAGGATAATGTCAATCACTCCAATGAAGTGAGGGTGAAAGACCTCAGGTAAGGAATATGGAGCCAGCCACTGACCTGTGCCCTTCTCTCCCGTAGGTGAAATTCCATGGGACCTGGAGAGTCCTCCCATGTGCCTAACTGTGGGCCCAGGGCCCATTCGCACACTGCTGAGCCTGGAAGATGCTGCGTGGGCCAGCTGCGGGCCGAGGATCACTGTACTAGATGCTGCCACTCTGCAGACTCAGGTACCCATCAGGACTTGTCGAGACACAGCCATCCTTTAAGCAGAGGTGTAGCTGGCGGCCTCTGGGTCCTGTCATGCCCAGTTGTAGGCAAGCTGTGTTGTCTCTGCCGGGATGAGGGCCTGGCTTCCCCGGCCCTGCTGAGCTTGTCGCAGTCCCACCTTAGTTGCTGGTATGAGCTTCGGTGGCTTCCCAAATGGTATTTTGGTGACATTTGCCATTCTTGATTTGTTTGGATTATTGATTGATCAGATATGGCGCCAGACCCAGAGGGGAGCCTGGAAAGGTCCCCAGACAGGCAGGCTCCTCCGGCATGCCCCCATGTGTGGGTTGTTTTCTTGTCTGTTAGGTTCACCGCCTTGGATACCTCTGTCCGATGGATAGTTCAGGTGCTAGGCAGAACTGGGTGCTGTTTGCATGTAGGTGGTCAGGGTAGGGGCCTGGAAGACTCAGTCCTCACTGGAAAAGGGGGAAACTGAGGCGTGGGGTACTATGGGATGGTTGTGTGTGTGTGTGTGTTTGTGTGTGTGTGTGTGTGTGTGTGTGTGTGGTGTGTGAGAGAGAAGAGAGAGAGAGAGAGAGAGAGAGAGAGAGACCCGCCACTCTTCTTATATGTCCCTACTTTTTCTGAAGGCTAGAGGTGAGTGAGTGTCTGGGCTCTGCACATGAGTTTGTGGTCATTCCTTGCTTGGCCGGTGAACACCTTCATGCTCGCCCAAAGGGATTGACTGGCTTCTGGTCCATGAAGGAATACTACATACATGTCTCTTCCCTGCATCCTGTGACTCCCCGTGGGGGGGCAGAACCAAGAGGTCTGCAGGTGACCTCGTGAGGGGACTCAAGAGACAGCCTCAGAGCCAGAGGCCCAGGAAAAGCCAATGTGAGGTTTAGTCTGACACAATGCACTGAGAACCAGGGGCACTAGAGGAAAGGCCAGCTTCAAGCTGGCTGTCCCAGGACCCCAAAGTGCTGGGGTTTCTGCCTGGTTCTGAGGGTGGTAAGACCTTCCATCTGTCTTAGCTACGGAGGCAGAGAGCAACTCTTCCCCTTATGCGCTATGGTGATCACTGGACCAGGTGAGGCCTATACACTTGGGGAGACCATCTGTGTGACTCTGCCTACAGGTCAGGTCTTCCCCTCACACCAGACACAGCCAGAGTCCTGTGTGACCAAACACCTTGGCACTGGGTGGCTCAGGCAAGTGACTGTCTAAGGGAACACTGAGGGGGGCCATGCTGAGGGAGCCGCAGTGACCAGGGTGCTGTGGCCAGTGAGAGCACAGCCGGCTCTCCGGCTCTATTGGCTCTTGTTCTCCTGAGAGGTAGAGTTGGGAGAGGAGAAGTGACCACAGACCCTCTTCCTGGGCCCCTGCCGTGCCCTTCCTTTCTGAGGCCTTCCTTTCATCACTTCCTTTCGAGGCCTTGTTACCTCTTCTGTCTTGTGAAAGGACACCAGGCAAGGTTAGCTGGCATGCCAGGGTCCTGTGGTCCCCAAGAGCCATTCCTGCAGAAGGCTTTTTCAGGGATGGAGTCTGGGGAGCTGAGGATGGCGGCCGCTGTGGAGATGGGGACCAGACTCGCAGGTGGGGAAGGAGGCTACTCCCCCAGACTCCTGGCTGTTTTGTAGCCTTGATTGGTGGAGGCTTCTTAGAGGGGAGAGTGGGTAGGATTGTCTCAAGCAGTAGCTCCACCTGGGGCTCAGCCACTGTTGGCCCATCCCTGTTGGTAGGGCCCCCCACACCTTGGAGGGAGTACAGCTTGTGAGCAGAGCTGAGATGGGACCATGGCTTTGTCTCGCTGTGCTTTGTGACTTTGTGTAGGTCTCTGAACCTCTCTGTGCACTGTGGTTGGATATCCATTATCCTTATTTGCCCAGCTTCCTGACTTTTGGCTGTATGAGGCTGAGGGGTCAAACAGATGCAGATGTCGATGGTGTGGGCCTTGTCAGCCTCTGTTGTCAGTACAGGCCTGCTGGCCCCTCTCACTTCATGGGAAGAAACTCCATCCCCTCCTGACCCTGGAGTGTAGGCTGGGCACAGGGGAGGTTTGTAGAGCCTGCATGGGCTGCTCTCCCTGGGTTCTGTCCCTCACCAGCCAGTGTTGTCTGGCTCTGGCCAACTGTCCCAGGGCTCCAGGGACTTCCTGGCTCCTGCGAGGCTGTCGTGATTTAAGATTAGTGCTGGACCAGCTGTCCTTAAGGCAAGATCAGTGTGGCCTTTCACCTGCTCTGGGCACCTGGCAGGGAGTCCCGGGCCTACTGGCCAGGAGTTCCCTGCTGCAGGGGCTGGGGAGCGGAGGGAGAGCATTCCTGGGCAGCTAGGAAGCTTCTATGCAGGTGGGTGGCAGCTCACTCGCCCTCACACCGGTGCAGCAGTAGCTCGGTTACAAGCTCGCACCATGTATATTTAATAGAACCTGCCTCCTGCCTGGATGGAGGGGAGCCGCCCTCCCCGGCATTGCACGCTGGAGCCGGCTCCATCTGGCTGCTTCTAATGACCGCAGACTCAGTCCTGGGCTAGCCGGCGCCGGGCTTGCCTGTGGGTCCCTGGTGAGACTAGCCAGTCCTGGGGGAGCCTCCAGAGCGTTTATACATTCTATATATGGCTGTGCTGAGCCTGAGTTCAGCACCTGCAGGCTCTTCAATATCCCCACGCAGAGCAGGCTTCCAGGAGAGCCTTCCGTGATACCTGCCTCAGGCAACCTCCCCCAGGCTTCTGGAGGACCACAGGGAGTGGGCATTCTGGAAACTTGCAGCCAGCTAGTGGGTGTCACAGGCTAGGAGACCTGACTGTATGACTCTTGGTTCTCTGTGGTTGAGGCATGAGGTGAAGACACCAGGGTTCGTCTAGGTGTCTCCATTCCCAGGGAGTGACAATGGACTTTGTTGGACCTGGCCTGGACAGTTCATGTATTTTACATACATAAACTCATTCTATCTTTAAGCTACCCTCTGATAAGGGTGTGTTCCCACTTAAAAGATGGGAGAACAAGCACAGAGAGGTCAAGTAACTCACCTGAGGTTACACAGCTAGAGAGAGGCAGAGTCAGGGTCTGAGCACAAGCCTCATGAGACTTAATTACCAGGCTGCCTGTCTCAACAAAAAGGAGGCTCTGTCTCCTTTGGGAAGTACACAGGTGTCACTCTGGGGGACCAGATTCTGTGCCTGCATCTTACAATAGTGCATCTTTCAGGTCAAGGATTGCGCCTTGGTCACCCTGTGTCTCGTTCATTGGTGGTGACAGCAGGTGCCGGTTACAGGACAGTCCTAGTGAGCTGGTGTCGGGTGCAGAGTGAGTCACCCATCTCCAAGTTCTCAGTGTAAGGCACTCAGGGGACCAAGATGACCAAGACCTGGCCTCTGTCCTTCAGGAGTTCAGAGTCTGCCATGGAGAGAGGCCAGGGCTATGTGCTACCCTGGTAGCAATGTAGCTGGAACCCAGGGGGCAGGAGCAGTGTCTGCTCTAGCTAGATGGGATTCAGGAACTGAGAGGTGGGGGTGAGGGCTGGGCTGGGTGGGGGAGGTCTGTGTGACATGTGACAGAAGAGGGTAATGGGTATTCATTGAGAGGAAAGCAGCAGAGGCGGGGGCCAGGTCCAGGGGGCTGGAGCGCACCAGGAAGCAGGGCAATGGGGACCAATCTGGAAAAGAGGTCTCTGAAGGAGGCGGCTTGGCCCGGTCCCTGCCTCCGCCCTGACCTTGCTCAGTTCAGGCCCTGTGGAGCTGGGCCACCGCTGCCTCTGGGTTTTTACGCTTCCCACCGATTGCTTGTTCGACTCCTTGATCCCAGCAGAGGCAGAAGCGAGGCCTGTTAAATAATAATGTGGCTCGCCAGGGCCTGTGTCAACACGGCCTTCTCTGTGTTCATTATCTGCATCACCACCTTCAAAGTCTAATCCAGTCAGTCTGGAGTTCATCCCCAGTTGCTGGAGGGGGAGCCCGCTGTGGGGTGATTGTTGCATCTTAATTAAAAAAAAAATCCTATTGAGGATGCAAGCCTGAGGCATGCTGGGTGTGCTCTGCTGGGACAGGGTGATCCCCCGTGAGTGGCCTGGGGTCTCTGCCTGCTGCTCACAGGATAAGGAGGGCGGTGGCGTCAGGGCGGGGCTACGGATGTCCTTGAGTTGTAAGATCTGTGTAATGCTGCAAAGTTTTCAATTATGTGTATGCGCGTGTCTTTGTATGAGTACGTAGCATGGTGTGGGTGTCTGTGGAAGCTGGACTTAAGACCGCGGTGAGATGTTTGATGTGAGTGCTGGGAATCGAACTTGGGTCCTCTGGAAAAACAACAAGTCCTCTTCCTCCTATTCTTCCTCTCTCTCCTCCTCCTCTCCTCCTCCTCCTCCTCCTCCTCCTTTTTTCTTCTATTTCCTCCTCCTTTTCTTCTCCTTCTTCTCTTCCTCTTCTTCCTTTCCGTCCTCTCCCTCCTCTTCCCCCTCCTCCTCTTCCTCTTCTTTGTTTCCCTCCTCTCCCTCCTCCCCCTCCTCCTCTTCCTCTTCCTCTTCTTTCTTTCCCTCCTCTTCCTCCTCCTCTTCCTCCTCCTCTTCCTCCTCCTCTTCCTCCTCTTCTCCCCCATTCTTCTTTTTAAATTTTATTATTATTCCTGGGGCAGGGGCATGCCCCACAGTGTGTTTGTGGAGGTCAGAGGACATCTCTGTAGTCAGTTCTCTATGTGAGTTTCAGAGTTTAAAGTCAGGTCATCAGGCATGCAGAGCGAGTACTTTCTCTGAGCTGTCTTGCTGGCCCTATGCTTTTCTTTTTTTTTTCCTCAAATTTTACCTGTCCACCCACCCACCTACCTACCTTCTGTTGGCCTTGGAACAGGCCTGCTCCACCCCCGCCCCGCCTGGCTCCCCCTTCAGCCCAGCTCCCCCCCCACAGCCTGGCTCCCACCCCCCAGACCAGCTTCCCCCCACAGCCTTGCCCTCTGCTATCCTCTCTCTTAGAAACACATCCCCACGCTGCACCACCTCTGTCCTTAGTTCTGGACTTTGCCATCACTTCCCCGGGAGGCCACTCTACCCTATAGCTCCAGCCAAGTCACTTCTACCCTAGTCATAGCTTAGCATGTCACCTGGCCGTGTGGCCACATGAGCATTAGTCACTCTCTGAAAACATCTCCCTGATGGGTGTCCCTGGGGCCACTAGAACATAGGCCCCCATGATTGCAGGCACAGCAGGCTCAGGGGCTCATGGCTTCATGGAGGGGCTCCTGCAGGGCAGGTGCAGCTTGCAGGCCGGTGTGATGCAGCTACGGTCACTTTGTCTGCACAGGAGGTGACAGTCTGGGCCTGGGGGAGGCTTAGATGCCAGGGACCAACCCAAGCGTCCTAGGAGGAAGTGTGAGACCAGGGAGGTGGGGACACACCAAGAGCATGGTAGAGGTGGAGTGAGGGCTGGTCTCCTGGTGAGCAGAGATAGACCCCCACCATAGTACATTAGTACATAGTACATAGTGGCATTGTACCCTTGATCCAGATTTGCAAGGCCATGGGACATACGAGCTGACAGCTGTACTAGACCTGCCTCAACACCAGCCTTAGGGGTTCCTACCACAGCCCCGATGCCCAGAGCCCAGCCAGTGTCTCTGGTATAGTTTTTAACTTGCTGGGGATGGAGCCTGGGGCCCCACACATGCCTAGCAATGCCTACCTCTGAGCTATACCCCAGCCCTTGGATGCCTTGTAGAAGCCTGGCCCTCGGGTCTTGGATCCATGGGGCTGTTGGGAGGGTTCCCTGGGTACCCCTCTCTCATTATACCCCTGCTTCCTGACCTCTGGAACATCTGTGTAGATCTCCTCTGCATTCATGGGGGCCACTGTTGTAGCCCACACTATAGCTGTCAATGGACACTTGGATCTAAGTATGAGATTAAGCAGAGATCGAAGCCGTTCGGGCAGGGCTGTCGGTTCCTGTTGTCCCATTAGTCCCTAGTGCCTAGGTGTACAGTAGAGGTTCAGGCCAGCAGGGGGCAAGCATACCAGCTGACTGAGGACTTCAGTGCCCAGCTTAAGAGCATGTGGGCCCTTCTGGAAGCCAAGTGTGCACTGACAGTCCGCAGTCCACCCTGCTCATACACTGACCACCAACCCCGATACCACTCGGTCTGACAGAGGAGAGACCTCTCCGGGCTCCTGGACACCCTGCAGCCCCTCAGATCCTCCCTGTGTATCCCATGCACCCAGGTCCCTCCCTCCCCACCCTTAATTTTCATGTTAGCGCCCAAACTTCGTTTGCATGCATTAACGGTTGTAAATCCGTCACAGCCCTCGACACGGCATGAATAATACATCGATGGGCTGTATTAGTTTTCCGTCTCCCATCTTATTTATGACACAAAACGGGTGGGAATTTGAAAAAAAATAAAACGAAATCCAGGCACGCGGCTTCTCCCAGTAATGCTATGCAAATTGGCACGGAGAGCAAAATGAATCCCTAAGTTCTTGTAGGGCCTAGGGACCGCTCGGTGGAGGGCCTGGTGTTTGGGTCACTGGAGCACATGGGGGTCTGGAGTCATATGGTTCCATAGAGTCAGTTTGGTCTTGTTTTATCCTAATATATATATTTAAATCAGTGTTTGATTGTTCTTATGTCTTATCAACAAGGAACTGGTGAGCAAAACATGAGAGATTGATTTGCTAAAGGTAGCAGGAATGTCCCAGGAGTTCAAAAGGAGCGTTTCCAAGCAGCAGCAAGGATTAGGTTAGACTTGCAGAAGGACTGCTTGTGAGGTGAGGAGAAGGTGCTTTTTGGGATTCTGCTGTTCCCTTCCCAGGAAACATGGTAAAGCCATAAAAGTCAGCCATGAGGGATGGCCAGTTGAGCTGACCCTGCCAGCATGGAGGTGTGAGGACAAGAGATCTTCTGACCTGCCAGGCATGGAGGTTGTGAGGACAAGAGATCTTCTGGCCTCTGGTGCTGGAGCTACAGGAGGAACAGAGTTTTGGTCCTGTCTTCTCATCCAGAAGAGCTCAACTCTCATGGCCCAGCGTTTGCCCTCCCACAGGAAGGTTTAGGCTGCTAGAAAGATCTCCATAGTTTTGCAAGATGTTTAGAGGCTCTGGGACTTGGTGGAAAAGTTGGCTCAGGCAGGGATGGGATTGGGGAGGTGAAAGGTGGTGGCAGGGAAGGAGGGGGAAGACAGAGGAGAGGGGACAGATGGCAGCGAGGAAGGGTCAGATACCACACAGGTAGCTGACCAAGCCCTGAACCCACCTTTCCACCACTGCCATGGTCCCATCTTCCCCTCCTGGGGCTCTCCTCCATCTCCAAGGCCCTTGAGACTGTGACAAAGGAAGGGAAGAGGCAGGGACCCTAAGGACAGCTGCCCAACCATACAGGACCATAGGGACACAAAGCCACAAGCACTGTCCTCTGAGTGGCTAGCCTAGCTAGGGGGCTGGGACCACATTGCCTCAGGGTCTGGGTGCGCCACGGCCTGTCTCACCGGATGGCCTGGAAGGCCGAGTCTCATGTAGTGGTTTAGGTCCGTGTCTACTGCTTGGTCCTTTGCCTCAGGTCTGGTTGAGACTCTAGTTGTCTGTAAGCTGCCAGCTGGATTAGGGGACACTCCATGGAGACTGCTGTAAGAGATGTCCCACCAGTCTCTAGACCTTGTTGGACTGTGCTTGGATTTTAGATATTGTGGCTCTACCGTCTGTGCTGTTGAGTGCCTCAGTTTCCCTCCTGGAAGCACAGGGATGGTTGTAGGACTCATGGGGCGCTCAAGCTGCACCTTGCATATTCAGCTCCCAGAGCTGACTGAGGGAGGAAGTGAAGAGGGGTCATTCCTCTGTAGTCTGGAGATTTACTCGGAGAGCTGGGGTTGTCAGCACAGGGTGCAGTGTGGTCCTTTCTCCAGAGCCTTGACCTGTCCTCTCTATGCCTTGTGTCTCACTGGGTCTTGTGTATGTGCATACCAGGGTTGTCCTCCATGGGATGGCAGGTCACTGTGAAGAAGGACACTGTCCAGCTTCCTCTCGGGTCCTCAGATGGGTGGCAGGGGTCTGGGCACACATGCACAGGGACCACCCACATGCCAGCCGTCGTTTCTGCAGAAGGCGGGCTCCTCATACAGGGTGCCTGTTGTATACTTGCTGAACCTGGGCTGGCCACTGGTCTGTTCTCAGCGACTGTGGTAGAGGCTCCCTCTCCCTGGGTCTGTCTCCATCTCTGTTCCACAGCTCTGCCATGGCCCCTTGGCTACATGGATGCCATGGATGAGTGGCCCAGGATAACCTGGAGCCATGGGAGGATCAGAGTCAGACAGAGGGAGGAGGCGGAGAGAGAAGCAAGGGGCCACAGACCAGGAAAAGAGCGAAGGGGGGGAGAAGGCACAGCTGCACCTGCCTCACATCCCACGGTGGGCACTGAGCCCAGCAGAGGGGCTGTCACTTATGAACCTGCCCCTCCACAAGTGGGCAAAACCTTGGTCCCCATCCCTGAGTTACAGTGATGGCGCCTGAGGCTGGTCAGAGCCCTATGCTGGCAGGACCTTGTGACGACATTGTAACAGCCCTAGGCAGTCCTGGCCATTACCGTGTTAAAGTTGAAATAACTGGGATGAAAAGTCGTGGGTCTGGCTGAATCCAGCCTTCAGACCTTGGCTTTTGCAGGGTGAGCCAACTGGGGTGAGCTCAGCCCTGGTGCATGGAGCAGCAAGAGGCAAGCTGCCCACCTTGTGATCTCTGCAGTACCGGACTGAGGTGGACTCCAGCTCTCTCAGTTTAGTCCTGGTACTTGCTCGTAAGGGCAAGGCTGGGACAGGGATCAGGACCCATCAGAACGGTACATGGTGTCCCGGGTGGCCGCTGCCTGAGCCCTCTCCTCAGGTGTCCATGCTAGAGGAATGCTAGGCTGGCTTTTCGTAATGGCAGAAAAGCAAGAGGATGTTAAATAGGACTCGGGAGGAGAGAGCAGCATCCCTGCCTGGAGACGCCTTTCACAGTCTACATTTCTATAGGAGCCACAGGCACCAATGGGTGTCTTCAGTTGAGTTACAGTTGTAAGGGAAACACTGGTACAGCCACCACATGGCACAAATCTTCTGAATGCCGTGGTCTAGGCTGTCACCGAGGACTGAAGTCACCGTAAGTGTCCGCACCCAGCTTGAGAACTTAGCAACAAGCAAGACTCAGTGTAGAATTTTACTTATTTATTTGTTCTGTGCTGGGAGTTGAACCCGGGACCTCAACATGCCGAGCAAGCCTCTGCCACTGAGCCACAGCCCTAGTCCTGGTATAGGATTTATGTTTTCAAAAATATTTCTAATCTAAAAAATTATGGGCATGAGTATGTTTGCATGCACATACATGTACTGTATGTGTTCCAGATAGCCACAGACACCTCTGATCCCTTGGAGCTGGAGTTACAGTTGTGATCTGCCCAATGTGGGTGCCAGGAACGAACCTCTGTAAGAGGCATACACACCCTCAGCCGTTGAGTTATTCTCCAGCCCAGAGTTTTATTAAATTTTATTTATCTTATTAAAATATATTTTTATTCTTTTAAAAACGATTTTTTTTTCTGGCATACACCTGCATGCCAGAAGAGGGCATCAGATCCCATTACATGGTGGTTGTGAGCCACCATGTGGTTGCTGGGAATTGAACTCAGGACCATCTGGAAGAGCAATCAGTGCTCTTAACCACTGAGCCATCTCTCGAGCTCTGTATTTATATTCTTTGAGAATTTAATACGTGTATACATTGTATTTTGATCATATTTATTCCCAACTGTCCCCCTAATTCTCCATGGGTCCACTCCTCTGCCAACTTCATGCCCTATTTTTTTTTTTTAATTATTATTTTATTTTAAAGTAACTCACCAAATCCATATACTCACGGCTGTGGAGGCCATCACTGGAACATGACCGACCGACAGGGGATCATCTGCTTAAAGAACAGGATAGAAATCTTAAACATTGTGGGCAGCAGGTAGACAGATTCTTGAGGTACTAGAAAAAATTGGGGCCATTTTTTTTTTCTTCTAGAAAGTTTTTTTCACAACACTAAGTTTTGACATTTCCTTCCAAAATGAACAGTGGCTGGTGGGGCCGTTTGTCTGCCTGTCCCTTGGTGCCCTGAGCTGGGGGTGTCTGCCATTCAGTAAGCAGGGTGGTGCCCCTCCCACAATGCTAAGCATGAGGTAGCTACATCTCAAGTCTTCGTGACGTTGTTTTTTTGTTTTTGTTTCCTGTCTGAGCCCTGTCCTCAACCAGGTGAGACAAGGCAGGAACATCACAGCAGCCAGAGTGCGGGAACTGTGTCTCATCTGAGTCACCAGCCACCCTGGCTTTCCCGGAGACCTCCGGAGTGAATTGACTACTCAGGTTAAGGGCGTGGCTTCCCAGGTTAGAGGGCGTGGCTTCCCACCCTTTATCAGCCATCCAACTCTGCTAATGCTTTAGTGTTTCCTTCTGTTGCACTGGCCTGAAGGCAGATAAGACGCAGCATTAAGACAGGTGAGAGACTTTTATGATAGCTTGTATAAGATGCCTTTCTGCACACTGGACCCAGCAGTCCCGCGTCTCAATTCCCAGTCTGTCCGCTGGCCGGCTGGACCACGACACTATCACTTCTGGAACTTCCCATGGTGCCCGCCTTGTGGCTGTCCTCAAGGATTGGAGGGGGCAGTATTGTTGGGGCGTGGGCCAGTGTTTGGTGGGCCCATGACCAACCAGGCTGCTTCTCAGGACCAGTTGGTCCATGGTGACTTAAGGCAAGAACCTCTTTAACCCAGACCTTGTTGAATGCCAGGGCTAAGTTTCTCTGAGCCTCTGAGAGCGGGCTGAAGAGATGGGATCCCCCACTAGCCCACCGGGGCCTGTTTTCTGGACTTGTTTGGTGTCTTTTCTGTGTCGGGAGGGTACTTGTGTCCAGTGCCCTGGCTGACTCTGGAGAGGCCTGGTGCCCTGTTGGTGCCCAGGAAGTAGGAATAGACACCTAGCTACTGCCTGCCCTTCCTGGGTAGCTCCCTCCCCAGTCATCCTCCCAGTCCCTCACGTCATCTCTGGCTCTAATGACTTTGAGTGCTGAGCACATCACCCTGGAATTTATGGCAACAGCCAGAAGCGTCACCTGGAGGCACATAAATATTACAGGACTGACTGTGTCAGCACTCCTCTGAGAAGATTGCTCACCTGGAACCGGCAGCGTGGGTGGCCTGGCTGGGTGTCCTGTGGAGCTAGACACCATGGGTGGGGGCGAACTTGCATCATGCTGGTTCTACACAGCAGCATGTCGGGGGCCCTCAGGGTGTGACACATACCCTTCTCCACTGAGTCCTCAGTACCCCTGTGAGGCAGATTCTTTCTGTCCCAGTGTACAGAGAAGAGTACACTAGGTCAGTCACACAGGGGCTAAGACCCTGCCCTTCTGGGGCCAGCTTTCTCTAGTCAGTAATCTGCCCCACTTTGTATTTTAAAGATTTGTTTTATTTTTAATTGTGTGTGTGTGTGTGTGTGTGTGTGTGCACATGTGTGCAAGTGTCCCCAGAGGCCAGAAGAGGCTGTCAGGTCTATTGCTGCTAGAGTTACAAGTGGTCGTGAGCTGCTTGATGTGGGTGCTGGGAACTGGACTCAGGTGCTTTGTGTGGTGTTGGGAGAGAGAGAGAGAGAGAGAGAGAGAGAGAGAGAGAGAGAGAGAAGGAGCATGCATACATGTAATGCACGTATGTCTCTGTGTGTGTGTGGGGCATACATATAATACACATATGTCTCTCTGTGTGTATGGGCATACATGTAATACATTATGTCTGTGTGGGGGGCATGCATGTAATACATATATGTCTCTGTGTATGTGTGCGGGCATATATGTAATACACATATGTCTCTGTGTGTGTGCGTGTATACATGCAATGTGCGCATGTCTCTGTGTATGCATGCACATGCATGGAATGCATGTATTCTGTGCATACATGCGTGCACATGCTTTTAACTGCTAAGCTGTTTCTCCAGTGTCCCACTGTGTAGCTCATCTGGCCTTGAACCGCCTCAGTTTACTGAATACCAGGATTAAGGAACAAACCTCCCCCAGCTCCCTAGAGCCTTTGGAAAGCTCGGCACACTAAGATCCAGGTCCTTCGTAAATGCACTTGATACCCAGCGTTGCTTTGGCCCTGGGCCTCTTTGATCTGGGTCCTGGAATCTGTGGACATCCTCCACTCCAACAATCTGACGATTTCCTTGCTTTCATAGCTGTGAGAGGCTCGAGGCTGAACCTCTGCTTTCCCTGCCCCAACCTACTGTCTCCCTGGTGTCCTAGCTGATACCCCAAAGGAGGAGGGTTGAAATACAGGATGGGGCTTTGTGGTCACTGCCGCCTGCTGGGGTTGTCTCCTTTGGTGTCTTTTCAGACATGGGACTTGGGAGAACCCTCAAGTTCCCACCTATGCAGTCTCTTTCAGACGTGTGACATCTTTTTAGACTAGTGGTGCCCCTTCCACTGACACCAAACCTGGCGGGGCAAGCTTGGTATCTCCTGGCAGATCCTTTTGTCTTTAAGCAGGACCAGCACCTGTGGTCAGAGGGCATCGTGCCAGGGTCCCTGGCTCCATTCTTTCTTGTGTGATCAGGCCCGGCTTCCAGGAAAGTTTGGTTTACTAAATCATCAGCTATGTGGCTCACTGGCACCACGTGGTGGCCAGAGGGCACTGAGGCCTGGGTGCCACTGCTATCTTTCCCTACCCTAGGATGCTGAGCTTGGCTCCCCCTGGGACCCAGGATGCTGGCATGTTCTCTGTTCCCACTTACTATCTCCCTGTGGGCCCAGAAGGCTCAGCTAGGAGTCTGGAATCAGCTTGTATTCTAGAAGTGAGTCTCCTGGCATGAGCGGAAGTTTCTGGGGAAGCCCCAGGTGAATCCCCCTCCCACATCTTGTCCCTGTGTGTTGACATGGGCCTGCATGGTCCACTGGGCCCAGTATTGACCAGTTCCACCTCTAGGGAAACAAGGCTGGGGTTGCACTGTAGACTTTTCAATCAGACCTGGTTGACCAGGAGCCATCCATGGATTTCCTGGAAGAAACATAACTCAAGCTAAGGTCTGGGCTGGGTTAGCAGAGATAGGCTGCAGACCCTGAAGGACGGGGCTGCTGTGTCCCTGCTGTGTCCTGTATGGCCCAGACCTAGTTCCATGTCAGTCTAGTTTCCCTCAGAAGCCCCTCCTAGGCACCTCAGGAGTGCTTAGACAGAACCTCCAGTGTGAGTGTGGAGACAGTTTCCTATTCTCATCCTAGGGATACCCCACTCTGTAGAGACCATACACCCTGCCTGTCTGAAGATCAGATACTTCTGCTCTGCATGTGTGTGTGTGTATGTGTGCATGTGGATGCACGTGTGTGTATGCATGCACGTAGGTGTGTGCATGCGTTTGTGTATATATGTGTATATGTGTGCACGTGCATGCACGTGCATGTATTATGTATTTGTGTGTGCATATTCATGTGCACGCACTTGTGTGTATGCATGTGCACACACTTGTGTATATGTGTGTGTGTGCGTGTGCACTCATGTACATGCACTGTGTAAGGGTATGCTCGTGTGGAAGCCAGAGGACACCTTTGGATGTCACTCCTCAGGTAGTACCCTCTATTTATTTCTTTTGAGACAGTGCCTCGCACTGGTTTTGAAAATGCCGAGTAGCCCGTGAGTTCCAGGTCTCCACCTCTGCGGTGGTGGCATTGTCTTATGTAGTACCACAGAAGACAAAACTACAAAAACATGGATGCTGGGGCTCAAACTTGGATCCTCATGCTTGCTAGCCTTACTGACTGAGCCGCCTGGCCAGCCTGTATCCTGAGGGGTTTTGTTGTTGTACTGTTCGGTTGAGATTAATTAGACCTGTGCCTGTGAGAAGCACATCCAATGGCTTGGAGTAGTTCTCCTGTGCTCTTCCCTGTCCTGCTTCTCAGAAGAGACTCCTGCTCTGACTTCAATTCACACACTATCCTCGTCTACTCCAGAGCTCTTGCTCTCTTGATTTTGACCATTATCTCTTGACTTTCCCTGCCCTCACCGAACTACGAGAGATGAGGATTCGACTCACTCCCCATCTCCTTCCCTGCTGGGTCTGCGGGTTGCCATGGTTACTTTTAAATAATATATATATATATATAGAGAGAGTTGGACACGGCCTATGATCCTAGCAATTAGGAGTCAGAGGTAGGAGAATATGAGCTGGAGGCCAGCCTGGGCTACATAAGATCAGTCTAGCCAGGGCTATAAAACAAGATCCTGTCTCGAAGGAAAAAAAAAAGGCATGCATGTAGTATCAACTTCTGCTACGTGCTGGCTCCATCTTTCCATGCTGGACGTGGGGGACCTGAAAGGCGCCCCATGTGTGTTGGAGGTGGGTCTCCACTTGAGAGCCAAGCGTGCACCTTTGCCTTCTGTCCCTGTCACACTGATTGTCTGCGGTCGGTCTTGTCAGGAACAGCATTTACATTGTCACAATCTGTCAGCACTGGAAATCTGATTCCTGATAGTTGCTGATCGGCGCAGCACACTGGTGCAAACAGGTGTCCAGGCAGAGCCTTGCTCAGCCTGTGCTCCTGAAGACTTTGGGAATAGTTGACCCTGGAGAATGGGGGAGGGGGCAAGTCAGGGCGGCAGCTGGCCTGACACCTCCATCTCCTCTGTGTGCAGCAAAGCTTTGAGGCTCACCAGGATGAGGCGGTGAGTGTCACTCACATGGTGAAAGCCGGCAGCGGTGTCTGGATGGCCTTCTCCTCTGGTTCTTCCATCCGCCTCTTCCACACCGAGACTCTGGAGCACCTGCAGGAGATCAACATCGCCACCAGAACCACCTTCCTCCTGCCAGGTGAGGCTGCATGACTCCCTGGGGCCTGGGGCCAGGAGGACCCCCTCCTCATGCCAGGCGAGGCTGTACACCTCGCTAGGATGAGGGGACAGACAGTCATGGGTGCCAACAGAGGGCTGTGCAGTAGGCATCTCAGCTCATTAACTGCCAGGGCAGCCTTGAAAACCAGTTCATGGTGGACGGGAAGTGGAGGGGCTGGGATTTATACCCAGGCCTGCCCTATCAAAGCTCCGATTCCTGACCCTCTATGCTCCCCGTACACATCTGAGCAGACTGGGTTCTCAGGAGGTCGGCTCTACGCCCAGGTAGACTTGCCTGTGCTAGGAGCTGGTACCAAAAACCCATGTTGGGCAGGGACACAGGCTGTCTACACTGTTCCTCTGCTCAGGGTGACCAAAGCCTGATTCTAACTCAGAGCTTGTGGGCAGGAGAGGAGGCCCTGACCTGTCTCATTCCATGAAACTTTCCCGAAGAAAGGCATACCTTTGTATATTTGCTGTTCATCGGGTTTGGAGGAACCTTGGGGGTGAAGAGTATGGATGGTCACTCCTGGTCATCTATGGGAGTATGCTTCTGTGAGATGAGGGGTGAGGCAGAAAGGGTTACCACTGGGGCTCATACCACCCCAACCTCACCCCTCTCTCTTGCAATCTCTATAGCGTTGACTACCATTGCTACCCACTCTTGCTGCCCATATGAAGGGGCTGCTTTGGAAACCCACAGGCTCTGGTCCATTCTCCCTTCCACTGGCTTCTGGGCTACCCACAGAGCTTCAGACTCAAGCTACCATCCCTGTCCCAGCTTCTACGAGTCCACTCGACCTGGGGCTGGTCAAGGAGGATGCACATTCTGTCCAGTTCAAGTACCTTAGGTAGAACTGGGTTTGTTGGCTAGGAAACTGGGAGGGCCCTGGAGACAGAGAAAGAGTAACACTGTGCCCAGGGTCTGACAGACCGGCTGTGGCAGGGCTGGGGGTGGGTTTGAGCTGAGTTGAGGTCCAACCTTGGCAGACTTAGGAAAGGTTTCCTGGACAGCCTTTGACTCTGAGGGCCTGTGTCCTCCCCTGAGATCTGATCTCTATTTCAGAGCATTGCCTAGGATGGATTGGCCATTAACAAGCTAGGTAGCAGCAATGACTATCTACCAAGAGCTGCCAGTCGGCCAGAGCCCCAAGCTGAGCAAAGCTCTGCTGATGGCATCACACTGTGCTCTAAGCCTGCAAGCTGTAGATGGTCCCCAAATTATAGATATGGACATAGCCTTCCTCAGCAGGTTTCTATGCCTTGTGGTGCAGTGGCTCAGAGTCCTGCTGTATGATAGGGAGTGAGGGACACACATGCATACACACACACAGACACACAGAGAAACACACACATACATCATATAAACACACACACACAGAAACAAACACACAGACGTATATAATAAACATACATATAACACACAGATACATACAGACACACAAACAGACACACAAATACACAAACATACACACAGACACACACACAGATACACACAGAGAAATACATACAGAGAGACACACAGATACATACAGACATACACACAGACACAAATATACACACAAATACACAAACACATACATATACATTATATACATACAGACACACACACAGACACACAAATATACAAACATACATAGACACACACACAGAAACACACAGACAGACACATACACAGATACACACACACAAATACACAGACACACACACAAATACACAGACATACACAGACAAACACACACAAATACACAGATATACACAGACACACACATATAAATACACAGACATGCACATATACACACACACACACAAATACTAGATACACACAGAGACACACACAGACATACAGATACACACAGACACACACAAACACACAGATACACACAGAAACACACAGACACACAATTTCTGAGTTGGTTGAATCCTGGCTTCACCACTGAGAGCTCTGGACCCTCCATGTGTTGGGGTGCAGTCCTGAGAGATTTTTGAGGGTGAAATCCCATAGCAAAGTCTGAGATGGGGGGAGCCCCTTTTGCACCATTCCCCTGCGTCAGAGCTCTGGGCTACTCTCGGTCCTTTTCTTTCCTGCCTTCTCCTCTCCCTTCTTCCAGTTTGACTCTTATTTCCTGAAAGGCGGGGGTGGGAGTCGGACCAGTTTCATCCATTATACAACACAATAAAAAATTCTCCGTATCATAGAACTACTTCTGCATTTATCTTGATAGCTAAATTATTTCAAGATAATGGAACAATGGGGAAAATGGTTAATCTTCTGGGCTTTTGAAAATCTTCAGAGTCTTGTCTGGTTGGAGTGGAGGAAAGAGAGGCAGCAGCTTCAGCTGTCAGAGGCTGGGCTGGGGGTGGATCCACTGGGGGTGGCAAAGCGCAGTTCTGGTGGGTCCCATGGCTGACACCCCTGAGGAGCCCACACACCGTGTTTCTGGCTTTTAAAGGGGAGGCACCACCGGTGAGTGTGGTTGTTTCCAAGCCGTGTAAGCAGAGACCCAGCAGCTGCGTGACTGGCTTGCCCACTGTCACTCTGATGGTCAGGTGGTGAGTCTCTGTTGAGACTCAGTTTTTCCATGGATGTAAAGGGTTGAGTCCGAGCTTGACTGGTCTGTAGCTCAGAGTTGGATTCTTGCTGAATCCCACACTCTGCCTGGAAACCGTGGTCAACTCGTCCATCCCCCATCTGTCACGCTGGAGTTCTTGTCGCAGGAAGTCTCATTCCTGACGGACATTTCCTGCCACTGTTCTTGCTGTCCTCAGTGTCACATGCTGGCCTCTTTACCCGTCTTAAACTCTATGTCAGTGTCTTCCCCAAGGCATCAGCTGTGTGTGAGCAGACAGGGGGCGCTCTCCTGGGTCTGAGCCCCATACAGACCTAAGTCTCCTCTAGTCCTGGTTATCCCTGGTTAGCTCAGCTGGGTATCTCGCAGCGCTGAGCTGAGAGAGGCCCCTGACCCACAGGCTGAGCTGGACTCAGGCACCATGACAGGAGTCGGAGGGCAGAGGGTGGCTTCCTGTCCATCCCACACTGTGCCCTGGAGGAAGAAAAGCTGAATGGGATTTTTAAACTCTTTACTAGAGATATTTAAAACAGGCTTTTAAGTATTTTTTTCTCCCCCACACCACCAAATGAAATAATTGCATAATTAGTAATAAATTTGTTCTTCCTCTAAGTGTGGATTTTTTTTTAGGGCGTGCTAAAAAATTTATCACGCTTCCTTCCCCACCCTTCCTTCCACTCGAGTACCCGACTGGTATTAATGCATTTTTTTTTTTTTTAAAAAGACCTAACCTCCCTCCTCCTTTTAACTAGACAGGTCATTAATAAAATGTTCTCTGAGAGTCTGAGCTTTTAAAAGTTGTATATCTCCAGATAGACGGCCATGGTGAGCAGAGCCCTGTGTATTAAGTCTCTATGATCAAATATTTATCCACCATTAGAATTTTTTTTCTCTTGGACTGTTTGTGAAGTGTCTCGCTCTTTTCCTTGAGGCGGAAGCGGGTGAGGGGTCCCAGAACGAGGCCTGTGGATGGAGCTGTTTCTCACCTCTCGTCTTTTTGGCCTCCTGTCTTGTTCTCCTTTTACCTGTCAAACTTCTACTGTGGTTAGGAAGAGGATGCTTTGGGTACCACCTCCTGCTGGTCCCAGGGTCTCAGGAGCTTATGGGAAGGAGGGCGGGGCATGTGGGATCCAGGATAGCCACAGCTCCT
The DNA here is from genome assembly GCA_021653895.1 of Mastomys natalensis. Lineage (NCBI taxonomy): Eukaryota > Metazoa > Chordata > Mammalia > Rodentia > Muridae > Mastomys > Mastomys natalensis. The sequence goes on along the minus strand of JAJTUV010000601.1, from coordinate 507,357 downwards.
TGTCTTGGCCTTGTTATGTTATTTTGGTGTTTATAACTGGGATGGAGCTGATATTAGCACATTACAGTCTAGGGCCTTGAAGTAATTATGAATATTACTCTATCTCCAGTGACTGTGTACAATGGTTGAGCTGTGCTCAACTCTGTGTGTGTGTGTCCACCCATCTACTCACCTACCCACCCTTCTTCTCATCTGTCCACCCATCAATGCATATCTATCTATCTATCTATCTATCTATCTATCTATCTATCAACCCATCCATCTACCTACTTACCTACTATCAGCTTACTCATCTACCCATCCATTCATCCATTCATTGATTAATTGGTTAATCCATTCATCTGTCCATTTATTTGCATACTTGCCAATTTGTCTATCCATCTGCCTGCCCATCCATCCATCTACTCATCCACTTATCCATCCATCCACTTATCCATCTATGTATCCATCTATCCATCCATCCATCCATCCATCCATCCATCCATCCATCCATTAATCCACTCATCCATCCATCCATCCATCCATCCATCCACTCACCCACTGACCGATGTACCCTTCCATTTACTCACTTATCCACCCTTCTTCCATCTATCCATCCAACCACCCACCCATTTGCTGGCAGCAGACCTGTTCACAAGCTCTGGCCTGGTCCCCTTGGGTGCATGCATTGACGCCAGTTTCTATTTGACCCTTGTCCATTGTGAACCGTCCCACCTGCGTTTCTCTGGCTTGCAGTCGGGTTTGCTGTATATGGCCTTTGCATTGATGCTAACTGGCCCCGTGTGCCAGGCAACTGAGCCCCTACATAAGAGCCTACATGGAGCAGGCATCATGTCCTATGACACTGTGTCCTCCACACTGTCCCTTTTATACAAGGGAACTTGAGGTCTGACTGGGTGCCCATGCTCTATGGTTCCCTCATCTGGATGAACTGAGCTCATGTTGCCTCTCTCTGCAGGCCAAAAGCACCTGTGTGTCACCAGCCTCCTCATCTGCCAGGGTCTGCTCTGGGTAGGCACTGACCAGGGTGTCATTGTCCTGTTGCCCGTGCCCCGACTGGAGGGCATCCCCAAGATCACAGGTGGGTTGGGGCTTGGCTTCAGGGATGGGGGAGGGAACTGAGTCTAGATATCCGCACTTCCCACTGAGTCCAGCCTCTCTGTCCCTCTGACTTTAGCCAGGACATAGTAAAATGATGCCCCAGGCTTCTCCTACCTTCTGAATCGTAGTTCCCTGATCTGGGTGGAGTAGCTCACACTGCCCAGAGAATCTGAGGGTTGGCCAAGACACCTGATTAATGGCAGAGGGTCTGCGGGCCCTGCAGGGCTTCACGGGTAGAAGTAAGTGTGGGTTCTAGGGATGGGCCTACATCAGATGTGGCAGCCAGTCCATCCTGATTTGTGACCCTAGGCCCAGTAGACCAGAAGCAGGGCCGGGGGAAAACCCCTGGTGTTTAGACAGTGAAGCTCTGGTTCTCTTTATCTCTGCCCTGAAAGGGAAGATGGGGGTCTCCTGTAGTTGCTAGTGAGCACAGAGGTAAGAGGGAGGAGAACCTTGGACCGCCATGCCAGACCTTCGTCCTCTTCCAGACTCCCAGATTTCTGGGCAGCCTGTCTTCATGATACCCTTATAGATCAACGGTTGCATGCAAGGAGGCACCAGGCTGGGGTAGGATACAGGGATGCATGGGGCAGGTGATGTTCAGGATGATTGTGGTCTAGGCAGAGGTGCCATGGTAGAGGGAGACTAAGGACTCTCTGGGTACCAGTTCCCTTGGAAGGATGCAGTCAGGATGCCCTGAGGATGCTGGAGCTCAGCTGGAAGGAAGAGTTGTAGAGCCTGACATAAGACTTGCCTTCCTGGAGCTAAAAGGAAGTTATCAGTGAGGCCATTTCACTTTGGAGATGGAGGATGCCTCCACTTTGTAAAGTCATGGCATGAAGCATGGCATACACAGACCCCATGACCTCTGGGGAAGTGCTAACATAGTTGGCGGAAGAAAGTGTCCAACCCCAGAACATTCTCCAGAAGTACCTGGGTATCACTCTTAACGCCATGGTCTCTTGGGCCTTCTCCTCTGCTCTGTTTCTCACAGGGAAAGGTATGGTGTCTCTCAATGGTCACTGTGGACCTGTGGCCTTCCTGGCTGTGGCCATGAGCATCTTGGCGCCTGACATTCTGCGGAGTGACCAGGAAGAGGCCGAGGGACCGCAGGCTGAGGAGGACAAGCCAGATGGGCAGGCTCATGAAACCGTGCCTGCGCCTGACAGCCACGCGGCTCGAGAGCTGACCCGCAAGAAAGGCATCCTGCTTCAATACCGCCTGCGCTCCACGGCCCACCTCCCCGGGCCCCTGCTGTCCGTGCGGGAGCCAGCATCTGCTGACGGCTCAGCTCTGGAACACAGTGAGGAGGATGGATCCATCTACGAGATGGCCGATGACCCTGATGTCTGGGTCCGGAGCCGGCCCTGTGCCCGTGATGCCCACCGCAAGGAGATCTGCTCTGTGGCTATCATCTCTGGTGGACAAGGCTACCGCCATTTTGGCAGTGCTCCAGGTGGCCTGAGTGGGCGGCCGGCCCGTGCAGCGAGACAGACAGCACACTTCTTATCTGGCAGGTGCCCTTGGCTCTATAGCTATCCACACTGCCCATCTGGAGGTCACAGGGCAGCTGGACCACTTTGGACATGCTGGGACCCTTTTGGCCCCCTGGATTTCCCTCAGGGACCTGCCTAGGCCACAGGACAGGCCTGGATTCTCCACTGAGGCCTTGGAAGAGCAGAGGAGAAACCTCTGGAAAAAAAATTTTAGAATGTTTTGGGGAAGGGTTTTTAGAGTCTTGGGGAACGGAAGGATACACACAGAGAATATGGCCTTTTTGTTTTGTTTTTGTTTTTGAAGCAAAAAACATAAAACCTCACCACTGCCTGCTGAACCTAGAACCTTTTGTTGGGGCTGAGTGAGGCTCCCAGGTGGGCGGGCCCCTCCAGGAAGAGTGTATGTGTGAGTGTCTGAGTGTGTGGGCTAGCGTGTGACTATAAATATATATATATATATAAATACGTATATATGATGTATATTATATGTATATAAATATGATCTGTACATAATGGGTCTCTGGGAGATGCTGGAATAAATGGCAAGAGATATGTGGGCCCTGTGGGGTTTATGGGATGTTGTGGGGATGGGACACAGATAGGGGATGTTGGGGACCAAGGCCCACCCTGCTCCAAATGAAGGATGGAAGCCAGGGCCAGGTTGGAGGCTACTCAAGAACACATTCCCTATGGCTTTGTCCAAGGCAGTTATCAATAGCTACTCTCAGCTATGTAATTTGCATATTAATTATTCGTTCTGTCTTCTGTTAGCCACATTTCAGGTGAGTCCGGAAGAGCCCTGTGGGGTGGATAAGTATTGAACAGGTTGGGGAGCACACATGACCATCATTTTCGTCATGGAGGAAGGTTGCTTGCTGGAGGAGGGGCTCTTGGATGCTTTCTGAGGTGCCTTAGAGAAAGGCTGAACCTCACTCTGAAGTGGTCCTAGCATCTGGAGTCTGAAGCAGTGAGAAGAGCTTAGCCCATGGCCTCCTCAGCAGCTGGGGCCCAGGGTCTTGGGCAGGGAGGGGCTGCTCCTGAGTCTGCAGATGTTGAACACCAGGTGCCCCATGACAGGCTGCCAGAAGGAACAATAACGGGGCCTGTTACCTCTCCTGGCTCGACCCATCTTGAGAGTCCATCACCTGCTGCAGGGAGGAAAAAAAAATAGGGTGAAAGTCACTGCTAGCAAGGGCAGCCTCCCCTCCCCCTCCACATCCATCTTCCTCTCGTCATCTGCTTGTGTGTCTGTCCACTGTCCATGGGTTTTACCTCCATACTAGGGATGGCAGAGCTGGGTACAGAGGGACATGAGGCAGAGCTCTTGGATGTGGGAGGTGAACTCTCAACTTGGCTTGCCCACAAAGTGCACTGAGAACTATCATCCAAAGGGCTGGGGACCCAGTGGCAAAGCCACCAACCATATTCTAAATGCCCAGAAAGATCTACCCTTCTATATAGACCATTCATTCATGCAATCATTCATTTTGCATTTTCCGAGTTTCTGCAATGCCAGGTACCATGGTAGTTGGTAGGGCCATGGAGGTGACACACAGGAAGTGTGTGGTCTTCAGGTTGACCCTGAGTGAGGCTGCTGCAGAGGAAGGAGAAGAGCAAGCAGGCTTCAAGGAGGTGACTCATTTGGAGGGCAGGGGTCCAGTGTGGGTCTCCAGATGGGGCAGAAGGGACACTGGATTCCCAGGAGTCATTAGGTGGAAGGGCCTAGTTCCCACCCCTAAACTATAGCTTTGATGGGAGTCTTCTCTGGGCCTCAGTTTCCCATTTTGTGTCAGAGGAAGAGTCACCGCTGTCCACCTGTCACTGGCTGGAAGAGTGAGAAGCATTCTCTTTCTGTCAGTCATGTTGATTTTCAAGCTCCCTGTCTTGATGGGACTCCATGCCTGTGCCTTCTGCCTGTTAGCCAGTGCTGGCCATGATGTGATGGGCAAGGAGCAGCTGTATGGGACAAGGAGCTAGCCTGGGCTCTAGGCCAGCTCTGTGTAGTTTCCCGAATGAGATGTTTCCTCATCTATGACGTCAGGACAGGTACTGCCTTGCTGAGTGTTCCCAGGGCTGCGTCTGTGGAAAGCTCTGCTGTAGCAGCCTCTCACAGTGGCTGTGTGATTGTCGCCGTATCCTTGGCCCAAGCCTTTGTGGCAGAAGTCTCTCCTTTTGTGAAGGAACTGGTGGCCAACAGCCCTGTTCCATCTTCTTATAGCTCGCACATCTCTGGAGGGCCTGGGGATTGAATGGGCTGTGAATTGCTGTCACTCAACACTGGAACACCAGTGACTGGACTGCATTGGTCAGCAGCGCCTCTCTGCCTCTCCGACCACAGACGAGGGGAGCTGGAGGCTTGGGGGTGGTACCTGAGAGAGAAACCTCGGTGCTCTGGGTCCTCATTCCATTTAACAGAGGCTCTACTTAGTCTTGTGCAGTTGAAGGAACCGAGGATATACGTAACGTGTCCAGCAAGCTCCAGGCCCAAAGCTGGACAGGATTGAGGTCAGTCACTAAAGACACCCAGCCACCATATAACTCTCCCAGCAGAGACACTTGGCAGGCAGACCACACTAGTGAGCCACTTCTGCTCTCCGCCTTACTGTGTGATGTTCAACAAGATCCTTAACCTCTCTGTGTCTCATCAGAGGGGTCTCCAGGCCTTGGATTCTGTCATACAGTTGAACTTCACTCGGCACTCAGCACATGCTGAGGCCTCGGGGTAGAGTGTAGTGAACAAGATAAATGCTGTCCCCACCTCAGTCACCCCAGTGACCCACATTCTGTCTGCAAGTGCAGAGGAACAGAGTAAGGAAGTGTTGGGGCTCCAGAGAGGTGGTGCAGGGAGGCAAGGACTGAATCTGTGGGGATGGGGCTCATGATGTTGAATGGGGTTGGAAGGAAGCCACATAGGGTAGGTGGGGAATTTGGACAAAGACCTAGAAGGAAGCACAGGGCAGGAGAACATTCTGGGTCTAGAACATTCCAGGCAAGAGTGAAAGACAAATTATAGGTGAGCCTACTGTGGAGGGAGCAAGGGGTGTAGAAGACAGGTGAGGAGAGCTTGGTGACACAGAAGTCACTGAAGAGTTTTAGTAGAGAGTGATCCACTGGGCTGGAGAGATGGCTCAGCCGTTAAAGGCTAGGATCACTGTCAAAACTGTCAGAGTGACCGATCTGTCTTAAGTTGGTTTTGTTTTCTTTTGTTCATCCACTTATTTTGCATTTGTTTGCTTATTTATTAAGACCAGTCTCATTATGAAGCCCAGGCTGGCCTCAAACTTGCAATCCTCCTGCCTCAGCCTCCAAGGCAAGTAACACTATGCCTGATCCATCTTCCAGCCATCCTGGTTGGGGAGTGTGGGGAAATGTGTGGGACCAGGAACCTTGGGGAGGGTTGTGCCGTATTCTAGGTTCAGAGTTTAGGTTGGGGACATGTGGCCATACTCAGGGACCAGCCTGGCTGAGGTCTTTCAGTGAGTAGCTGCCAGGGAGGAGACTTGAGACTCTTTCTGATGGAGAGGGCCAGTCTCAGGAGCTCTGAGAGGTGAACAGCAAGCAGGAGGAAGTCTGGGAAGGCTTGGCACTGTGTGTCCTTTCATGTGGTGCTGACAAACCAACCAAGCCTGGGCACTTTGTAAAGACAAGAGGTTTATTTCATCCCCAGTTTAACTTTAGTGAGGACATGGTAGCTGAGGACACCGCAGGGTGGTTGTGTGTGCAGGAGGGCTCAGCGATAATTCACTCGTACAGACCCAGTGCATGGACTGGCATTAACCCATGGTGGAACTGCAGCTCACTGGGGTCCCATAACCTCATCCCCACCAACATGCCAGCCTGTAGGACTTGCACATAAACCAGTGTGTGGAATGAGGAGGTGGGAACCTTGAAACCTGGGAGGGTGTTTGAGTCAGTCTGTCCAGTGCTAAGAGTCAGGTGTATCCAAAGGTCCCACCTCCAAGTATTGTCACACAGGGTCATAGCTTCCACATGGACCCAAGGGACATGAACCGTGGCCACAATGTGGTTTCTTGTAGGTTGTTGTACAACACACACAGTCACTTACCCATGACCCGCACAGCCACACATGCTCATCCACTGACACACACATACAGATTCCCTCACACACTCATTCATACACACCCCTATACTCACACCCACTCACAGATTGACACACATACCCACAAACTCAACACCCTTATTCATAGACAATACACTCAAGCACTCACCCAAACCTTTAAACCTTTACACACTCACACTTTCCCTTACACACACACACACACACACACACACACACACACACACACACACAGTATGTATTGTGTGTACAGTAGGTTTCCCTGAGGTTAAAGCCTTCCATTTTGGAGGGAAATTTTACAAAACACAGGATGTTTACAAGGAGGTGAAATACATGCCCTGTAGGGAAGCTTCTTAAGACAGGAAATAAACAACTCAAAAGCAGCTTCAGGATGTACCTGAAGCTGAGCAGATTCACTAGGTCTCTCCTTCTCAGAGAATACATAAGTAAGGGCTGCTGGGAGATACTCTCAGACATGACCAGCTTCCTAGAAACAGAGACCAGCAGAGCTGCCTAGAAGGTTCTCAGACCAGCTGAGTTGCCTGGATAGGTCATTTTCTAACTTTTTGAGCTGCTTGCAGGCTGTGCAATGAGCTCCTGGTTTCCAGCTTGTGAGCTCTCGCCCATGCTGGGGTGGACCTTGATGATACAGCTGTCTTTGAGTCATTTCTGCTCCTGTAAGTGACCCCTTCACCCACATTCCTGTAAGTGACCCTAATAAAGTTCACTGGCTCATTAAGCTGAACTTTGGAGGTACCAGTCATACGTTGGTCTGTGTGAGTAGACATATTCACGTCAGCCCAGGAAGTGTCACACAACAGCATGCTCACAAAAGCACACACACACCTGCCCTTGCAAATGTCCCTTCATGCATATGAACACACACACATACACACACACACACACACACACACACATGCACCCTGGAATTTAGATTTCAGACACACAGGCCCCACTAGACTAAGCACTTTTCTGGACCTTGTTCCTGTTGTCATGGGACAGAGCTTGTCCTTTGGGACCACACTCATCTAGGAGGCTGGATGTGGCACTAAGGGGCAGGACCCACTGTAGGAAGTGTGTTGGAGGTAGCCGGGCTGGCTCAGCAGGGGTGGGCTTTGATCTGCTCAGATTTGGGACCGAATCTTGGATCTGTAACACATTGGGTATAGCCTTTGACAAGGGACAAACTCCAGAATGTCCAGATGTCCTCGGCTGAGTAGGCAGGCAAGGAGTCTGTCTTCATGGGTCCTCTGAGCCCTGCTGTCTCAGCACATCTTTAGACACTAAAGGGAGGCAGGGGAGCTAGAAAAAAACCAACCACACTAGACTGTAGCAGTCCACGCTGTAGACACACACAGACTGTAGCTGTCCACGCTGTAGACACACACAGACTGTACACACAGACTGTAGCTGTCCAAGCTGTAGACGCACACAGACTGTAGGGGTCCAGACTGTAGACGCACATAGACTGTAGCGGTCCACACTGTAGATGCACACAGACTATAGTGGTCTAGACTGAGTGACTCAGAGGTTCTGGTCCTGGCAGGGACTGAAGCTGTGTTTCCTCTCACACTGGCCTGTTTCCAAACTCTGGGCTCAGGCAGAGGTTAAGTGATCCTCCTGGGGCCAGTACCATGACAGGCCCTCTGATGGGGATGGCTCTATTCCCACCAACACAGGCCCTTTGCTTGTCCCTAGCCTAGTGTATGTACTTCTCAGTGAAGGAGTGACTTCTGGGTCCTGTGGAGATGGCAGAGCCTTCACAGCTTGTCTTCTGTGGCCCCAAGGTGGTTTTCTTTTTTAAAAAAAATGTCTTTATTACATTTTTACTTATTTTGTGTGCATACATATGTATGTGGAGTTTGGGGGTGTGTGGTGTAGAGGGAAAGCTTAAATTTAGGGTCAGGTCTCTCTGTCCACCATCAGGGGATGGAGCTCAGTCAGGCTTGATGGCACGTGCTCTTTCCCATTGGATCTTCTCAATGGACTGTTTACATTCTAAAGCAGTGGGCCATTCATAACCATAGGCATGGGAGTGGTCGGTCTGTAAAACAAAAGTTGCAGTTGATGGCCCAGGAGGGACCACAGACCTGGAGTATTACCAATTTGCTGGGATTAGAGGAGGGCTCTGTTCTTTGGTGCTCCCAGTCTGAGGGCAGCCACAGCCCTGTTACCCAGCAAGATGAGGAAGCAGCTAGTCTGACAGGGGAAGGTATGTGTTCTGCTCAGGAGGAGATGCCAGTCTGATGGAGGAGCTATACCTCTGTACACCTTCAGAGGAGTCTCTAGTTCTAAGGGGGAGACGCCCCAGGCTGAAGGGGCAGACAAATCCCTAGTCCTTGGTGAGCTCCAGCCTGGGGTAGCGGGGGAACAAGCCCTTCAGCCATGGAAGATACAAGATAATAAGACCCGCAACAGAAACTTGCCAGCAGCGCGAACCTAATCAGCCACCAGCTCTTCATTCACACTTCCGGGGAAATGGCAAAGTGGCAGGAATGTGCAAATTGAGGAAATTAATATAATTACCCGAGCTAGCTCCTGTCAGCTTACCCATCAAGAAGCGCTGGACCTCTCCCAGAGAGCCGCAGGAGCTGGTCCTTACGTTCCTAGCCAGCAGCAGAGCAGACAGCTAGCCCTGCCCCTGCAGGGGTGGAATCCTATAGGGTCCTGTGGAAGAGCAGGGGATGACCTTGGTGTGGAGTGGGCCCTCGGCTTTCTGTCTGGTGATCTGGGCTTTAGTTTCGGTTCTGTCTCCCTGGCTGTATGATTTTGTAAGCCTCTAAAGCTGGGTAAAATGGAATCAGTCCAATATGGGCCATTTGGTCCACTGTTTTATGTCCCCAGAGAGAGGTACCAACGTGACCCCACTTCATGGAGGAAATCCAGGTCAGAGAGTGACCCTCTTGCCTAGGGTCACGGCACAGAGGAGGACCTCAGAACTTCAGATTTAACACATCTTTCCTTGATACCAATATGTCATCTTTTAGTCATAAAACAAAGCCTATTTCTTAGCCCTACCATTTCCGTTTGCTGGAAACATGGACAGAGTCTGGGGCCCAGAAGCCTACTCTTAAACAACTCTGTCTGGGAGGCCAGACAGATGTCTCCGTGATTGAGAGCACTAGCTGTTATTCCAAAGGACCAGGGTTTGATTCCCAACACTCAGCACAACTGTCAGTGACTCCAGTTCTAGGATATCTGACTCCTCCTTCTGGCCTCTGCAGGACCCTTGCACGTACACGATGCACAGATATACACGGAGGTAAACATTCATACACATAAAATAAAATACATACAAATAGTTAAAGAGCCCTTTCTGGTGGGAAGGAAGACCCAGCTGCAAGGGGACCAGGCACCACCATGAAGCTGGTTTCTCTTGACAAGGCTGAGGCTGTGGGGTTCTTAGTTCAGGGCCACCGTAGCCATTCCAGAAGGCTTTGTGAGTTCTTCTTGGCCTGAACCCCACATAGGGATAGACAGTCTTCTACCCCTGTTATTTCTGCTAAATTAGGTGACAAGGCTTTTTTCCTTTGGCAAATCCAGGGACATGCATTTATAGGCTGTTTTGCATAAATCAGGGTCTCATTTGCATCTATTTGCATGTTTCCCTTGTATGTGGTTCAAAAAGGCCCAAACTGCGCCTGTGTAAAATGAATCGGGTGTGCCCTGTCCACCCTTTGAGCTGACCTGAGTCCCCCAGGCTGGGGTACAGGTTCTCAGGGGTTCTGTTCAGCCTGGGAAGAACTCTGGGCCGGCCCTCCCTCTGGCTTTTCCAGTTTCTGAGCCAGACGTCTTTATGTGTCCTCTGGATGGTTGGAGTTGGGTTTTGTCACCTGGACTGCTGGGATCAGCTTCATGTCAGCTCATGTCTAGCACCCTCAGACAGACCTGAGATTCTGTCTCTGAGGCTTAGTTCTCAAGGGTCAGGGGAAGACATGAGCCTAGCACTATTCAAGGTGAGCTTGTCCTTGCCGCCTGTCAACCTCTCATGTAACCTTCCAAGACCCTTGAGCACTGTCTCACAGGCTGGAGCAAGTCAGAGGTCAAGGAGAGGGGCCTGGAGCTCAGAAGCCACTGGCACTCTCTCTATGTGACCAGTCTGTGAAGCACCAATGGGGCGGGGTTGGGGGGAGGAGTAGGGGCAGGAATCCCATTAACTTTTCGTGTCCTAAATCAATTTAATGGGAGCTTCCGACGACTCCGATTTGATTTTTCCCTCTCAGTATTACAATTATCAGCATGATGCAAACGGCAACTCAAGCTTGAAATGGGACACGGTGGCAGGGGCTGTCAAAAACGGAATAGCACCAGATTACACCAATTATCGAATATTTTACTAATTAGACACTCGGTGCCTCTCTCTGGTTTACGGCAAGGGGTGCTCAGCGTCACACTGTCATCTACCACGTGCTAATTCTGGTCCAGGGGAGCATGGCTGAGGTTGGGATCCTTCCCTGGGAAACGTAAGAGCAGGTGACTCTGAGGAGGATGTGGGAGAAGAATCAGGCTGGGAAGGTGTTGAGAGTAAGAAGCCTGCTGCTCCTTACTGGGATGTGGGGTGTCTTTAACCTCTGCCCCTTTTACAGATAGGGACACTGCGGCTCAGCACAGAGTGTGCCATGTATAACCATGGGCTTTCTCACCAGCGCCTCATTTCATGAAATAATGATAAGCTTTGGCTGGTTCCTGTTAGCTCATAACTCAATTATCCCATTTAAACTATGTCTACCTCGTGGCTTGTTATCTTTCCTCAGCGTCACGCATCTGTCTCCTCAGCTAGCAGGGTTAATCTCTTCCTGCAACTGACTCTATCCCAGAGTTCCTCTCTCCCTACCGGAACTCCCGCCTCCTATTTCCTGCCTAAGCTAATAGGCCATCAGCTTTTTATTGACAGGTGATGCTTCCACACAGCACACGAGAGAATCTCTCTACATCTTGGCCGAGATACCACCGGCAGTTGTAGCTGAGCTGTGTGTGTGTAACACTCCAGACATTTACATCTCCTCACACCAGTTCTCATCCACTGGTCTGCCTATCTGTTGTGGACGCCCAGTGTGAGCCAGAGATAGTTGACTCCGCCCAGATGCTGGGGGTCTTGGCAAACGTAGCTAGTACAGAAGGAAATCTTAAAGACACGGGCTGGGCTCCTTACCTGGCCCCGGACTCCCCCATCTACGCAGCTGCCTTCCTTAGCACATGGACAGGCAAGAGAACCAAGTTCAATGTTCTACCTCCATCTTAGTGGCTGTGTGATCTTGACCAAATTCTTCATCCCTGTGAAGACCCAGGATGAAAACCAGGTGTGAATTGGCAGTTCAGGGAAATAGATGGCCAGGGCTGAGAACCTGAGGTGGGGGTGGATGGGTGGGTGGGGTGGGAACCTTACATCATTTTCCTCCAATATAACATAACCTAAGCCTGCAATCCTAGCTATTCAGAGGTTGAGGCAGGAGGATTTCAAGTCCAGACTGAGCATCTTAGGGAGACCCTGTCCAAAAAAAACCCCCCCAAAACCAACAAAAACAAAACAACAACGAAAAAACCAACCACCACCCATCACCAATGAAAATTAACAAAAAAACAAAAACAAAAACAGAGGGAAAAAAGACAAGAGAGCTGGGATGCAGAGCGCTTGCCTGGCTTGTGTGAGGATTTAAATTTAATATCCAATATCCCCTACTACAAAGCCTGCTGCTTCTTACCAGGAAGAGTACCCCACACTCTAGACATTTAACCAGTGTCAGGAATCAGGGTGTCAGCTGACAACCCATTTCACAGCCTTTGAAACTGAGGATCTTAGCAACCTGCTGACCAGACTCCCTTGACATATGGCTGAAGCTTATAAAAGGCCTGTAGGTGCTTCTGCCTCATCAGGAAATGCCCCTAACAAGGAGCTTGATTCACCTGAAGGCACAGCTTGCGATCCTTCAGTGTCCTCCCAGATCTAGGTCCCTGAGCTCCCGTCTCAGGGCAGCTGTTCCTGTACACACAGGCTGCTCTGCTCGCCGACTTTCGTTATCTTTATCAAATTAGTTTACACCAGCTACGATGGCCACCTAATTAAGACATTTCCCAGGGCCCTGTGTTGGCTGCTTAATGAGGCAAGCTGCTGGACTCGGGTCCATGTGTCCTGGGGTGAGGAGGGATTAGAGGTGTCAGAGCGTGACCAGGGGGTAATTGCCTGCATACCCCACACTGAGCCTGTGCCTGCCGCTGACTGCAAGGAAGGGGTGTGGGCAATGTCGGGCCATTGGCCCTGTGCCCTAGGCTGTCAGATGGAACTCATGTTCTGGGGTCCTTCCCCTTGTTAATTCTGTAAGCTATGGAGATCTCCGTACCTGCAAACGATCCAGCCCCGAGGCAGGATGCTCTCAATTTGGATGGTGAACTTGGTTTCTGTAAGTTAGATTTTTTTTTTTTTTTTTTTTGGTTTTAGTCAGGGGAGGAGGTCTGGAAGTGAGGAGCCAATTAGGGCCTGGGCAGCTCTACAAGCCAGTGAAGATGGCCTGCAACAGGGAGGAAGGCAGGCTCTTCTCAGGAAGGGAGTATGTGTGGGTCAGTGAGGCAGAGTAAGGGATGGCTTCCTTGTCTCTGGTTTGTACATGAGACAGAGATAGTTAGCTCTGCCCATCCTCCATTCCTCTACTTCCTACTCATCCATCCATCCATCCATCCATCCATCCATCCATCCACACATCCATTCACACATCCATCCACACATCCATCCATCCATCCATCCATCCATCCATCCCATCCATCCATCCATCCACACATCCATCCATCCATCCATCTGCAATCCATCCCATCCATCTGCAATCCATCCATCCATCCATCTACAATCCCTTTATCCATCCATCTACAATTCCTTCATCCATCATCCATCCATCCACCCACACATGCGTCCATCCATAAACCCACCAATCAATCCAGCCATCTATTCCTCCATCCACCCACCCACTCATCCATTCATTCCTTATCTACCCAAAGATCCATTGATCAATTCACAGATTGATCCATCCACCCATCCATCCACTCACCCACCCACATATTCATTGACTGACGAATTCATTGACAAAAACGGATCAATGTACCCCTTTCACCAGCTTATCTATCCATCTGCCTGTCTCCCAACTTACCCATTGATCTACCCACTCGTCCATTCACGCACCCATGCATCTGTCTATGCATGTACGTATCCGTCTATGTACCCACTGATCCACCTGCCTGCCCATCCATCCAACACATGGTATATACACTTCTGTGCACACACCGTCCTATACAGGGAATAAAGGCCTGTGTAAACAGACCTCACCTTTGTCCCCACTGAGCTGGCAGTCAGTCTTCTTGGGATTCAGCTCCATACTTGTTTACATCGAGAATTATCAAACCTCGAGTCAGGCTCACAAAGTCAGAAGCTCTTTAGTCACCCGTGATAACGTGAATTCAATGAGAGCTGACTTCATGATGAGGTGGCCGCAGAGAGGGACCATCAGCAAGTAGCTGCCTGGCCCACGGGGCAGGGAGGAAGGAGGTAGGCAGAGCATTTGCTGATGGAGCTGGGACCCTCAGTCAGCAGGAACATTGAACATTATTAAGGTGTCATCCTGCATGGCTCCGGATGCAAGGCCACCGTGGTGCTTGACGGTGTCTTCATAGTGCCAAATGATTGTCCTCTACCAAGGAGCGGCTTCTCCTTCAGGTTCTACTGTGTCAACCTCCCCCGACGCCATGCTGCCTCATCACAGAGGGTGGTTAATTCCTTTTTTTTTTTTAATTTATTTTTATTTGCTAAGTAGCTGGAGGTTGAACCTAGGGCTTCACAACCGCTGAACAGGTACCACACCACTGACCCACGGCCTAGCCGGCTTCTTTTCAAAGAAGAGACAGCACCTCAGATCCCACTCTCTCTTGCTGTGGTCTGGTCATGCTCCCGTGTTCGGCTGGTTGCTTCACATGAAATGATCATAAATTGGGCCTGGGGGCTGGGGGCATTGTCTCTCACTTCCGTCCCAGCTTCAAAGTCCTCCAGGCTGTGTCCCAGCTTCAGTTTCTTGCTGTTCTCCAGCCAGTTTTTCTCCTTGAGGCCCGAATAAGAAGTTTTCCAGAGAGAAAGCTGGGAGAGGAAGACTGAGGGATGGGCAGTGAGTGTTGGGAGGGCGGCAGGGGGTGGGCACTGTGCCAGGCAGGTCTGTGCTCCAGCTGAGGCCTGACCCCTCACCTGTAGCTAGAAGCCCTGAGTCTTGTCTCCCCAACCCCTACCTCAGCCACAGATCCCAGAAGATGCCCCGTCCTCTGGTACAGACTCTTAAAAGCAGCCAGAGCCTTTGTTGAAATGCCATCTGACACAGGCTCTGAGCATATCACTCAGATCAAAGCCGGGCAAGTCCTTGTGGCAGCTGGAGCCCGAGAACGCTTCCTGTTCTTTCTCCTCCAAGGTGCCTCTGGGGTGATGGCAAGAACTCCCAGAATCCCAAGAAACATACTTTAAACAGCTCTACTCATGTCCATGTTCTTTCTTGGTGGACAGAAACAGACTGATCGAGGTCACCTGCTGTGTTCAAGGTCACCCGGGTGTCACAGGCAGAGGTGAGATTTGACTGGTGGCAGTTGTCCCCCATGATGATTCCGGGGGTGTCTGGGAAGCCTCCCTGCATTGAAGAATCACCGGTGTGGAGGCTGATCCTGCAGACCACAGGCAGGAGACAGAGCCCCCTTTCTGAAAGCCCCGAGGTAACAAAGACCATCCAGCTTCCACTTGCCTGAGACTTGGCCGAGTCTCTGCCCCTCTCTGGACCTCAGTGTACGTATCAGATGCCATCAACCTGCCTGAGAAGCCGGGTGGCTCTGTGCTCCTTTGGCCTTGGGTCTGCTCCTGCAGATGAGCTGGTGGATTCCCATCTGCAGGCTCGAGGGTGTGGGATGGGAGTGGGACTCCTCCCTGCATCCTGTCGGTCCCCTCTGGGATGATTCACTCAAAAGAAACCATATCCTTTGTCAGCAGAGCAGCCTCTCCTAACAAAGAGGCTTTCATCTTTGTGCGTCAGACTTCTCACAGCCTCAGCAGAAACTTCCAACAGGGAGGAAACAGGTTCCCAGTGCCTGTGGAGCCTCCAGAGACCTGGAATGTCAGGGCTGGAACCAGGTTCAGCCACTGAGGTGGCTCAGTGGTTAAAGACATAGGCTTGGAGTAAAGCAGCTTTGGCTTTACACTCTGGCTCCATTCCCTGTGGCCTTGAGTTGGTCAGTTAAGGTACTTGGGACTCAGTTTCCCTAACTGGGATGCAGAGACTGATTGTACTGGCTATTCCTGGTTGTCAACTTGACTATATCTGGAATGAACTATAATCCAGAATTGGAGGGCTCACCTGTGATCCAGATCTTGAGGCTGGAAGACACAAGTTTCTGACCTGAGTCTTGGCATGGAGATCTTGAGGCATAGTGGCCAGGAAAAGCTTAGGCCCAGGCAAGCTAGCACACACCTAATCCCAGGAGACAGAGGCAAGGAGATCTCTGAGTACAAGATCATCCTGGGACAGAGCTAAGTCCCAGATCCAGGTGTGATGGTACACACCTTTAATCTGGCCACACCTTCTTCTGGAGGCCCATATAAGGACATTGGAAGAAGAAAGATTTGGTCTTCTTCGCTGCTTGCACTTACTTGCCAGCACATCTGTTGGAACCTACTTTTACAGAAGACCAGATGAAACAACTAGCCTCGTGGGACTGAGCAACTACTAGATTCTTGGACTTCCCATTCACAGCTGCCCACTGTTGGATTAGTTGGACTACAGACTGTAAATCATCACGATAAATTCCCTCAATATAGAGAGACATCCCATAAATTCTGTGACTCTAGAGAACCCTGAATAATACACTGATAATAGCGTGTGTCATTTAATGTAAGGCTGGTTAGAGAAGCAACTGTCAGCAAATGTAGCATCCCCAGAAGATTGTTGGGATTAGCAGATCACATGACCGCCTCTCCTCCAGACTCTGCCATGAGACCGGGTAGGCTGCTGTTAACCAATAGGCACTAGCCACTCCCCATCCTTTGTAACTGGTCTGGCCACTCATCCAGAAGCATCCTCGATCCACACTAACTAGATCCTTTAAGATCAGCTGGGGCTGGGGAGATGGCTCTTGGTAAAACATCTGCCAAGGGCCATGGATTGCTCTCCAGAATCTTTAAGAAAAAGTAGCCCTGATGGGTCCGGCTTGTAGTCCCCACTAGGGGGAGACATGAGTGGATTCTTAGGGTCACTGGCCAGAAGTCAAGCCTATTTGGAGAACTCTAGGCTTGGGAGAGACCACATCTCAAAAAGATACGTTGATGGCACTTGAGGAAGATGCCCAAGTCCTCTGTGCTTACATGTACATCTATGTGGACACATGAAGACACGGGGACAGGCATGTGCACACACACAAAGGACACTCATTTGGGGTTTTGTCACACAGTATTAAAGAGGACACTCAGTCACTGATGCAGACACCCCGAAAGAGTCAATTCACAGCTACTGAGGGGAGGATCCTAGGGCCTCGGACTACTTAAGCATGGGCTCTCCTATGAATGCCCCAGCCTCTGTTCGCTCCACTCGTTCCATGCCTGAGTCCAGCCGCCCTTGCCCTTTCTTGTTTCTTCACTCCCTGGGGAATCAAACCCTCTTACAGGACAGTTGGTTAGATTCAAAATTCTCCCATAAAGGATGAATCCTGGGTGTGCTACATTCTGGAGACTTGTTCAGCTAGCGGTGGCTGGTAACAAAACTTCCCACACAGGCATTCTTCGTGATGTTCTTACATGGGCTCACTGTCTGTCTTTCTTCCTGTGTGTAGTTTTGGCAGCACTGGAGATGATCTGAGGGCTTCATGCTAGGCAAGCACGAAGCCGTGAGCGGTGCATCCCCAGTCCATGGGTTGACTGTGTATGTTTGTTTGTTCATATGTAGAGGTAGTAGCATTATGTAGCCGGGGTTGTACTTGGACTCCTGATCCTCCTGCCTCAGCCTCCCAAGTACTGGTATTGCAGACGCATACCACCATGCTTGCCTATCTCTATGGGTTGACTTTCCTCCTTCCTCTGTGCTTAGTGGGTATCAGGGCATGTCATATCCAGAAGCTGACGAGACTCCCAAGGTGCAAGCCCAGGCATCCCAAGTGGGTTGAGGCGCCATCTTGGTTGTAATCTGGATGGATTCCGCCGGTGGCGGAGGCTAGGTGGGCTTATTCACTCTCCCCCATTTCTGGCAGTTGGTATAGATCATAGTCTAAATGGCAGTTAGACCATAGTCTGATGGCAGTTGGTATAGACCATAGTCTGAGGTCTCAACCAGGCTCTTTCTCAAGGCCTCTATAGCTTTTCTTCGTAGTTGGCTTCCTTGCAATCCCTGAGTTAAAAGTCCTGCCCAAGAGGGATTGTTTGTTGTTGTCCCCAAAGCAAGCGTCTGTAGCATTCCCCTTGGGTTCAGCTGGCTAAGGTCCTGCTGACCAGAGCCTGTGACCTGCATAATCAGAGGTCAAGTGGGAGGGAATCTTGGGCTGTCTGGTCCAGAGTCTGCTGTGGGGTGCGGGTCTGTTGTGTGGTCTGAGGAGTCTCCCCCAGGCTACCTAGTTGTTACTGGGATTTTTCCACTGTCGATATCTGAACTGAACAACTGGGATGGATGTGCTTTGAGGCTCCTCCCCATCTTCTGAGCCCTGTGAGAATGAATGGCCTGCCCAGGGCCACCCAGGGATGTGGGGGCAGAGGCAGATAAATTCACTGGTCTCCCACAGAGTAACACTATTGATAAAACAATTAGTAACTGAGGAATGATGGAAAGAAAGCATCGTATGGTGGCTGGGTGGTCAAATAAGTATCTATCTGGGTGGCAGGCCAATTCGGGTGTGGGTGGGGTCAAGCCCTTCTGGGCCTGCCTGATGGTGCACACAGTGAAGAGTTGGGAACTCAGAGGAGCTAAGGCTTTGATGGGGAGGGAAGGATTGTGATTTTTCCCAGGGCAACGAGAAGCTCTGCCTTCTTGGAGGGGCCTTGTTTTCGAACCAACAATGAAGAATGTTTCCAAGCCAAGGCTCAGAGAGGTCAAGTTGCTCGCCTGAGGCTGCAGAGCTAGATTAGAACCAGGCAGCCTGGTCACAAACTCCACGATACATACATACATATATAATATATATATATATATATATATATATATATATATATATATGATATATATGTCACAGGGCTACATAGAACAGTGGCCCTTCCCTGGGAGAGTGGATTGGAGCAGAGACAGCCCAGACCAATAGGTCTACACATCAGAACCCCCCCCCCATCTCCTTCCAACTGGCCCCACACTTCACTGACAGGCAGTCACACGTGCAGGTTGGGGTCACCATCTGGCACAGATGGGTGGCCAGATGCCCTTTCAGGTAGGACCTTCTCCCCACCATTGCCCCCAGACTTGGTTACCCCTGCCTCTAAAACCCAGCCCTCCTCTGCACCAGTGGATAGTCTAGGAAGAAATTCAAGTAAAACGAATCGTTAGCCTGAGGCACGGGCTGTTGATTTATTTCTGGGGAAGGCCCATGTCCCCCAGAGACGGTGACCCCCATTAATGTTGACGTGTTCAAAGCCGCCGTATTTCGGATGCAGCGTGCCTCTGCAGTCCCTTTAAAGAACACGCTGTTAAGTTTCAAAGACTCTCGCTGGCTCCAAGAGCGTCTGGAGTGCCATTCCTCCAGGAAGAACATTCCATCAAACTCGCCTGATAAATGGGGCCTTTGTGGCTCTGGACGCTTCATTCGGACCCGGAGGCCAGTGGAGACTGGCAACATCAAAGAAGCCACAGACTAGACTGATGCCTGAGCAAACAAGGCACACGTGAGGCTGTGCCCTGCCGGGAGGGCAGCCAGCTCCCTGGGGCCTGGATACAAAGAGGGCTCAGGGAGGCGCCATAAACCCCTATTGGGCTTCCACCGTTTTGCAGCCGTCTGAATTATACTTTAAGGATGGAGGAGGGCATGAGGTTTTTGGGGGGGCTCCTCCTAAAAGTCCACAGTTCAGTAAGCTCAACCCAGACCCTTGACAGCTCCGTTATCAGCACTGATTGATGGAGCCCTTAGGCAACAGGCTGGTCCCCGGCAGACAGTAGGTGTGTTTGAATAAGGATGGCCCCATTTATATAAATGCATATATTTAAATGCCTAATCAACAAGGAGTGAGGCTATTTGAGAAGGATTAGGAGGTGTGACTTTGATGGGGAGGTGTGGCCTTGGGGGTTTGTGTTCAATGAGGTGGGCTTTGAAGTTTCAGGAGGTTATGTCAGGCCTAGTTCTTTACTCTCTCTGTCTCTATCTCTGTCTCTCTCTCTCTTTCTTCTGTCCTCTGTCTTGTCTTTCACTTATCTCTATCTCTCTGTCTTTCACTGTGTCTCCTAATCTCTCTGTCTCTTTCTATCTGTGATCTCTCACTGTCTCATCTCTCTGTCTCTTTCTGTCTGTGTCTCTCACTGTCTCTCTCTCGCTGTGTCTCTCTCTTTCTGCCTATGGTTCACAGTGTAGAAGCCCAGCTCCTGTGTCAGCTCCTGCCATCCCCAATTCAATGCTTTTTCTTGTAAGAGTTCCTTTGGTCATGGTGTCACTCCACAGCAGGAGAAGAGTGACTAAGTGGGGAAACTGAGGCCCAGAAAGGTGGGGTAACTCTCCTGAAGTTATATAGTAAATATAGTCAAGGGGATGCTCTAGGGTGCGCCTGGCCCTTGGTGACCTGCCTTACTGGGTTAAGTTCCCTCTCTCCCTGCGACTGTGCCTCTCACCTCTGACTCCCAAGCGGGGCCGGGTTGAGCAGCAGAGGAACAGCTCTGTCCTGTGGGTCTTTCAGTAGCCATTCACTATGTCACCCCATTGCCTGTCCAGACTGACAGACAGCCTCAAGCTTACAGGACAGCATGGTCCTCATCCTCTGGGCCCCACCCCAGCTTTCCCCACACTTTTCCTTTTTTTCCTCTGTAATCACCATATGGCTCTTAAAGGTACAGGCCTCTCTTGCAGCCCTCAGCAGTGCACTGTAGAGGGTATTTTCCCAAACCCATGAGTTTGCATTTGCTTTTGGCTCTCCACTGCAGTCCTCTCCCTACAGTCAGTGGGCTGGAGATGCGGCTTCAACCGCTTAGTGCCCTGGTAGCTGGTAAGTGTTGGGCTCTAGGGCTCCTTTCTGGGGGAGCCACAGGGCTCAGGTGGGGTGCTGGTCTGTCTTAAGATGCATAGATAGCACTGTGCGTCTTTGCTGCAGATGCTTGCCTGGCACTCTGACGCTCAGGTCCAGAAGCATAACAAGGAGCTACCCAGCTTGGGAGACACCCTCCTAACTCCAGCTACAGGTCTGGAGTTTCCCTCAGAAGCCTCAGGTTTCTGCTACTGACTGCACTGGGGCTCAGTTCCAGGGCCCATCCTGGACTGGGTCTGTCTGTCCCACCCTCAGCCTCTTGTCTACATGGTTATACTTAAGGAGAGCCACTGACAAGGACTCAGTGGGTGAATGGGCAGCCTCTTCTCCCCCCGCCCCCACTCCAGGAGTCTCTGCACCTTAGGCATGACTTGACAGTGTTATGGTTGCCATATAAGGAGTGTTTAAGATGCTGTCATCCTCAATTCCATCCATCCATCCATTTATTCATTCACTTATTCACTCATTTGTTCATTCATTCATTCACTCGTCATTCATTTTTCACTCATTATTCATTCATTCACTCATTCATTCATTCATTCATTCATTTATCACTCATTTCATTTCACTTGTTTAATCATTCATCTACTCACTCATTCATTCATGCATTCATTCATTCATTGGTCACTTCATGTCTCTAGCATACTTTCTATGTCCATCCATTCATCAGCACAGAGTCTGGCCTGGGGACATGGTGATTAACTAGAGACAGTTTCTGCCTCAAAAAAAAAAAAAAAATCACCATATCAAAGAGACAACCAGCAATGGCACAAGGGCAGACTTGCCTTCCAAGCTGGCCTGGTGCCAGCATAGGGCCAGAAGCATCACGAAGCCCTTGTCCAGCTCTGGACCAATCAGTCAGTGATGGATGACGTGGGTGACTAGGCCTTGCTGGGAAGGGGACGATGGTGCTCTTCTGTTGTTCCGTTTTTCAGGGGCAGGATGGTGGCTCTATGCAGCTTCCTCCTTCGTGCCCGCAGGTGTCGCTCAGGACCACCAACCTCTTGTGAGAGCCAGGGAGGAAATCCATTTCCCAGCTAGAAAATTATTGAATATTTAGGAGCCGGAGAAGATCGTTTGGAGGGAAATGAATTCCTCCTGCTTCCCCTGGATGACATAAATCAAGCCGGGAACTCTGTATTTTCATTTACCCTGCAGAGCCGTCTGGATGGGTGCTTATGCGGCTCGGAAGTTGCCATTTCTTCTAGAAGTGGTGCCAATTGCCTTGAAAGCCATTGACTCTCTCTTAATGCTGGTGCGGTGACTCTGAGGGCCAGCCTCTGCATGAGTGCATCCCCAGGGCCTGCAGCCCAGGAAAGGGACACGAGGGCTGGGTGGCCAGTGCTCATATGTGTGTCATCTACCCTCCAGATGACTGAGGTCCTGTAGGCCTTGTCGGGGCACCGAGCAAGCTCCTGACACAGTAGCTGATTGGGACCAAGGGACTGAGACAGAGGGTGTTAGATTTAAGTTAGATTTAATGAAGGATTTTCTCAATTAGAAGTCAGCTATTATACTGTTCTTCATGGTGTGTGTGTGTGTGTGTTGTGTGATGTGTGTGTGTGTGTGTGTGTGTGAGAGAGAGAGAGAGAGAGAGGGTGGGGTGGGGAGGGAGAAGATGAGCTTCTCATCTGCTAGAATCTTCATAATCCAGCTTCTTCCTCTGTTCACATACTGGAAGACTCCAGTCTGACCTGGGCTGCTAACATGTCATTCATGGTATGAGGATCTCCTTCCTAGCATTGTGACCAGGGCCCAAAAGGAAACGTGGTCTGTGATTCACCCTAGGAGTCTTTCCCAAAGGCTCGACTCTATGGAAGATGTCATATGAGTGGGTGGATGTGCCTTCTGCGGAGCAGGGTGTTAGGGGACCTCGCCCGCTGACAGCGGCTGCAGACTCAAGGGGTTTTGTAGAGGAGTCGATATTCTTGGCTCTCATCTGTTTTTTAAACCAACTCAATTTCCTTCCCCTGATTAGAAAAGTCATGTTTGCTTGTAGCTCAGAAATTAGAATACCATATCAGGGCAGAAAGGGACAGTTTCGGTGGTCATCTCCCGTCTCCCAGTTCACCACTTAGCGGCTGCGTACACTTCAGTGCTGACGCGGTGTTCCTTTTAAAGGCCATCTCGTGCGGACTGTGTTTACCGAGGCTGTTAGGTTTTGAGTGGTAAATTGACTCTGGCTTGGAGGAAATCTGTAGGCAGCCGTTGAGAAATCAGGCTCGGGGCATGCAAAGTGGCTGATGTCCAGACGGCTGGAGAGAGAAGAGGACTTCTTTCTCCTAGGTGGGTTTTCAGAGAGGCGGGTACCAGGCAGATGGGCACGTGGATGTCGGGAAAGAGGAGAGGTAGGGGAGGAGTGCTGGGCTGGATGCACCCATGGTTGGGTGGATGCAGATATTACATTGAACCCAGATGGGGGTAGGGGATGGGGCCCCAGCTCTTGAGGACCGCTCTACCTGGGCCTTAGGACACCGGCAGGTCTGCCACTTATAGAAACAGCCTCGAAAGCACCAGGGAGCGGGTATTGGCCCTTCCCCTGCCCCTTAAATCGTAGTGGTTTGGTGATACCCTGAGATAAGGGTACTCCTCTTAAAGTAACAGGTCTTTCTTCAGCCCTGGTTCCTGGGAGAAGGATTCACCTGCTCCCAGCAGTGATGTGGTCGGTCAGAAGGCAGAGGGAGGAGGCAGGAGAGCGCTCTGGAGATGAAGTCCAGGTGGAGACACAGGCACCGGAGCGGGAGCATCACCCACCCAAATCTGTGTTATGCTTTATCTCTTCCTTTCCACAGTCAAGACTTGGCCGTTCTGAACCACATCACGTGTAAAATGGCCAGCTATTGCCAGAGAAAATTTGCAAAGTGCTGGGCCTGATGAAAGCTATGTAGTCATTTCTTAAATAGCACTGGGATGATAGCCTGGCTTTTTTTTTTTTTTTTTTTTAATTGAGGGTTCCGGGGTTTGAACTCAGGTCCTCAGGCTTGCACAGCCATCTCTTTACAAGCTGAGCCAAGTCCTAGCCCTGTTCCTGCTCTTTTTATAGCAAGGATTCGGGGGCCTTGCTACTTCGTATTACAGTGAGGCAGGGTTGTGAGCTTTTCAGTCAGGTGCCTTCCTTGGCTTGTGTCTTGCCTGTGTTCATGCCGCCCACCCCTGCTTGCCCACCCTTGCCGCCCACCCTTGCTGCCCACCCCTGCGCCCACTCCTGCCGCCCACGCCTGCCGCCCACCCCGGGCTGTATCCAGGTGATGCCCAGAAGCAGTACGGGAAGATCCAATGTATAGAGGGCCTTTAAGGCTGCCCCTGTACACGCACATGGGCAGACTAGCTGGGCAGACAGATGAGTCCCACCGCTTTTTCGGCTGTGCTCCTCACCCTCCATGGCCCATTTCCTACACCGCCGTGTCCCCCACCAGATTAATTTCAGGTTGGTTGGATCCAATTTGGTTCTCAAGTTTAAAAAAAAAAAAGTGTAATTAAAAAACAATAACAACGCTGGGTCAGAAGTTCCTATCATGATGGTTTTGTCACAGGACTTGTAATGGGAGCACACACAGCCTTGAGTGCTCCTGAAGGTGTTGCCAGGCAGGAGCGGTGGGCTAGCCTGCTTACCTGCTCATTTATAATCCCAGGAGGAATGCTGAGACCGGGAGGTGGCCCCAGATCTCCGTCTCAGGATAGTTCCTGGTTTTTTTTCTATTCCTGGTCCTTCTGCTGTCTGTGGTATTTCGTCTCCAATGTGTTTCTGTAGCCGAATCTTCTCTGTCTCCGTCTGGGACTCATTGGAACCCTCCCGCGTACCCTTTCCTTCACAGAGGCTTCTGTGTGTGCTTTGGCCCCTTTGGTGAGCACAGAGCTGGCACTGTGGGGCTAGAGGGACCGTCTAGAGACACCTCAGGCTTCCAGCACTCAGGACAGCTAATGGTCATGGGCAGCTGCATGGAGCACCTACACAGGGCACACAGCTAACAGTTATGGCTGGCTAGAGAGAGCCTACCGTTTGTAGGCGTCTGGAGCGGGACGCTTGTGCTCCATTTCTTTGCAGATGAAGAAACTGAGGCTTGTCGGAGGGGCAGGGTGGGGGGAAACGTCATATCCAAGACTGTCAGTCAGAAAATGTTTCAGATGAGTTCCGCCACCACGCCGTACATCCAGGAGCACAGAAGAGAAGGCAAACCTTGAACCTGGCTGGCTGGAGGCACAGGGCAAACAGGTTCCCAGTGAGGCCTTTACTGTGATGGATGACCAGGGGGCAGGTCTAGCAGGCTCTGACAACAGCTTGCTGTGTGACCTTGGCTGTGGCTGAGTGTCTCTGAGTATAGGGCTCTGTCCGTGGAGTGAGTGCCTGCAGGCCAGTCTCTAACCCCTGCTGGGCTCCCGTGTTCTCTGCCTTTTGAACACATCTCTGAAGTCCGAGGTTGTGGGTAAAGCCAGGACAGCGGTGACTGACACAAGAGAGACGGAAGATCTGTGGGGTCTCTCTAAGAGCGAGCGGTTTTGAGACTGGGAGGTAGACGGGAGCCTGTGGTGCGTGCCATAAATATTATTTTTGTCTTAATTAGCAGTCAGTATTTGAAAACAGGTGATTTCTCAATTTCCTGGAAAAGTGGAAAGGCGGGCGACAGCAGGATCCCACGCTCAGAGCGGCAGCCGTACCTCTAGCCTCACAGTCCAAGGCCAAGGGCTGGCTCTTTTTCCTTTAGGCAGAGTCATATGTAGCCCAGGCTAGCCTCAAACTCCCTATGTAGCTGAGGATGACTTTGAACTCCTGTTCTTCTGGCCTCCACCTCCTCGGGCACCATCACATCTGGGTTCTGTGGTATGGGGGATTGAGCCTAGAGCTTCCTACACATCCATGAAACACTGTACCAACTGAATCACATCACCAGTTCAGAGCGTAACCAGCCCACTCCATGCCTCGCCTCTGCTCCCTATGGGTATTGATTTTAGTGTTTGAGCCTAGGGCCTTACATATGTCAGGCAAATGTTCTGCCACCAAGCTACCACCTAGACCTAATGCCCAGCTTCATGACCTGGGCATGGAGAGAGCTCTTGGGATGTGGGAAGGGCAGTATTGATTATCTATGTATCTATCTATGTACCTATGTATCTATCTGTCTGTCTGTCTATGTATCTATGTATTTATCTATCTGTATATCTATGTCTGTCTGTCTATCTTATCTATTTATCTATGAATGTATGTATGTATGTATGTATGTATGTATCTATCTATCTATCTATCTATCTATCATCCATCCATCTTTGTCTTTAGTCTCAGTATGTAGTCCAGGCTAGCCTCAAATTCCCTCAGCCTCAGCCTTCTAAGTGTGTGCCACCACACCCAGTGACTTGGTTCTGAGAGTGGCAAAGAGGGACAGTGGACCCCTCTCATCTGCTGCATTCTGAATTCTTCCCTGATTGTTTTGTCATGGCGTCTATGTCTCCCTTACTTCAGAACGATGCCAGGATGGGGTGAGTTTGATGGGAGAGAAGACAGCCTCCAGTCTGCAAGGTACCAGCCCGGAGGGAGGGAGAGCTGAAGTCCCGGGGTGTCTCACGTGTCTGGGCTATGGAGGGTTAAGCCAACATCGAGGAAATGTAGCAAGCAAGCTGGAGGAGCGAACCAGCCCAGCGTTATCATGATTAATGTTATTTCAAAGACTTAATTTCCCTCTTTCAGGAATGTTTGCGGCGCGGTGCAGAGTGCTGTTTCTTGATTTGGAGTGTCCTTTCCCTGGAGTAATTGGCAACAAGGTCACTGTTCTCTGGGCGGCCTCTGAGCCTTGGTAGCAGGGTGATATTGTCTAAGGTGGGAGGCCACAGGAGCAGGGCAGCAGCCACCCTTTCCCCAGAGCTGGGGTGGGGTCCAGGATGAGCGCATACGCTTGCTCTGCTGGCTGTAATACATCTCTCTGCCTCAGTTTCCCTAACTCAGATGCTGCTTCCCTTTCCAGAGGGTGGTGAGCAGCCATTGGTGTCCCCGTCACCGGGGACAGCCAGGAGTCAGAGGTGACTGTATTCCCAGCAGGTCAGGTGACAACAATAAGGCTGATGCATAGACATCAGGTGGGAGAGAAGGTGCTGGGGGCAGAGTGTTAGGTCAGCTAGTGCTGTCATGGGAGGGTCTCGTGTGTGTGTGTGTGTGGTGTGTGTGTGTGTGTGTGTGTGTGACTTCCATCTGTATCACCATCACCATCGACAACAATACCATAATCACCATCATCACCGCTATCATCATCATCGTTGTTACTATTATTACCACTATTGCCATGGTTACCATCAACACCATCAATATCACCATCACCATCACCAATCATTCTGTCTCCATCATTTGGCAGTAACATCACCTCCATCAACATCATCTCCATCATGGTCAGGCCTTGTCTAACCCCACTCCCCGCCACTCCCACTCTCGGAAGTTACTGAGCAATCCTAGCTCTGGAGAGTCTGAGGCAGGAAGAGACAGAATCCTGGGCTAGCCTGGGCTACACGCAAGACTTCGATGGCCATGCTCCAGTCACACTAGAGCCCCGTCCACTGGTCACCCCGACTGGGCAGGGGCAGCATCTTCCAGGCAGACTTGGGCTGCTCAGATGTGCATTCTGACTCCTCAGCCCAGGCAGCTGCTAATCCCAAGTGTCTGATACTTCAGCAGTTGTGTCCAGGGCTGAGTGCTGCACGGGAGGTGTGCAGCGTGGACAGGTCATCTCTTCAGAGGTCTGAGTTAGGATTGAATTTGTGTTAACCATCTGTGGGTCACAGTGCATGTTGGAAGCTTTGTGAGATGAAACAGAATTGACAGCATCAAATAATGATCATACGGCCCTGGGGTCAATGACCCCAGGGTGCTGAGCCTGTGCCCAGAGGGGTTAGTCACTTTCAACTGCCTAGAATTATGTGTGTGTGTGTATGTATGTACCTGACATCTATCCATCTATCATCTATGTATCTATGTATCTATCCATGTAGTATGCATGTATGCTGTATCTGCCATCTATCCACCTATCATCTATGTATCTATCCATGTATCTATGTATCTACCTATCTATGTATCTACCTACCTACCTACCTACCTACCTACCTTTCTTCTATCTATCTATCTATCTATCTATCTATCTATCTATCTATCTATCTATCCATTCATTATCTATCTATCCATCTATTATCTATCATCTATCTATCTATCTATCTATCTATCTATCTATCTATCTATCTATCATCCATCCATCATCTATCTCTCCCTATCTATCCATCTATCTATATATGTATCAATCTATCTACCTAACTTTCTCCTATCTATCTATCTATCTATCTATCTATCTGTCATCTATCTATTGTGTGTGCTATGCTACCTATGTGGAACCAGAGGACAGTTTTCCAGAGTCCCCTCTCTATCTACCACAAAGATCCCCGGATCAAATTCAAGTTGTCAGGATTGGTGGCAAGCGCCTTTACCCACTGGCCCAGCTGTTCAGTTTTTATCCTTCCTGTCCTCAGAGCCTTCCTGGCTTTGGTCAATACAGAAAGCCTTGTTGGAAATGGAGAAAGAGAGGCAGGGGGCAGAGGAGGGTGTGATGGTGACAGGGACTAGCCAGTGTTTTGGGAGATGAGGTACAAGGTTGAGGTGTGTGTGATTAAGGGTCTGCCACCTCTCAAGACCCTTCTAGCCCAGTTGCTATTTCTCGATGTTGCCCATGGGAGGCTCAGGAAAACCATAGCAACAAAGGGATGGTTAGTGAGTGGATGGAGTAACCCAGAAACCTTGTGTCCCCAAGGCCACATACAGAGAAGATTAAGGGGAAGATCCTTCGGAATGTCTCTCTCTGGCCACATTCAATTATTTTAGAATATCAGGAAAGGCCCAAGGGTGAGGTCAGGCTTTGGTCCTTCAGCTCCAGTGCTGCAGGAAGTACAGGTTTTCTGGGTCCAGTAGACAGCACCTCTTCCTGTAAGCTTGTCTACAGTTTTTTTTCCCCTCATCTTCTCAGTAGGTCTATGCCTCAAGCCATGGCGATGATTGATGGATTGTTCGTTACAGAAACATGGAAATGGAGGCATGGAGAGCTTCTGGGAACAGCTCAGACCACACAGCACTCAGTGGCGGAGCAGAGATGGTGCCCTACTTTGCTGCACACTCAGGAGCCCATGGTGGATAGGCCAGAACGTTCTTGTGTATGCGAGATCCTCTGGATAGGGGACCTTCTGCCAGTATGGCAGGGTCAGCGTGATGGCCCACCTTGGTTGTCAATTGGGCTGGTTTGAGAATCTCCATGGAGATACACTTCTAGCCATGTCTGAGAGGGTTCCCGGAGAGGTCTAAAGAGGTGGGAAGACCCAGGCTGAATATGGGACTACCCCACACCATGGGCCGGGGTCCAGACAGAATGAAAAGGCCAAGTGAGGCTGAGACATAGCTCCATCTGTAGAATGTATGCTTAGCAGGCACAGAGCTCCATAAACTGGTGTGCAATCCAGGATCAGAGGTTCAAAGCCATCCTTGACTACATCAAAGCTCAAGGCCAACCTGGGACACATGAAACTCTCAAAGCAAAACAAGCAAGCAAGCGAATGACCGAAGATCTCCCTGCAAAAAGGGAGAGGGAAGCTGAGCACCAGCGTCCACCTCTCTGCTTCCCAACGGCAGATGTGATGTGAGCTGCCACCTCACACTCCTGCCTCAAGCTTCCCCCACCACAGTGTGCTGCTCCCTCAAACTGTGAGCTCCACAAACCCTACCCCCCGTAAATGGTTTTTGTCATGAATTTTGTCTCAGCAATGAGAAAAGGCAGGTATGGTGGGCAGGGTTGTGAGACAACTGGTCACATTGCATCCACAGTCAGGAGGCGGAGAGAGACCGATGCTGGGGCCCCCCAGCTGGCTTTCTCCCTTGGACTCGGGCCGGGATTCCAGTCCGTGGGATGGTGCTGCCCACATCTGGAGTGAATCTTCTCACCTCCGGTTAATTTGGTCTGGAAACTGCCTCATTGACTTGCCCACAGATGTGTCTCCAAGGTGATTCTAGATTTTGTCAAATTGATAATATTAGCCACCACGAGGTGTGACTTGGAATTGACGTACCCTGATGAACACTTTGATTTCTGTGGGAGGAAATCAAAGAGCATATGGATTGTGGCTCGTGGCATTTTATTATCTTTTCTTTTCTTTTTGAAGTAGGGTGTCCCTCTGTAGTTTCCATTACAACAGAAAATTCATTCTCTCTTTCTCTCTCTTCTTCTCTCTCTCTCTCTCTCTCTCTCTTCTCTCTCTCTCTCTCACACACACACACACACAGAGTTCTATTATGTCCCCTCCACTTAATCTGCCCTTCACCCTGGTGTGTGGCTTTGATTTGGTCGGTGCACGCCATTATCTGATCTTGGGCACTCCTGAAGGGACACTTAGGAGGGGTCAGCATTTATTTCTTGCTTCTTTCCCTCATCATGATGCCTTTAAAGATTTACCCATTTGAGGGCTGGTGAGGTGGTTCAGGGGTACTGGTACTGTCACACAAGCCTGATGACCGAGTTCAAGGTCAGCCTAAACAAACAAACACCAAAGCAACTTTTCTAGTGGCCTTGCTATGTGGACTGCTTAGAACGATGGCTGACACAGAGCCTGTGTGGCAATGATGCCGGATTCAAGCCTGCAAAGGTGGCGTCTGGGGACCTGGGGACTAGTTTTCTGGTAACTTTGGACTTTAGTGTGGTGTTGAAGTTCCTTACCAATGGGAAGTGGGTCTTTAAGTGACCAGAGGCCTGTGGTGGAACAATGACCAGTCAGGCTCTGCACTGGTTATCTATCTATCATCTAGGTGTCTGTCTGTCTGTCTATCTATCTATCTATCTATCTATCATCTATCATCTGTCTGCCTACCTGCCTGCCTATGTATGTATGTATGTATGTATGTATGTATCTATCTATCTATCTATCTATCTATCTATCTATCTATCTATCTATCTATCTATCACCTGTCTATCTGTGTGTGCTTACCTGCCTGCCTATGTATCTATCATATCTATCTATCTATTGAAAGAAGATTTTTAGTTAGCTCAGAATGACAAGAGTAATAGGGCTCACTAATTCAGAGACACAAATAGTTAAAATTGCAGGACCACGAGACTGCTAGCCTTGGGCCTCAGTGTGATTAGCTACAGAAAGTACAAGGCCAACCAACCCATGATGTTTCAAAGACTTATACCCAGATAAGCATTTGCCCACAGTTCAGTTCCAAGAAGACCAGAACAAAGGGCTGTTTCCGTGAGGTTAGTCCGTCCCACTCTACTCTGGATCTGCTTACGGAAGTTTGAAATAGCCAATCATGTACAACCGTGCCAAAGTTCCCCACACTCCCCAATCACTTCGTATAAAAACCCTATGCTTTTGGGGTTCTTTGTCAACTCCTCTATCTCCTGCGTGAGATACGCACAGGCCCAGAGCTTCGTCATTAAACTGCCTGCCTCATGTGATTACATCAAGATAGTCTCTTGTGTGTTCTTGGGTGTGCTCCCCCCAGGACTTGAGTGAGGGACTCCTTTGGGGGACCTTTCACTATCTATCATATATCTATCAATCATTTAATTATTAATTGTCAATTTTCCACAACCTCGTCACCTGAGAAGAACCTTCAATCGAAAAACTGCCCCTATGAGATTAACCTGTGGACAGGTCTGTGGGGGCGTTCTCAACCGCTGCCTGATGATCGCTGTGGGGGGGCCCAGCTTACAGTAGGTGCTGCCACCCTTGGGCAGGTGGTCCTGGGTTCCATACAAAAGCAGGCTGAGCAAGCCAGTGAGCAGCACCCCTCCATGGCCTCTGCTTCAGTTCCTGCCTTCCAGTCTGACCTTGACTTCCCTAAAGATGGAGTGTAAACCTACAAGCCAAATAAACCCATTTCTTCCCAAGTTGCTTTTGGTTTTTCTCACTGCAGCAGAAGGAAAACTAGGATAGGCTCTCAGTTGGAGTTGGCGAGGGGAGGGTACTGTGAGACACACCCTGCAGAGAGGGGAGGCGGAGGCACACGCTGAGACACACCCTGTGGACCCTCTGGGATGAGATGCTGTGCTTGACTCCCACAGCAACATAGGTCCTTAAGGCCCAGAGCCGGGTGATAGGTGGATAGAGGTCTCTCCAGCACTTACAGACAGCAAACGGCACTCTCACTTCGGGTCAGTGGGTCAGCTGATAATGAACGCCTTGTCACCACAGAGCTGGGAAGGGTGCAGATCACATCCAGTGTAATGGTTCCGAGCTGCAGATGGAGTTTCGTGGAGAGGGCTTGCCTCCTCCAGTCAGGCCTGCGATCCCTCCATCACACTGCAAAAACGGTTTTAAAAAATGATGCTGTTTGCTGAATTCTAATGGGAACTGAATTTGTACTGTGGTAAAGTATACCCTCATGTGAAAAGGTTGGGTTACCTGGGATTGAATGAGGTCCTGGAACAAGGAGAGGGGACATCTGCTGGACACAGGTGAAATGCCTCCTGAGCCTCAGGTGTCCAGAGTCTGGCTCTTAGGAAGTTCCTGTCTCATGGCCTGAGACTCCATTCCTTTGTTAAGAATGTCCCATTTGTGGTATGCTGTGTTGCGCATGCGCTGTGGACTCAGACAGCCCCTGACTTCCCACAATCCCCTGTTTTCACTTGCCCTCTCTAGACTCAACTTTTCTCACGTTGCATGTGCTTTTTACCCAGGAGGAAACAGGCAGAAGGGCAAGGCTGTTCATCTGTGTAGGCAGAATTCCAGGGTACATGGGGGAGCATTCTCTGGTGGAGCTTGTGGAGAGGGTTGCAGGCTGGCGCTGCTATGGAGTTGAGATCTGACCATCAAGTGGCCCAGCTGGAGTGGTTCGCCACACGTCTCAGCTGGTCAGCTGAATCTTGGACTTGACCATGGCCCCCAAGTTAATGAGGCTGTTGCGTCATGATGGGATCGAAGGAATGAAGTGTTCGGAGCAGAAGTTTTGGCCTATACATGTCCCCCAGGCCTAGCCATGTTCCCTGACCCAAAGGGCACAGGCGTATAGAGATCATGAGTGCAGGAGCCCTGCCTTACCTGAAGAGCTCCGTGGTCAAGAGGCAGCCCTTCCTTGCCAAGGTCACAGTGCGCTGGGTAGTAGGAGGCAGTGGTAATGACTACACAGGCAGAAAGGACACCATGGCCCGCATTGCGGGGCTTCGAGCTCACTGGGACCCTGGAGAGCAGTTAGTAGCAGAGCCCCAGAGAATTGCAAGGTCACTCCTACTAATCTCCAGGAGAGGGGCTCCTGGTGCCATGAGGGTTTCAGAATCCCTAGACATCCAAGCCGGTGCTGGAAAACGGCCTGGCATTTGTATAGAACCCACCCACATCCTCTCGAAAGGCTGAATCAACTCTAGACGGCTCACACTAAGCCAAACCCAGCTGAAGACTGTCACAGGGGTTATTCATTCTACAGCCCAGGGATCAGTGACAGCAACAAAAGTCTGCATACTCAGTAAGGATGAGTTTGTTGTTGTTTGTTTGTTTGTTTGTTTGTTTTAATCTGTGGGGTTTTTTTTTGTTGTTGTTGTTTCATTTTGTGTTTTTGAGACAAGGTCTGATCACTAACTCACTATGAAGCAGGAGATGACCTTGAATTCTTGGTCCTTCTACCTCTGCCTCTCAAGTGCTGGGATTACAGACCTGCACTGGTACACCTACTGTGTGAGTCTGGGCTTGAATTTAGGATTCCTGCATGCTAGGGAGCTTTCTCTCCTCTCTCTCTCATTTATTTATTTTTTATATGTGAGTACACTGTTGCAGACCTGTGGACTCTGAGGAAGCTGGGACGCTTGGATGGTGAAGCCTGCTTGCCTCACGACTGTGGGAGCTTCCTGTAACTAAGCAGAAGCTCAGTCAGTGAGCACCAGGTTCCATGCTAGATGTGTCTCCAACAGTAAGGTAGAGAGCAGGCAGAGAAGACAGCCAACATTGCCTTATGGCATGTACATGCACATATGTTCACACCCCCACATGCATGTATGTGCACATATGCTCGCACCTCCACACACATGCATCCACATGCACACATGCTCACATGCCCCACATGCATGCATGTGCACATATGCTCACCCCCCTCCCCCACAGGAGGGCGATAGCTTTTAGCACCCTTCAGTCCATCCCTGCAGTGGACTGCCCCTGGAGAGATGCCTGGGAGTAACTGACAGGGAAGATTCTGCTAAGCTTTGTAGACGGAATTTGTAGTGTTTTCCCACTGGTTCCAGAGACGCCTTTCCCCACACCCAGACTGTGTGTCTTCAATGGGGTCTGCATGTTCCTCCCCAAGGCTGTTGGCGGCACTTATTTGTGTAAGAGATTCTTTCTTGAGCCTCTCCCAGTGAGAGTCTTGAGATTTGGTAGGCTGTAGAGGACTCTCCCTGGGCACCTGCAGGAAAGGGTCTTCCTTGGGCTGTTTGTCACCTCTGGGGTATAGTTTCTGTGTTTACGCTGGTCCTGAGAATAGGGGTGGGGGAGTCTCTTTTAGTGGCCAGTGGCTGTGCTCATATCTGCAAACATAAACATACCCCTAGCTGGGCCTGGCATGTGTGGGTAATCTCAGCACTTGCTTGTAGAAGCATGGAGAGTTCAAGGTCCACCCTCAGCTACTAGCATGATTTGTATATGCTTGGTTCAGGGAGTGGCCCTATTAGAAAGTGTGGCCCTGTGGAGTAGGTGTGGCCTTGGAGGAGTGGGTGTGGCCCTGTTGGAGTAGGTGTGGCCTTGTTGGAGTAGCTGTGTCACTGTGGGTGTGGGCTTTAAGACCCTCATTCTTGCTTCCTGGAAGCCAGTATTCTGCTAGCAGTCTTCAGATGAAGATGTAGAACTCTCAGCTCCTCCTGCACCATGCCTGCCTGGATGCTGCCGTGCTCCTGCCTTGATGATAATGGACTGAGCCTCGAACCTGTAAGCCAGCCCCAATGAAATGTTGTCCTTATAAGAGTTGCCTTGGTCATGGTGTCTCTTCACAACACTAAAACCTTAACTAAGACAGCTGCATAGTGGATTTGAGGCCAGTCTGAGCTACAGGAGCCCCTGTCTCAAAAC
The DNA here is from genome assembly GCA_021653895.1 of Mastomys natalensis. Classification (NCBI taxonomy): domain Eukaryota; kingdom Metazoa; phylum Chordata; class Mammalia; order Rodentia; family Muridae; genus Mastomys; species Mastomys natalensis. The sequence continues at coordinate 472,418 of JAJTUV010000601.1, read as the reverse complement.
ACCCAAAGCCAAATTCCCAAAGCAGGAGCATCTGTCACTGACAAATAAGAAGGAGACCCAGCCCTGACCTGCTGTATCCTCAGTGGGATTCTTCTGTGGGGCGGCTTTCTGCTCATTTACTCTACAGGTAGCTCAGAATCCTTGGTCAGGAACTTTCAGGAGGTTGTGTGGCTCTCCCTCCTGGAAGGTGATGTCAGTGTAGCGTGGCAGCCACAGTTGTTCATGTTGATCTTCCTAATCTGAACTGTCAGGGTCCCCTGGGCTGCACAGCCCTGAGTGACAGCTCGGTGGTATGTTGCATTTCCGTCCCTCTTGGTTACATCCGTTCCAGGGCTTCAGGTCCCTCCAATGGGGGAGGATACTGAAGAGAAGATGTCGGGAAGGGAGGGTCTGTGTTTTCCCAGTGGTGAATTCTGAGTTGTCGCTGTGGGAGGGAGAGGAGAGTACCCATATACTGTTCTCTAGAAGAGGGGCTTCTCAGTCTAGTGGCCCTGGGAATGCAACTGGGGCTCCATTCTAACACCTTCGTGGGACATCCCCTTGAGGAGTGCCATCTTAGGGTGGTGGTGGGGTCTGGGTTCCTTCCCTGGTCCCTTGACAGTCACCTCTGCTGGGCCCCTGCCAATCCAGGGCCAGAGCTATGATACCGCAGCGAGCCAAATTGCCATGATTAGCAGATAAAAATCCCATCTGTGGGGAATTTACGAGTGTTATTACTGTCTATAAAACCGACCCGAGGAGAAGGATGGATCTGAAGCTGAGAACCCTGGTGCTTAGCTGAGCAGCAATGTCTTCTGTATCAGGTCACAGGGTCCCTGCTGGTGCCTGGGCCCAGGAAGTGGCTGCCGGGGGGGGTTGTGAGGGGGACCAGCAATCTGGAACTTTGCCTGCTGCTGGGGCTTAATGAGTGAATGTTTCTGTTTCTGGTTTTCCACCCTTCTTCTGGGGACTAAGTCAGGCCACTGCATGGAGGTGAGGCGACACTTTTAGCTGCATGAGGACACTTCTGTCCTCATGGCCCTTGTGTGTGGTATGTCTGTCAGAACTTCTACAGCTTTCTGAACGAAGCATCCATCCCCAGAGGACCATGAGGGAGGGCCAGAACAGGAGGCCAGGCCTTGCTCTACTCTGAGCCCCTGTCTGTGTCCTGTGCTCAGCTGGCTGGATCTGCTGCCATCACACCCCAGAGAGGTCAGAGAGGCACCTCTGAAGTTCTTTTCGTCCTGATGCTCCACTTTCTTGGAAGGATGTGGTTTCAAAAGACTGCTCTCCCCATACTCTACTCCACTCCCATCCCCAGATGTGGGTGTGGATAGCTGAGGCAAACATGGTGAGTGGGGCCAGTCTGACGGGAGGTATCCTTGCCAGAATACACAACAGGCTTTTGGAGTAGAGTGGAGATGAAATGAGCCCACCTCACACGGCCCCTCTGCCCTCAAGCTGTGAGGGAGGCCCCATGTCCTTCAGGTCTGTGGTCCCTCAGTGACATGTCTGTGTGGAAGATGGTTATGGAGGAAGGATCTGTCCTCAAGGATCCAGCTTTGTGGCTGTTTGGAACCTCAGGGCCTCAGTTTCCCTCCTTGTCAGTGGGGATGACAAGGCTGGCTTGCAGGATTCCAGTAATAGTTAAAGAAGCTTACAGTGTGTGTGTGTTTGTGTGTGTGTGTGTTGTTGTCCCAATTCAAGCAAGTCCCAACTTTACTGGCTGCTGAGGACCAAGGCTTGGGGATTTAAGCCTGATTTTCTTGGTTGAGAGCCTTGTTGAGGGGAGATACCAAGACAGTGAGCCTGGCTTCCAGAACATTCCTGGAAAGGCCAGGCTGCTGGGGCAAGGCAGAGACAAGGCAGCTTCTGGTCCCGTGAGGCCCTTTAGGTCAGTGGTTTTGTTTCTGCCTGCAAGCCATGCCTTCAGAGCCAGGTGGGCAAAGAATCACTGTCCAGTGTGTGGAGTGACATGGCCACTTGTGCTGGGACCCTCTGTGCTGGGTGCTGACCCAGAGAAGTGGACACGGCAGCCAATTCACAGCCTGGCTTATGGGGAGACATATTGCAGGACGTGGGTGACCGGGGTGTGATCCTGTCTGCATCTGCCCGTGATAGTCAGCCTTGGGGCCATGCAAGTATAGGTCCCTGTGCTGACACTAGGGGCTGAGGAGCGGCCAGGAGGTCTTCCTGGAGGAGGTGGCATTGCAGCAGTATGGACAGTAGCTAGAGAGAGAAGGAGTTGGCAGGACAAGCGAGGAGGCAGAGATTCCTCTGAGAGAGGACTCACTTGTGGCTAGAAGGTCGAGGACCGTGAGTTTGTTTGTTTGATGATTTGATCTCCAGTGCTCACCAGTCTATGCTGATGTCCTGTGGGAGATCTGGGAGAGAATCCAGGCCTCACCGTGCTAGGCAATAGATGCTCAACCACTGAGCCCCCCCTTATCCTCTTGGTTGTAGTTTTTATCTTTTGAGACAAGTTACTCAGGCTGCCTGTGATGGTTAATATTGTCAACCCAACAAGATGTACAGTCACCGAGGGGACAGACCTCTGGCCACATGTGAAGGAGTTTCTAGATAGAAGATAAACAGAGGTGGAAAGACCTAACCTAAGTTTGGATGCATCATCTCATGGGATTCTGGGGTGTCAAAGGAGAGAGTACCAACATTCATCTCTCTGCTTCCTGGGTGTGGATGTCACAACCAGCTCCCTCACGCCACTGTCACCAAGTGGTCCCTATCATGAGGACTGTGTACCCTCAAACTGTGAGTCAGAACAAACCTTCCTCCCTCAAGTTGCTTCTGCAAGTATCTTGGTACAACCTGAGAAAAGGAACCATACAGTGACCTTGGACTCATTTTGTAGCCCAGGCTGGCCTTGAACACACCACCTTCCTGCTCAGACTTCTATACACCTAGGTTGAGGCTTGCAGCCAGCCATACTGAGCTTGGGTTCTCATAGCTGAATGTGCCTTTTTAAAAATAAGAATTATCTATTTATTGTATGTATATGAATACACTATAGCTGTCTTCAGACAACCCAGAAGAGGGCATCGGATCCCATTGCAGATTGCTGTGAGCCATCATGTGGTTGCTGGGAATTGAATTCAGGACCTCTGGAAGAGCAGTCAGTGCTCTTAACCACTGAGCCATCTCTCCAGCCCTGTGAACCTATCTTTAAAGATTTCCCAGGCCTCGAGGTCATCACGTCTGTGATCTGCCTGCAGTTCTCGGGAATCATGGGCGGTCGCCACAGTACAGTGCAGATGGCCTGCAGTGTCTCCCTCACTCTGTGCTACCTCCTCTAGGGGGACACAACCTCTCTGCTCACACTCCACACTCTTGCCTCACAGCCCTAGGTGGTCCTTGACCCAGGGCTCTGTGTCTTTGGGTGGAGACTGGCTAGATGTCAGATGGTGGGTTTCTCTGGGAGAAGCCATCCTGTGTGGGCGTCTGTGCTGGTGACAATGGCCCTGAGCAGCAGGACTGCCAAGCTGAGGTGCATTCTGGGTCATAGGCACTGATTTGTGACATGCTGACTCTATCCAGTGCTCTGGCCCTGGCCTCCCTGGGGCTCCATGTCTATCTACTGGTGTAGTTCATAGCTTTGCATGTTGCTGGTTGTCTCTGCATGACAGAGCAACACCCCTCAGGCCACAGTGTGTTCCAAGCCTTGAGTTACTCATTTCTTCTAAACTTCCTTAGCTGCCTGAGTAGGGGGAGGGATGGGGGGATAAGGAGGCCTCCGCCTCCCTCACTTTACAATGGAGGGGGCCATATTTGAGGAATCACCAGGCCAAGGTCACACTCTGGGGTTGGTACCCACAGAGTCATCTTCCTGTCACTTCCCTGACCCTTTCTTGATCACAGGAAACACGTAGCCTTTCTCTGTGAGGTAAAAGGACAGAGCTGACCTGAAAAGCAAGCACCTTCTAGCAATGAGTGCATTGGCCTTGTGGGCGGTACAGTGTCTAATGGGGCGTGAGCAACCCCTCGGCGTGCCCTTGCAGGACGTTCTAGGAGTTGGTGTCGGTGTATTAGGCTCTGGGCCAGATGGTCCCTGAGTGTCTTATCTTTGAGGTCCAGGTCCTCCCTAACTAACCCTGGCTCTTGTGAGTCTGCCGGTGAGAATGGCAGTACTCCTATGAGCAACAGGGCCAAGCTGGTCTGTGCCCACATCTCTGGACCTTCCTGCCTCTCATGTCGTGTAGGTGGTTGCGTTGGGAGAAATTCATCCATGTTGTCTTGCTTGGTGGCAGCTGATGGTGCATGGGTGACCTTGGGGAGGGGATACAGCAGGCCTTAACCTGGCAGCTTGTTCTCTGCTCTGCTGAGCACCTACTGTGTGAGCCCAGGCTCTGCTGAGCACCTACTGTGTGAGCCCAGGCTCTGCTGAGCACCTACTATGTGCCGGGCTCTGGCAGGTCATTCTAGTACTCTCAGTGGCTTTACCAGGACTTGCTTCTGGTCTCCAAACCTCTGTGCTAGTCTGAGAGCTGTCACCCAGGGCAGGGCTGGGCATCTGTGTTCTGTCACAAGCTCCCTATCAAGGGTGGATGTGGGGTAGGTGTCACAGTTCTCAGTGGTCACTGGACAGCAGCTGGGGCCCCACGGTGGGCAAGGAGGATGGTGTGTGACTGGGCCACGAGGTCAGTGTGAGAGGAGAGGGCAGAGGTGTTGGATTCCTCCTGTCCTTGCAGTGTTTGGGAGTGGAGGTTGAGCTCTGCCCAGGGCCCCTGAGTTGTACCTTGGGCATTTATTCAAAGAGTGCCAGCCATGATGGCCTCCCTCTATCAAGCATCAAGGGACACACTGGGCATTGAGTGGGGCGTGGGGCCTGGGGAGGGGAGGGTGGCTTTGTCTATTCTGTGCTCTACTCCTTGACTCCAAGCAAGCTTATCTGCTGGAGTTCCCACTGAGGACTAAGCCTGGAGCCCAGGCCCTGGGCCTCCACACATGAGCTGTCTGATGCTGGAGCCAGGCGCCGCAGGCTGTGTGGGCTCTGGTAGGCGTGGGGAGTGAGAATGGCCCTGGGACCTCTTGATGGCCGTGTCCCTGCCCACGAGGCTTCTTGTTGATTGGCTCCACAGTGCTCCGGCTTCCCCACTGAAATATTGGTATCATTTTGCTGAGTCTGGGTGAGGCTGAGTTTCCCAAAGATTTCCTCACTCCCGGGAAGGACACACCCCTCTCTGGAGCAGCCAAGCCACATAGTCCGCCCTCTGTGGTGTAATGACTATAATTTCTTCCACGTGACCTGGGCTTTGAATGATACTGTGACCGGAATGCTAGGAGCTCTGACAGTCTGGGCCATTGTAATTGACACTTCAAAAGTGCAGGCACCACCTCCAAGGAGTTGGGGTGCTGGGCAGCGGGGGCGGGGACACCACCTCTGATCCCAGCTGTGTGACTTTTTGGCTGCGTCATAAACAACAGTGACTTCTGGCTGCAACTGTGGCAACCCTGCAGTCACTAAAGCTGTGTTCCATTTCTGGACATTTTCCTAACTCTGTTGCCTGGGGCTGGGCTCATGCTGGGCCCTGATGTAGTCAACAGAGGTGAGGTGCTCCCTCAAAGCTGCACATGAGTGACAGGGGCAGACTCACCCAGCTCTCGATCCCATTTCATGCATTCCATTGTCAGCTGGTGTGCCCGTAGGGCCTCAGAAGTGCCAGGAAAAGGGACAGAAAGATGGGGCTAGTGGCATTCAGACTGGCTCTGGAGGCCAGGCCGAGAGCAATTCCATGGGAATCCTCAGAAAGCCAGTGTCTTTACTTCCTCATGGCTGTGATAAACACCACCAACAAGAGTACCTTAAGGGAGAAAGTGTTCATTTGCTTCATGGTTTGGATGCAGTCCATCACAGCAGAGAAGTCGCAGCTGCAGGAGTTGGATGCAGCTGGTCATGTGGCATCCACAGTAAAAAAATGGAGAGCCCAAAATGCATGTAAGCCAAATGATCAGCTAGCTTTCTCCATTTTGTACAACCCAGAGCTCTTGCCTAGAAGGTGGTTCCACCCACAGAACCGAAGCCTAGGGGATGGTCTGCCCACAGAGCCCTTGCCTAGGGGATGGGTCCGCCCACAGAGCCCTTGCCTAGGGGATGAGTCCTCCCACAGAGCTGTTACCTAGGGGATGGGTCCACCCACAGTGAAGATGAGTCTTCCCACAAAGTTAATGTAACCTAGGTATTTGCCCACAGACACCTCCAGAGGCCTACCTCCTAGGTGATGGCTCCCTGTCATGTGCTTAGCATCCCTAGGTGCTGGAGATTCAGTTCTGGGCAAATCGGGCCTAGTTCTTGCCCCACAGGACTTCGTTTAGTTGGGGAAGACAAACCCTAGACATCTCTGCAGCCTGTGTTGGGAGCACTCTGTAGTAGAGAGCATCAGGGATGTGGACATGGAAGGAGGTGGTGTTGGCCAGAGCACTCAGATACCATTTGGTAGAGGAGGAGAAACGGGAAGGGCAAGCCAAAAGGGCGTCATGGGGTTTGGGTTTGTGGGTTCCATCACCCTTTCCTGTGGTGGGATGTGCCAGGCATGGACATGGCAGGGAGCCGGGTGGATATGACATCAGAATGATGAGGGGAGGGATGTGAGTGAGGAGAGGGGATTCTGTCTAACCTCCACCTAGGTGGCAGGCTGCTGTGGGTGGGGAGAAAGCAGAGTCCCAGGATTTCTTTGTAGGGTGGAAGATGTGACTTGGCTAGCTCGGTCAGAGAGCCTCCTGGCAGCTGAACCTCTTCTCTTTCAGGACTACTGATGCTGTGCCCTGTTTTCTGTGCTCCCAGGGAGAGGGTTTGGCCCAGTTCTGTTCTGTGCATTGTGTCACTCTGCGGGGGTCTTGTGTCTGCCTCTCGCCACCTGTGACTTCTGGGGTGACGGATGAAGATGAGTGCTGAGTCTCTTCCTGTTTTATTCTTATTTTTGGCATCTGCAGAAATTACCTGCTCTCTCCATAATCGGCTCAATTACATCTCATTGTTCCCATCAGTTATTTGTTTTGAATGAGATGCGACACCCCCCAGTTGGAGGCTCAGCTAGTCGTCTTGTCAACACGGGACTGGGGCCTCAGCAGCTGCCTGATCACTGCAGGGAGCAGGGGCTTTTTTCCAACAGATGTCAAGGAGGTTGGGTGCCGGGCTGGGGTGGGGAGTGGGAGGGGCCTGGTTGTGGGTCCCAAAATCTCTACAATTCTCCATTGTTCTGGTCAAGCAGGCCTCGAAAGCCAGGCTTGCATGGATCCCCTGGACCCCCGAGGTTAGCTTGACAGGCTAGGCGCCCAGCCCCAGCCCCAAAGGCTCTCTCTTGACAGATAGAATCTATGCTGTTCTGGGGGAGGAGACCTGATGGCCGAATTGGCCTCATGGTGGGGGTGGAGCCCCAGCTCAGGGCCTCATGTTTTAAAATCCTGTGCTTGGGGTCGGGGCGGGGTGGGGTACTGGACAGCTCAGTGTCTCAGCATCCAAGGAAACTGGGTAAGGTGCTTGGCTTGTAAGGCCCATGTTCCCAGAGAGACTCCAAGATGACTGGGCTGCCTCTGGCCCTGCAGAGTGCTAAGTGACCAGATGGGACATTGGAGAGCAGAGCTGTGTTCCTCTGAGCTGCTGGGTCCCCAGTGAGGAGAAGGTCCTGTGCTTGGGGGTTCAGGAACGCGCTGGGAGCTGGGTGTCCTTGAATCAAGAAGGAGCAGACTATGGGATGGAGCACTTGGGAGCCTCTCTATCCAGACAGAGAGCCAGAGGATGGATTTGGGACAGGTGAGGAACCAGCTGCTGGCTCATGGGTGACAAGCAGGCATGTGGCCGCAGCTGCAGACTGGAGGCCAACTGAATGCCAGGCAGCAGAGAGTGGCGTGTCTGCCTAGAGAAAGAAGCCTGAAGGTGAGCAAAGCCAGGGTGGAGGCATGCTGTGATGTGTGCTACTTTGGTGAGCACCCACTATGTGCTTGATGCCATACTAAGTGCTTCATGATAGCTGATTTAATCCTTATAGTAATTCTACCTACTATATACCTATAGCATACAGGGAGATGCTTCAGTTTCCTCTGCCATCCAGATGATGAGAGGTTAAGTGTCTTGGCCAGGGTCACAAAGCAACCTGTAGTAGTGAAGAGATGGGACGCCCAAGTCTGGTCTTCGTTTTCCTTTCATCTGGGTCCTGAGTCCTCAGCTGAGGAGACAAGGGCAGCCTGCTGGCAATGGCCGTCAGTCTTTGCTTCTCTGAAGTTCTGTACGGTATCAGGCAGGCATGATGCCTAAGTTAGGCTAAGTTGGCAGCAGCAAGGATTAAAGTTAGACTTTGGAAGAGGGAGGTAATTTGGTGGGCACACCAGGTGTGTGAGGAGACACTGAGGACATGCTCTCCTTGGCACTGAATATCCTTTCTTTTTATGGCTTCCCCTCCCCGAAAAGAGCTGGAGCAAAGCTGGCAAAATAGAAGTCAGCAGAAAAAATCCAATTTTCACCTTGGACACATTTGTGTTTGACTGATATCCACCCAGCTTCTAGGCCTTCCTTCTAGACAGCCCTGTGCCGAGTCCTGCCCTGGGTATCTGAAAACCTGTGTAGGGAAACATGTCACATCCAAGATAGAATGTCTCCAGATGCTATAAGCCTCAAGTTCCCCTCCTGGGCATGGCCATCTCTCATGCCTGCATCACCTCTAGGAAGGCACAGGTGTGACAGGGGTCAGGTGTGGGGTGTGGGGATGCTGACCTAGTGGGCTGGGCACTGTGACAGCCTCTGCTTGGGCCAGCAGCTGCTTTTACAGAAAGTTGAAATATTCAAAATGGAGTGTCAGCTGTTGAGATGACTGTGTATGGAGGGCTTGCTGAGTTTGAGCCCAGGCACCTATGTAAAAGCTGGGCATGGTGGAGCAGAGACAGGAGGATCCCCAGGACTTGCTAGCTAGTCAGTCTAGTCCAATGGATGAGCTCAGGGCTCAGTCAGAGACTCTGTCTAAAGAAGTATGGTAGAAGCTGGAGAGATGGCTTAGTGGTTAAGAGCATTGGCTGCTCTTCCAGAGGACCCAGGTTCAATTCCCAGCACCTACATGGTGGCTCACAACCATCCTTAACTCCAGTTCCTGGGTGTCTGGTGTCCTTTTTAGACAAGCAGATGGGGTGTGAAGACATGCATGCAGGCAAAACATCTATATACATGAAATAAATATAAATCGGAGAGAGAGAGGAAGACCCCAGATACCACATGCATGAGCACACATGTGCATCTGTGTACACCAACACCTGCACACACATGTACTCCCCCCACCACACATACCCTCACACCCACACAATGTACTAACCCTTCCACCTTCACAAAATATTTGGAAGAAGTGTCTGGTCGCTAGTTCACAATGTCTGGACTGGAGTCTGTAGGTAAGATGCGTCCATATTACTATGTGTATAAATGCAATCAAGCATTTGCCGTCTGGGTACATCGATTGGTATTTATCGATGAGGCCTGTGTTTTAGAGCCATACACCCACACTCAATGTTAATAAAGAGCGGGTGGAAGCTCTTAGCTGAGCCTTAATCAAGGATTAGGAATCTGCGGGCCTCGGTCTCTCCTGCCGGATTACTTATATCTTCCAAAAGTCTACCTTTAATCCTTCCTGCTGCAGACTTAGCCTAGTCTTGTTTCTATGGCAACAGAGCATGATCCACTTGTGCCTTATATGCAGAGAGGAAAGCGAGGGGCGTGGTCATAATGTTTTCATAACTTGCTAGCCATCCCAGGGTCCCTCCAGGTTTAAGTCAGCATTAATCATGGCCCCCAGGCTGGAAGGCAGGCCAGGGTTGTGAATTTACTGTTCTCTTAATTTCCCCTCTGGGGGGCGCTGTGGGCACGTTTCTTCAGTATCTAGAGCACATTGGGTTTACAGACCTGGAAAAGGGTCTGGTGGCCTTGGAAGAGGATCTAGAGGTCACAGTGTGGCCTGTAAAGGTCATTGAGCAGATTCCTACGACAACAGTGTTCGGTAAAGACCAGCTCTCCCACCCTGAAGCCCGGGGTGGGGGCGGGGGCTGTTTCCTGGGAGTTCTTCAGCCTGGCTGCTATAACTTGCAGCAACCTTAGCCGATATGTCAATGAGTGGGTGTGGCTGTGTGCCAATAAATCTTTATTTATAGATGCTGGATTTGAATTTCGTCTCCATTTCATATGTCACCAGATCTGTCCTTTTCTGTTCCTTTTCTAGTTATTTGTAACTGCAGAGCGACTGCTGGCTCTTGGGCTATGGGAGCGCAGGCAGGGTGTGGATTCACCCGGGCGGGCGTGAAAGTCCTTTCCTGTAACTTGGGGCCTGTACTTCCTAGTGTGTTCTGTTCATCCAGAGGATGGGCTGAAGGCTATGAAATATTCAATCCAGAAACCCAGGGCTTGAATGCAAGAGAGGCAGCTGGGCAGGGGACTTGGTTCTGACCTGATGTCTTAAGGGTTTTCTTCCCTCTCAAACTGACTGACAGAAATCTTGGCAGAGGCCTGGGGTAGCTGGAGGCCCTTCAGCTGAACAGGCTGCCGTTGTGGTGACAAGCATTGAGGGAGCATGCTGGAGAGAGGCAGTGCAGGGGCTGCTTTCTGACTGGAAATGGGAGAAGGCATGGTTTCCTTCCCGAGTCTGCAGTATATGGCCCAGTCATGGCAGGAGGGCTGGCTTCCTGTTTTCCATGATCTCCTGTCTTATTCTTGGAGGAATTCACCTTTTCCTGGCGTCTCATGAAGTCCAGAGATGTGTGCCGTCCATGCTATCCCACACTGCAGCTGAAGCTGATATTGAGCTGGGCCTGGCTTAGGCAGGCAGCTTCGGTTTGAGGGATACCTCACTGCCACTCAGATCCCAGCGCTGGGGTCTGAGGATATGGCACAGTCAGTAGAGTGCTTGTCTAGCATGCATACAAATATGGCTTCCATCTCCAGCATTGGATGATCTCGGCATGGTGGATCGTGGTGCAGTCTGCGTCTAATCCCAGGATTTGGGAGGCAGAGACAAGAGGATCAGAAGTTCAACATTGCCTCCATTTATATATGGAGTTTGAGACTAGCCTGGGCTACAAGAGACCCTGCCCTACACACACACACACACACACACACACACACACACACACACACACACACAAATAGCAGATCCTCTTTCTGTTATCTGTGCTTCTGTGACTTGGGTCACAGAAGTCCCTGACCTCTCCGAAGCTTTGGTCTTCCCCTCTGTGGACTGGAACTACCTGTCTTGTGTCATCTGGGAAGGGAGGATTTGAGGGAGGAGCCGTGCCTGCTCAGACATCCTTGGGTCGGTTAAGTCAGTGCATGGGGACACCAGGCACGGAAGTCTGTTGTTTCCAGAGTTGCAAGGAACCTATTTTTAGGCAGACATGGATGCTATCTATCCTCCTTCCCTTGGCCAGGTAGAATGGCAGGAGGCAGGGACTGGGACGTCACAGTCCAGGGTTGTCACCCTGCTCCTCCACCCCACCCCGATTCAAATAGGATCCCCCACCCAATGGCAGCCTATGAGGAGTTTGTAGCTGTGGATAACTGACTTGGGGGGACCCTTGGGGCCCCATTTGGGGGACCAGGAACAGTGGTATTCATTGATGTCCTAGCTTGCTGGAGCCTCCACTATCTGGCTATTGAGTCCCACGTGCTCTAGGACATGTGTGTGGTCTTCTAGGACCACAGAGAGGTGAATTAAGAACCTACTTTCCTCTGCAGCAGAGCCCACGACAGGGCCGCTGCTTGGGTAATGAGGTTTTACGTATGGCACCCCTCCTCGGAGCAAAAGAGGAAAAAAGAGAAGGAAATAGGATTGCCTGGAATTTATTAGTCTAATTACATTTTCCTAATACGGTTGACCCCCGCTCGCAGGGGTGCGCTTATCAAAGCTGCCATCGTGCCAGCATTATTGGAGTTTTAATAAGAGTCAATTGGTTATTGTCCTTGCTGTGTGGGACACTGCAGACCTAAGCCTGCGGCCTCCGGGGAAGGCAGGGTGCTTGCTGGCTTTGCGGAAATATTATTTACATTAATAACACGGATTAGAGTCCTGGTTTATGCAGTTGGGGGAGGCAGAACTTCTCTTTGTTCAGGAGGGCACGTGGGTAGCACTGTGCTGAAGTCGGAGTGATGGGATGGAGTCAGGACTCCGGACTGCATCTCTAGGTGTCCCCTGGCCCTCACCATGCTTACTGTGTGAGCATTGGCATGCTGCCTGTTCCACTGCTCCCTTCTGGATCTAAATGAGAGAGCCACTGGTGCGGGGACCTTGTGATGGTCTTGGGGGTGAGGCTGCTCGGAGTCGGGCTGTAGGGAGAGATAGGTTAACGACTTAGCTTCCTTCTGTTGGATACTCTCAGGGGAGTCAGAGTTGAGCCACTTTAGTTCTGGAGCAAGCTTCTAGAGTTCCAGGCTCCTTCCCAGTTTCTTTATAGAAGTGGGAGAGGGGCAGACTGGCCTCAGAAGAAGAGGTGGGGCTGTCATGGCACCTCTGACCTTGCGTGAGCTGTCTGGCTTGGGCAGCATCCTCTTTCATAAACGTTTTACTGATTATTGTTGGTATGTGGGTGGGTACTACCGTGCACATGTGGAGGTCAGAGGACAACTTTCTCGCGTCTCTATTATGAACCCCGAGTTGGGTAGGGCCTAGGGCCGGGGCAGGGTAGGGAAGCTACCTGTGCAGCCTTGGGCAAGCTCTTTCCTACTCTGGGCCCATTTCCTTTCTCTGTGCAAGGAGAGGGAGTGAAGGGAGGTCTAGGGGTCCTTTCTGCTGTGTTTGTGGAAATGGGCAAAGTGCTGTATCTGATTGACCAGAGCCTGGCAGGGGTAGAATGATCCAGAGCCTGGGGCAGTGGTTTGGACTGGTGCACAAGGTGATGGGTGGAGTGTCCAGAAACTGAGAGGGGCTGATGACCCGCTGACCCGCTGACCTGCTGACCCGCTGACCCACTAACCCGCTGACCTGAGCATGCTGGGCTGGGAGGTGGATCAGCACACTCCAGGTTAGGCTCCATCCCTGGCTGGTCTCTGCCTCCTAAGTCCCTCCTCCTAGCTGAGGGCCCCCAGGTCCCAGGCTGAATTCTCTGGACACCGGCATCCGTTGGTTCCTGGTTCTGTCCTGGGATGTGGCTCTGTGTCTTAGCCTCTTGACTCCGCAGCACTGTTGTGTGCAGCCTCTCCCGTCTCTCCCTTGAACTGGCACCTGTGTTTAGAGGCCAGCCGACATCACTCTCTGCCATCTGGTTCCTGCCCCACCTTCTGGGTTTAGTGTCTGCCTCACCGTATGTATCATGGGAATTGGTCTTTGTGGCTGGAGCTTCCGTCATGAGTATGTCAAGAGGTGATCTTTGCCATTGGCAGGACAGCTGTACTCCGCTGTGGTATAAGATATCGAGCACAGCCTGCAGGGTCTGGGGAGTCTCTAGGATGGCTCCAGGGGTTAGAGCGGCTTTGATCAGGGGCTTAGCCTCCCAGCATGGGGCTAAAAGCTGCAGAGTGTGAAATAGCAACTGGCCTTTAATGAAGTGTTAGTTCAGGAAGGTCCCTTCTGCTCATAAGGGATGGGACTAGCCAGGAAGGGTCTCATTGGTCCATCTAGAGCTGGAGTGGTTGCATACATATGGGTAAGGGACTGTACCCCAGCCCGTGAGTCCAGACAACTGACCAGCCTCAGGCTGCATAGACATTTCAGTAAAGCCATGGTCCAGATGGAATCTGACCCACAGGAAACCTAGTCCTTTCTCCACAGGGCCATCCTGCAGCGTGGTCTCCTGCTGTGGCACGCGGGCAGGCATGGACTGGGGAGGTGGTGTCTCTTGAGTTCTGGTGAGATTATTTTAAGACCTTGTAAAAACAAATTAGAATTTCAAACCATCCAGCCCTCTTGAAAGCAGACTGGGGGGTGTGTTAGGAGTAATTTAATTTTTGCTTTGTTTTCTTAATAGAGCGTGGGAGGGGAGAGAGCAAGATGAAGAGGCTCAGGGCTTGGGCGGTGCTGTCAGACCTGAGTTAGTGTTAGAGATGGACAGCGTTAGTCAGTGGGGTGGGAGTGGGGAGACCTACACAACTCGGGACACAGTGAGACTCCAGGGCCTGGACGACAGTTCCAGGGAGCACAGATAAGAAGGGCCTGCAGGGTGGGCTGCCCCTGAAGGAACCCAAAGAAGCAGAAGACATGGAGTAGGGGTTCAGCCTCCCAGGGGTCATAGGCACCTCTAAGTCTGACTTTTCCAGAGGCTGGAGAGAAGGCACAGAGGTCAAGAGTATATGCACATTACCGTGAGGAGACAGTTCAGACCTGAGCACTTGACTGAAGCTGGGAGGGGTCTCCCCAAATGCCTGAAACCCCAGCCCCAAGGTACAGTGAGAGACGCTGCCTCAAAGTAGCAAAGCAGCGGAGGAGAGCGATAGGGGATGCCGAAGCCCTCCTCTGACATTAGAGTTTCCTGAATGGTCCCTCTCAGGTTGTGCGAATGCTACGCATTAGGTAAACACCTGTTCTCTCCCATTCTGCAGGATGAGAGACAGAGATGGGAGCGCTAGAAGTCTCTAGTCTTGTGCTTTGTTTCTCTGTGACTGCTCGAGAGATGAGGATTTGGGATTCCTCTTAAGTATGTCAATCATAGTGAGTTTATTTAATTTTGAGTCAGGGTCTCATATAACCCACTCTGGCCTCAAACTCGCTATGTAGCTGAGGATGACTTGACTTTTTAATCCTCCTGCCTCAGCCTCTTGAGTGCTGGATTCCAGGGGTGTGCCACCACACCTGATTGTGCAGTAGGACCGAGCTAAGGGTTTGGTGCATGCCGGGCAAGCACTCTACCAACTGAGCACCCATGCCTGGAGTTTATTAACGCAAACCGTGGACACGGGCTTCCTGTGTTCAAAGCGCTCTCTTCAGGGTCGGCAGAGGCGTCTACTGTGGCTCCTGTGGCTCTGCCAGCCACATGGTGGCTCTAGAGATGCTCCTAAGTGTATGTGGGGATTACGCTGGGTATCTGTGGGCATTTTATGAAAGGGGGTTTGACGTCCTGAGATTGAGCATCTGGAGGGGGGTCCAGGAACAGTCCTCTGTGGATTCTAGGGTCAAATACAAACAAGTGACCATTTAATAGTCCTGGGTCTTTCTCAGTGGTTACGTCGTGTGAAAATGCACACCAGTAAGGAGAGTCTGGTGTGTTCCTTTTATTTACTTCGTTTTGTGTGACTGTGAGTGTGTGCGTATGTGTGTGTGTGTGTGTGTGTGTGTGTGTGTGAGAGAGAGAGAGAGAGAGAGAGAGAGAGACAGAGAGAGACACAGAGACAAAAGCAGAGACAGACAGTGTGAGCAGGGTGTGGGGGTGATGTGTGCATGCCTAATGACACACTTGTGGAGGTCAGAGGACAACTTTGTGGTGTTGGTTCTCTCCTTCCACCATTATCCAGGTTCCCAGGAGTGAACTTGCCATCAGAGATCCATGGCAAGCACTTTTACCCCTTAAGCTATCTTGCCAACCCTGGAACATTATTTTTCACAACTGTAGAGTATTCCAGAAGCATGGTTGTACCATAATTAAGCTGAAGGTTTCTGTACTGATTGACATTCATTTTATCTCCCCTGCTCCACCCCTGCTTTAAACTACAGAAATGGGATGAAGATTAACTTCCTTGCACACACACATCCTCTTTGCACACACATGTTTGTGCACATGCATCCTCCTTGCACACACATCCTCTTTCCATACACATTCTCCTTACACACATTCTCCTTACACAGATATCCTGCTTGCACACATATCCTCACACACACCCTCACACACATAACCATCCTAACATACACATCCTCCTTGCACACACATATCCTCCTTGCACACACATCCTCCTTGCACACACAAATCCTCCTTGCATATACCATCCTCCTCACAAACACATATCTACCTTGCACACACGCCTTCTCCTTGCACACACATTCTTACACACATCCTCCTTGCACACACACATTTTCTGTGCATACACATATTCTCCTTACACAATATATCCTCCTTGCAACACATATCCTTACACACATATCCTTTCACACACATGTCCTCCTCACACACATATCGTTGCACACATGCATCCAACTTGCACACGTGTATCCTCCTTGCACACACATATCCTCCTTAGGTACCAGTCACGTATTTCTCTGGGGATAATAGAGGAATTGAGTATTGGGTCAAGAGGTTTGTGTATTTTAATTTTAATTAATAGCTACTGTCAGCTTGATTTCCCCCGAGGACAGGGCTCTCACCTTTGCCTCAGTAATTAGAGGATCTGCTTCCAGTCTCTAGCTGCTAGCGAGCCATCCTATTGGCGGGTAGGAAATCTAAAGTGAGACTCTTCATTACTTTAATTTGCATCTCCCTGAGTGTCACCCTGTGCAGCTTGTCATCTGAAGGCCGGTGGTTCACTCTCACTACCGTCTCTGTTCTTCTGCGCTCCTTTCTCCATCGGGTCATTTGTCCCTTCTTGCCCCCCCTACCTACTCTCTCCCAGCACAGACATCAACCCCCTTCTTGCTTTCTGCCCAGAAGTTATGTAGCCCAGGCAATGAACTCCCTGCTAACTTGTTGATGGTATCCTTGGCTGTACACAGTTCTGGCTCATTATGTGGTGAAGGCCCTATCTCTTCTGTTGTTGGAGAGCCCTGTGTTAGCTGAGGACTGACTTAACTCTTCATTTTCTAGAACTCAGAGAAGGCCCTGGGATAAACACTGCAGTTTGGGGTACACTGGGGGGGGGTCTTCAATGAGCTTGGCTCTCCTGGATTCTTAGAGCTGGCCTGATCAGCCCAGACAGCCAGGATTGTGGGGTTTGGGTGGGACTAAGGATTAGGAGCTGGTGGTCAGGGTGGACCACAAACATCACAGAGCGGGATGAGGGGCCCATACTGGATTCCAGTACCCATCAGAGTCGTCAAACCTCCAGAAGGGTCCCTGCCTGTCCTAGGTAATCCTGTCCCTACACTGTACCCAGGGGATGGCTTATATCCTCCAAACATAGGGCTGAGCTGAAGCTGCAGGAGTGAGGGCCAAGTGTGTCGGGTGTGTGTGTGCTGGGACAGGCCCTGGCAGATCAGGTGTGTGTGCTGGGGCAGGTCCTGGCAGGGACGCACAGGATGGGGGCTGGTAGACTGTCTTACTAGAGGAGTGCCAACATGGCAACAGGAAGAGGTAGGACTAGGGAGGCTTACTACCTTGCTGCACAAGCCAAACAGACTTTGATGCTTACCCGTTTGTGCCTTGAGGTGGGACCCTCTGGCCTTCTGTGGTTTTTAGGGTGTCTGGGGCTGCTGGGTCCTCTCGGCCGAGTGTTGAGGATGGGGTGTTTTTGTTCCCAAGGGTGTGTGCAGAATCAGAACCATGAGTCTATTTCAGTCCTGCCCCTCCCCCAAGGCATATTTCCATTCTCTTGATGAGGCGCACCTTGCAAGGGAGGTGGCTCACTCCTGATCATCAACAGACACATACACAACACGCACGTGGCGACATGGCTCTCGGGATGAGCTGTTCTCACCCTGGTCTCCTCCCCTCCGGTACCTGCAGCCAGCCAAGTGAGTGAGGGGACCAGATGTGGGGGGACCAGGAAAGGCATGGCTGCTGGGGACCCTGAGCTCCAGGACTCTGACTCTTGCCACTTCCCTGGAAACTCCCTTCTCGTCACCAGACCCCTGTTTTCTTTTCAAAAACAGCTTACACTGCATAGCTATTTTATCTGCTTATCTTTCTTACTCTGTTCACTAGACTGAAGACACCATAAGAGCCAGGACCAGAGGCTCAGTCTCTGCACCGTCCCAGCATCCACTGTGGCATCCAGCATGAAGTTGGTCGGTGCCCCCCGTCCATAGTGTACATGGTATAAAGTATGCAGTTTTCCTGTGTTGTTCATTTTTATCCTCTCTAGCAGAAAACGTTAATATCTACCTTTTTAGGCAAGAAATTTGGGTTCGGAGAAGTGGACACTTTGTTCCAGGTCACATGACTCTTCGGCGATGGGGGGTGGGGAAAAGGAGCTGAGGTTTTCCAAATGTTCAACAACCGCCTGGCTCTTACTGATCCGTGTTGTCATCCCACCAGCTTTGAAAACCAAGCCCTACGGAAGGGAGAGGAAACAGAAGTCCAGAGATGGGCATCGACCTGCCCTCAGCCACACAGCAGAGGATGGACAAGCTGAGCATGCAGTTTAGGCCTGGGTGAGCCCTGAGTGGCCCTCCTCACCAGTCACGATTTTTTATGGGTTGGTTCAGGACCCCATAATGGCTCTGGCATCCAGGGGCATGTGTAGGCACAAACAGAAGGGGACGCATCCCTGGCATGCACCCACGTGCAGACAGGCAGTGTGGCGAGGAGGGTGGATGGGGCCGCCCAAGGGTAGGCGGGCATCTTCCTTGGGTAGCAGCCCAGTGGCTCTGTCTGCCTGAGGAGGAGGAGGTGATGTTTTATGCATGGTTCCTAATTTTGCCCCGGCAGTCTCTGGCTATATTTAACCCCCATTAATCATTATTGCTAGCTCCCGAGGGACGAATCTCTGATTACTGTCATGAGCTTGAGGCACAAGGAAAAGCTGGTGCACACCAGCCGAGTCCTTTCCCCTGAATGTGTCTCTCATCCTCTCCTGTCTCTGCCATTGAGAAGCAAGGCTCCTAGCTGCTTTCACCCAGGGTTCCTGCTCCATGCATGTCACCTCATTGGCTGCCTTGGTGTCACCTGAGTCAGGGCCTGTCACTGTAGCCACCCCCACTTGGTGCCATAATACCTCCTTGTGTTTGTTATTTTCATTGCTGTGAAGCTTAAAGAAGGAAGGCTTCTTTTGGGTCACGGTTGGAGGGTGCACAGTCCCTTGTAGCGGGAAGGTGTGGAGGGAGACAGGAACATGAGGTGGCTGGTCACATCCATCTGTAGTCAGGAAGCAGGAAGTGCTGCAGCTCAGCTCACTTTGTCTTCTTAATTTACTCCCAGACTACTCCCGTCCCAGAGCACGGCAGTCCTGATATCTGCCTTCTCTCTGCAGACATGCCCAGAGGTGTGTTTTTATGGTGATTCTTAATCTATTTAAATTGAAAGAGGGGATGAAAATCTCATCGGACAGCATGGAGCCCAGGCAGCTCAGCAGGAAGGACAGCTTGTGTTTGGCAGCTCAAGAAAGGGGCGAGCTGAGCTCACTCAGGCCTGAGGTGGCGTGAGTGGGAAATGTCCTCTGTAGTCTTGGGTACTTGAGCACTTAGTTCTCCCTTGGTGGCTGTTGGTGGAGGTTTAGGAAGTGAGGTCTGGCTGGAGGAAGTCCATCCTAGGGCTGGGCTTTGAGAGGGCGTGGCCTCACCCAGCTTCCGGTTGGCTCTCCGCTTCCTGCTTGTGGTTGAGATGTGAGCGCTCAGCTCTCGGCTTCTGCACCAGGCTTGCCATCATGGCATGCAGCGTGCCGCATGCCTCGCAGCCATGAAAGACTTGTAACCTGCAGCAGTCTTAAGCCAAAATAAACCGTATCTGTAGGTCATTGTCTGTTGGCCCGTCCAACAGACATCTATTGCTGTGGTTTATAACAGCAACAGAAAAGTAAGTTAATACGGGCCCCTACTGTACGCCCATGCTCCCTCAGGGCTGCCTGGCCCCTATGCAATGATCTTGACCCTTCTCTTTATACAGGGCATCATGGGTACTTTTGATAGTCCACTTGACGCACTAGAAACACACAGTGGGGGGGGAGGCATGCTTCTGGTGTGTCTTGTGGTTATGTCCCAATCACTTACTGTGTTGGGTCCTGGATGGTAGAATAGTCGAGGCAGACAGCTGAACACAGCCGATAGCTTGGAGAAGGGTGGTTCTGGCCTCCCAGTATTGGAAGCCTGGTGCTCCTCTCTTTATGACTGCATAATACTTCCAGTCCCAAATAAAAAGACCAATGTTCTCAGATGATCCCTGATGCCTCTTATCAATGCCCACATTTCAGACAGCAGGCCAGGGCGGGGAGCAGAGAAAGGCTCTGATTCTCTCCAGCTCCCCCTCAGTCCCCACGAGCTGGGTCACACCCTAGGGTCACATTCCAGGACTTGCTTTGAGGGAGGTAGGGAACAGTTGCTGTTTTTTACATACCTGTACCTTTTCTCCGAACTACCTCTTAGGGCCCTCCTGAGGATTAAATAAAAATGTAGTAAAACATAACAGTGTTCACACATGTAAATCTCCTTCTATTTTTAGCTCTCCCTTCCCTGCCTTGCTTGGGACGGAGATGGGGAGCTTTGGTGACTCCAGGAAAGATTCAGAAGCAATAAACACGAGTGCTCTGAGAGTGAACGCTGCACACACAGAAAGCAGGGACCCACGATCCCGTCAGCTCCACCATGAAGCAGAAATTGAAACAGGGGCGTTGCGGCCCTTAGTGTGAGGTGTGTGTGACTCTTGGCACGTGGACCCTCTCAAGGACCCCATTGACCTTCTAGTGCAAGCTTTCTCTGTGACGGTGTTTGCCTCAGCAACAGATACAGGGAGAGATGGTTTCACAGCAGCCAGCTCCACCCTGCAGATGAACCCCCGCAATTCCGACCCTGCTTGCTGGCAGGAAACCCAGCACGGGTGCAGCCTGTGCTGTGTCTTTGTATCTTTGCATTGCATTTCATTCCCCTGACACCCGTTCCTGCCAGAGCTGAACCCCCCAAAACCCCTCTGGGGCTTTCAAAAGCTGAGTTGGTGCAGGAGGAGCCCAGCAGGCGGCTTCGCTGTGCTCTGTGGGGACCGTAGGGAGATGATGTCTCCTGGGGTCTCCTGGGGTGCAGATGCTGAAGTCAGCAGTGGAGCAGCAGGGCCTCTGCCCCCCCACAGCCATCTGGCAACTGAGCATGCTCAGATGGACTGCACTGGTTTGGTTCCTTGGGGATAAGGGAGAGAAGAATTAGGGAGGGTGGCTTCAGGTTGGTTTTGATTCGTGAAAGGTAGGGGAAGGTCATGTGTGTGCATGCCTGTATATGTATACATGTGTGTGCATGCCTGTATGTGTAGACATGTGTATAAATCCTGCCATAATGAATCCTGGAACTCTCAAGTTCATGCCTCCCATGGACCCAGGACCTGCTCTATGAGATCTCTTAGAGCCCATGTCGTCCCCACCTGTGATGCTGTGTCCTAGCTTGGAACATGACCCATGGAGAGTAGAGGTTCTCACCCCTCCTCCACCTATGGGCAGTTGATGGTTGGGGCATTTCCCTCAGTGGTGTGGCCACTACTCCTGTAAGTATTCCTGATGAAGTAATTGGGACACACATATGTACAACACACACACGCATTCAGATACAATGTGCTCACTACACACACTACATATATGCCACACACATGCACACATACATATGTGCACATACTACACATATACACCACACATGCATATGCTATACACACTACATATACCACACATATGCACACACTATACACCTATACATACCACACATATGTTTATACACACATGTACATACTATACATATACCACACACATGCACACACACAGGTACATACATACATATACCACACATATGCACACATTATACACACTACACACACCGCACACACCCACACACATGCACAGACTACACACACAACATATACCACACACACATGCACACACTGCACACACAACACATATACCACACACATATATACACACATGCACACACCACACACATACAACATATACTACACACACATGCACACACTATTCATACTACACACACTACACATATACTACACACACAAAACACATATACCACACTCATGCACACACCACATGCACACCACATCACACTACACTGCATACACTATATATACTACACATTTACCATATACACATGTGCACACACATGCATCACACTGCACACACTATACATATACTACACACACATACACACAAACACACACACAGCCTACACAAAAGGCATGGGGTTTGTCTCTCGTAGACAGATAAAAAGCAGAAACAGGACTTAATTGGTGACAAAAGGAGACTAATTGAGTGGGAGGGAACCAAGAGAGGTGACTAGGATAGAAACCTTTTAAGTACGAACATGCATGAAAATGTCATAAAATGTATTGTTATGTATAATTAGTATATGCTAATTTTAAAAAAAGTGGTCGTTCAGTGGAGAGTCCAGGCCACGCGCTGGAGCCGAGTTGGATGAGTCTGGGTTCTGCAGGTTTGGAACTGGGGCTTTGCACAGTGGCATCTGCAGACTCCTGCACTGAAGCAGCACCAGGCCAGCCCTGAGGTCTGGGGTGGTGGTGCGAGCTGAGCTGCCTGTGCTCAGGCCTGCTCTGGCACCTGGACATGGTGCTCCCTGCCAGCAAAAGTGCCTCTGTGCTCCCCACCAGATGTGGAATGTCTGTTTCTAGGGAGCCCTTGGTTCATGGAGGAAGCACAGATTTCCCACCAGGCAGTGGAGGAATGGGTGCCCTGGAGCCTTCTCCCCAGCAGGTGGACCTGGCCACAGCCTCTGAGACTCTGGTCCTTTTCCAGGCAGGGGCATTGCCTCCTCCTAAACCACTGTGACAGTTAGGGTGATGGTGGTGACAGCCCTTGGCACCTAGTAGCTGTTTGCTGCATAGGAGGAGCCTGTGTCTCCTAGGAGACCACAGCTGCCTGGGCTAAGACCCTTCTCCTGAGCACATCCGCTCCCAGGCATCCCCAGAATGTTCTGCGGAATCATCTGCAAGATGGAAATAGAGGTGTGGGTGGAGAACTTTCTCTGCTTGTCTAAGCCTTGTCTTTGATCCCCAGCACGCCAAGAGGGCAAGGAGGAGGCCTGAAGAGTTTCCTGGCGTCGGTTGGCTTCATGAAGTCCTAGCTTCTCCCAGGGAGATGGCGCTCATTTTGTTCACGTTTTACAGACATGAAGCCGCTGTCCTTTAAAAACCCTCTACATCTGTGTCACCAGTGACAGCTCATGTCATTCTGACATTTTTGTTTTGGACAAGGGCCTCTTGGGTTTTTCACTGAAAAATTTTAACTTTGTAAGCTGGGTGGGTGGCACACACCTTTAGTCCCAGCAATCGGGGTGCAGAGAAGGCAGAGCTCTTTGAGTGGGAGGCCAGCCTGGTCTACACAGCAAGTTTCAGGCTAGCCAGAGCTTCATAGAGCTGGTTCAAAACATAAACAAAAGAGGAAAACCCCAAAACATTTAACTTTCTCTCTCTCTCTCTCTCTCTCTCTCTCTCTCTCTCTCTCTCTCTCTCTCTCTTCTCTCTCTCTCTTTCTTTCTCCTCTCTCTTGTGTGTGTGTGGAAAGAGACAGACAGAGACAGAGGCATGTCTGCGCACACATGCTTGCACACACACGTAGGCCTGTGATTTTCTATCTTACCCGCTTTTGGATTCAGCTTGGAAATGGGTTTGTGAGCGTCTTTTCTCATTGTTTAATTTATGATGAGTCTATTTCATCCTTGTCATCTGCCTATAAAGCCACCAGACCACAGCCTCCAAGGTAGTGGTGGCTTTGAAAACCATTTCAATTTATGTAACCGTTTTAATGTGCTATTGTATGTTTAATTCTATATAACTGTGTGGATCTGTGTGTGGGTATGTTTGCCTGAATGTAGAGGCTGGAAGAGGGCCTGTAACTCTGTGGTGCTGGAATTACAGGCAAGTGTGAGTCCCCTGTTCTGTGTGTGTCTGGAAAATGAACCCTGGGGCTCTGCAAGAGTAGCAGATGCTCTTAACCATGGAGCCAATTCCCCCACCCTGGCTTATACAAACAAACAAACAAACAAACAAACAACAGACAACAAAAGGCCCCCCAAACCAAAAACCCAAAACAAAACAAACGCTCCACAATACTGGTGGCATTTAGCATATTTCCTGTCAAAAGGCCTCGTGCTGTCCATGGTCCTGGAAGGCTTCTCTGGGTGGCCACCATGGAGTACAGCTGCACTCTGTCTTCCTAGTGACCTCTGTGTCAGGTAGCTTTCTGCCACTCTGGAGGATGCAATGCAGCTGGTGTTGTCCTATTGAGAGTGCTATATAGGAAGTTGCTCACTTCAGAGTGGTCAGGGAGCAGAGAGGAGAAAAGGAGAGACCAGGGTTCCCCGATGTCCTCCAAGGACACATCCCAGTGACCAAAGAATGCACAGCTGGTCCCTGCCCCTAGGAGGCATTGCAGTGTGGGTGGGAAGACCAGGTTTAAACACATGGACCTTTGAGAGATACCTGGGGAAGCAGTGCAGGCGGGTGGGGGACAGTGGCTCAGCACCTATGCGCCTCACTGTCCTGATGTGGTCAGGGTTAGTGGCCACCCATGTTAAAATTTGTCCAGAAGAGTATGAAGAGATTTGCACACCACTTCTTAGCATTACAGGGGGTTTTCAAATAGCAGTGGCTAAAATCCGGATATGGGGCACATGCCTCAAAACCTAGCAATTGGAAGTAGAGGCAAGAGTATTGTGAGTTCGAGGCCACCCTGGGGCGTGTAGTGAGACTCAGTCTCAGAAACCCTTCCAAGGGGTTAGGGAGATGGCGTAGCAAGTGAAGTGCTTGGTAGAAAAAAAAACGCGAGGCTCTAAGTTCACGCCCTCAGGCATCCTTGTAAAAAGCTGGGTGGTGGTAATATAGCCTGTAACTCAGGTGGGCGGGGCAGGGTGGGGCAGGGCGGGGCAGGCGGAGAAATGTCTGGGACAGGCTGGTCAGCTGGCCTTTCTCAATGGGTGAGCTCCAGTCCCTGGCTCAAGAAAGTAAGGTAAAGACACCGGATGGCCTCTATGCACCCCACTCCCATCAAAACAAACAAACCAAGGATGTCTGTTTGGGCTCCCAAGGAGTGAGGTCACACTTGTTCCCAAATGGCTCCCCAGAGCCCAAGGTCAGAGTTCAGCTCTGCTAGACTCCTGAGCTACACCTTTTGGATTTTCGTCTTCCTTTTTATTCATTTAAATTACATTTGTTTGTTTATTTAGTATTGATTTAGTGTGCGTCTAGGTGTGGGGGCACACAGGTGCAGCCGTGGGAGTTGAAGTCCTTCGTGAATGTGTATTATCGACATGAGCACAGTTGTGCCAAGGACCCCAGTGCCTCAGACTCATGGGAATGGCAAAGCCTTCCCCTGTGAGTAGACACCTCAGGTGTGAATGGCTGCTTCTCATTGGCCCCCCTCCCTAACTCCAGCTCTTCTCTCTGTCCCTGCTTCTGCTTCCTCACCCCTCCCTCTTTCTCTGTCCTAACCCCTTTCTCCTTCTGTGACCTAGATACACACATTTAAATCTGGGCTCCAGGTTAGAGAGAGAGCTTGTGACATTTGTCTTTCCGAGTCTGGCTTAATTTACATAAAGTTCTCCCGTGCATCCATTCCCCGGTAAGTGCTGTGACTTCGTTTTTTCTTTATGGCGACCTAGCATTCCATTGCGTACGCAGACCAGGATTTCTTTAACCGTTCGTCTGTCGATGGCTGTCAGAGCTGGTTCCGTTTGCTAGCTATTGTGAATATAGCAATGATCAATGATCACAGATGATCAGGTCTCTCTCTGTGGTGAGCGGACTTAGTCCTTTGGAGCTGTAGTTGGGTAGCTATTGTAGTTAGGTTTTTTTCCCTTTCCTTTTTCTTTTTCTTTTGTCGAACCGCCATGCTGATTTCCGCTGTGGCTATTCAAGTCTACAGTCCCACCAGCTGCTGCTTTCATCACGAACCCTGCTGGCCACCTCCTCCTCAACTCTCAGTGAGGCCTCCTGTCCCTCACTTGCCCTTTCCTGGGCCTAGGTTCCAGATGGCTCTGCCCTACTGATTATGACACGTGCCTTTGACTTTGGTGCGTCCACTCTGGCCTCTGGGCAGCTGGCTAAAGGCCGTTGAACTCCACCTCCTTTTCTCCTCATCCAAGGCTGCCAGGTTCTTATTAGCCCTGTTTACACGGCCAGGATGTCGAGCGATTAATTTTTAATGGCTTGGTTTATTGGATGTTTGAACGGTTTATTGAGTAATTCCCACATCTAAGTGATTAATTCCCTAGAGTTCAGAATGACTGGTTAGTTTTACATTAATCAGGGTTTCTGAATGCCAGGAGACAATCAATCCATCCTTCCTGCCAGGGAGAGTCGGGGGTAGAGCACCTCAGGCACAATGAGGTTAAAGAAGAGAGTAATTAAAACCCATTCCCTCATGCAAATTTGATGACACGCTCGCTCGCATCTCCCCCTCCCCCTCCTGACTTTGCTCCTCTTTTCTCTGTTCCTTTGAAGGCAGGTACTTCCAGGAAGTTCTATGTCACCTGGGCCTTCACTGGTAGGAAAGCCCTGTTGTGTGCTCCCCAGAGCTGGGAGTAGATTCCACTGAGGCCTCTGGAGGACTGTGGAACCTAGGAGGCCAACTGCAGGGCTCTGACCTCTCTGATCCTTGCCTTGGCTCCTTGAAGTCCTTCATGAATGTGTATTATCAACATGAGCACAGTTGTGCCAAGGACCCCAGTGCCTCAGACTCATGGGAATGGCAAAACCTTCCCCTGTGAGTAGACACCCCAGGTGTGAACGGCTGCTTCTCATTGGCCCCCCCTCCCTGACTCTAGCTCTTCTCTCAGTCCCAAGGGGTTCTCTGGTCTTCAAGGGGTTGCATCCAGTCTGGCCTCAGGACAGAATACCTGGCTACACTTTGGGGGAAGGACAATACCTAGGAGGTCCTGGGGACTCCCTAGGGGAGGTCTGTGGTGGGGCTTTACCTCCTGGCCCAAGAGCCCCACCGCTTTGTTCCTGGTGAGAGAGGGGGCTAGGGTGGGAGGATGTTCCTTCTTTACCTGCCCCAGCTTCCAAAGGTGGCCTATATTCATTGTTCCTGGTCCAGCTTTTCCTCTGGGCTTTTCTGAATCCAATGGTCAAGAAATTTTGTGCCGCCTGCAAACCCACAAGTGTCATTCCTTCAATCATGTAACCCAACACAGTCAAAAGTTTCGGGGTTTGGGTTCCAAGCAATTTTACACCGTTAATAAGAGGTGGATGGTGTGGCCAGGCTCTTCAGTTTATATCCTGGCCCTTCACTAGCTAGCTAGCTGAGGGGACTTGGGGACATCTAACCATGACTTGCTTTCCTTAGATGTTAGCCAGATGTCACTAACGGGGTCCCTTGCAGAAATGTACTGGGGAAGTCAGGAGATGGGTGTGTGGTTCGGGGACTCCACAGCTCTGCGGTGACTTTCAACTGGGAAGGGAGTCAGAGGGTGGAGTGCCTCTGCCCAGTGGTCTGACTTCAGTGGAGCGTGGGCCAGGAGCTGGTAGGTGAGAACTCGCTTGCAGGATGATGAGGGTCACAGCTGGCTGGCATCCTCTGCAGAGCCTGTGTGGGAGATGCTGTGTTCACCGTCTTATTTTGTTCCCATTCAGAGGAGGGAACCTTCCTTTTTCTACTAGGACATGTTGGCTATCCAGGTTTTGTAGACTCTAGTTATTGGGTAAAGACAATTCCCTGCATCTTGAACTTTATCTACTCATCGTTTATATCTTTGGGGATGGTTATGTGATTTTTTTTTCTCTTCCCTTCATGTTAGTGGGTTGATTTATATTGATTTCGGAGGTTGAACCAGCCTTGAATTCCTGGGATAAAGTCTGCATTTACTATCAATTACACCTTTTGTTGACTGCTGGGTTTGCTAAAATTTTAACAGACATCATCTTATAACCATCTCCATGAATGCACCTGGCCTGCGGTTTTCCTTATTTTCTCCCCTTTTTCTCTTTTCCTTTAAATCTAGGTCAGAAAGATGACGTCCTGGCAAAGTAGTTGGAATATTAATCACCCCCACTTCAGATTTCTGGCTAAGGGTCTCGATAGCTGTATCATTTCTTCTTTCAATGCTTAGTAGGAAATTATCCAGAGAGATCACGTGGGCTCAGAGTTTGGGAGTTCCAAAGGAAAAGGTCACTTTTGCCCGCATTGCCAGGCAAGCAGGCGCCCTGTTGTGTTTAACCTTTCCTGCTTGTGGTTCAGTCCTGAATCAGCCCTGTGGTCCCCTCTTTCTTGATCCTGTTCTACATGTGTCAGTTTTTGTTGATCTTGTCGAGTATTTTATATTGACAGGACTGCTGGGCACCTGCTTTGGTTGAAATGATCTTGTTACTTTTTAACTGCTTTCTTTGGGTTATGTACCCCTGCGTATGCGTGGGCGTGCACAGGAAGATCAGAGGAGGGCACTGTGTGTTCCTGTCTGTCAATCTCTGCAATGTCCCCTGCAACAACATCTGTCTCTGAGCCTTGATGGTGAGACGGTGGCCACTCAGCCTTAGTGACCCTCCTGTCTCCATGCCCCCACCGTACTGAGGTTACTGACATACTTGTGGCGTGCCTGGCTTTCTATGTGACAACCGGGAATTGAACTCAGGACCTCATGGTTGAGCAGCCAGTGCTCCCA
The DNA here is from genome assembly GCA_021653895.1 of Mastomys natalensis. NCBI lineage: Eukaryota > Metazoa > Chordata > Mammalia > Rodentia > Muridae > Mastomys > Mastomys natalensis. Next base: position 444,078 of record JAJTUV010000601.1, on the reverse strand, counting down.
CTGAGCCATCTCCTTGCTGACCTCAGCCACCATCAGTGACTTAGGTGACAGTCACTAGCCAAGGCCACCTTCCTACACACCTCCCATCAACTTGTATCTTGCCACGTCTGACCTGCTTTCTCGGCTGACTCTGGAGTCAGACCTTAGCTCACTTGCCGTTGGTTCCCACTGGGAATCTTTAAAGGCTGGCCCCTTTAGAGGCTCTCAAGCCCTGCTAAGGCATCAATGCCCTCCTTCATGCTGTGGCCTCTCGTGGGACGCGCCTTCACTGTAGGCCTTTCCCTTGTAGTTCTTTGAACAGAATGCTATTGCAGGTCTGCTCAGACATCACCCTGCAGTCACTCTTTCCTGGCCTCCTTCTGGTGTCCCATCGTTGTGAAGTGAAGTAGCCGGATTGTCTGGCGGCCTCTTGGAGTAGATGTTTAGGGACAGCCATTTCTTAGGGCTTTGCCGGAAAAACCCATTGTGAAGATCTGGACTGTGTCCCTGTCTCAGTGTAGCTCTGTGGAGCCAACTGAGTCGTCTTATGGTCACAGTCTGATCAGGAGTGTCCCGCCTCTCACCTTTGTCCTCAGGCTGAACTGGTGGGGCCACCAGCCTGGATGCCCTGTCTCCTTGTCAACCCCATCAAAATATTTTTCCTGGTCTTGAGATAGTTTCATGTAGCCCAGGGTAGCCTCAAACTTTCCATGTAGCCAAGGCTGGCTTTGAGTTACTAATGCCCTCTATGTTGGCTGGCAAGTGCCCAGGAAGGATTTTGGTTGACAGCGGAGGCACGCGTTGACTCTGCCAGCCTCTTCTAGGAGCCCACGTGCCAGGCCGGGGAAGCAGTTTACCAGGCTTCTGCTGAGCGGGGGAGGGTGGCAGTAGCAGAACTCATCCGGATGTCATCCTGGCACCCCATTGATGACTTCTCTGTCATTGTGGCTGATTCCGTGTAGGACTCCATCACTCAGCCTGTCAATTGGTGAAAACAGGCCATCCCGTGCCCGCCTCCCAGCTCTGCCTGTGATGTCAGAGCTCCTTAGTGGCAGGGAAACCTCCTGTCTACCTGAAGGCGGTGACAGCAGGAGCCACTGAGCAGAGCCTGAAGATGACTGTAGTTCTGGGAGATGACGGGCAGAGGTGACATCTTCTGGGAAGGAAGTTGGCTTTGTAGCTGGTGGGCAACAGCCTAAGGCTCTGCTGTTCTGACTTCCTGGTGGCATCTCCTGTGGGAAGTGCCTGTGTCCAAGCTTAGGTCATTGCCTGTGTGACAGTCTTTTTTTCTATTCATGGTGTCCCCATATCTACTCTGGTTTTTCTAAACCACTTGTGTGTGAGTGCGTGTGGCCTCGTGTGTGTGTGTGTGTGTGTGTGTGTGTGTGTGTGTGCATATGTGCATGTGTCTGTGCATGTGTGTGCATGTGTGTGCACGTGTGTGCATGTGTGTATGTGTGTGTGAGTGTATATGTGTATGTGAGTGTGTGTATGTGTGTGCATGAGTATGTGTGTGTGTGCATGAGTATGTATATGTGTGTGTGTGTATATGTGCATGTGTCTGTGCATGTGTGTGCATGTGTGTATGTGTGTGTGAGTGTGTATGTGTATGTGAGTGTGCGTATGTGTATTTGCATGAGTATGTGTGTGTGTGCATGAGTATGTATATGTGTGTGTGTGTGCATGTGTGCTTGTGTGCATGCATGTGTGTGCATGTGTGTATGTGTGTGTGAGTGTGTATGTGTATGTGAGTGTGCGTATGTGTGTGTGTGCATGAATATGTGTGTGTGTGCATGAGTATGTGTGTGTGTGCATGAGTATGTATATGTGTGTGTGTGTCATGTGTGCTTGTGTGCATGCATGTGTGTGTGTATGTGCCCCTGTCAGTCTGTGTGTGTATGTCCGTATGCCTGTACGTGTGTGCATGTGTATACATAGGGGCGTTTAGGCCAGAGGTCAACATGGATTGTTCCTCAGTCATTCTCAGCCTTACTTTTTGAAGCAGGGTTTCTCACTGTACCAGGAGCTAACCAATTAGGCTGCCTGTCCAGTGAGTTCCCAGGATCCCCCTGCCTCAACCTCCTCAGGGAAGGTAATAAAGATATACAGTTCTATATCCAGGTTTTTCCTAATGTGCTGGGGACCCAAACGCCAGCCTTCATGTTTGCAAGGTTAACACACGACCCACAGCTGTCTCTCCAGCCTGTCTTCATCAGTAACAGAATAAAACCCTTGAAAGGAGCGCTATAGCCAGGCATCTTTGCGCCTATGTAGCCCTGGTGTTTTGGAGGTGGAAGGATCAGGAGGGTGTGGGGCCCTCTTTCCTCAGATACCACACTGACTAGTCAAGGCATTTTTACCGGAATTCTGGAAGCCAGGCTGTGGTGACAGCTGCCTCTTGGTCACAGGGTGCTCACTGTCTCACTGAGGAGGGAGTGTCCACAGCTTGCTAACTAGCTTTTGCTGACCAGCTCTCCACTCTGACACAAACCCAGTCTCTCCTGCCTGGCCTTCAGGCCTGGTGTGGGCTTAATCTTGACCATAATTTTGGGAAAGTCATTTCAGTCGGGCCATGGCTCAGTGTCCTCTCTGTAAAGTGGACATGGTGAAATCTGCCTCTGAGGCTGTGGTAGAGATGGGCTCACCAGTCAGGTCAAAGCATGTGAAACCAGCAGTGTGTGAGTGATTTTAGCCAGCACATACGAGAATGTTCCTCCTAACATTGGATATAAAGCATGGACTCTGGAAGTAGTGATGTAGCCCTCCCCGCCCTCCCCGCCCCTCCCCGCCCCTCCCCACCCCTCCCCACCCCTCCCTGCCCCTCCCCCCTCATCCCCCCCTCCCCTCCCCCCTCCTCCCCCCCCTCCCCGCCCCTCCCGCCCCTCCCTGCCCCTCCCTGCCCCTCCCTGCCCCTTCACACCCCTCCACGTCCCTCTCCCCGCTCCTCCTTCTTGTCTCCTGCTATGTGTCCTCCCCTACTCCTCTTCCCTTTCTCCCTCCATTCCATCTCTTCTTTTTTCTCTTCTTTCTACATCCTATTCATCTCCTCCTCCTTCTCCATCTTCATGTCCTCCTCCATCTCTACTTCCTTCTCTTTTCTTCCATCTCTTCCTCCCATTCCTTCTCTTCTCTCCCCCTTCTCTTCTTAATTCTTCTTCTCATCTTCCTCCTGTGCTTCCTCCTCCTCTTCTCCTTCCTGTTCATTATCACCAGAGTTACTCCCTGCTCTCACTATGACATCATCCCCCAGGCTGCTCTCACTATGACATCATCCTCCAGGCTGCTGTTTCAGATGTCTAATGTTCTGTGGTCAGACAGCCAGTGTTAGCCAGGCACTTCTGTGTGACAAACTTCTTGAGGGATCTGCCAAGAGGATGTGCCTCGGGCATTGCTGGTGTGGCGCTGATGTGGGGGTGCCATGATAGGCATGCATACAGTGTGAAGGAAGAGCCTCGGGGGCAGGCCTGCGGTGGGCAGCATAGATCAGGGCTGCACAGGGGCCTTTGGGATGGACAAGCCTGGAATGAAGCCCAAGGTTTGAGTCTGAGGTAGAGGGTGTGAAGCAGGCTGCCGTGATCGAGGAAGATTCCACAAGTCACTGCCCGGGCTTGATAGCCACCCACTCCAGGCGGTTCGTGAGCCTCACATTCAATGAAAGATTGTCTCAAAATATAAAGTAGAGCAATAGAGGATGCCGACCTCAGCCCTCCACGCCCTCACACACAGACACACATACGCATGCAACATATGTACACACAAAGCTCAAACACACTACCTGAACCAATTGGGTGGCACATGAGGTCCTCTAGGCTCACAAAAACATGCCCACACATACAGCATGTACACACATATACACACCCACACATATACACGCACATACAACATGTACATACACACTCCCACACATCTGCTCACACGCACGGACACACACATGCACACAAATGCACAGGGATACATATATACACATGCACACATACACACATATACATGCAAACACATACACACTCACACACATACACATGCACACACAGACAGCTACATGCATCATACATGCTCAAAACCCAACATACAGCACCTTAGCACCTCTGTGTCTCAGACAGTGCTTAGCGTGCATTTGCTTCACCCTGTCTGTGCTGGTCAGCGTGGCTGTCCACACAGTTGGACTTTTATAGCAAATGCTTACAAACCCCCAGCTGGACTGGACTCGAGGCTCCTAGGAACTCTTGCCAGTCACCAGGGAAGCCACATCTGAGCTTCTGTTTGCTAGCAGAGGATATGAGCTGAGCACAGTGGGGTGTCATGGATGAGAGGGGGTGGGTAGGGAATGAGGTGTGACCACTGTCATAATCAGCAGCGGAGTGAGAGGAGTCACACCAGGCCTGGGCGTCAACTCTGCCTAGGGACCTGGGACAATGTCTTTATTTCTGCATGTCAAGATCCAGGACCATACCCCAGCTAGGGGCGTGGAAGGGTTTAAACTGGTTTTAAAAATGGGCCCAGTGAGTTTGCCAAACTCGGAAATGTCAGCCTGACAGTTCTGCCTTGGCATTTAGCAGACATCTAAGGAAGGGAGCGGGGCTCGGCATCCCGACAGGCTCCCTTCTTGCTTCTTCTACTTACTGGTACAGTGGTGACTGCCCTACACCTGTTCCTTCTTGGACGGCGTTCTTCCAGCTACGATGGCAGTGGACTGGATGCTGCATGTATGGCTCTGACTAGATTCCATCTGGCTGCTTCCCCAGATGCACACGGGGCCGGCAGCCCCAGCAGCTGGATCACCCATCACCATCACCCAAACGGTCTTCTGAAAGGCCAGAGTCAGACAAGCTCTGAGAACAGCTTCAGCCCCTATTGGGATGTTCTAGACCCTTCCCTACCTCACCCTTACAGTGCGAGCCCCACAGGTCTGTGCCAGTGCCCCCGGTATCCTGAGAGTGTCCTCCAAGAACCCAGCATGAGTATTTGCTGAGCCACTTGTAGGGATCAAGTATGTAGTTTGTTCTTGGGAGACACAGGAGAGAGCCTGCTTTGGGGTTGGCAACCAGTGTGTCATCTCTCCCTGTGCAGATCATGTCTGAGTCACTATACATGTCCTTGCTGCTTCTGTGACCAGCTAGAGATGACCCTGTATGCCTCGTGCATGCTAAACCGAATGGTTCGGACTCTGGCTGTGGCCTGACTCATGCACAGTTCTTCTTCTATCGGGGCTGTTTCCTGCCCTCCTGCAGGAAGACCCTGGAGTTCACCAGGCAGTTCCTGGGACCTATGACTCTCCCAACCTGTACGAGATGAATGTGACTGCTGAGATACGGATGCATCTGTGCTATGTGCCAGACTGGATGCAGGCCCAGCACTTCCACATACAACTGAGTGGCCACCCAGGTGAGTTCTCCTACCAGCTTCTGGATGGCACCCCCATGGAGCTTGACTGCCTGTAGGTCATGGGCCCTCTATATGTTCTTCAGTCTGCGGGCACTCGGGATGCCAGTTCTCAGCATCTTCCAGGCCACAGTAGATTCTGTCAGGGTCTTTGAGATCCCCAGGCTTCAGGTGCTCTTGTCTTATGTGGTAGTCCGTTGAGGGAACGGCCTGTATCCTGGCTTCACTGAGAACCTGTACAACAAGCTGTGCTTGAGAGACTTCTCCCATGACGAGATCAGAGCTGGAGTGGTGGTGGCTGGAATTTCAGTGTGTGATTGCACGGATCCACTTCTCCCCAGTAGAGATCTGAGAGAGAGAGCGCTCTATAGAGAAGGGAGGAAGCTGCGACCTGTCAGCCACCCCTAGGGACTCACTCTTGTCACACGTGCACTTCAGAGAGCTGGAGTGTCATTTGTGGCTTTTGAACTCTGAGGCCCTGAAGATATGTTGGGTCTGTGGTTTCATCATGTGTCAAGAGCGGGATTTGACTCAAGCAAGGAGGCAGCTGTCATTGGAAGCCTCCAGAGATCCGTTTTTCTGAGGCAGGTGACACTGGACAGGTGCCCATTGCTGCCTCCATGACTGGCACTCGCTTGGCCTTTGCCAACATCTTCCTCATTTCCTTCCGTTCACTGTTGAGTGGGCAGTGACTGGGGTAGGAAGGGCGGGGGGGACTTCTAAGGTCCCTGACTCTTTTGTTATGGGAATTGAGGGGTGAGGTTGGAAGACCTGCTAGTAAGGTTATAGTCCACCATGTCTGGATAAGCTCTCTGGGCTCGGCACAAAACAGAGGATTCCCATCTCACTGGGGCTTCTCCTTCTCTACCTCATCTCATCTGGAGAGTGTCTGTGAGCACAGGTGCCTGGCCTCTAGAGGATGACCTGGCAGAGCTTCCGTGAGTGCTACATAGTTCTGCACATAAGTTCTGCTCAGCCCTTCCTGCCGTGTGATCATTAGGTTCCGTGGTAGGAAAAATTAGCCTTCCTGCCTGTAACCCCCAAAACCCTCTGGGAAAGTCCCATAGCCTGTGGCCAGATAACAGGCTCAACTTCCTTTCTTCCCGATAGAAACCTGCCTACAGGTTGTTGGAATTCTTCTTTGAGTAAATGAAGTATTCCCACCCTAGTCAATAATGTTTATCCACCCTGAAAATCCTGACCCACTCTTCAAGATCTATACAGCCCTTGTTCACCCTGAATAAAATTGAACCGTCTCACTGAAGCTGATCCTGGAAGTTAATTCATCAGGACTCTCTGCTGTCTGATCACCCCTGCCCAACCCCACCCCCCATGCCCTGGCACCAGACAGCCTCCCAGAAAGGGGAGACTCACAGGAGGGGACAGTTGACATTTCTAGTTCCTTAGCCCCTTCTGGTCAGGGTAGCCCTCCCTGGTGCGAGGCTCCCATCCATATTGGGGCTTGTTTCATACTTTATATATTGAAATAAACCAGGAGCCTTGCTGGCTCCTCTGGTGGATGATGGGTTGAGAGGCAGCATCTAAGCTTGGCTGTGGAACTTACGTTGTTTCTGAGGAGCCCGGGGCTATGGAGGAAAACTACGAATGGGCACTGTGTGTTAGGTAGCATGACAGGCACGGGCTTTGATGTAAAAGATGGGTTCCTGGTGGGTAAATTCTAGACTCTTCAAGGGTGTTCGCATCTGAGAGTATTCGAGCTCCTCAGATGAAATGGTATGGTGTACCTCGCTTTATGCATGCAAGCTCCATCCTCCTGCGAAGTCAAAATAATCTGGAGTGACTGATAATGCAGTGTGAGTCGCTGTACTGTCTAGGGAGCAAGAAAGAGGCCTGCCTGTGTTGCCTGTAAAAAGGAATTCTAAGAATTTTCTGAGCCCCTGATGAGGGGAACCTAGGATATAGGGACCACAGGGATCTTGCTCCATGGAAGGTGTAATAGAGTCATGTAACAGGATGGCGTGATCTGGGCTGGAAGTGCGGTGGCTACCTCTGGTGGGGTGGGCTGGGCAGAGACTCCTACACACATCCTTCCTCATACATTGTTCCTTGGTAGTATACCAGGGGTTGCATGACTTCTGACAGGTTCAGTGTGCCCTGAGTGTTAGCCCATCCCGAATGAGCCCATGGGCATCGGAAGACCCACAGGAGGCTGGAAATTCTTAGGGATGGCAGGGTAAGCTGAAGGAAGAAGACCTGTAAGCATGGAGACCTGAGTGTGATCCCTAGAACCAGATGGTGGCACATGCTTGTGGCCCCAGGGGTGGGAGGCAGAGATAGGCAGACTCCAGGAGCTGGCTGGCCAGCCACGTGAACTTTAGGCTCAATGTGATAGAGGAAGACACCCAGCATCAGTCTGAGGCCCACACACCTGCACTCATGGTCACACACACCTGCACACACATTTGAATGCCTGCACAGACATGTACACACCTGCACGTTCGTGCACACACCACAGAGATGGCGAATAGGGAGGTACTGGGTAGATTCTATGTTCTTACTTCCCTTAACACAAGAAGATTCCATTGCATCCAGCCATGGAGTTTGGGGACGCTTGTTACAGCAGCCATTTTGCTTACTGACCAATACAGAGACAGAAGCTATAAGTAGTTTGTTTTTCCTGCTGAGATGGCAGCCCTATACTTGAACCCAGCCCGGGCTGCCTAGCCCTTGAATCGAGTCTTTCTGGAAGGGGCTTTCGACTGCTAGCATTAGAATATGTGAATGACTTGTGTAGTAGTTGTGACGGAATCTTGAGGAAGCTTCAGGCACAGGCGGGAGAGCTGGTGGGTAAGGGGGTTTCACTCACCATATGTTTGAACACATGAGACATAGTTGCTCAACTGCAACTTTTGCTCCAAACTTGAGCCACTAGAAGTCCCTGGAGGGAAGGAGAGGGAGCCTAAGACATTGATTCTTGGACAGAACAGGTTAGCACTGCCTGGCACAAGCTCCAGGTTAGCCAGTGGTCAGCTGAGCTAATAGAGGTGAGCTGCGGGGTGAGAGAGTAAACTCCCCTCTCAGAGCCGGGCTTGTGCTATGCTAATGTGAGAGGAGACAGCTCCTTCTGAAAACAGTTACTGACGCATGCCCACAGGGCTGGCTGTAGCTCAGTTGGTAGAGTGCTAGCATGCACAAAGCTCTGGGTTCAATTCCCCGCACTGCATAAACTGGATGTGGTGCTGTATACCCGTAATCCCAGCACTCAGTAGGTGGAGCTAGGAGGCTCAGGAGTTCAAGGTCATTCTCAGCTACATAGAAAGTTCAAAGCCAGCCTGGGCTATGTGAGACCCTGCCTCAGAAAACCATGACTGCAAATGTTACAGTGTGATGAGTGCCTTTGTTATTAGAAGCGATTAATATCAATTGTGGCTGCCACCGCCTGGCCAGCGTTGCAGGGAGAGCGATATCTATGGACTACCATATGCTCTGAAATGAGTGACATTTATCCTCATTTTCAAACAAGAAAGCTGTCAACATAGGAGCTTACACCCAAGCCTGAAGCCAATCACAAACAGTTCCTTAGGAATGGTCTTGGCATTCCTAGAAAGCTCGCCCCGCCATGCTGAAACAGACTCGTGTCCAGGATGGCGGTCTATACCTCAAAGGAATCCTCCTGCCTTTCCTTTAGCTTAGTAGATGCTGTAGACATTGTCTTGAAATAGTTACAGGCGTTCCACACGTCACAGCTATACTCCCTGAAGGATCGTGAAGGGTGGCAGTGTGTCCGTGTGTGAGCCCCAAAAGACCACCAAGGAGCCGATTCGATGCAGTTGCACTAGGGTCTTTTTATTCAGGCTCGGGCTTGGGCTCACGGCTGACCCTGACAGAGCAGTCGGCAAGCATTTATAGAGGTGAGCAAACAAGCAAGGGGGTTTCTAGCCTGGCACACATCTGATTGGGGGGCTATTAAGAATTGTGTTGCCCTTTAAAATAATTGGCTGATGCTGGGAGCCAAACCATAAACTTAACTTCTGCTTTCCTCCTGATTAGTGGTTGTTAGGAAGTGAACTGGCCAGGCACAGGTTTGCTTGGGAGTAACCTAGAAACTGGTGCTAGATGCCGGCTTGTTGGGGGAGTGACCTGGAAATTGGTGTTAGGTACCGGCTTGTTTGTTAACTTGAGTTAACCTTAGGCCAGCTTCTCTAAGATGGAATCTGAACCCAAGATTTGGTCTCTCAGAAGGAGTGTGTCACTGGGTTTATATTACTTAAAAGAAGAAGAAGTTCACAGGTGTTGAGTGAGTTGGTTCTCTCAGCATCTGTTCATGGGCCTTTCAATTCTTTAGGGGCCTGACAGAGGTAGACCATGACATTTTCCTAGGCTTGGGTAAAAGTTGCTTTGGGTGGTAGCTGAGGTATTATAGTTTCCTTTCTGTTGTGATAAGGTACTCTAGCCTAAAGCAGTTTAAGGAGGGAAGTATTTATTTGGATTTGTATTTTCAGGTCATGGTCCATCACTTAGGGAAGTCAGGGTAGAGATCAAGGCAAGAATGCTACTTTTCATTTGCTGACAGGCTCTCGCCCTGCTAGCTCTCTTATACAGCTCAGGACCGCCTGCCTAGGGATTGGCACCACCCATAGTGGTCGTACCTCTTACTTCAATCTGCAGCTTTCCACAGACACACCCCAGGCCAGTCTGATGTACACAACTCCTCAAACAGTCTTAGACTCAGGTAACCCTAAGCTGTGTCAAGTTGACAATTAAAGCTCCCTAGACACTCCTTGACCTCATGAGCAGGGATGTCACCCTCTGCTGTATTTGTTGTGCACCTGAGCCTCCAAGGGCAGAAGGCAAGAAACTCAGACCTGAGTGGTGGGAGAGGAGATCGGAGAAGATGGACAGGGGGTGTTTTTCTTATTTGTCTCTGGGCACCTGCTATCGGAACCCGTTTTCTCATTTGATTCAGAGTGTAACATTTAACCTTTCTGTTCGAGCATCCACTCCGGCTGCCTGGAGTGCAATTACCAACTTTCCTATGCCTGCTCCCAGAAAGCTTTTAAACCTCCCTGGTCTGGTTACCATCTCTCTCTCCTCCGACTCTCCAATTAAATTAAAAATAGCAACAACGCAGGGCTGCGCAGGGCCATCAACCTCCGCCAAGCTGCCATCACACCCAGCCTGGTGGGGCGGTGTGTGGTGCCCAGAACATGTCTACCAGTTCCAGCAATGCCTGGCAGCTGCTCCAAACTGGGGGAGGTTTATGCTCTATGGGGGCCCAGGGCTGCCTGCCAGGACAGCCAGGTGCAGGGGTGGGAGGCGGGGTCCTGGCAGCTGGGAAGGGGGTGCATAGGGCAGGAAGGGGGATAAAAGAAAGCAGTGGGCACCCTGGAACTTGTCTTTAATGGGTTTGGACATCCAGGACCTGGAGGTGTTCCCGGTGGAAGCTTTTGGTTCTGCTGATGCTGGGCGCTGAGCTAGCAGTGGCACCAATTACCTGTTGGAGCTTTAGGGACCTCTCCTGAGATTAGCAGGTGGAAAGGTGAGTTAGCACCCAGGTTCTAAGCCAGCTACTGAGTTGGAATCCCTGTCCCACTGCTTTCCAGCTCTGCCAGCCTCCCTGTGCCTCAGTTTCCTCATCTGCAACAGGGGTGTCCTAAGGATGCCTCCTTTAGAGTAGTTGTGATTACTATGGTCTTTAATGAGTCCACACTCTATAAAGCACTTAGCCAGTGCTGGGTACAGTGAGGGTCTTTGTAGGAGCAGAGGTTGGGTTTGAACTCACATTCCCCTGAATGTTTGGGCTGCAGTACACAAGCTATTTATTTAGTGTGTTTTCTAGACCATCTCCCTTTGTAACTCAGGCTGACCTTGGATAGAACTTGTGATGTACTCCAAACTGGCCTTGATCCCATAATCCTCCTGCCTCAGGCTCTCCAGTCCTGAAATGACAGTCCTGTATCATCATGCCTGGACTTCTTTGCACACATTTTTTTTTTAAAGTGGTCTTGAGGATGAAGAGGCAGCTCAGCAGTTAAGATCATATACCGCCCTTGCACAGGACCAGAGTTTGGTTCTCAGTGTGTAGCCCATGTCACAGGCTTACAGTGGCTGTAGTGTAGCCCATGTCACAGGCTTACAGTGGGCTGTAGTGTAGCCCATGTCACAGGCTTACAGTGGGCTGTAGTGTAGCCCATGTCACAGGCTTACAGTGGGCTGTAGTGTAGCCCATGTCACAGGCTTACAGTGGGCTGTAGTGTAGCCCATGTCACAGGCTTACAGTGGGCTGTAGTGTAGCCCATGTCACAGGCTTACAGTGGGCTGTAGTGTAGCCCATGTCACAGGCTTACAGTGGGCTGTAGTGTAGCCCATGTCACAGGCTTACAGTGGGCTGTAGCTCTAGCTCTAGGAAGATCTGATGTTCTCTTCTGTCCTCCAAGAGTACTGCATGCATGTGACCTAAATTCACATGCAAATAGAAATAGAAAAACGAAAGATTATATCACTGTATAGCTCAGGCTGGCCTGCAATGGAACTGGCTATGCAGCCTAGGCTGGCCCTGAACCCGTGTTCTTCCTGCACATTGGGATCACAGTTGTGTGCCAACACACCTAGTCTCTGTGTCTAGCACTGTTTTCTCAGTTCTGTTCCTGGCTCACAGGCAGGTTAGGTGCTCATGATTATAAAAACATGAAAGACCGTTGTGCTGAAGTCCTGCCTCGGCTCTGTGGAGCGATTCCTTTCCTTGTCTGACTGACTGGGAAGAATTGTGTTCTGTATCCAAGCAGGGCTGGATAGTGTCTGGCTGCATCGGGAAGTGGACAGCAGAGGTGTCCTTGTAGAAGGTGATGCCTGAGATGGCTTTGGCCAATGAATGGGACTTTGCCCATGCTGTTCCTCTTGTGTGAGATGCTTGTCCTTGATCCATCCCAGGGCTACCAATAGATAGAATGCTTCAGATTCACAGAAAACGAGGAGAGGTGAAGGTGGAGGTTGCCACCTATGGTTCCTCCCGAGTGTTACACCAAAGGGTGGGAACCTCAGTCTCCAGGGTTGTAGGGAGACCTGTCAGAACCACAACCAGAGGGGAACCAGGGTCTAGGTTTAGTTGGAGACTAGCTAGAGCCAGTCATTGATGGTACAAGGGGGAACAGCTGTTCCCACAGCTGCAAGCTAAACACACCATTCTGTGTGGTTCTTGTCAGTAGGCTAAGACTTTGGTGCTGATGCTGTTTGGGGTCCAGAGTAAATGGGAGGAACCAGTAGATCTTCCAGCCAGTGGCTGTGGTGTGCACGGGGTCTGAGTGATGCTAGGAGAGGGGTGGGAGAGTGGAGGTGGAGAACTGCTGTAGTCGAGGTGGAGAGGTGGAGGGCCAGCCCTGCTCCTGTGACAGCTGTGTACAGCAACATCTCTTGGGTTCGTCTTTTCAGCACCCTAGCAACTGGACAGCTCTCAGCCTTTCCGCCTGGTCCCATTCACCCTCAATAGCGTCCTGGTAGGGGCCGGGACAGGGCTGTGGTGCTGAACTCAGCCGGACCTAGGAGCATCCCCATGTTACCTGGTGGTGAACTGCCCCCATCTGGTTCTGTCGGTTTTCTAATGTGAATTGCACTGCTTCTCTCCTGAGGGTACTCTGGGAATTAAGGCCCCGTTATTTCTCAATATTCAGCCTGCGTTCCCTCTGCTCCGGGTTCTTTATCAGGTTCTAGCACACTGTGGGGAATGTCTAGGGAGTTTCTTACCACAGAGCTGGTGCTCAGTAACAGTGACTTTTTTCTTGGGAGTCGTGAGGCTCCCTGAAGTTCTGGGCCTCAAAGCTCAGGGAGGCAGGCTGCATGGCTTCTATGCCCCACGCCTCATCTGCACACTTGACTTTCTCAGGAGGCACCGGGGTCCTGAGATATCACCATGGACAAGACCGATAGACTTTAGAGAAGCTCTGAAATCAGAGAAGGAGAGGCAGCTCATTAAGATGAAGTCACTGCATTTGTCCAACTCATGTCCCATCCTACCCTCTGCCCAGGTCCACTTCCAAAGTGTCACATCCCTCCAGAGAGGGGGCCATGTTCAGCCCAGGACGATGGCAAGGGGGTCAGGCCTGAGCCCTGTGAACACAAGTCAGGTGTTATGAGGACACAGAGGCCCCTGGGAGTGAGATGACCCTGGGGAGGGGGCAGGCTGGGAGTGAGATGACCTGGGGAGGGGGCAGGCTGGGAGTGAGATGACCTGGGGAGGGGGCAGGCTGGGAGTAAGATGACATGGGGAGGGGGCAGGCTGGGAGTGAGATGACCTGGGGAGGGGGCAGGCTGGGAGTAAGATGACCCTGGGGAGGGGGCAGGCTGGGAGTGAGATGACATGGGAGGGGGCAGGCTGGGAGTGAGATGACCCTGGGGAGGGGCAGGCTGGGAGTGAGATGACCCTGGGGAGGGGGCAGGCTGGGAGTGAGATGACCCTGGGGAAGGGGCAGGCTGGGAGGGAGATGACATGGGGAGGGGGCAGGCTAGAGACCCTTTTCCTCTGACCCCCTGTGTTGAGGGTCACCCAGAAAGCTACAAGCCTCTGAATGTACCCTGCAACCCTGCTCCCCATGGAAACATTCAGCAAGGGGAGGGCTGGCCATAATCCACCTTTAATTTCTCCAGGGCCCGCATTATAAATTCCATAACTCTAGCAGTCAAAACATGACAAATCCTGGGGCCGCAGCCCCCACCTGGGAGTAGAAAAGCCCTTCGCTGCTTTCTCAGCCTTTTATCGCTGCTAATAAAGGCCTGGCAGTGGCATTTAGCTGCTGCTGCTGCTGCTGCTGCTGCTGCTGCTGGTGTGTGTGTGTGTGTGTGTGTGTGTATGTGCATGTGTATGTGTGTGTATGTGTGTGTACATGTGTGTATGTGTGTGTATAAATGTGTGTGCTTGTGTGTATGTGTGTCTATGTGTGTATGTGTGTGTATAAATGTCTGTGCTTGTGTGTATGTGTGTATATGTGTGTATGTATATGTATATATGTGTGTGCTTGTGTGTATGTGTGTGTATATATGTATATGTATGTGTATAAATGTGTATGTTTGTGTGTGTATGTGTGTATATGTGTGTGTATGTGCATGTATATGTGTGTATGTGTGTGTTTCTGGGGCATGTGTGCTGCCCCTCCCACAGCACTGCTGGTTTCATAATAACTCTTCTGCACAAAGTGCTGTGAATCTGGGGCAGTTTGCTCAGGGTTAACCGGGGCATTGATGATCCTGATAAAGAAGGGATGCTGTGTCCTTTATGGAGAAAGGACCAGGTTTGTGAAGGAGACCAGGGCAAAATTGCAGGTGATGTTTGACCCACTAAGAGACTGTCATTTCACATGTCACTGTCTGTCTTCCAGCCACTGGAAGTCCAGAGAACGGGCTGCAAAGATGGCTCCTTCCTCATGCTGTGCAACCTCTAAGCAGGTGCCTTAACCCTTCTGAACCCTGGTTTCCATGTCTGCAAAGTAGTCCTGACCAGACACCACCCCCAATGGTAAAAACAACAGCAATAATACCCACCCCCCCCACACTTTTTAAAAAGCTCCTGCATACAGGATGTTGAGCACTGAGCCTGCCTTCAGGAACCCTCAGAGCTGTCTGGCTGCTGGAGTCACAGCTGGGGGTGTGGCTGGCAGTGATTGCATTACCCTCCTCTTCTCAGTGGGGCGCCAGCCAGCATTAGCCCTGCAGTGGTTACTAATGGGCTGCTGGAGGCTGCGAGGGTGCCAAGTCTGCTGCAGATGTAGACCTGACACCCCAGGACCTTCACAGTGTACCTCAGATGGGGTTCTGCAGAGTTAGCTCCCCTGAGACTATGGGGCCTGAGTGGGAGCCTCGTCCCTGCTGGCTTTGGGGGCAGATACATGACTCTTGTGCAGCTATGGACCTGCTGACCAAGACCCTGACTGTCAGTGATGCCTTGAAAATCCAGAAGGGCAGAGAACCATCCTTCCTGCTACTCTGACCCCACCCCTTTGCTCTACACTTCAGGCCAGGCCCATCTCTCTCTGGGGGCTGTAAGGATCTCCTGCCTGACCAACCTGCTTGGTGTTCTCAAGGTGCAAGTCACAGAGGGCCTGGGAAAAGCCACATCGTACCTTGGCAGTTCCTGAGCTTGGAGTGGCTCCTGGATCCACTACAGCTCACCTCTGCCAAAGCTGCAGCCGCCAAGCTGTGCTGAGGAGGGGGTCTGGGGATGGGGTACTGGGGAGGGTCCTGTACTCCGGGGGATCCTGCTCTGTCAGCTCCACCCTGTTCCCTCTCCGTCCCCTCTGATCTCTGCTGCATCAGTCTTTAATAAAATGTCTGTGCCAGTGAAATGGTACGGCGGGTGAAGCCACACAGTTTGAGGAGCTCGGTTTGAGTTCTGGAGCCCACAGTTGGAGGAAAGACTCTAGAATATTCATCCACACTCCAGATGGGGAGCACATCTGTATACACACACACACATACCACACATGTACACCACAGACAGACACACACATGCACACACACACACCACACCACCACACACACACACACACACCACACATGTATACCACAGATAGACAGACACACGCACATACACACCACACACACAGGCATCATACATATACAAACACATATATCACACACACATGTACACCACGACAGACACACATGCACACACATACACTACACACCACACACACACCACACCACACACACAGACACATACCATACACACCACATACTACACACACAGGCATGATACACAGACAAGACACACATACCACACCCACCTCCATATCATACACACCTGTATACTCAGGCATAATACACACACACACACACACACCACATTACATACACAGACACACATACACCACATACAGACACACATACCACATCCCCCCCCCCGCAGCATACACACACCGACAGACAGTACACACCACACAGACACCACATACACAAATACAGACACATTATACATACACTATCATGTTTTTAAAAGTAATTTTCTCCTAGTACTGGGGACTGAACGCAGAGTGCTCTGTCCAGAGCCTTGTCCACAGCAACACCCCCACATTTTACTTTCTGAGATTGGGCCTCGCTGACTTGCCCAGGTTTGTGATCCTCCTGCCTCAGTCTCCAGAGGAGCCGGGATCACAAATGTGTGCTGCCATGCTTGACTTTTCTAGAGGGTACCTCTGTTCCCTGCATCCCACTCTGAAGCTACAGCCTCATATATGCTCTCTCTTCCGTTGGCTTCATTTTGGGGTACGTTTGCTGAGGGGCTGAATGATGGACTCTTTCTTCCCCCAGAGTAGGTCTCTATCTAGACATTGGGCAGCCAGCCCTTTCTGCTCTCTGAGGGCCAGTCTCTTCTGAGGGCTCGCAGCTCTTCCTTGCAGCAGGGAGTATCGAGGTTAGCTCCTGTAGGACTTCCAGGTTGTTGGTTGGAGCCTAGCTCGGTCTTGTGTTTACACTGACTGAACTGATGTCTGGGGCGGTTTCGAAGCTGTCACTGGCTGCCTGACAGAGTCCTTTGTTGTGTGCAGATCTCTGACTGCAGATAAGGCAGAAGCTGGAAGTCTGGGGAATGCTTCAAGGTGTTCCACACTTCCAGCTTTGGCTCACCTTACACCTCGCTCTCATTTACCAAGGCTTTGGTGTTCTGTAACTGCACTGCCGTCCTGTCCGCCCTTGATCTCACCAACCTAAATGCATCCTGGGAGACTGGCCATCCCCCCACCCCCATGCTGGGACGTCCCAGGCACATGCTCCTTGCAACCATGTCCTTCTTCAACACCTGGAGGTCACCTCTCCCATCCTGCTCTCTCAGATCCAGTGTGTCTCCAGCCTCAGCATGTGTTGGGAGCCCAAACCTGGTCTCCCTGAGCTTGACCATGGCTATGAGATGGCCTGGAGAAAGCCGGCCTCACTGGGAGCCTCAGGGTCTCATTTATGAGTGGGGTGGAGAAGATCTCCCTGTGTTGTTTTGAGGAGAGGAGGAGGCGCAGCAGTGGAGGCCTCGCCCCAGCTCCTGCCCCTAGTAAGGACAGGTGACAGGTGAGTCACCTGGAGCCACAGGCCTGGACACACACTGACTCTTCGTTTCCCAAAGCCCTCACTCACTCCTCCTGAGATGAAGGTGGAGTCTGGCCTGTGGGCTGTGGGGGATTCAGCGGCTCAAGGGCACACATGCGATATTGTGACTCATTGCTGCTGGTGCTCAGAGGGACACGGAGAGGCTTTAGGAAAAAATAAAAATACCTCCAATGTTCCCAACTTACAGATGGAAACTGAGGCACAGAGAGAACCTGCAGAGACATGTGTTGATAACTCCCAGGCTTGCTTTCTCTCAGGCCGTTTTGCCCTCACAGGTGAGGGACAGAGAATACCACAGGCTATGTCCTACCTGCCTCGGGGCTGTATGGCACCCTCTGGCCCTGTCTTGGAAGACTGGACTTCCTGTTTCATGCAACCTACCTCGTCCTTCTCCCACCAAATGAGGAAAAATGTCTTGGACACACCTGTGTAGTCACCTCCCCCAGTTGCCAGTCCTGGATTCTGAGGAGTGTGGGAAGACGCCTGCGCAGTCCAGGGACTCGGGACCCTGATTTAGTGACAGGAGCTGCCGAGAGGTCTCGCATTACTGAGCCTTCATTACTCTCACAAAATACGTTCTGGTGGGTTCAGCCATGGCTGTAAAGTGCTGTTGTAAATAATTAAACTCCACTTGTCAAGGGGGGCAGGGAGGGGCCAGCAAAACCACCTAGAAAGCTGCTCAGGGAGCGTGTGCGGAGAGGCTGGAGTCCCAGAGCTGCCAGGCAGTGTCCCCCTCATGACCTGGGCCAGTGAAGTTGCAGCTGAGACTCCTGGGGCTCCTCGTTTCTGTCTTTTCACCCAGTTCCAAGTGCTCCCTGCCAGCCTCAGCCCTCCGGATGTCACAACCCAGGGGAAGAAAAATGACGGAGGTAGGAACTGAGGAGAGGGCTTGGTGTGTAAAGGGCCTCTTGTCCAACCATGAGGACTTGAGCTTGGTCCCCAGCACCCAAGGAAAAAGGTGGCACTTACCTGTAATCTCAGAGCTGGGGAGTGCAGGGAGGAGGGTCCCAGAGGCTTCCTAGTCAGCCAGCCTAGGCAGTATTCAGTGAGAGACTGTCTCAAAAAACAAGAGAAGAGCAATCTAGGAAGAGACTCAACATTAACCTCTTGACGCAGGCAGAGGCACTCACTCACACAAACACACATGCACGCACACACACACACACACATACACACACGTGTACACACCGGCTTACACTACACGAACACGTAGAACCTAGTCTAAACACACAGAGAGGTCCCTCATATGCTTATAGGGAAGGGATCAGGCCTAGACCTCCAAGAGAGAGATTTCTGTGGGTGGAAAGTCATAAAATGTTCCAGCCAGATGAGGCAGTTCTTCCGTTCTAGCAGTTTCACCGAGAGGTAGTCAGAGCCAGCAGTCGTAGCAGCTGGGTTCAGCTAGTCTTAGGACATGAGTCAATTAGTCAGCAGGTCAAGAGCTCAGTTCAACACACACACACAGACACACACACACACACACACACACACAACACACACACACTCACTCACACACACACACACACACCCATCCCTCCCTGAGGGCAGCCCTGGACAAACACCCTCTCTACTTGCCTTTCTGCTCATCACAGCCTTGCCAGTCCAGTGGCCACAGAGCAGCCATTTGCTTTCAGAGAGCCCCCAGGTGAGCCGTCTGTGGGGGGCTTTGTCTTGGCTCAGCTCTGAGAACCAACTCAGTTCCAGATGTGTCCCCGGCAGGAAGGTACCTCTTACCCATGGGCAGCTGTGGAGATTCATGCATGAATGCTCTCTGGGGAGAGGGAGGCCAAAATCCCAGTGCCTAGCTCTTCCACAGCCCTGGCAGGAGCCTGACCTGCCTCAGCCATCACCTGCCAGTGTCAAAGAGTGGACACGTGTGTGTGGTGTGTGTGTGTGTGTGTGTGTGTGTGTGTCTGGCATAGCAGTGGGCAAAGCACGGCCAGCTGAATACAGCTCCTGCAGAATCAGCTCCCATTCTAGCACCCCATGGGGCTGTTCCCTGGAGAGGTATCCAAGTTCCTGGAAGGTCCAGGCCTGGAACAGGCTTCCGACTGGTGATGGACAGCTGTGTTTCCCAGGAGTGCCCAGCTGCTTCTGGAAGTTGCCCAGGGCTGTGCCCCAGGGCCCATGCAGAGCCCCACCCGCTTTCTTTGTTCCCAGCCTACTTTCCAGCCCCCTTTTTTTCCCAGGCAGAGACTCTGTCTGCCATGAAGAGGTTTGAAGGAGTCAAGGGCGCCTTTTCTTCTTTAATACTGAGAACCAAATCTAGGGCTTGCACACACCAAGCAAGCACTCTACCACCGACCTGCGTTCCTAGCTCTCACCGTGTTGCTTGTAGCCCAGGCTAGCCTTGAATTTAAAACATTCTGTAATGGTCCTTTTCCCAGCTCCCCCCCCCCCCCATGACTCCTGCTTGCCAGCTTTGTCTCGTGGAGATGGAGGCTCCAACTGACAGGAAGCCCTGGGCAGTTCACAGATGCCCAGGTTGACAGGGAACACCTCATGTGGCCATGCATAGCCTCGTCTGTAATCCTGGCTCACGTGCTTTGCTGGTGGGGATTTGGATGGGGTCAGTAGTCACCCACGGGCTTTCCACCCGTGTCTTGTTCCCACATGCTCTAGGGTGCTACCAGTCTTTGCCATGCAGATGTCTAGAGCATGTCCCTTGCCTTCCTTGGGTGATGCAGTGCTCTGGCCATATTAATGCCCAGGGGATGTTTGCATTTCCGTCCCATTCACAGCTGCCCCCACCCTTGAGTATGAGGCGGAAGCTGCGAGCGCAGAGTCTGGGACTCAGTTTTCCAGCTTACTCTGCCAGCCTCCTTCCATCGACAGCAGTAGTTCCCAGGGTCCTGCCCGTGGGGGTGTGGGGTGGGAGAGCCGGAGGCTGGAAGCTGTCGGGGCCTGAGGAGATCTGCTCTGTGGAAAGGCAACGCTAGTTCTCTGGCTTGGCACAGGTTGGGATCTCCCACATTCTCCTCGGAGCCCAGCTCTTTTTAGGGACTTCCTCTGCTGGCTCTTTGCTGCTGAGGTCTCTACCCGCTGGGATCCTCTCAGCAGCCCCCACCTCTCTTCAATCCTGGGACCATTCTGCCCTAACGTATACCCTTCCCTGTTCCACTTGACCACCCAAGCGCCCAGGAGAATGCAGATCTAGTTCTGTAAGGAATCTCATGGAAGTCTTTGACAGCTGAGGGACGGGATGACACCCCACCCACCCACCCACCACCCACCCACCCACCTATCTCTCCTGATGAGGAGACTCAGAACACAGGCCCTCTCCCTCCCCCTCACTTCCGCACTGAACACTCCTATTTTTAAGCCAGGTGTGTGCACGTGTGTGAGTGTGTGTGTGCGCGCGCACGCGTGCATGAGCCCATGCAGAGGTGGGAGACCAGTCCTCGCACCTCCATGTAAATCCTGCTGTGACCATCTCATACCTCACCTTAGAATTTAATGGGTCACCCCCATTGTCTTGAGGCTTCATCTAAAAATCAAGCCCTGGTAGCCCTGATTTAACTTGGGATTCCCAGCAAACACTGGCAAGCATTCCTACCACAGGACATTTGTTTTATACCATCTCCTCCATCACGGCCCCAGCGCCTCCTCCCCACATCCTAGTGAGGGCTGAGCTTCCTGCAACGAACTCAGACACCCTCTCTGGCTGTGCCTCCCTGTCCAGCTGTCACACTGTCACTCTGTCCTGTGCTTTGTCTTATGTGGGGGCATTTATTAAGACCCGAATCCATCTGTTTGCTGGGTGGGAAGAGGGCAGCTGTGGGCAGGACTGGCTCTGGAGAATAGGGGTGAGCTTTGTCCAGGGCCCACAGGCTGGACAACAGGAGGTTCTCAGGTAAGGAGAGGCTGCCCAGCAAGAACCCTGGCAAGGAATGGCCCTCTCTTCCAGGGAGGATTTGGGGAGTCAGTGACTCTGGCCTGGGTACCAGTCCCAGCTTGTCTCTGCTTTAGTCATGGTGAGGGTAGCACTCTGGTGGCTTGATCCATGCTTGGTACCCAGCCAGAAGTGTGTTTGTCTGTCTTGCTCACCCAAGGACAGCTACTTGGACCATCTAGGCCAGAGATGGGGGCCCAGTACCTTCCTTGGTCCTAATCTTGATAAGGTAAGAGTTTTAATGAAGCTGTTTACCTGGCGGGGACAGGGCCAGTTTGGTACACATGTATGTGCTGGTTGGTGGGTGTTGGGGGCTGCTGGCCACCACCACGAGAGAGACAAAGGGTAAGAGCCTAGGTGCCTCCCTTGGGTGGCCTGCTGATGTCCCAGGTGTGGCTGGGATCCTGGCCTGTAGCCCCACCCACCTCATACCTGGTAGCTCCCCCACCCACCTCATACCCGGTGGCTCCCTGTTGCTCCCTCCTTAGCTGCAGCTCCAGCCAACACTGTTATAGTTACTAACATGCCTCCGGGACCTGGCTGCATGTGTGTGTGTGGTGTGTGTGTGTGTGTGTGTGTGTGTGTATGTGTGTGTATGTGTGTGGTGTGCCAGCAGGACACAAGGATGTGTGGGACAACAGAATACAAGTTGTGTGTGCTTCCTTGTGTGAATTCAGAGAAGTTAAGTGACCATCCCTGAGTCACCCAGCCAAGAGGGGAGGAGCCTGGCTCATGTGGTCCAGGCCATGCTCCGGGAAAGAGGAATTGAAGGTTCTGAATTTGGTTCTACACTGGAGTCAACCGAAGGGGCCTGTGCTCCCCAAGGACAAACAACCTCTGGAGGCCACTCTCAGTGTGGCTTCTAGAAGATTCTGCAAGATGCTGAATTCAGAAGAGCAAAGCAGGAATCCCGCTAGGACTGAGGGTTTGGGACCATGTGTATTGAGGAGGGACAGTCCAGGGCATCAGTGTGTCTTGTTCAGCCCAAGGGCAGCTGCTCGGAGCATCTGCACCAGAACTGGGGGCTCAGCAGCAGCCCCTGGGGCTCAAGGGGCTCCCACCTTTCACAAAGAGAATGCACTCAGAGGCCGGAAGACCCACAGGAAGGAAGAAGCAGCTCCATGGCGGTGGGAATGCGGTCTTTATTCTCAAAGCAGAGGCAGTGTGCGACTGTTTAAGTCAATGGGGATTCAATTGAGGGCCCAGTAACAACAATTCTCCGTGGGTGCTGGGGCTGGGCCCGGGGTCTGCAGCTCCTGCTGGAGAGGAGAAAAGCATGAAGGGATAGGAGGGGGCTCAGTGTCATGTGCTGTGTCCCTCCCCTCCCCTCCCCTCCTCTCCTCTCATCCCCTCCCCTTCCCTCTCTTCATGTTTCAAGCTAGGCAGGGCAGGAAGAAGGCAGTCCCCAGTTACTTCTCCTGGCCTGACCCCCAAAGGCCAAGACCAGGGGGAGGGTGAGCTTGTGTCCTCTTTTCCCAGTGTCCCTAGGACTCGCCTCTTCTTATAGCCCTGTACGTGCAGGATAGAAAGCACATTATTAGGTGTTTATGGAGCTCCACAAGGGCAGAGCCATACCTGTCTTGTTCATGAAATACACAGCGGGTGCTCCATAGGTCTGAACCTTGCTAAGTCGGGCTGCAGATTCTCTCTACTTCCTCTAGGGGGTGTACTGTTTGAAGCGGGAGGATGCCTGGCTCCTTTGTATCGGGTCTAGGGAGATGGTACCCATCCTGGGGAAGCCCAGGGGCCTGTTTCCCCACCTCCCAGCCTATAGCCCACCCTCCCAGCCTGTAGCCCACCCTCCCAGCCGGTGTGCTTAGAGCCTATGTGTGCGTGTGCGTGTGTGTGTGTGGTGTGTGTGTGTGTGTGTGTGTGTGTCTGGGCTCTGGGAACAACAGGACAGAGTCTTCAGTTCCTCTGTAACCTAGTCCCCTACCTGCAACCTACACCCTGACTGCCACCCTATTCCCATATCACTGTAACAGGATGCAGCAGCCACATGTAGAGTTCATGGGACTGAACTGTCTCAGTGGTGTGTGGTGGCAACAGATGGAGGTGTCATCTCTGTGGACCGTCCCTGTCCTCTGGGAGGATGGATAGGAATCTGGACCTCTTAGGGAAGCTGACTAGCATGTATTCTGTGTAATACATGTGTGGGATATGTGCACATACCTTCATGCTTGAGCATATGTTCACATGTGCATGCACAGTATGTGTATGGGGCACACGTGTATACATGTACATAGATATAGGCATGTACACCTGTAGACTGTGTATATGGATACATGTGTGTACATTTAATTGTGCATGTAATTACATGTGTATATGTGTGTGGGTACATGTACACATACAGGTGGCTGTGCATATGTGCATGCATGTGCATACACATGTGCTACATGTATGTGTGCTGCAGTGTTCTCTCTGGAGCTGGGCTGTCCCTATGCCTCTCAGGGGCTGGGCAAGAACATTTGTCCTGAGAGAGTCACAGCTGACCTCTCCTGGGCACACAGGTCACCCACAGCTCCCTACTCTAATCTCCCAGCTTCCTTCTGGCCCTCGGCTGAGGCCTACCTCACTGCTGCTGAGTAGGTAGGGCGAGGGCCTTGTCTTGTGTGGCTATCTTTCTGGAGCTGGGGCCCCAGGTGCTCGGCACTCTCTTTTGCTGTTCACCAGTGCCAAAAGGCCTCCACCAAGGTTGCGGGAAATAGAAGCCATTTTTAGCCCTGCCAGGGACCAGGCACAGGGAGAGGGAGCTATGAGCAAAATACTGGCAGCTCTTCTGAGGCTGCAGTGGAAGCTCTGGGGGTGGGATGGGAGTCGGGGAGGAAGTCGGGGGGGGTACTGCAGTGTTGTCTGCTCACGGGATGTTCTGGGCCCACAGATCTTCCTGAAGCAGGGCTCCCTGAACTCCCAGATGAAAGGCTGTCTCTCTAGACTGAAGGGGAGATGGGCCATTCAGGGTGGCAGGAGGCTTGTGCTCAAGTTCCACCTGGGTTTGGGTATTGGGTGTGTGGAGTCCTGGGTTCAGTTCCTTGATGTGCAGGAGAAAGTAGGGAGGGAGCACCCAAGTTTCTGTGCTGTATTCTTGGGGATGAAAATGGTTTCTTTCTAAGACCCTCACGTGATTGGACAAGGACAACCTACATTGGGAAGAGTGACTCTAAGCAATATGGTAGCTGCCAATCACATCTCAAAACCCACCCACTGCAGCTTGGATCTTCTCTGTGCCCTTCCTGCCCACACTATAAAGCCTTTATCCAGCACTCTTGGGAGGTGGTGGGGGATTTGAGTATGAGGTTGTCCTCATGAGGGGCATGGGTGTTGGATCCCTTCCTCCCTCCTGTTTCTCATCCTGACTGTGATGTTTCACATCCTATGATGTCAGCCATCTTTCCTCTGCTGAGCACCCCTGCTATGCCATGATGTGCTGTTTTGTGACAGTCTCCAAATAAACAACTGAAAGCTCCCAGACTGTGCACTGAAAGCTAACCTTTCATCTCTTTAAGTTGACTGCCTCAGGTGTTTTCTTACAGTAACACCATCGGACATAATACTGCACAACACTTGGACCCACAGCCTGGTCACTGTGATAGCCAAAAATCAGTCATCACAGACAACATGATCTGAGGGTAACCTGACCTTTCCACCAGCTGTGTTCTGCTTTCCAGGTGTTGAGCAGGTGATGAAACTGAGGGCACCTGTTTTGTTCTCTGCTGCAGCCCACACTCCTGGCACACTGGAGGCTCAGCACATTCCAGTGGAGTAAACGCTCCACAAAGAGGTCTCGCTCTCTTCTGACAGCTGCTGTACATGCCTTAGCTATTCAATAGATGTGACTGGAATGTCTGAGTGTTCCAGGGATGCCTTCAGAGCTGAGAGGCCCACAGAGATTTCTGCTCCTTCTGACTTGCCCTCCTCCCCCACTTTGCCATAGTTCCAGGCTGCTTCTGGACGCCTTTCTCCAAGCTGCACCTAGTCCAGTTCTTCTGGCTCCTGCAGGAGCTGGCTCCTTGTGTTCTCAGCTCCCGGACTCAGGATTGAGATTTGGCCAGTGAGCTACGGTGTCTGAGGCAGGCAGAGGCAGCGTCACCCATTCACACAGCCCCAGCTAACCTCTGACGGACTTCTGTCCCATGTAGTACAACTTGGCTCATGCTGTGGAATGTGGCTCCCTCTGTGTGAGGGTTACCACTTTCCTGCCCGCTGGATCTATGTCCTACCGCACTCCCAGACCATCTCCTGCCCTGCGTCTCACACTTTGTCTGGGTCACAGTTCTCTTGATATGAAGACACCATGACCAAGGCAACTCTGATAGAAGAAATCACTTAACTGGGGGCTTGCTTACAGTTTCAGAGGGTCAGACATGGGGCTGAGGCAATAGCTGAGAGTTTTACATCCTGATCCTCAGACAGCATGGAAGAGAGAGAGAGAGAAGGAGAGGAGAGAGAGAGAGGAGAGAGAGAGAGAGAGAGAGACAGAGACAGAGACAGAGACAGACAGAGAAAAATTGGACCTGGTGTGGGCTTTTAAAACCTTAGAGCCCAACCCTTCTGACATACCTTCTCCAGTAAGGCCACTCCTCCTCCTTATCTTCCTCAAATTGTTCCACTAATTGTTGACTAGGTATTCAAATATGTGAGTCTATGGCGGCCATTCTGATTCAAACCACAACACACTCCCTCCTGTCCCAGGGACTTTGCACATGATACACTCAGTCTGGAGACCATTTTTCTCCCCTGTTCAAGTTTAAAAAAAAAAAAATCTGTGTACTGTCAGCTCAGGCATCAGTCTTCCAGGAAGGCTTTCTGATGGTCTTGCTTCACAGCCCTAGTGACGTCTGGCTTCTGACACCTTCCCTTCCCACCCTCTCTGGGATTGAAGCCAGGTTGTCATGCATGCTGAGGTAGCACTCTGTCACTGAGGTAATCAGCTCAGTGCCTCACTTGTCTGTGAGAGGCTCTTGACACTCATCATACAGTCTACATCCACACAGGCCACTCCCTAACTTTATAAAAAGATTTATTTTTTACTTTATATGTAACGTGTTTGTTTGCATGTATATATGTAGAGCATATGAGTGCAGTGCCCACAGAGACCAGAAGAGAGAATTGGATCCCCCAAAACTGGGGTTATAGACAGTTGTGAGCTGCCATGTGGTTACTGAGAACTGAACCTGGGTCTACCCACATACCCATCCATCCATTTACCTACTTGTCCACATATCCATCATCTATCCATCATCCATTTGTCCATCCATCATCCATCCATCCATCCATCCATCCATCCATCCATCCATCATCCATCTGTCCATCCACCCATTATCCACCCATCCATCCATTATCCACCCATCCATCCATCCATCCATCCATCCATCCATCCTTGTCTACCTATCCATCCATCCATCCATCATCCATCCATCTACCCACCCACCCTTCTATATATCTACCTGCTCCTTTCTCCCTCCCCTTTATCCCACCCGCCAATCCATCCTTCCATCCACTCACACATCCATGGCTTAACTCCAAGTACTAGCATTTGCCTTCTGGGGCCAGAACTTTGTCCATGTCCCCAGAACAACTCCTGTGTCAGGAGTTAGTGTGGGCAGAGGATACGGTAAATGTCTACTAATGTGATGACCTAATTAACCTCCTGTCCAAGGTCACTGTGAGGTCATTATGTGGCCAGGTCAGAAGAGGCAAGTTTGCAGGACTTCCCGTGGCTGCTGTGCTGTGGTGGTGGCTACCCTCCCCTCTGCCTGCTACAGAGTGGATTCCCTGGGAACCATAGCATCCTTCCTAGAGGCCTGAGAGAACCACCACCTTTGGGATCCCCCAGGGGACTCGGCTGAGGGTAGAAGACTTAGCTCTGGAGGATGGAGGGACAGGAGGTACGTGAAATGAAGTGGGGACACAAGGTTTAATTATTCTATCGCAGGACAGTTACTGGGCATTAAGATTTTAATAATTATTAATAGAGTATTCAGCAATGAATTACCATGAACAATTAAAATTAATTACAGTTCTCAGAGTTAATTAAATTATTCCCTCACTAGGACAAGTGGCTAAGCACACATAAAAATTAAAGGCCTGTGCCCCAAGTCTGCAGGAACCCTGTGCTATGGGTGAGGTAGGGTGCACTTCCCATTCTGGCCAGGGGGAGGCGCTCAGTGAACGGGCTGGAGGCCTGACTGTGGCAGAGCTGGTGGGCCAAACTTAGTCTCGCCTTGGCCTGGGCTCTCTCCCTCCATCAGACCCAGCTCTTCCACCTTTCCTTCCCTCCCTCTCTTCTCCTCCACCTCTAATTTCGTACTGTTAATCTTTTCTCTCTTCCCCATGGGCCAGGCTGGCCCTGGAGCTAGGAACGGGAGAGTCGACACCCTGTGGCTCATGGAGTTCATGGTCCAAGAGACCTAGCACTGTATGTACTCACGAGAGAAGCTGGGGCTGACTTTGGCTGTGTGTATGTGCATGTTTGTGTGGATGTGTGTTTGTGTGTGTACGCATGCGTGCGTAGTATGTGTGTGTATGAGTGAATGGTGTGTGTGTATGTGTGTGTGTGCAGTGTGCATGTGTGTGTGTGCTGCACATGTCTGTGTCTTACTCCCTTGACACAGGGTCTCCCCTGAACCTGGAGTGAGGCTGTCAGACATCCAGCCTCAGTGGCTCAGGAAGTTTCCTTTCTTCTGAGCCGCACGACCTGGAGCTCTCTGAGCCCCTTCATTCCTGAAAGTCAGTGACTGGGGAGCCATAGGGGCAGCCAAGGCCTTCAAAAGCACATGAATGAACGCTGGGCAGCAGCCATGATGTCATCGCCTTGTAGGCTGCTCAGTGGCTGTGCCTGGGCGAGGGAGGCACACACTTCAGCTTCATTAGGGCTGGAGACCCTTCTCCACCTCACACACGGTAGGAGGGGATGTGAGGGAAGGACATTCTGGGATGTGGGGAGGGGCTTCCTGGGATGTGGGGAGGGGCTTTCTGGGATGTGGGGAAGGGTATTCTGGGATGTGGGGAAGGGCATTCTGGGATGTGAGGGAACAGTGTGCGTAGAGGTTCAGAGGCTTGGCTTAGATGACTACAGCTGTCTGTTGTTCCAACACTCTTAACAGTCATAAGGTGGGAATGGCTTTAGCTTGTGAAGATGTGGAGTTGCCCACCATAATGGTACTATGTCCTATGTCATCCCCTCCTGCTATGGTTCCTATGCCTGCAATCACAATACTCTGAAGGTGGAGGCAGAATGATCAAGAGTCCAAGGTCATAATGGGCTCAAGGCTAGCCTGGGCTATATGAGCTCAAGAAAAGCAATGACAAGAAACTGGATGGATTGTTTTCCTAAAACTAGCTTTGGAAAGGCCCTGAGGCTTGCTCCTCACTCAGATCAGTGGTCCCCAGGGAGCCAGCTGCCGTGGTCGACCACCCTGTGGAAGAATCATGGGGGAAACTGAGGCCTGCTGGCAGCAGTCAATGGGGCTCTGAGGTCTCCTGCCAAACGCCACATGAATGAGCCATCTTAGAAGCTGCTCCTTCTGCTCTAACCCAGCCTGGAGACAGCCATGGCTGGGACATGGCCACCTGGGCAGGCTTTTCTCTGTGTGCTAATTCACACCTCAGCTAGGCAGGCAGGATTTCTGGTTTTAACCTAGAGCTGTGATCGGGTCATTTGTCACTCAGCACTTGATGACAGAGACAAGCCTTTGCAGAGCCGGTTGTGGGGAAAGAGGGTCCTGATGGGTGACTTGACCTTGGAGTTGAAGGTCAAGCCTGTGGTTTGGAAAGGCAGAACACCAGGAGAGTGTGGGAACTCGGGAGAAACTCAATTACCAATCGCTTGTTCCTTTATTGCATCCGAGGCTCAGGGCAGTTCCGTGATAACTCATTGAGTCCTCCCAACATCCCTACAGGTCACGCTATCATTATGCTAATTTCAAAGATAAGAAAATTGAGGAGGACTGAAAACCCAGCTCCATCTCACACAGCTAAAGGTCAGGTGCTGGGGCATAGTTGCCCTAGATCTCTGGAGGGAGATGCAGATCTGCAGGGTCCTGGAGACCGGGTAAGCACAGGAAGCTAGAGAAAGGGCTGCTGGAGAGCCGGTGTGGAAGAGCACAGGGAGAGGAGGAATCATTGCTGCTGTGGAGCCCAGGGTGGAAGGCGTCTGCCCTGAGTCGGGGGAAGCCATAGTTGGAGCCAGCTTGGGGCAGAGGAAGGAGGCCTTTGGGTCCATGTTAGGGTTGAGGTCCTGATGTGTCCTTGATCTTGAGGCGGTGTCTAGGTAAGGACCTTGGGGGTTCCTGTGCCCCCCGCTTGTCTCGTTTTCTCTCTGCTCATCAGCAGTGGGGTTATCCATAGGCTTGGCTCCCAGGCTTTCCTGCTTCCCTGGCTGTCCCCAGACGCAGCTCAGGGTCTCTGCCCACGATCCCCACCTTGGTCAATGTCCACTTTGGTATCTGTCTCCCCATCTTTAATTGATTCCACTGCCATCTTCCTGTGCCAGCTTTGAAGCTGCCTGTCTCATGGCACAGGATGGATGGCTAGGGTCAAGTGGGTAGTGCCCCCGTCCCCATTACAGACTTAGGTTGTGATGTCCTGTCTCCATGTATCACGTGCACATGGTTTGGCACACAGTGATGACCCAGGGAGGTCACAGATAGTCTTGAGCCTGAGGTATAGTCTGGAGAGGGAGTATGCCCAACCAAGACTAGAGATAGACCTGAAGCTATCCTCTGAGCAACAGTTTCCTTTCCTTGTCTCACCCAGGGACCCCAGGGCTAGCCAACTGATAGATGAGTACTTACCAGGATGATGGCACATAACCAAGGCTGAGAGGCCACAGGCATCCTGGCTTGGGGTCTTTGCATCCCCCTATTAGGTTGCAATGCCTGCTTTTGTATCTGTCTTCTTTGTCTTTAACCACTTCTGTCACTCTGGCTCCAGACCCCGGCTGACACTGTTCTGTTCCATGTCAGGATCCCAGGGTGAATTTATTAGTTTATTTCATTGTTTCTGGAACAGAACACCCAGGCAAGAGCAGCTAAAGGGAAGGAAGAGTTTATTCTGGCTCACAGTTTGAGGGTGGCAGGTTCATCTTGGCGGAAGGTGTGGTAGCCGGGATTTGAGGCAGTTGGTCAGTCACATCGCAGCCGCAGTCAGGAAGCAGAGAGAGACTGATGCTGGTGCTTGGCTCTTTTCTCCTTTCTGTCCAGTCCTGGACCCCAACCCATGGGATGGCGCTCTCACATTCCTGGCAGATCTTCCCTCTCAGTTAACTTCATCTAGAAGCTCCTGTCAGGCATGCCCAGAGACTTGTTTCCATGGTGATTCTAAAATCCTGCCAGCTGACAAGATTAACCATCATAACAGATGTCTAGGCCAGGTGGGAACATCCTTACCACTGCTGGCAGAGACCAGCCCACCCGCCCACCCATGTGTCTCAGCTGGGCCCAGAGAGCCTTCAATAATATCTTGAAGGGAGGAAACCCTTGGAACAGAGCCTCAGGAGACTTTTGACAGTGGTGGAGACGGTGGAGACATTTTGGAGCCCTACAGTTAGGAATAAGGTGTCGTGTCATTTTGTGGGTTGAAGCCAGAGAGGGTGCTAAGTCTTACAAAGCATAGAATGAAACCCCCCACAAAGAGCCCACCCTGTCCCGAGCCCCACGGTGTGCCCAGCCTGGGAAGCTCTCTGAGGCACCTCTGTCCTAGGTCTTGGAGACCCGCCAGGCTCTTTGTAAACATGGATTCCCAACCCTGTCTCCAGGTGTGGTCTTCTCTAGTCTGTAATTCAGACTTGGGAGGAGAAGCCACCCAGGAGTGGGTGGGTGGGGGTCCTGTCCCCAGCTGGAGACCCTTGGTGTCCTGTATGTGGGACACCAGGGAGGCTCTGTAGATGGTGTCCAGGGCACTTCACCCCCACAGGCTCTTTGTATTATTTTCTTGTTTGGGGTCTTTGGATCTAGTCAGCATGAATGTTTCCACCACGTACTCTGGAGTGTCAAGCGTTGTGACTTCATTTTGCTACCCGGGAGTTTGAATTTCTGTCTCCAGCTCCCTTTCTGCCTGAGGGCAGGAAATGTAATCTCACACAATTCCTGCAGAGCTCAGTCATGTCAGCATAAACTCAGTCCAGGCGGACTTGGAGTTCCCTCCCTTCCTCTTGTGGGGGTGGGCGAGTCCAAGGAAGCCCCACACCTGCAGCAAGTGACAGGTACCTGTTATCGCTGGCAGCCTGTGTCCCATGAGCCTCTGCAGATGGACAGGATCCAAGCCAGCTCCTCCTTAAGGTGCCACACACCTCTCTGGTCTCCTGAGTTAGGATGTGCTTTGTGTCTGTCTCCAGGAATAAGACTGCAGGAGGGTTCCTCCTCCACCTTTTCAGTTCCTCTTCCCCACCTCTCCAGTCCCTCCTCCCCGACCTCTCAGTCCCTCCTCCCCACTTCTCCAGTCCTCCTTCCCCAACTTCCAGTCCCTCTTCCCCACCTCTCCAGTCCCTCCTCCCCCACTTCTCAGTCCCTCCTCCCCCACTTCTCAGTCCCCTTCCCCACTTTTCTAGATCCCTCTTCCCCCACTCTCTAGTCCCTCTTCCCCCACTTCTCCAGTCCCTCCTCCCCACCTCTCCAGTCCCTCTCCCATCTCTCCAGTCCTCCTCTCCCACTTCTCCAGTCCCTCTTCCCCACCTCCAGTCCCTCCTCCCCACCTCTCCAGTCCCTCTCCCCTCTCTCCATCCCTCCTCCCCCACCTCTCCAGTCCCTCCTCCCCTACCTCTCCATCCCTCCTCCTCCACCTCTCATCCTCACTCTCGTTTTCTCTTCTTCCTCCATTTTCTTTTAACTTCTTCCTCGCTCATCTTTTCTCTTCTTTCCTTCCCCTTTCATCTTCCTCCTCCCCTTCCAGCTCCTTCTATTCTCTCTCTGCTTCTTCTCTTCCTCCCCTCTTCCTTCTTCAGTTTTCCCTTTCCACTCTTCTTCTCCCTCTAGTTGTTCTCCATCCTTTTCATCCTCCTCCCCTCCCTCCTCCCTTTCCTAGTCTCCTCTTGCCTTTGCCCCACTTCCTGTGCTCCCTTCTTTTCTCCTGTCTTCCCCCTCCTCCCTCCTCCTCTTCATCTTTTCCTTTCTCCTTTCACCTTTCTCCCCGCCTCCTCCCCTCCATCCTCCCATCGCTGCCCCCCCTCACCCCGTTAGAATCCAGCAAATCCCTCACTCTGGTGCAGAAGCCCAGACTTTAACCCCAATTCCCTAGGGACAGTGTTGCTCAAGCTGTGTTTGCAGACAGCTTCAGATCCCTCTCTGGCTTCAGACTGCGAGGGTGAGCTTTGCAGGCCAGAGCCCCCAGCCTTTGCATCATACCCAAGAGCTCTGCCTCTGCCTACACCCCCTCCACATCTAGGGGTTCGGAGAAGCCCTGTCCAGGCTGGTGGCATGCCGGCCTTCCGGAGACCAGACAGACACCAGCTTTTCCCCAGGAGGAACAAACAAGGCTCAGAGAAAAGGGAGCGTCTGTGAAGGCTCTGCAGACCACAGAGCAATGCAAGGCAGCCAGCATCCGGAGATGCTGGGAAGGGGAGTGGACGGGTGGCCTCGGCCGGCATACGCAGGTAGAATCTGACTGACAAGAGTTAGTGCCAGCTTCAGGGGTGAAGGTTCCCTGTCCCCACACTGTCCCTTCCCTCAGAGAGCCACATCTATAGATAGATACACAAGGACATATGCACACATGGAAAACATGGGGGCTGCCACACACTGGCAGCTTCCCCTCCTGCCCAGTGCCACTGCACTCTCCTCTTCACTATGAGTGTTTCAGGCCAACAAGACTGATGCGAATTTTTTCTGCTAATGGCTCTCTAGTTTCTGTAGCTTGGTGCTCTGCGTATTCAGCCCGGCCCTCTTTGATGCATGCCCCCAGGATTTCAAGGTTTCTGTTCTTACAATGCCTCCACAGCCTCTGCAGCGTGAAGGTCCCTGGGTAATGGTACCTTTCCATCCGAGGATCGATTCTGGAAGCAGGGCTGTGGGTCAGGGGTCACAAACGGCTTGTGTTTTCATAAATACCAGAAGCGGGATTGGAATCTAAATATGTCTGACTCCAAAGCCACAGGAAGACCAGACAGATGATGGTGACAGGACCCTGGGCTCTGCCCATCCACAGTGGCCACCTTCTAGGTAGGGAGGGTGGGGTGTCAGAGACAGGGGAATCCCAGGTCATTGGTGTGGAGACCTGGGATAAACTTGAAATAGGAAGTGATGGTGCACAAAGAGCAAAGACTCTGGGTATTTTCAAGGATGGAGCAGATATAGGAAACCTCTCAACTCTGTCCAAGGCCTGGTGAAGATCTTGCAATAGGAGAGGTCAGCTGAGCTGTCCCTCTGTCCCTCTGTCCCTCCTCTCCTGGTTGTTCCTGTAGTCAAGAAGACAGTGGGTCTTGAAGGGTGCCTGTTAAGACCATGATGGATTTGTTCTTTGACAGGAGGGGACAGAACCATGGGAGGAGACTGGGGAAGGGACAGTGGCAAGGCCATATGCCTGTAGGAGAAGGAACCCAGCAAAGATGCAGCTGACAGACTGAGGGACAACAAGGAAGACAAGGCAGCACAGGAGTGGAAGAGAATTCTAGTCTGATGGAGGAGGCACAGTGAACTGCCAGTCTGACGGAGGAGATGGTTTCAGCCTCAACCCCAGGGAGCTTGGAGTCTGAAGTGAGTGTCTCTCAGCACTCCTGGTACTTGGGACCTCCAGGACTTTTGGGGAAGATAAGGATAAAGTAATAGTTGAAACACTAAGAGTGGCCATGGCACCAAGGAGTGACCTGAAGTGACAGGCAGCTCGTGGCACAACGGAAAAGCTTATTGGCAGTCACAGAAGCTTGGGTTCGGATCTCTGTCCAGCAAGCTATGTGACCTTGGCTGCATTTCTTTGCTTCTCTGAGCCCAGTTACTAAGCACAGGTTTTGTGGTATGAGGAGTAACACTCCCCCTCCCCCACCCCAGTGCAGCGCTTGGCTGTGGCTTTCCCGGCTTTGACCTCTGCCTGAATCTTCGGCCTCTCCTTCCCTATGGTTAATGAGAACACCCTCCCCCAACACCCTCATCCAATATGCTTTGTTGATTGTGGGACAAGTGGAATCAAATAGAAACCAATGGGAGTTTGGAGGGCCAGTAGCCCAAGCTCTGGGACTGCAGGAGGGAAGTCACCTAGTGTGCCATCCCTGGCATCTCTGCTGTCACTGCCAACCCTGTGCATCATCACACGGTGGTCTTCCCAGCTGCTAGGCGAGGGTGAAATCAAATCTCCATGAGTGGAGGGAACCAGGGCTCTCAGGCTGAGTCACATTCCTCAGCTGCTCTGCGAGGCAGCGGGGTTGCCGTCGGGCACACGCCAGGACGTCATGAGGAAAGCGGTGTGCTAGGGAGAAGAGTCCAGGAGCACTCCACAGGCAGGGCAGGGTGTGGCTAATGAATGCTCCCAGGAAAATGGCTCATGATCGAGAGGCTAGACCCAGGAAAAGAGTGTCCTCCTGGGGTAGGGCTCATGAGAATAGTATCTTCGCTCCTGAAGATCCAACAGTAGCCTCTCTGATGAGGTCATCTGGTCGGCAGGTGCCACCCTTTGGATCCCAGAAAACCTTCCCGCTCACTCATCTGTCCATCAGCCTTGGCTCTGTGCTTCGGAGTGCTCCAGACCTGACCAGTTCTGAAGGTCAGGAGGAGGAACCTGACCAGAGCCTCCTCCACCCTCCAAGCATAGGGTCAGTTCTACAAGCATCCTTGATATGAGACGTGTCTCTGGCCCCCTCCTGGGCCTGACCTTGATTCCCCCCAACATCCCCTTGACTTCAGATGCATTCCCCACCCGTGCCAACCCCAGAACCCAAGAACAAATGTCCCTCCCACTATAGTGTTCATGGGACCCAAGGGCCCAGGTGTCCTAGTTTTTTGGATTCTGTTGATAGGAGCAGTGGCCAGGAGAGACAGACAAACAAGGTAGAGTATCTTCACATGGGGCAGAGAGGGAGGAAGAGAGGGAGAGAAGGAGGAGAGGGAAGGAAAGGAAGGGGAGGGAGGAAGAGAAGGAGAGAGAGAGAGAGAGAGAGAGAGAGGAGAGAGAGAGAGAGAGGAAGAAAGAGAGAGGAGGGTAGTTCTTTCCAAGCCTCAGGCTCAGTTGAGAGAGAAGAGAGAGAGAGAGAGAGAAGAGAGAGAGAGAGAGAGAGAGAGAGAGAGAGAGAGAGAGGCAGATCTTTCCAAGCCTCAGGCTCAGCTCCCAGGAGCAAGTCTGCTCACAGACAAATGGGTGAAGTTGCAGAAAGGTTCCTAATGACACAGTGATTTCAAAGTGATTATCTGGGACAACAGTAATTACATTCAAGAACAGAGAAGGTCGCAGCCATGGGTCCCACTGCTCCTCAGCAGCCGACTCTGTCAAGTGGCTGCTACCACAGGTAGAAGAAGCAGGAGCTGAGGGAGGCCCAGGTGTCACCTAGCTCTGTAGTAGTGACTCCTCTGGGGCCACTCAAGGCTTGTGTCCCCATAGAGAGTTTTGCTGCTGGTCCTCAAGCCACCCAGGAAACCCTGGCTCTGGTGGTTTCTTGGGCAGATTTTGTGTTGTGTCTCTGCAGGGAATGTGGCCTGGGCCTTGTCCTTAGCTGCCCCGTCATTGCTTCTCTCCTTTCTCTGTCCCTTCTCTAGTTGTCCCAGAACCATGGCTTTATATGCTCACCCATCCTGTCGCTGCCTGATCTACCCACATGGCTATCCACTGTGTCACACGCATGCCTACCTATCTCCCTCCACTCCTTCTTCCTCCTCACCCAACCACTGTGTGGGATCCACCTTCCTAAGTTTTAGGCTTCCACTAGGATCTAGAACCCTAGGAGAACCTTCTACAGGGTTCTCTTCAGCCTCGCACTCCCCCTCCCATGTTTCCTCATCCACACATCCCATTACTCTCCACCCTCCTATCCGGAGCCATACATGCTCACTGCTTTCCCATGAAGCCATCTGCCCAGTATGTCTTCACTTACCTCCCTCACTTTCCTCAATGTTTCCTGTCTCACTCTCATTTCCAACTGAATGATTGACTGCACACCATCTGCCCACATGTCACCCACCACTGCCTACTGTCCACCTATCAAACATCTACCACCCATCACTGTAATTAATCCCCCATTAACAATAACCTATTACCCATCAGCCATCACCTATCACCCACCCACCCATCCAGAGCAGTCATCTACCCACCCATCCACCCATCTACCCATCCACGACCCATCCATCCATCGACCATCCATCATCCACCCACCATCCATTCATCCATCCATTCATCCATCCATTCACCCGTCCACCCACACACCCATCCATCTACCCTCCATCTACCCATCCATCCATCCATCCATCCATCCATCCATCCATTCATCTACCCATCCATTCACCCACCTATCTACCCATCCATCCATCCACCCATACATCCACCCATCCATCCATTCACCCCATCTACCTATCCATCCACCCACCCATCTTTCACCTTGCCACCACACACTCATCTATCACAAATCATTCCTACACCCATCGTACAACATTCACCAACCCACCACTCACCACCCATCCACTATCTTCCTAATCATAACCTATGATCCATCTACCAATCACTCAGAAGCTATCACCCCCCAAATCATAAGCATTCTTTCATACATACACCCAACACCTAGCTGCTGCCCATCCATCATGTATCACCATCACACCATCTCCCATCCACCTCCCATCCATCCTCCATCTAACCACCACCTGTGATCCATATGCCAATCATTCATGTGGTAGTTTGAATGAAGATGGGACCATAGGCTCATAGGAAGAGACATTATAGAGGGTGTGGTCTTGTTGGAAGAGGTGTGGTCAGGTTGGAGTAGATGTGGCTTTCCTGAAGTAGGTGTGGTCCTTTTGGAGGAGGTGTGGCCTTGTTGGAATAGGTGAGGCATTGTTAGAGAGGTGTGGCCTTGTTGGAATAGGCATGGCCTTGTTGGGGAGGTGTGGTCTTGTTGGAGGAAGTGTGTTTCTGGGGGCAGGCTTTGGAGTCTCAGAAGCTCAAGCTAAACCTAGTGGACCAGTTATCCACCCACTACCTTCCACACACTCCTCCCCAGCTTCTCTACCTTCATCTCTTCCACTTCTATCAGTACTTCATGCTTAGCCGTTGCCTGCCCATCCCCCACACTCCTTCTGGTTCCCTCCCCTCTCACTTTCTCCTTGGTACTCTCTTCTGGCCTCTGAGCCCTTCTATCCATGCTAGCTCATGTTTCCTGTGTAGTCCTTACCTCTCACTGCTCCCGCAAAGCCTATCTTTCCTGGACCTGTGTGGTGGTTGGAATATGCTTGGCCCATAGCAAGTGGCATTATAAGGAGGTGTGGCCGTGTTGGAATAGGTGTGGCCTTATTGGAATAATAGGCGTGGCCTTGTTGGAATAATAGGTGTGGCCTTGTTAGAAGAAGTGTGTCACTGTTTAGTTGGCTTTGAGGTCTCCTAGTGCTCAAGCTCCACCCAGTGTGGGAGAGCGCCTCCTCCTGGCTGCCTGCAGAAGACAGTCTCCTCCTGGTTGCCTTTGGATCAAGATGTAGAACTCTCAGTTCCTCCAGCACAATGTCTGCCTGCATGCTGTCATGCTTCCCACCACGACAATTATGAACTAAACTTCCGAAACTGTAAGCCAGACCTAATTGAATATTTGCCTTTATAAGAACTGCCTTGGTCACAGCAATGAAATCCTAACTAAGACAATGCCCATCACCTTGTCTCTGCCCTCTCCTTTGCTCCTAGTACCTGGCTGAGACCTATCTGTTGATACCTGTACTTCTTTGAGGTTTATTTTAGGACCTCTCCTTCTAGCAAGCTATATACACCATACATAGACACAAGTCTTCAGCCAGAGGCTGAGAGTCCCAGCAGAGCAAAGATAGGTCACCAGGTTCACGGGGGAGGCTTTTTCCCCTTGAAGGAGTTAATATGTCTATGTCTGTGGCAGATGAAGGGTTAAGTGGGATTGCCTGTCCAGTGTCCAGCAGCACACAAGGCATAAACTCTACTCATGGGGAGCTCAAGTGAAGAGGACATGAAGAGTGGATGAGAGTCCCCAGCGTGGGTGATAAGATCAGCGGTGCCCAGTGTGGGCACTGATAAGATCAGCGGTGGGGGACAGACTGGTTTCTGGGGATGGTATTCTGTGCTTTGGTTTTTGTTTGTTTGTTTGTTTTAATTGCAGGACCTCCATTATAACCACTGTCATGTACTTCAGAAATAATAAAAGCAAATCCAAGAATGGACAGGTAGACAGCAAGACATGGTTAAATCAACTGTATCCCAGCAGGGGCCTAGGACCTGACTGCAGGCATCCACTGCTCATTAGAGGCAAGAGACCTGCCCTAGCATATGTAGGCCTGAGCAAAGTCTGTGGTCACAGGGGTTCCCTGCTGAGGAACAGGGCACCATGCCCCAAAGGGGCTCACCCAGAGACAAGTCTCTGCCCACACAGGAGAGCACTGACATAGAGTTTTGAGGCTCAAAGCCAGCACTGAGTGCTGTAACGTGATGTCTTTCCTGTAGGATGGCTGATTTCGTGGGATAACTATTTTCTGCACGGTGACTTAGTTCTCTATGGGCCTGTGGTGGAAATTTTTTTTCATTTATTTGTTTTGTTTGTTTATTTGAGACACAGTTTCATGTAGTTCAGGCTGGCCCCCAAGTTGCTAATCTATCCTAAGATAACCTTGATCTTTTGATCTTCTGACTCCTCCTGTCAAATGCTGGATTACATGTATCACCAGACTCAGTTCATGAGATGCTGGGAAATCAGAGCCAGCATGGAAGGGCCCCTGGGACTGACAGAGATGCAGCCTGACTGGGGGAAGGAGCCAGCGTACACAGGAAGACCTGGAGGCTTTCCCACCTGGGCTTCACACAACAAACGGCATGCTCAAGAAGAGCAAGTACAGGAGAGGCAGATAAATGTCCACGGGGCTCATGGCCCAGAGTCTCTGCTCCAGAGCCCACTCTGATTCTCAGGAGTGTGTAAAAAAACATTTCTTTAAAAAAAAGTTACAATTATTTATTTACCTATTTACGGTGTGGGGTGTGTGTGTGTGTGTGTGTGTGTGTGTTGTGTGAGGGGGCATCATTCACACCTGAAGCATACATGTAGAGCTCAGAGGACAACTCAAAGTAGTCAGATCTCTCTTTCTACCATGTGGCCCCTGAGGATCGAACTTGGGTCATTAGGTTTGGCAGCAATCACCTTCATCCACTGAGCCCTCCTCTCACTGGCTCCTTATTTCTTTTTGTTTCTAAGTGTGTTTCTGGTTCAGTTCTCTGCTCTGGAGCAAGGAGCCTGTACACTCTAGTGGGAGAGCTCTAGGATTCAGGTCTGTAAGACTAGGATTACAGGCAAGCACTCTTCCAACTGAGGCCACCGTGGAGAGCTTTACTCATGCTCTCTGATTTGTGATCCTATCCTGGGGCATAAACTACCTGAAAGCTGCCAACCAAGATGGCAGTGGTATTCTCTCTGGGGAGATCTTTAAAGCAGGTCCTGGCTTCTAACATTTGCCCATTACCCTGATGTAAATGGCCCCAGTGTAGATGACACCAGTTCACAAAGGTGATGACATTACCCACGGGCTTAGGCAAGTGTGCTGGAAGATATCATCACATGAGAACTGGGCAGACAGACTGTAGAGTGCACAGGAAGACACGGGTTCTCAGAGATGGGTTTTCTATGCTTATCTTTCTTATTATTATTTTTTTTCTTGGGAAGTTACTACACTTTATTAATAATGGCTGTTTAAACACCAACTTAACAAATGTCCTGAGACAATGAGCCAGCTCAGCTGAACCTCTTCACGTGGTTTAGATACATTTGCTGCCACTGTGCACACATCTGCAGAGGTGTGGGAGAGTCTGATGCAGAAAGGGGAGCTGGGAAAACAAGAAGCCATCTTGACTGAACTTGTGATGGGTATGTGAACTTCAGGGCTGACAGTCACCATCCTGGAGAGATGGAAAAGTGGGATTTCCAGAATGGCTCAGGTGAGAGGCAGGCGGGAGAATGGCCTTTGGGCAGTCTGACTTGAGTTCCTAGTCAGATTTTACCACTTGGTAATGATGTGACTCTGAGCCTTTGGAGTAAATGAATCTAAGTCAATAGACAATTATTGAGCACCTGCTGTATGTCAGGTGCTAGAAAGAGAGAGTAAATGAGGCCACAGAAAAATCTGTCTCTGCTGATGAGTTTATGTGTGTTGTTCTGATGTGACAACCAGTCACTTGTCAAACAGCAGGCCCCTCTCCTCCCGTCTCCTCCCCTCTCCTCTCTTCCCCTCCTGTCCCTGCATCCTGAGTATTGCTAATGCAGCCCAGGCTTGTCTATCGCTCCATATGTAGCCCAGGCTAGCCTTGGATTTTCTTATTCTCCAGCGCAGGAATTGCAGGCAGTTGGTATTTTCTCAGGGGCGCCCATCATTCTTTGTTGTCTGGATATAGCTGCTTTCTGCACTGCAGGGGTTTATGGGGAACGGCAGCTCTGGTGCTGATCATTTTCTAGACAAGGACATGTGCTATAAAAGCACAGTCTTTTGTTTCATTGTGAGGCGTTGGAGCCTGTTGTTTTTTAAATTGAAATTGATTCTGTGCTTTAGTCTGGTATATCTTACCTGGAGTTCACATTATTTGGTCATTAATGATCTATCTATTCATTCATCCATCTCCTGTCCACCCACCACTTATTTTATCTTCTGTCCACTATTATTCTTATCATCCATTCATCCATCCATCATCTGTTCATCTACTACTCACCTACTTCCCCACTCATCCATCCATCTTCTGTTCATCCATCCTCTATCCATTTATTATCTATTCATCCATCCATTTATCCAACCATCCACTCACCCACCTATATCCATCCATCCACAATCCATCCATCTGTCCATCCATCCACTCACCCACTTACTAATCCACCCATCTATCCATCCATCCATCTACACATTTATCCGTCATCTATTCATTCATCTATCCACTTGCCTACATACCTACTCATCCATCCATCTGTCCATCCACCTATTCATCCATTTATTCATCCATACTTCCTTTATCCATCATTTATCCAACCATCCATCCATCCATCCATCATCCATCCATCCATCCATCCATCCATCCATCCACCCACCCAGCCATCCATCCACCCACCCACTCCCAGTCCCAGGAGATGTGTTACCAATCTCAGGACTTTCTTCTCTCATGCTTCAGCCATTTAACCCTTAGTTTACTTGCCTGCACTCTGCCACAGGAAGCTAGGTCAACTTATGTCACTGGTGAAGTTGGCTCAGGTACCCTAGTCCTTGAACGTGCATGTTGAGAGAACAAACACTGGTACTCTTGAGGTCAGAGCAGAGAGAGCATGGACAACTGAGTCAGGGCTGCCCATCTAGGGCCTATCTGAATGGAAGGGACCCTGGGATTCCTCATTAGTGGCCCCACTTTCCTGTGGAGAGACACAGTCCAGGGTCATCATAACCCTGTGGCTTCCTTCCCAGGAGTATCTACACCCTGGGCCTCCTCCGTCACAGCACACCAGCGCAGCTAGCTCCGTTCTTCCTCCTCCCTTCCAGTCTCAAGCCTTTCATCTCCCACTTGGCTCCCCCTGGGCAATTATTTACTATTTCCTTCCGCAAAGTGCTTCTGAGGCATGGCTCTTATGAGAGATGTTCCTCGGGATAAAGTGGAACGGCGTCATAATTCACCCAGGCTCCAGCCGAAGTGTTTGAACGACAACACATTACTGTTCAATTTTGCCGCTCTCCGCGGCAGATGGCGGCATGAGTCCCCACTCGGGCTCACGGCAGAGCTGAACAGAAAGGCTTTGGCAGCTGTGGGGCTGCAGGGAAACCCGTGAGGCGCCGTGTTGTGTGTTGTGTGTGTGTTGTGTGTGTCTGTGTCTCGGAGCTCCTGCAAGCTGAGGGATAACTCTTCTCCCTCCTTGGTGTCTCCTAATTCATGGTTCAGGTAGCAAGTGACACAGAAAGACATGGTTCTGGTCAGACTGAGTGCTAGGTCCAGTGTAGCTCTTGGTAGCTTTCAAATCATGCACCAGACTCTCGGGGACTTAGTCTCTGCACCTTTACAGGGGACTCAGATACCTACTCACAACTTTAGTCTTGATGATCGCCATGAGATAACGCGACTTTGTTAGCTGCGGTTGTGGAGCAGATGACTCTAAAATCAACACCTCAAAGGAACCGATCAATATCAGTTCATGTTGTTCCTGAGGCGGGGACACAGAAGCGGTTTATCTGGGTGATTTAGTTCATCATGAACTGTCTGAGTCAAGATGTCAGCTGCCATATGTCATCATTAGCCTGGGCCTGGGAGATCTCCCCACGGCCACCACACCTCCTCGTTTCCTCATTGGCTGGTGCCGAGGTTTCGTGTTCACCCGGCCGGTGGTGACCTGGTAGACAGGGTGGACCGGTCAAGAGAGTGCGTTTAAGATGACACCACATCTCGATGGATCTGCGTAGGGGAATTTTTTTTTTAATTTGTCTGTTTTTCATCTGATTTTGGATTATTGCGAAAGGGGCGTGTGCAGAGGTCAGGAGGTCGCTCCTACATTGCGGAGGGGAGTCTCTCTTGTTCTTTCTGCTGTTCTTTATACTTCCATCTATCTGGCCGCTGAGCTTCTGGGCAGCTCTCCTCGGTCTGTCTCCCATCTCATTATAAAAGTGCCAGGAGGACAGATGTGTACCACCACATCTGGCTTTTTACCTGGGTTTTGGAGAGTAAACTCCAAAAGGAAAGCATGTAGCAAGCACTTAACCAGCTGAGCCATACCTTGGTGGCTTTAATAAAGGTACAGACGTATCCAACAAACTCTGTAATACAGTTTAAAATGTTTTAATTACATAGTATTTATTTATTTTGTATGTAGAGGTCAGAGAAGAGCTTGAGGGTTGGTTTCTCTCTTCTTCCACTGGGAGAGACCAGGGAATTGAACTCAGGACTTCAGTCTTGGCGGCAAGCGCCTTTACCCATTGGACGAGCTCATCACCTCTGCCTATAGTATAACTTCAGATCATTTTATCATCCTCTAAATTTCCTTGTGTTCAGTTTCACATAACATCCCACCCACCATCAGGCAAGCACCATTCTGCCTTTCACTAATCTCCTCACTGGCTCATTTAAATGATAGAATATGTAGTTTCTCTTGGGTTCTTTCACTTAGCAGCATGCTGTGATCTTAACCAAGTGGTCGATCCTTTTGGTTGCTTAGTAGCATTCCACTGTCTGGATGTACCACAGTAGTTCACCATTTGTTTGTTGATGGGCTTTTAGAGTGTTTCCAGTTTTAGTCTATGTCCAGTAATATAGCTGTGCCTGCACACGTGAGCATCTTCTCCTAGACACATTTTCTTTCCTCTTAGGCAGTTTCCTTGGAGCACGCTGCCTGCGTCTTGGTACGTGTGATTCTCTCTGTAACACACTGCCCACACTTTCCAGTTTCCATTACCAGAGCCCCAGGGCTCCAGCTCTCCTGCGTCCTTAGCCTGAGGCAGTGTCTGCCTCTCACTGTCAGCCCTGAGCATTTTCCCTTGTTTTCTATCGTCAGCGCAATATCTCTCTGATGACCTGTCCTTTCCGACCCATTCTCCGATGGGTCGTCTGTCTTGCGGTTCGTTCTAAGCTTTTTTGTATTCGGGATACAAGCCTATCACCAAGCATATAATTTACAAATACCCTCTCCCTGTCTGTGACTTGTCACTGTGGCTTCTTAACAATGTCCCCTAAAGTGTAAAAGTTTTGAATTTTGATGAAGTTAAATTCATCAATATTTTCTTTCCATCAACCACACCGTGACTGTCACAGACACACATCTCTGTCCAACCCAAGGTTAGGGAGAGTTCGTTTACATTTCTTTCCCCCGAAAGATTTATAGTTTCAGTTTCACTTTGTGTGTGTGTTGCTCCATTGAAATTGATTTATTTTATGCTGTAAGATAAAAGTCTAACTAGGTCTTTTTTTACATATGGATCTCCAGTTTCCTTGAACCTTCTCTTAGTTGAAGCTCTCACTGTTGCTTGGGTGACTGCTCTAAGACCTTCGCTGAACCTTTGACAGGTGACCATGAATGTTGCCACTCACTTTTGATCTTTCTATTGTGTTCTGA
This sequence comes from Mastomys natalensis, assembly GCA_021653895.1. NCBI lineage: Eukaryota > Metazoa > Chordata > Mammalia > Rodentia > Muridae > Mastomys > Mastomys natalensis. Next base: position 399,598 of record JAJTUV010000601.1, on the reverse strand, counting down.
TTTTGTGCCAATGTCATACCACATCAGGACTGGTCTACAAAGCACACAAAACAAAACAACAAAATAAAGCCCGAGGAGGGAGGTCTTCTCTTGGCTATCAGTTTGGAGGACACAGTCTGTCACAGTGGGTAGGGCGTGGCAGTGGGAGTGGGAGGTGGCTAGTCACAGCTCATCCCCAGTCAGGGAGTGGGGATGGAGAGATGGACGCTAATGCCCCACTCAGTTTCTCCCTTTCATCCAGCCCAGGTTCCGGCTCCTCGGATGGTGCTGCCCGTTCAGGATGTCTTATGTTTGCTCAGTTACATCTGACACACCTTCAGAGGCACGCCAGGAGGTGCGTCTCCTATGTGTCTGCAAATCCAGTCATGAAGATGGGCATCACACACTCCGTCTCTGCTTTGGCGACTCTTCCAAGTCTACTTCATTTGGAGTCATTTGGGCCACTCTGCATCCAGTTTCTACACAAGAGCCTCCTCAGCCAGGTATGCATGGCCGTCTTTTGTCTCCTTTTCCTTTGGTCACAGAACATGTGTGGTGTCACAAGCTACATGTCAGGCTGTCTTTCTTTGCTCTTGTGGTGCTGAGCAAATCCTGTACCACCGAGCTCCAGACTCAGCTCCCCGGCCATGTCCGAGGAACGTCACGCTAGGTTTTGGCTTAAGTCACACAGGCCCATCCTGGAAAATGTGGACATAGACCACACTGTTAGGGAGTGACAATGGGACACCTTCAGGCCTGCCACCTTGGGAACAGAAGAGGCCACATTCTCAGAGGGAAGATCTCATGGGTGCTTCAAACCAACCCAGCAGCTTCCCGGAGGCCTCTCGTCCTTTGGATGGTATCAAACGGAGGGCTGCAGCTCAGAGACGGGGTGAGGGTTTGTGGGAGACGACAGAGAGATGGGCTCTCAATGAAGCTCAAGCTTGCCTGGTGACTTAGATATTTGTCTCCTCCTAAGACTGGAAAGTGTATATTCAGTTGCTCGGCACCTACAGACCTTGGACATGGCTACTGAGTGTGGCAGAGGGTAGAGGACTCTCGATAGTTCTGTCGGTTGAGGTGCTGAATCTTGTTGACAGTAAGTTACCAACTGGTGTCACCATCAGGCCCCCAAAGAGGTCACGTGGAAAGTCAGACAGCAGTTAATGAGTACCTATCTTCATGATGCCAGGCAGAGGCTTGCTAGTTGTGGATGGACTTATCCGGTCTCAGCTTAGAGGGCTGGCTCTGGCTTAGGCTCCGCACAGGCTCACCTCTTAGGCTCCTGCTGGGACTTGGCCGAAGGCTGGTGGTTGCTCTTCTTGGCTCAGATTAGCAGAGGGCAGGAGAATGGGCAGGAGCACAAGAGGCCAGGGGGGCTTAGTTCCAGAATGGTCACAGGATTGCTTTGTCCACAGACTCTGGCCAAGTCAGTTCCACAGCCACGCCCAACATCTGTGAGCACGGGTGCACGTGCGGGGTAGGATTCACTCTGCTCTTTCTGGAAAGTAGTTCTGCAGGGCCTATCACAAAGGAGGCGTCTGCACAGTTGTAAGCAGAGAAGGGTGTGAGGACTGTGAACTGGATATGATCCAGCTCCCTCCTCAATCCTAAAAACTATGGTGGACACCATGCCGTGCCGAGTGTTTGAGGGACTTTAGCACTGGTGACCTTTCCAGTGGACTTAGGGGTGACCTGTAACCCCCCACACCTTCTTCCCTTGGACTACAAGTCACAGGTCCATGTCACATTCTTTATAGTGACAAGGTAGTGAGAACAGGAACCCCACCGATGCTTGTCACCACCAGGGCAGCGAATGTCACTGAATGTCTGCCATGGCCAGCTCTGTGCTCAGTGACCCTCTCTGGAGCTCTCTGAGAGGCAGATGACATCATGTCCATTCCACAGAGGAGAAAAGCAAGATCTGGAAGATGATGTCATCGAAGTCCCCAGCAGAGTTGACATGCAAATGGTAACCCTTCACACTCAGGGCCCTTTTTTGGGAAGACCTTTCTTTAATGTGTTCCAGGGAGCACGCCTTGTAACCCAGGCTGGCTTTAAATGCCCTGTGAAGCTGAGGATGGCCTTGAACTTCTGGCCCTATTGCCTTTATTTTCTCACTGCTGGAATTCCAGGGCCTGGATTCAGAAGACACTGGGAATGAAAACGCTTTCTGCGTGCTAGGGAGATGCTCAACCACCGTAGCCACACCCTCTCCCTTGGAAATGGATTTGAGCTTGAATCAACAGGTCTTACAGCTTGTGGATTGAGATGCCCTCCCAATGTAGGGTAGTAAACCCCGAATTCTCGGAAACACCCAAACAGAAACCTAGGTGGCCAGCTTCTGGAGATACTGAGGCTGGCCTCAGAGGAGGCAGAGGCTGTAGATGAGCCAACTCCTCTGAAAGACTCCTTCCAGCTATGGGGAGTCTCTTGGTCACTGTTCTATTGCTGTGAAGAGATACCATGACCATGGAAACTCTTCCACAGGAAAGTATTTAACTGGGGCTGACTTACAGTTTCAGATAGAATCATGGTCATCATTGGAGAATGGCAGCGTGCAGGCAGACATGGTGTTGGAGAGTAGCTGAGAGGTCTACGACCAGATCCGCAGGTCACAGGAAGAGCGAACCTCTGGGCTTGGTGTGGACTTCTGAAACCTCGAAGCCTGCCCCAAGTGACACACTCCCTCTAACAAGGCCACGCCTTCTAATCTTTTCAAACAGTACCGCTCCCTAGTGACCACACATTAAAATCTGTGAGCCAATGGGGGCCTTTCTCTTTCAAACCACCCCAGGGAGACCAATGGTCACACTCAAGGTCAGCTGCTTAGCCTTGACAAGGCTCACATTTTGAATCAAAGTCTTTGGCTCCCAGGTTTAATAACCACAGCTTGCCCCTTCTGGACATGTAGTGTAACTTCTCTGCTCTGTGGAGGTGACAGGTGATGGAGGCCCACAGAGGTTGCCACACAGGACTCCTCCGTGCAGGGAGTGGACCTGGGTCTTTGGTGGATGTCTCTCTGATTCTTAAATGGACCTCTGGGCTGGGAGTCTGCTGTCTCAGCTGCCAGGTCAGAAGGGAGGTGACAAGAGGAGGAGCCACCCTCCGCCTGTTCTGTTTCTCATTTAGACCTGCAAATGTGGTGAGACTCAGCTCTGAGCTTTCTGCTCTTCACACCACACAAATTATTCTCTTCTACCCCACCCCCTCCTCTGAGACTTCTCCGAGATTATTTGTGTTACAAAACCTAGAGGGGATTGAGTCCTTTGCTGGACCTGTCCTGTCAATCGAGGCCTCTGGGAGGAGGCTGCTTCAGCAAGGAGGGATTTCCTAAGCGGCCTTCTTCCTGCAGGCAGGGCTAGAGGTCCAGCGGTTCTGGGAACACAGCCTGGGCCCTCTCTGTCTTCTTCCTGTAGAGGGCCAGAGAGTTGGGGAAAAGCAGGCCTGGCTCAGGGAAGGCAGCAGGCAGGCCACACTGCCTGAGCCCATTCTCTGTCACTTTAGGAGACAAGGTCGGGCTCCAGTTTCTAGCAGCTGGTGAACTCTTCCTGTCTTAGTCCTCTCCCCATCCCCCTCCTCTCAGCAAGTCTGTCAATGATCTCTGGTGGAGCAGCTGTCTTGCAGTCATCTGCTTATTCCTCACCACAGTGCCCATTGTACAAGCGTGAGCACCTCAGTTCATCCCCAGAGCACACCTGAGCATGAGGTACGTGCTCATATCCCAGAGTTGAGGACCCAGAGAGGGACAGACCCTGGACTCACTGGCCAGCCCTTACCCAAATCGGCAAGCCCAGGTCCCAGAGAGTAAGCTCCCAGAAGGAGGTAGATGGCTCCCGAGGAAGGAGCCTGGTGTGGACCTCTGGGTAACACATTCATAGATATGCACCAGCACACATTAACACACACATACACACACTCACACACTCACACAATCAACATATACATGTATATCAACACACAGACATAAACACACACGCACACATACACACACACTCACAGTCAACACATGGATGCGCATCAACACACACACATACACTCACACACACAGACACTCACAATCAACACATGCATGCACATCAACACCCAGACATAAACACACATACACACATTAATGTATGCATATCAACATACACACATACACTCACACACACACACACAAACACACATACACATCAACACCCTAAGAAAGGGAACCTGAGCCGTAGGGAGGTGAAGGGTCAGTTTAAATCACATCAAGTTGCTATTTTTATACAAAAGCAACAAATGGCTGTTGGTTACTTCATCAGGGGAACACACACCTTTGTGTGTATAACAAACCCACCCACAGCGCGTGAGTCCATACTTCACTCTAGCCACATCCTTTTAGCTGAGTTATTGGCTTCTGTGTGGATGAGGAGAAAATAGAATCAGTCAGCTGTATCCTCTCAGTTCAGATGTCTCCCCACAACAGGGACCCAGGCTCAGTTAACTGTGACAGCTAGAATTCCTGGCAAGAACCTGTGGTCTAAAAAAGCCAAGTGACTGTCTAGAATCTGGATAACCTGGAAAGGTTGGAATGTTGCCAGTCAAAGGCTTAGGCCCTTAATAGCCGTGGATGGCTTCTGGTGTACATGACCTGACATCTTTTATGACCGTTAGAAAAATCCTTCGGAATGTATGAAGAGACCCCTGGTTTTCACCAGAGGACTGTGACTGTGTCAGACAGCATCTAAAGCCGATAGCCGAGTCTCTCCACGTTTCTGTAACTTGCCTACCTAACGTACCAATCAGTGTGTGTACAGAGTGTTGTTTTATGGCTTGTTTTCTTCTGTTACTATAAACATTTATGAAGCTGCAACCTCAATGGAACATGGAGTTTGAGTTTGAGGTGTCTGAACCCTGAGTTCCCAGGACAGGGTCACTCAAATTTGTTTGCAGAATAAACTGTCCTTTGAGGCGAATGGGAATGGCTGTCCACAGGATCATCTGGGGAAGTTTACAGTGTAGAGCCTTGCTGGAGAAAGCAGACACTGGGGGACTTTGAGTGCATGCCGTCTCCCCCCACATCTGGCTCCTGATGGAGATGTGAGCTCTCAGAGTCCTGCCCCTCCTGCCGTGTGTGTCTGCTGTGATAGACTCTTACTCCCTGCAATGACGAGCCAAGTAAACACTTCTGTCAGTTGCACCTACTATGTGTTTCTTTACAACGTAAAAGTAACCAACACGGGGCTGTTCTTTCTTCTATACAAGCCACACCCACTGGCTCCTCCGAGGAGTCACCTGGGCAGAGGGCCTTGCTTCACTGTTAGCACTAGATACTGTGTAACAAGAGATCCAACACTCGCTGTCTTAAAATCACATCTTTCGGGGCCTGGTGGGAGGGCTCTGTTGGGAAAGCGCCCGGTGCCAAAGCATGAGAACCTGGGTTTCAGTCCCCAGCTCCCACAGTAAGGCCAGGCATGGTGGTGTGCGTCTATAACCTCCGGACTGGGGAGGTGGAGACAGGAGGATTCCCGAAGCTCATTAACCAGATTCAGCAAAAGACACTGTCTTTAAAAAAAGGATAGAGGTGGAAGAAGACATCAAAAGTGGAAGTAGACATTCATAGACGCGCGCGCGCGCACATGCGCGCGCGCACACACACCCACACCCACACCCACACACACCCACACACGAGCTCACAGTAGTTACGAACAACATACACAAATAAGACCAAATCCCAAATCCTAGTATGGAAAGGGGAGTTGGGCACAGATTTCTGATTTTCTTTGTTCATTCTTTTCATTCATTCATTCATTCATTCATTCATTCATGGTGTTTTCAAGACACGGTTTCTCTCTGTAGTCTTGTAGACCAGGTTAACCTCGAACTCAGAGATCTGCCTGCCTTTGCCTCCAAAGTGCTAGGATTAAAGGTGTGCATCACCACTGCCCAGGTCAGTTTTCTCTAAGAGTGTAGGCCCTGGTAAGTTTACTATGCTCCAGTGGAAGGCCACACATCCAAGAGTGTGTATATATATATATTGGCAGCACAAATTGGGCTTCATGGTTGAAATAAAAGTATACAAATGGGGTTGGTGTGTGAGGAGAGTGGGTTTGGGAGGAGTTGGGAATAGATATGACAGAAATACAGTATATGGAGTTCTTAAAGAACTAATAAAAAAAAAAACCTAACTGCTAACAAAGAAATTCAATGTATTTGAAAATTTACATAAATGAAGAAGATTGGTGGGTAGACCAGCCTTACAGATCTGCAAGCGACCATCCACGACACAGAGATGGAGGTGGCCAGCTGGCCACTCAGGGCTCAGGTTCCTTGGATTTGCAACCCGCCAAGTCAGAGACTACATTTCCCAGCATCCTTTGCATTTAGGTGTAGCCACAGGACCAGCTCTCACCAATGGGATGGGATTGAACCGAAGAGAGACGTCACCTCCCTCCGCATCCCTGTAAAGACCACCCTAGGACATTAAGTGTGAAGCAGTCCAGGTAAAAGGGTCTTGGGTCCCTAGTCACCACAAAGACCCACGTCAGACCATTTGAAGAACAAGAAATGCACTTGGGAAAGCTGCAGAGATCTGGGGTCCCTCGTTTTACAGTGGTCTTACTATTGACTAATTGCTCCTGGCCCACTCCTTCCAGCCACCTCCTCTACTCTACTCTCTGTGGGCTGCATCCCTCCTTTCCACAGAATGTCTACAGGCAACCCAAGACCAAGAAGCACGCCAGAGGGCCCCAGGCTCATGGCCAAAAGAACGGAGTGTGTGGCCCCCTTTTAATTGTTTGATAAGGGCCAATCAGGGAGATGGCTCATTAGGAAAGGTGTCTGCCACCAAGCTTCAGGACAAACCCCTGGAGTCCACACGGGGAAGGAGAGAACTGATCCCTGCAAGTTGTCTTCTGGCTGCTGCATATGAACTGCAGCACGTGCCTTCCCCGCCCCCCCAAGAAATAAGTAAATTAATGTGATAAAAATTTAAGCAATAGTTTGACCAAAGCTCCAGGATGTCCTCCAAAATGAGCACCTGTGTCCAGATGTGACGGGGGACACCAGGGTCAGCCAACAGCATCTGCCTGGTTCCATAGGCCCAGGTGGAGGGAGGGGGAGGGGCTGGATGTCGGACTTCTGTCTGTCACCTTTCATGTGTCCAGTTCTCATAATCTCCCTGGCTACAGTGTCCTCTGCTATTCAAAAAGGGGATTAGACATATGGGGGTTGTGGGAGGGGTTTCTAATGAGAAGTGACTCTGGACTGCTGCCCGGATCTGAGATCTGGTGGGGCTCAGGCTTTCTGGTGGTGTCTGCTAACCTGGGCTCCAGGTTGACTCTCCCCTTGAGCATCTTGCTTGCCTCTTCTTTTGTTCTCTCTCACATCTGTGCAGGACATCTCCTGGAAAGACATCAATGCCAGGGCCCGACACTCGGGGTTTTGAACGTTGCTTTTCTGTCTCGCCTGCTGCCGGTATTCGGGTTAGTTCAGCCGCCATGCTGACCCTTTGATCAGAGACTACCGCTCCTTCTTCCAGGCAGGCAGAGTTTCAACGGCTTCCCTAAGAAACTGGTCCAGCCTCACCTCATACTCATACAAGGGGCCCTGAGTGTGGAGAGTCACCAGGGCTCTGTCACACGAGCCTCCTCCTCGATGCCCTGCAAGCTGTCTGGGTCACACTGGACTCTGGGGTGACTCCCTCTGCTGCAGCTAATTGCATTTGGTTCTGTAAGACGACCATTTCCTCTTTCCCTGACTCATGTTAAGTCCTTCGGAGCAAGAATGCGTTTTCTGCTCTTGCGTTCCCCACAGGTCCTTGGGTAGAGCCCAGCAGAGTCAAGGAAATCAAATCAAATCAAGATGACATTTATTTAATATGGGCTAACCGTCAGGCACCCCGCTGGGGGCGTTGGCAACTCGCTCTAATTTGCTTCTCACCAAGCGGCACCGAGAATGGAATAACTGGACCTACATTTTTGCACATAAAGAAACTGACACAAGACAGCGTCCCAAGACCAAGGTCACACAAAGGGAACACAAAGGTGGAATTTCAGCTGTTATCTTTCTTGCTTGAAACCATCTAGTATCTATCTGTAATTTTAAAAATCTTCTGGGTCTATGCGTGTGCGTTTGTGCATGCCTGTTTTTGCACGTCCCACAGAGTTCCTGTGGAGGTCAGGAGACAACCTCAGCTGTCAGTTCTCGCCGTCCTTCTTGTTCAGTGCAGGGTCTCTTTGTTGTTCCTGGCTGCATACACCAGGCTAGCCAGCCTAAGAGCTTCTGGAGATGTCTCTGTCTCCTTGGAGGAATGCTGGACTTACAGGCATGCACCACAGTGCCCCTATTCCTGCACTCCCTTCTTCAGGGATTCGAACTCCGGTCCTCATACTTGCTTGCAGTCACTTTACCCACTGAGGCAGGGAATGCGTTTCTATTTATTTCTTTTTAATTAATTAGGTAATTAGTTGAGTCTGGGTCTCACTGTGTAGCCACTGATAGTCTGGAACTCAATATATAGACCAGGCTGTTCTCAAATTCAGATACCCTCCTGCTTCTGCCTCCCGAGTGCTGGGATCAAAGGCATGCTCCACCACCGCCTGGCCTTCATTCAGTATTTACCAAGCTATGAGGCTAGATTCCTGGCTGTTGGAAGTCGGGGTAGGAGGGACAGGATGGAACTGTGTCAGTGTCTCCAGAACATCGTGATTAAGGGCAAAAAGACTCTGGAATCTAGCTCTGGGACTTCAGACCTACATCAGCATTTGAGCTGTGTGCCATGCACAAGGTTTTTCCTGTCTTTCTGGTTCTGACTGTCTGTGTCTGGTTCTGGCAGCTGTTATGATACCAGCCATTGCTCTATTCTGTCTTCTAAAGCCTCAGGCTGCACTTATAGAACATTTACTGTATACTGAGGCCACTCAGAGTGATTCCATGTGTAACTGGCATTTTGCTGGCCCAGCTCTCTTTGAATGAATACGATTATTTCATTACTTCTATTTAAAGGGAGGAAACCGAGGCTCAGTGCTACTGGGATCCAGACACAGTCTGCCTGGCTCCGTAACCTTTGGCTTCAGCTCTCTGCCCTGCGTCTGTGTACTTGATGAATGGTGATAGGGATGAATGAATGAAACCACCCAGGCAAGTATTGCCAGGCCCATGGTGGGCGGGGGGAGCTTCCCTGAGTCCCTGAGGGGCCTCTTCAACCATATCCATCTGTCAGATCTCAGCATGAAGTCGTGCTCCTAGGAGGGAGACCTTGGGAGCCACTCCTGGCCCTTTTCTGGAGATAGGGTGGCCCAGTGTGACCCATGAGTTCTAGCTGGGCGCTCTGCTCAGCCCTGTGCTTGGTAGGTCCCTCCTCCTCCTTTCTCTCACTCCCCGATGGAGGCAGCCCAAAGGCTGAGGCTCAGGCACCTGAGCAGTTTTCAAATGTTTCTTATTTGCTCTTGTAGGTCTCTTCCCCACTCTATTTGAGGAGGCATGTGGTGGCATCCACACACCACCTCAGACAAGTCGCCACATTGCTGAGCCATCCCTGGTATGGCCCAGGCTGACAGCTGAGGGGAAGGAAGCTGTCTCCTAGCCCCGGGTGATGAAGTTTTCCAGATCAGACTCAAAAGCATCTTCGTTCTTTGTGCCATTACCCCCTTTGTGTCTCTAGCTGTTTGAAAGTCAAGATGCTCTTTGAGTAAGATTCTGTGTCCCAAAAGAAGCTGGGGTCTATCTGGGTTCCAGGGCTGTGCCTTCCTGCCCTCAACTGCCATGCTCCCTCTCTTCTCGGTCTCTCACACTGTTATAGGAACTATTTCTGCACACAGAAAGGCACAGGGGGCTGGGGATGCGGCTGAGTCGGTAGAGTGCTTGCCTAGAGCACACGTCTCCAGTTGGGGTGGTGCATACCCATGATCCCAGCATTTGGGAGGTGGAGGCCTGAAGGCCAGGAAGTCACGGTCCTCATGGTTTGAATGAAATGACCTCAGAGATTAGGACATTAAATACTGGGTCCCCAGAGAGATGGTGGCAGTGTTTGGGGAGGCCGGGGACAAGCAGCCTTGTCAGAGGGCGTGTCAATGTAGTTGAGCTTTGAGAGTTCAAAGATGCCCAGAATTTTGAGTGTGCTCTCTCTGCTTTCTGCTTGTGCTACAAGATGTGGGCTTCTAGCTTCCCGTCCCAGCCACCATGCCTGCTGCAGGTCCTCCACTTCCCCATGATGGTGATGGACTGTCTTAGGGTTTCCATTGCTGTGAGCAGACACCATGACCAAGGCAACTCATAAAGGGCAACATTTAATTGGGGCTGGCTTACAGGTTCAGAGGTTCAGTCCATTATTATCAAGATGGGAGCATGGCAGCATCCAGGCAGGCATGGTGCTGGAGGAGCTGAGAGTTCTACATCTTGTTCCAACTGAATCCAGAAGACTGTTTCCCACGTGGCTAAGAGGAGGGTCTCAAAGCCCACCCCCACAAAGCCACACCTACTTCAACAAGGTCACTCCTCCCAGTATTGCTGTTACCTGGGTCAAGCATATTCAAACCACCACAGACTCTTCTCTCTGGAACCTTCCAAATACAACCTTCCTCTTATAAATTGCCTTGGTTATGGTGCTTCATTGAAGTGACACAAAGTAACCAATTCAGGTACATAGAGAGCTAGAGGCCTGCCTGCTAAAGACCAGGTCTTTAAAAAAAAAAAAAAAAAAACAACTAAAAACAGAGGCTGGAGAGATGGCTCAGTTGTTTGGCTCCCAGGGACCTAGGTTTGATTCCCAGCACCCACATGGCAGCTCACAGCCATCTGTAGCTCCAGTTCCAGGGGATCTGACACCCTCACACAGACATCCATGTAGGCAAAACGCCAATGCACATATAATAAAAAAATAAAACTTAGAGAGAGAGAGAGAGAGAGAGAGAGAGAGAGAGAGAGAGAGACAGGATAGCATGGTGGTTTGAGTGAGAAATGGTCCCCAGTTTCAGTAGGGTATGGAGCCTTAAGTGGGTGAAGGCTTATTGGATGAAGTACGTCACTGGTGATGGACTTTGAGGGTTTATAGTTTCACCTCACTTCCTGTTCACTCTCTGCTTCCTGTGTTCAGCTGAGAAGTGATCAAGCCACTCACCCAATGCCATGCTTTCTCTGCTACAAGGAACTCATGCTTCTGGAGACATAAGTCAAAATAAACCTGTAGGGGGAGGTGTGGATCCCTTAATTGGTTCTTGACTGTGTCAATAAAGAAGGCGAGAACCAGTTGCTGGGCGAAGGGTAAAGGTGGGATTTCCGGGTCGGGGGAGTGGGAGAGGGGACTCAAGGAAGGAAATAGGGGCTTTTTGCCAGGCTTTGGAGAGAGAAACGTGAACAACCATGTAAGGCCTCAGGACCCTGAAGGCATGCAGCCTTCACCACAGGGAGAGTATGAGGAGGTTGGCTGGAACTAGCTGTTAGCTGATAAGATTAGGACAGAAGAGTCTTCACCCAGCAATTGGGTTATCTGCCTAGTTTTAAAATAATAAAGCTGTCTAGTGTTTTTCTTCCATGGAGCTAGGATGGCCAGGAGAAAGAGAGAAGATGGGGCAGTTAATGGCGAATTGGCGAAGCTAGCCAGGAGGAAGAGGTAACCAGTAGAATGTGGACAGCAGCTCCTGGCCTTCTTGGGTTGCGGGTTGGTTGTGTTCAATCCTGGGCTGAGCCAAGTTGGAGCAAGGGTACCAACCAGCAGAGTCAGAGCATGTACCACTGCACGGAGGTAGCGTGCTTTTTAAAAATTACACACAATGTAAATCCTTTCTCCTTTAAGTAGCTTTCGGTTAGAACCTCATCTTCCTGGCTCAGGGATGTGAGCTGTAATTGGCCTTTGGTCTCACAGGATGAGGCTGTGGTGCCAAGATTTCAAGGCAGGATCCTTGTCATTGTCAACTGCACTGTTACTGCCCGCTGTGCATGCCGGGAATGTTCTCTGTGTCCTCAGTCCCTGTCAGCAAATAATGTCTGACAACCCCTGGACCTCTTCCTGTAACCCCCACAAAGAGATAAGACTGTAATCCCAATTGTGGGCAAAGAAGTTTGCCTGGAGGTGGCAGAGTGTGGCTGCTCTGGAGTCTCCAGCTTTCCTGAGGCCTTCCTAACATGGTGGCCAACTGGAGGGCTTCAAATGACGTAAACCAGCTCCTCCATTTCCACTGTTTCTGGGTATTAGCATGTCTGAACTCCCCCCCAGAGCCTCCAGGGAGAGCCTTACCTGCTCTAGCTGCTGCTGGGTGCTTGGCATTCTTTGGTGCTGGCTGGCTGGCAGGGGTACCATACCATTTCCGTATGGCTTCTCCACCATCTTGGCAACCACTGGGATTACAGGTGAGCACTGTTGTACTGGCTTCTTACTTGGGTTTCTGGGGATCTAGGTTGTCAAATAGGCTGCATTCTGAGGCTCCAGATAGATTTGAGGTGGGGAGCGAGGGGGTGCACTAAGCCACACAGGTGCTAACCCACCCCTAGTCAGGTGTGTTTTTAGAAAGACATTTACCTCGCTGGCACTGACAGCCTTCCTGGCCATGTTGTAGATGTGAGGGCCCATGAGCGTTGGACTCGAGACAAATGTAACACACACACTGGGCACTGGCGGTGTGCCGACTGCAAACAGAGCAACAATTCCTGTGCACTGTTCTCTCTGTCATTAAATGGACATGAGGCGAGCGTGGGTGGATAGCAGTGTTTGCTTTTGTAATGGGATATATTTAGCAGGTAACGGATTCTAGGAGGCAAAGCAAATGTATTCATTTATTTATGCATTTGTAATTACTGGGGCTTAAGGGATAATGGAGAATGCCTTGCTCTGTGCCCAGGGCTGGAACCCAGAGAGGAGCTGGTGTCGGCATGGGTCAGAAGGAGGTCAGCTGTCATCCTGACTGCAGATGAAGCTGTCTGAAGGGTGTGGCCTAATGGTTAGCCCCTGAGCTGAGCTGCTCCAGTCTGGCCAGCAAGCAACTCCTGACTTGTCCTCCTCCTGGCCAGGGAGCACTGTCTGCAGGCAGAGAAGGCAAGTGAGGTGTGCTTGGAGCCCTTTCTAGACTCATCCACCAGAGGGCTGGGGAAGGTGAGGAGTCATCAGTGGGGCAGTGACAGGGGAGCGTGTGTGTGCGTGTGTGTGCATGTGTGTGTGTGATTGTATGTGTGACTGTGAGTATGTATGTTTGTGTATGTGGTGTGTGTGTGTGTGTGTATGAGTGTGTGTCATGTCTGTGTGAGTGTATGTGTGTGGTGTATGTGTGTGAGTGTGTGAGTGTGTAAGAGTGTGTGGTGTGTGAGAGTGTGTGTGTATGTGTGTGAGTGTGTGAGAGTGTGTGTGTATGTGTGTGAGTTGTCAGTGGGGGCGGTGACAGTGGAGTGTGAGTGTGTGAGTGTGTGTGTCGATAAGAAACCTTTATGAGGCGCACCCCTCCAGCTGTGTACCTGCAACCCCGATGCTTGTCAACACTTTCTGGGTATGGGACCTGTCGCCAGTGGTTCAGCTCCTCTGGGCCTCAGTTTTCTCATCTGGGATCTGGGGGTGCTGAGTGATCAGAGCCAATGCGTGGGTGAACAGTTTCCTCCCAGGAAGTGCTGGACTGTGTCTGACTGGCAGTCACAACCTCATCTGTCCAGTGCCTCCGTGTGGTTTTTAGGGCAGAGGAAGGACGTGGGTCTTAAACGGTCTTGTGTTGCCATCGGGACCCTCCATCTTGTGGAAATGACTGCAGAGTACCAGTGAAGTTGTCATGCCCAGATGCTCTCTCCTCCTGTGGTTTGGTTTGGGCTGTGCTAGGAGCCATGGGCAGACAGGGGGCGATTGGACAGAAGAGAGTGGCCATCTGGAGTCCCCATCCCTCCATGGCCTTGAGCTGACTCCAGGCTTTCCCTTCTCCTGAGGAGTCATCGAGTGCCCACAGCCCAGCAGGAGATGTGGTGATGGTGATGGTGATGATGATGATGATGGTGATAGTGATGATGGTGACAATGCTGGTGACACTGACTACACAGCTGGTTCCACTGGAACAAAGATAGTCCAGAGACACCCTACTCGATCGGCACTCAGGAGGAGGGATGGGTGGGAACAGCGGATGGGCTGGACATGAAGGGAGAATGATCTTGCTTTCTCGCTCTCTACGAGAGCCCAGCTGGAGACCTGGGAGGCAGGAGCAGGTCAAGGACTAGAAAACCAGGAAAACGGTCTGATCACCAAGTGGGCTCTGTGGTTTTCGTTCAGTGCCCTGGCACTAGGGATGTCTACAGAGGTGCTCCACGACTGTTCAGAGAGAGTTGGCTCATGGATCCCACCTTCCCCCAAGCCAGGGATTGTACAGACAGTAAAACCTGGTGAGCATCCGTTCAATCCGAGCATATATACTGTGTGTAGCCTCGTGCTGTCCCGGGGTTTGGGTCATGACAAAGCAGACAGCACTGGTCCAGCATCGTGTGTCCGTTATGGAGGATACGTCCCCTTCCCTGACCCAGACCCTGATCCCTCCTAGGACATACATAGCCTGACCCTCAGTGGGAACTTGAAGTGCTACCTCTCAGTTATTCTTTCTCAAGTAAGGGCACCACTGTCAGCACGGCAGGTGAGAGGAGAGGGTGTCTGTGCCGTGGTGGGTGGGTGTTTCCAGCCTCTCTGTGCCCATTCTAGCAGCAATCCCCCATAGCACAGAAGAGGGTAGCCCAGGTGTGTGTGTGTGTGTGTGTGTGTGTGTATGTGTCTCTGTGTATGTGTGTGTCTGAAAGATGAGGAGAGGAAACCTCTACAGCCAGCTGATCCAGGATTAGAGCCAATGAGAGAAGCCAGGTTCCTCTAGGCTTGGAGGTGGAATCACAGATGCTCTGTCTCTTAATATCAGGTGGACTCTGTCCATGGCCACTGGGATAGGGTCCGACTCCTTCACAAAGCCCAAGATGTCCCCACGCAGATTCCTGCCCACTCTCCTCTGGTGAGACAATTTCACTCCTGCTCCTTCATACGGAGGCTTTAGCTTCACTGAGCCCTGTCAGGTCCTCTCCAAGTGCCGCACGCTCTCTCCCCTGGGCCTGCAGCACGCTTTCTTTGTCTTCTCTCATTGCAGCTCTGACTTAGCCTTCCACTCAGAAATCATCTCCTCCAGGAAGTCTCCCTGTGTCTCACCCTCCTGTGCTTCCTCTAAATATAATGATCACATTGATTGCATGTAGACTACATCTTTCTGGAGGACAGGGGATGTATAGGTGGATGTATATGTATGAATGTATATATGCATGGATGGTGGATGGATGGGTGATGGATGGATGAATGGGTGGATGGATGATAGATGGATGATGGATGGATGGATGGGTGATGGATGGATGATAGATAGATGGATGATGGATGGATGATGAAATGGATGGGTACATGGGTGATGGATTAGATGGGTGGATACATGCATGGGTGTTGGCTGGTTGGACAGATTCATGGTTTAATGGATAGATAGATGTATGTTCATGAATGTATGCATGCATGATGGATGAATGACACATATCTATCCATCCATGAATTCATTCACCCATTCCTCCATGCCTCGGTCATCTACACAGGCACGTGTGCTCCCTGCATGGAACCTGCCCCCCCATCCCCCATCCAAGGGCAGCAGCCCACATAGCCCCATTTGTACTCCTTGACTCTGAGACCTTTGACGGCCTTGGCAAAGTGCATTGTCCCAGTCCCCAGGACACTGCCACCAGCCAGCATGATCATCAGGTAACTGGTGCCTGTACATCCAGGGGCTCCTCTTCTCTGATCAGTGAGCCCGCTGTGCACTGTGTGTCTCCTTCATACTGTTCCAGGCGCTGTCACACAGACCTGGAGAGGAGGCTCAGACAGGAGAGATTCCACTAGAAGCACTAAAAATAGGATTTCGCCTAGGGCTGTCGGTCTGAGAGTCCCCGCTGCATAACATGAGGGGCTGGGCTAGATCAGAGGTTTGTAAAATGTTTGTAGTGGAGAGCAGCTTTGTTCAAACAGAGTCGTATGCGGAAACTCTCAGTAGAACACGGATAAAAGCAGACTGAAGCTGGAGTTGGGGTGGGTGGGCGAGAGGGAGGGGCTGGCTGGCCCTTCCACTCCCCTCCTCTTCTGCACTTGGCAGGATCTGTTGGATTTCTTGGGTCTGGGATCCCTTAGAGGGTGACTCTCATCCTAAGTAATCACATAGGCTAATGGAGGTCACTTGGAGGATCTTGGTTGCCTGATGTTTACCAAGTCCATCACCTTACCTGGAAACCATTCTGTTGGGTTTCCAGGACAGCATGCGCATCAGGCCATACCTGCTACCTGACCCCTCTGGAGTCCTGTGTTATCCAGCCTGGGTCTCCTCTGACAACTCTCTCCAGAAGGGGTGGGCAGAGACAATGTGCCCTTTTCCCTTTGTCTTTTGACTACAGGTTGGTAGGAACAGGAGAGGACCTGAATCCTGCAGCTTGTCCTGCGAGCTGCATCCCGAGTCTGCACATGGCTCAGCATGGACTGGGATGTGCTCAGACTGAGTGGGCTCTGGGAATCCCAGCCCAGCACCGGAATGGCCAGAGATGTGGAGAGCTGTCTCAGGCATGGCTGGGGACCTGGCCCTCAAGTTGCTATGATCCCCCAAGTCTGTGTGATTATAGGCTGTAGATGGAGAGTCCTCTGTGCTGCTGTGGAAGACCATGTCACTGGGTCTGGAGGATGAGAGATAAAATACAGACAAGACCCCAGGGCCTCAGGAAAGGGATATATGCTCTGACAAAAAGGACGGGACTTCGGTGTGGGTGTCAGAGGGTCAAAGAGGACTGCTCAGTGTGTCGGCCTCTCCAGAGATTCTGTTAGCTTTGGAGTGCATCATTTGAGACAAAGAGTTCAACCTACTTCAGAGTGGGATCGGCTCTTTGGGGTCTGGTTTGGAGGATAGACTGCATCCCTAATGCACCTTCTCTGAGAAATGTCGGGCCTCCAGGTCTCTGACCCCACCGTAGCCCCTCTTTTCACCCACTTCCCTACCTCGTGGTCTTGGACTCATTAAAACACTACCACTTGCGGCAGACCCTGTGCCCAGTGTACCCCCAGATGGGACTAGGAACCCGCGATCACTATCCTGGCAATGCCCCTGCCTCAGCTTCCCCATTCATACCTTGATGGCGTTAGATGAGATGACCTTGGAGGGCCCCAGGAGCCAGAACAGTTTAAGAGGCTGAGATTGGAAGCTGAGGTCTGTGCCTCCTCCATGCCCCTCCCTCCAGCTGCGGTGAGCTTGGAGCCGAGCGCCTCCAGGGTTTCACGAACCAGGTCGTCAGTCTCTTCAAGTGGACTCTGGGAAGTCCATTTGGCTTATTAGCAAACACTCTTGGCACAGCTCGCAGGCAGCAAATTGGATGGAGGTTCACGGAAGTCAGGGGACATGTTTATCACCTCCGCTCCTTCACCTGTCGCTGCTCCCAGGGACAGCCAAGGTTGGACTTGGGGAGGAGGGCTGGAGGAAAGTATGAATCACCCCTAGAAAGCTGGTGCTGACTGCAGGCTGCCCTTATCCTGGGCACAGAGACTTGCTTTGGGCTCTCAACTCTACAGCTGAGCATGACCTTGGCCAAGGTCCTTGTGACTGGTATTTTTAGTTGGCTCATAGCTCTCATTGCCTTCCTGGTGTTGGGACCTACCTTTCTCAACTGTCTTGTTTTGTTTTTTGAGACAGGGTTTCTCTGTGTAGCCCTGGCTGTCCTGGAACTCACTCTGTAGACCAGGCTGGCCTCGAACTCAGAAATCCGCCTGCCTCTGCCTCCCAAGTGCTGGGATTAAAGGTGTGCGCCACCACTGCCCGGCTCTTTCTCAGCTGTCAAATAGAGTCCCTCACTTCTCCTGAGCACTTACATAGAACTCCATCCTGGGCTAAGAGCCACATTGGCGGCCTGGCCCATCAGGGGGAGTGTGGTGAGGAGCCATCATCTGGTACCTTAACTCCCCTCCCCCTTGGCCTCTGCATCCCTTACACTGGGAGTCACCGGGATGAGTGCAGATAGTCCCAAGCTCAGATAGCTTTGGTTCTATCGGCACACTCCGGTCTTCCCAGGCACCTCTCCTTGCCGAACAAGGCACTTCCAGTCCCCTCTTTATGCACTTCCGGTCCAGCTCTCACTCTCAGGCCCAGAGGGGGCAAGCTGTGCTTGCACAGCCTTAGTCTATAAAGAAGATGGTGTCTAAAATGTGGCTCAGGCAGATAGGTCTGCAGCGCGAGGATAGGGTGAGCCGGTGAAAACAAGACCGGTTCCAGCAAGGCTGTGATGGTGACTGTGTCCTTCTGCAGAGCAGCAGGGGTGGGGTGGAGGATGGGGGTGGGGGGATGGAAAGTCCACTCTCCGTGTCTGGTAGAGTCCTCCTATAGGGAGGATGGAGAAGGTGAAGGCCCACCTGCCCTGGCAGCATCTGCACGGTCTCTCTGCTTCTCCTGTTACTCATCTCCTGTTTCTGGTCATCTCAAGTCCAGCATCATGGATGAAAACTCCACAGACACTGTAGGCCACCCCAGCCATCCTCCCCCATACTGCCAAGTTCTTGTTTTTAACCAACATTCCTCCCTTGCTCCTGTCCCTGCTGTAGCTCCCCGTTGTCCCACTGAACTCGAAACCCCTAAAACCGGCAGAAACCCCTGTGAGATGGGGCAGCTCACCTTGTCTTTGCCTGTTTCTTCCCAGCCACCCACATACATCTGTCTACATGTGCTTGCCCACCCACCCCCGCCCACAGACACTCCCCCACCTGCACCTGCCTACAGGTACCCACCCACGAGCATCCGCTGCCCTGCACCGGACAGTTCCTAGACACTCATCTTCTCCGGAGTTGTGGCGTCTGGTTTGAATCCCAGAGCCTCTTAGAGTGGAATGGTTCTCAGCTCACCAAGCCCTAAAGTATTTTTCTTTTCCCTATGGGACCTCCTGGAGCCTATGGGAGCTAGGGACAGGCTCAGTGTGAGGTAGAGGTGAGGTGGGTAGACACTGAGGAACTGAGGAGGGAGAGCAAGAACCAGGTCACGTGACAGGATTAGTGTCTTTGTAAGTTTTGAGATGCTATAGCAAAACACCCGAGGGCAAATGTAAAGAAAAGAGGTTTGTTTAGCTCAGAGTTCTTTAGACTCCAGGATAAGGAGGAGGGGGAGAGGAGGGGAGCGGAGGGGGGAGCATCGGCTTCCACGCACTGTTAGCGTTTGTTTCCTTGGGTGAGTCCCTCAACCTTTTACCACTCCCATCTCCATGTCCCCATGTGTCTGCCTCTGTTGATAAAACAGGCCTCACTGCCTGCCCTGCGGTGGGAGGGTGTTAGCCCCCATGCTGTTACACGTGCATCCAGAGGGCACCTGGATGCTGTCTCAAAAACAGAGTAGACCATCGGGGTGGGTGCCAGCACCCAGTGAGGTCAAAGGAGAAACAGAACAAAGACCTTGGCTTTGGTGGCTTGGTTCCCAGTCAGGATCACCACAGTCTGAAGACTGTGCCTTGAGGAGACAAAGCTCTCAGTGCCTCCCTGTGTTTCCCACCCTCCACCCCAAGGCAGCTCCCAGCAGGTTGCTGCAAAGCAAATGGAGAGGCCACTCTAGTAAGCTACAGTCTCAGCTAGCTCTAGTATGGCTGGCATTGTCCTCTATGTTCCGCTCAGGCAGCCAGCACTGCACGTACCTGGCCATTCCTAGGTCGTCCACTGAACTGGCCTTCCCCAATTCACAGCCTCCAGGTCACCCCCGAGCTCCACCTACTCAGTGTGGAGTATCCATTTCACAAACACGGGATCTGTGGTCCGGCTCACCGCCAGCCCTCAGAAGGGCATTTGGAAAAGTGTCTGGACGTCACTTTCCCCTTGGACATAGCTCTTTCTCCAAGATTATATGAGAAGACAGAGACAGGAAGGGTGGAAGATCGGTCTGCTCTCTGAAGACGACAGCTGGTGCTCCCCAAGGCTCTTTTCTGTTCTTGAAGCAGGTTGTTGCATGCATTTGTGTGTGCATGCATGTTCAGTGTGTACATGCCTGTTCATGCATGTGCATGCATGTTCATGTGTATGCATGCATGTTCATGTACATGTTCATGTACATGTCATGATGAGAAAGCACAGGTCAGCTTCAGGGATCTTTCCTCAGGAGCTCTCCACCTTGTTTTCTGAGAGTCTTTCATTGGCCTGGAGCTTGACAAGCAGTCTGAGTGTGACTAATCTTTTCCTCACGCCCAGCTTTTTACTTGAATGCTGGGACAGAACCCAGGTCCCAGGAGAGCAAGACAATTGACTGAGCCATCTCCTCAGCCCTGTTACATGTATTTTCTTCTTTCTTTTTCTTCTTTAAATGTTTGTTTTTTATTTTACTGCATTGGTGTTTTGCCTGCATGGATGTCTTTGTGAGGGTGTTAGATCTTGGAATTACAGGTAGTTGTGAGCTACCGTGTGGGTGCTGGGAATTGAATCTAGGTCCTCTGGGTAGTGCAATCAATGATCTTAACCACTGAGCCACCTTGCCAGCCCCACATTTTCTCTTCTTATCTTGGGTCAGACCACTCGGAGTCATGGAAATCTCTATTTGGGCTCAGTTTCTTACCTAAGACCCAGAGTTTGCCAGGACACTCCAGAGGTCATTACCAGTAATCCGTTCTGTGAAACAGAACTGGACTTTGTTGCTCAGTAAAGAAATGAGTCTCCTGGCTTCTTGCTCCTGCCCCAGACCCTAGCACCCACAGAGCAGGAACCTGAGACCCAGCGGCTCCCTGCTGAGTGTGTCCACTCACAGGCACACTAGGGTGAGGCCCAAGGATCCCCATGGCTTCCCATCCCATCCCCATCAGTGGCATCACTGTCCCAAGCCCCAGGGACTCCAGCTGAGGCTGAAGCTCTAGTGGAGTCAATCTGTGAGGCAATTCTTTAATTTTCCAGTCAGCAGGGAGCTGGCTGCTCTCTCTGTCCCTACAGGGAGCAGTGAAGCAATTGAACAGTGCAAGGCTTGATTCCTGGTGACAGCGCTGGTGAGGCCCACTCCCCAACACTATGCCTGCACCCCCACAGTCCGTTCTCCTGACTCCAGAGGGATGTTCCCTCCCACTGTACAGAAGAGAAACTGAGGCTCTGGATATAAGCTGACAACAGTCTTGTGTGACCGGTGGATGGAGACAGTGCTGAGACCAAAATTCAAGCTTCCTGAGTCCCTTGTGGAGCTGTGACCCCAAGTCTGCCAGCAGACACCTCCAGGGGTCAGCCCTCTCGATTGTTACTTCTCTCTAGTCTCCTCCATGGCTGCCTTCTCTCAGATGTGGCCTGGGAGAGCTTGCCTTTGTGACTTCCTAACTTCCCTCCTCTGTGGTGCATCTTGGTCAAGCAGCTTAGCCTCTCTGTGGATCTCTCTCCTTGTCCAGGTACAGATGATAAGGGTTCTCTCCTCAAGGGTCAGGAGTGGTTGTTGGAGATGTCCTTGCAATGGCCCCTCCCCCCACCCCTGTCCTCCAGCTCTCATTACTGGCAAAGTGTGCCCAGTCCTCATCTGCCGAGAGTACGCTTTCCTAGAGGGTCACCCAAGCAACTGAAGTCACTGTTCGGGACAGGTTGGGGTGGCCACTGGGAAGCAAAAGTGTGTGTGTGTGTGCTCGTGCGGCACAGGGGATATGGAAGCCCAGCCCTCTTGTCTTCAGGTGGGACAAACTTCCATGTCAATTCTTCCCCTGCTGTCCTAGGCCCAGGCTCAGGCAAGCCTTTCTCTGGACGACATCTTTGCTCCGACCCTCCCCAGCTTCCTCCTGTTCCTGAGACTCCACCCCTAAAAATCACTCACATACATGTTCCCACCCCCACAGTCTGCTTCTAGAGAACCTGAGGTAATGGGTAATATGGCTAAAGGGCTGACTGACATGATGGTACCATCTAATCACCCCATAAAGTGGGAGCCGTGAAGAACCGATCATGATACATGGTAAATGTTTGGTTAAAACAGCCCATTGCTATCATTGCTGGGGCGGCCACTGCTGCTCGCTGATCTGTCTGGACTAAAGAGGAAGGAGGGTCAGAACGAGGCAGCCTTATTCTAGAAAGCACACACCTGTAATCCAAGTACGTGGGAGGCAGAGGCAGGAACATCGGGAGCTCAAGGCTATCCTCAGCTACATAGTGAGTTCAGGGTTAGCCTGAGCTACATGTAACCCTGTCTTAAAAGTAAAAGGAAGAGATGACAGAGTCCCATCCTCAGCAGTGGAAAAAAAATCAAACAAATCAATAAGCAGCAGACAGACTTCATCCCAGGACCCAGCTATGATTTATCATAGCAGCTGTGGCTGCTTGGAGCACTAGAGTGAAAATGATATCGATCTATGATCTACTGGTGATGCCTGCACAGGGCATCAGGAAAAGGGTGTCAATCTGTGATCTACTGGTGATGCCTGCACAGGGCACAAGACAAGGGAGTGACGGTGGGTATGCAGAGTACCTATTTATGGATAGCTGAGGTTGAAGGTTGTCTCTGGCATTGTTGGTGAGTCTAAGGCAGTGTCCAGAGGGCTTTGCCAACGATTGGAGTAGTGAAGGCAAGTTGGGGGCGGGGCTTGTGGGGAAAGTCGGACAGAGAGGGGCCTATCCCCAGCAGGCCCCTGCCCTGCTGCCACCAGGTAAGAATCTCCCAATTCAGACTCACAGAACATAGAAGACTTAGATGCTACTTGGTTTTGTTTTTCTTTTTTTACTTAAGCCGCTGTGGTTTGGGAGGGTAATGAGTTTTGTTGTGGAAGGGTCCCTGCTGTGGGTGATTGGTCGCTAGGTCCTGGAGGACTTATAAGAAGCAAGGAACATGACTCTCCAGATTGCCAGGAAGATGGGAAGTGGCTCCCCACTGGCTTCCATCTGTCTCTGTCCAAAGGCTTCCTCAGTCACTGGCTCCCTGCACCTGTGTCACCCTGGAGAGCATGAGTGTGTGTGTGTGTGTTTGTGTATTGTGTGTGTGTGCGCGTGCACACACACACACGTGTTCACATGCATGCGCAGAGTATCTCTGAGGGCATCCCATGTCATGCGGTCCACTGGTGGCAAGAGAAAGAGGTAGGCCCAAGAGATCTGAACTGTGGCATAGGAGCCACCTGCCACACGGAGCCCCTGGAAGGCCGAGTCTCTGACTGAGTGTTCCCCGTGGGCAGGGGAGAGGGTGGCGGTGGTGTCCATGCTGGGCAGGTCAGCCACGTGTGCAGAGAACAAGAGAAGCCATTGTTGTCCTTTAGAGTAATGGCAGCAGGTCAGGCTCTGGGCATGGAGGAGTGAGGACCATTCTGCAGAGCCTTTTCCAGGCAGGGTCTCATTCTGTTGGGCTCGTCTCCTCCCCACAGTCCTAGCAGAAGGAAACTGAGCAGTTTTGAGTACTGAGGGAGAGAAAGGGAGGGTAGGAGGGAGGAGGAGAGGAACGCAGAGAGACAGCTATTTGCTGGCACTGACCCCAGCAGCCTGGGTCCTGGTACAGCACTGAGGAAAGCCCCTGGACCTCTCCTTTCCCAGCAGTGTCTTGCTGGAGTGCTAACCCTATTCTTGGGAAGATTGGTAGAAACCCCACAGCCCCTGGGGCGTCACTTTCTGGCAACTGGCCTGGAATAAGGTTTGTCTGTGCTGAGAACACCAGATGGGGCTTCTGAGAGGGGTCTCAGGTCTTTGTTTAAAGCATCTGCCCCTCCTCCACTTTGACACCAGAGACCTCAGGACACTCATGTGTCCTTGCTGTGGTCACGATTGGCCCCATTTGACAGATAAAAAGGTGAAACTTAGAGAGGTGAGTAAACTGCTTGTCTGACATTGGGCACACTTGAATTGGGCAGCCAGTCTTTTCAATGCATTGCTTTGTCCCTCCTCTCGGAACAAGACAGACAGATGCTGGGAGAGACTGTTTGTAAACGCACCCACTCCCCCATATGCTAGCTGATCTATGAGAAGAAAACTGCACTGAGTGCGTCTTAAGTGGTGGCTGGAGTCATAAACCAGGACCCCGGGGTCTGCCCTGACCCCAGGCAGGTAGGTTTCCCCGGGAGAGTCAGGGTTCTTACTGGAGAATCAGTCCGCTTTCCCTACAGATAGAAAGGGGCTCGATTCAGGAGGTCACTGTCCTGCCAGCTGGACAAGGACTCAGCCATCACAGGTGTCCTTGCTGGTCCCCAAACCTGAAGGCTGGCACAGTTAGACCCCATTCCACAGAGGAGAAGACAGAGGACGCGAGGGACTAGTTAACCTCCTCAGAGATGCAGAACTCCAATATACCTGTGCTCGAACGTGTAGCCACCAGGCCCAGCTTCCCGAGGCTGGACCTCCGGTTTTCTTCCTGTGGTTGTGCCTGTTGCCGTTGCTGGCCACCTCTCATTTGCCTGGCATGATGATAATGGGTCACTTGATGAGGTATCTTTGTATCCACGAAGCCCTGTTGGCAAGTGAAGAAAAAGCTGTATCGGTTTCTCTTTTCATTGCTGTGATCAAATAGCTCACCAAAAACAATGGAAGGAAGGTGTCTTTAGGCTCGAAGTTGAGGTGTGGTTCATCATGGCGGCAAAGGCATGGGAGCTGGAGCAGGAGGTGGCTGGTTACATCACTCTTGCAGTAAGGGAAGAAAAGGTGGATAGGATGTGTGGGTTGGATATCAAGACACTAGGCCTGCTCTTACTGACAGAAGTCTGAGTGATCTCGCCCTACCTGGGGTCTAAGCTGAACCTTTCTCATCAGACTAGCCCTAGGCTTCTGCTCACCCCAGCAGACAGAGACCACTTCCCATCTGACGGACCTGTAGTCAGACAGTCTCTGATTGGGTCTCCTCTAACACTTCCGGGCCAATCAGTGCTTCTAGGTGATGGGATTCTGTGATTGGCTAGGCACAGATCACGTGTGGGTGGTGAGCTCACGTGGTTGGTAGTTCCAAAAGACGAAGCAATAGATTCAAAAGATAGCAGCTGCGCAGGTCAATCACGAGAACCCTCGCACGCACAGAGAGGTACAAAGTATCTCAGATGAGGACACAGTAGATGGAAAGGTTGAGGGGACTGTCTAGATGACCAAGCAGGGAAGTGACCCAGTATTTGTAATAAGCACCTTGACTGTGCAGGGATGTCAAGAGAGGGAGACTCCCACCCTGCCGGATAGGCCTGGGGAAGGCCAAGTTAGAAAGGAGCAGAGAGCGCGAACAAAAGTCGCCAGCTGCAGCAGAGAAGTTGTCACGGACTGAGATGATTAATTGCTGACTGTGTGGTACAGGCAGAAACTGCCCCCGGAGTTCAGGGAAGAGGGCAGGGTAGGGGGCAGGGACTGTGCACTACGAGGAAGCAAGTCTCAACGTGAGACTCTGAACTTGGCTTTGAAGGGAAGTGCTAAAGAGACAGTGAGCAAACGGTGATACCACGGCTCTGAGATTCTGTGGCTTAGAAGAGCTTTCCCACCACGAGTTCAAATCTCAGCTCTGCCACTGAGATGCTACGCAACCTTGGGCAAGTTAATTCTCTGATCATCAGGACTTCCAGGTATAAATAGGGAAGAGAGGTCCCCTGCTCTGCCTACCTAGCTTGGTCAATGTGAAGACGGAATGAAGTGTCACGAATGTTAGTGACCTTTAAACAAAAGCCTTGGTTACAGATGGCCAGCCCTGGTGCATCTGTCCCTAGCCAGGACTCCTTAGGGTTTAAGGGAGATGTATTTCACAGGTATCTTGTTGAACCCCTGTGATGCATTCCAAAATGGATTTGAAGCCCAAGCCACTGGCCATGAACCTCAGCAGCCCTGTGCCCTGAAGCCCCTGGTGGGGACTCAAACATGGCACTCAGGCAAGAACCCAGTCCAGGACATGGCCTGAGCCATCTCAGTCCCTGCAAATGCTCTTTCCTTTCCAGGTTGCCCTTAAGGGACCACTTACTGATAGATAGCAAAGATGTTTACTTCAGCTCACAATTTGAGGTTACAATCCATCATTGTGGGGAAGTCAAGGCAGGGGCTTCAAACAGCTTGTCATGCCTCATCCATAATCAAGAGCTGAGAGAAAGGAAAACATGCTCCCTCACTCGTACTCAGCTTCATTCTTCTACTTTTACACCATTAAGGACCCCTTGCCTAGGGAATGGTACCACTCACAGTGGGCAGAGTCTTCCTATATCAATTAGCTTAAGATAATTTCCCTGCCTAGGGAATGGTACCACTCACAGTGGGCAGAGTCTTCCTATATCAATTAGCTTAAGATAATTTCCCTGCCTAGGGAATGGTACCACTCACAGTGGGCAGAGTCTTCCCATATCAATTAGCCTAAGATAATTTCCCAGAGACACGCTCACATGCCAACCCACCGTAGGCAGTCTTTTGCCAAGACTCTTCCCAGCTGATCCTAGGTTGTGTCAAGATGACAATCAAAGCTGGCCACTCTTCTGTAACTCAGTATGTGGTAGGTGGAAGGAGAGGGCCTTTACTGAGATCAACAAGAGGTATTCTCTGGCTATGTAAAACTTTAGGGAGTCACCTTCCTTCCTGTGGGCACAACCTTCCTACATGAGGCCAGCCTTCCCTCTCTGAGGGTTGCTGACAACAGGTGCAACCCACGTGGATGCAGTGTTATTTGAAAATAATATCACACCAGTTTGAACACACAGAGACCATTTTCTAGATAATAAATACACTCTCTGTGACTGTCCAAGCTGAGTTTACACCTAGGGGGTATTATATCTCACCTAGAGATGATTTAAACTATACAGGGAGGCATAGGTTCTACACAGACACCTTACACACAAGACCTGAGCATCCACAGAGTCTGGTGCTGAGGGGAAGTGTCCCGGAACGTCTCTCCTTCCCCGCTCCACTTCTGCAGGACAGCTGGATTTCAAATGCAGGTGTTGGGGGTTAAAGGGCACAGCCGACTTCACCTAGGACTTGGCACATGTGGGTGATGGAACTGAGGACCAATATGATGCTGGAGAGAAGCTCTCCTAGTCATAGGCTGTAGAGAGCAGAGAGACGTGGCGTTCAGAGTTCAAGATGTTGGACAGGTTGGGGAAACCTGGACCACAGCATCCCTGCTGCGGCTCAGCTCAGTGTGGAGCACAGGCAAGACACTAGCAGAGGCCTCTCATCCTTGATGCCTCTGCTCCCAGTGGGGCCTCCTATTGGCCAGGTGCTGCTAGAAACCAGTTCCCAGGGAGTCCGGAACTTGCCTGCCAGAGTGAAAGGTATGGAAGCAAGGTCAGGCCCAGCATGGGCCAGAGCTTATAAAACAGATACTGCGAAGTCACCTCCTCTGATGGCCCAGGACAGGAAGTGTGTGTGCGTGTGTGTGTGTGTGTGTGTGTGTGTGTCGAGCACACACACGTGCACATGCACACACACACACACCACACACACACGTTAAGAATCAGGACTCATTCTCTATTCCTCTTTGAGGAAGGTTCTCTCCATAAAACCAAGAGCTCGCCACGCTGCCTAATCTTACTGGTCAGCTTGCTCTGGGGAAACCCGGTTTTCCTTCCAAGGCTGGAATTTCAAGCAGACTGCCAAGCATAACCCGCATTTATGAGGGTTCTGGGGATCTGAACTTAGGTCCTGACACTTTTTATGGCAAGCATTTAACCACTGGGCTGTCCTAGGCCTCTCCTCTTACAGGCACCGTGCCCTTAAAACTTTCCACTCTGGAACCAGACCTCCCTGACACGGGCCCTTGTGGGACCAAACCTCATCTACACCAGGGCACTTCGCTGTCACTTCAAACTGCCTCCTTGACTTCTGCCGCGTCTGAACACTGTGTGCACTCTTGTTTTCTTTTTATCCACTCTATTTTTGAGCACATTAATACATTTAGTTACTAAGAAAACTCCCTCTCACGGCTGTGAATAGAAAGCCAGGATGAGCTGCCATGCACAGGAATAAATCCCCTACGGAACTGTGTTAATTAAGTCCTGGAGAGACCTTGGAGCTTGGGCAGGCTGTGAGCACGAGGCAGCTGCTTACAAAGGGAGAATAATGAAAACAAGTGGAGAGAGAGAGACTTGCACCAAGGGAGGTCCCTCCTCGATGTCATCAGAGAGACCGGAATAGAATTGCGGAGGGATTAGCTTTGACCCTGTGTGACTCGCTGCCATCTATGACACCTCTCTCATTTCTCTCTCCACCTGGAATCAGATTGGAGTCACACAGCTGTGCCCCGCGGAGATGCCTGCTACTCCTAGGGGAACAGACGCAGGGCTTTCCTTACATGAGAGTTCTGTAATCTCTTCTCTACAGCTTTAGTCTCCATTTACGTTCCATCCAGCCATGTTTTCATGCTTCTGGGTACAGTGAAACAAACCTCTGATGTGCCTAAGCCACTCCATGTCTATGTTCGTGTCCGTGTGTGTGTGTGCGCGCGCGCAGATGTGTGCTTGTGTGTGCATGTATGTGTGTGCTTACAGGTAAAGAATCAGAGGTTAGCACCGGGCATTTTCCTTAGTCGCTCTCCACCTTACTTTTTGAGGCAGGTTCTCTCACGGAACGTGGACCTCACTGATTGGCTAGCCAGCATGGACCTCACTGATTGGCTAGCCAGCAAGTCCCTAGTGCTAGTCCTGTCTCAGTCTTTCCAGGGCTGGGTTTATAGGCGCACAGCATTGTGCCTGGCTTTAGTTCGAGCACTGAGTATAAGCTCAGGGCCTTACGACTGCGCAGTGAGCACTCCCCCCTCCTCCAGCCGTTCACTGCCCCACAGTCCTTTGATTGATTAAGCCAAAACCCGGAAATGAAGATCCATTCCCACAAATACTTTATCTGCTGAATAAGTGCAGAGGCAGCCTGTGTGGAATTTTGTTTTTGTTTTTTTAAATGATAAAGCACTAACAGTTACTTATAAATAGTTACAGCGTACCCGTCATCTGTAAGTGTCAACATTTATGACTTAATGACATGATTTTTATACTGTGACTGATATTTGTGGCTGTTTATCTGCTTGCAAGCACACATAGCTGAATTTGAGGTAACTATATCTAAGTTGAGTGTTATATGCATGTTGCTTATAATCTACTTCGGTGTGTGTGTGTGTGTGTGTTTCTTTGGTGTGTATCACATGTCAGAGTCTGAGAAAGTCTTTCTCGTGACTTTAATCTTCACAGAAGCCCCGGGAGACAGTATTGTCAAACAAACAAACAAAACCTTCCCCGTTTTCCAAGAGACACTGAATCTCAGAGAAGCCCAACCACTTGCCCAAGATCTCACAGACCACGGGCCTGAGAATTAAGATTGTATTTGCATGAGTCGATGCCAGAGCCCATGAGGACTGACTGCGTCCCACAAGGAGGGGGAAGAGGCATGGCCCACTTTGCATTATTTGTGGTCACTAGAAGTCTGAGTAGAGGCCAGCCTCCTGTCCCTGACTACCCTTTGTCAGCAGCTCCTGACTCCCGAGGTCCCCTCATAAGCCGCACCTCAGTGTCTCACTGGTTGGACTTTCTCCCCAGTGTGTCGACTGAAGATCTGTCTGTGTGGCCTCCGGGCCTCCCTGCTCCTTCTCCCGTAGGGAGCACGATACTGTTTTCCTCTGCCAGGTCTCATTTGATTGTTTGTGCAGCAGACGAATGTACCAATGAGGTGACATTGAATGATGAGTGTGCTGGCACAGTGTTGTGTTTAAGACACTGGCTGTATTGCTTGAGGCTGAGGGGCCTGCTGCCTGACGGGTCCGGGAAGCACTCCTGACATTGAAGGCTGCCGGCCACCTCCCTGGGGCTCCCCCTCTGCTTCTTCCTTTCCTTCTTTACCTCCTCCCTCCTCCCATCTCTGCCTCCCTCATTCCAGACTTTCATACCGCTGTATCCTGCCTTGAGCAGCTTGCTAAGACATGTCAGGGTTCCCCTCGAGACAGCCAATTGTGTTCTTGAATGGAAGGTGCCTGAGCTAGCACAGGACTTTACCACAGGCTGCCCTTGTTTTAGAATTAGACAGGCAATAACCAGGGCAAGGTGTTGACTTCCCAGAGCCATATAACTGGGGAGGGGGGGAAGTGGAGAGGGAGAGGCTGTCAAAAGGAGTGCTTGTAATTCTGAATTTATCCCACACTGGGTTTTTTTTGACACAGTGGAAAAATGACAGCAGCTACATTGGTGCCATGAACTCAAGTGACACTGTGTCTTGGGGATACCTGCCATAGGCAAGGGGACAGAGAGGTCCCAAAAGGCTCACAGTGGGCAGGCACAGGGTGGCAGCATGCTCAACACTGTAAACTTTGCAGTCTGATGCAAGGGTGAGTCCAAGTACTGTCTCTAAAGAGCCGTGAGCCAATTTCTTGAGCCATACCTGTGACCTGTTTTCAAAGCCACTTGGAATGGCAACAGAGCCTTTCTGCAGAGACCCTGGTACAGCCTAACAAAGGTGCGGAATCCAGGAAGCACCCAATGAGTGACAGCTGCTCCTGCTGCTGGCACTAGTGACTTCTGTCCTTGACCGCGACAAAATGGTGGACAGAGCGACTTAAGGAAGTGTCTTAGTTTGGGTTTCATGGCTGTGAATAGACACCATGACTGAAGCAGCTCTTACAAAGGAAACATTTAATGGGAGCTGCCTCACAGTTCCTGAGGTTTCCAGTCCATTATTGTCATGGTGCATGGAAGCATGGCAGCCTGCGGGCAGACATGGTACTGGAGAAGGAGCTGACATCTACATCTTGATCTGAAGGCAGCAGAAGGGAACTGTGTTGCACTAGCCAGATTTGAACATTTATGAGACCTCAAAACCTGCCTTCACAGTGACACACTTCGGCCCTCACCCCATCAAGACCACGCCCACTCCAGTGAGGCCACACCCACTCCAACAAGGCAATTTGTCCAAATAGTGCCACTTCCTATGGGCCAAGCAATCAAACACATGAGTCTATGGGGTCCATTCTTGTTCAAACCACCACAGGAAGCAAGAAATTATTTTGGTTCTGACTTTAGTGGATTTCAGTTCACTGTGGTGGAGAAGGTAGCCTGTCTGCTGGCAGCCGGAGCATGTGGCAGAAGGATCCAGAAGCAAGTAGACCATAGGCAGAACTGGTGTACCAGCCCTCAGGTCTTAGTACCAACAAGCACATCTTGCTTCTTAAAGCTCCCTTAGCTGACCAAGCAGACGAGGACCTGGGTGGTGGCAGGGGGATGGGGGCATTTCATATTCAAATCACGATACCCTCCTTCAGGTATATCTATCTGTGGCAGTTGTCCCGGCTAGGACACCTTGGGGGCATTTGGAATATGTGCCACTCATAAGGAGTAACTTAAAGGGACCTGAGCTCCCTCTGTAGAGCTGTCCTGGTCCCACACTGAGTCAGAAGGGAGGTGGCTGAGCTGGGCTGGGATGTCATCCTGGCTTCGAGCAGCCAGCCCACAGGCCAGCCGGGGTTAACGATTCTCCATCCCAGTGATAACTTGATCAATGGCTTCCCTTCACCCTGTTCCTCCTTGAAACTTAGGTCCTTTCTTGGCTGATTCCTGCCTGGTGAGACCCTGAGTGAGCCATTACTGCTTAATTACTGACTAAATGGTCTCATTTGTTCTTCATTTGTTGGCGACGAGGCCAGGCCGTGGAAGCGGAGAGAAAGCAGCAATTTCTCCAGGAACTTTGGCTTTATGATAATAAATGCACTGCACTGTCTGCCTTCTTCCCCGTCAGGCTCTGACCACCGCTCTACCACTGCCTAAGCCCTTCCTTCACCCTCCCGCCAGCCAGCTGGTCCTTTCCTCTCCGTCTGTCATTGTCTTAACCTTCCCCCACCCTCTGTGCCTTCGGCCGTGCAAGGTAGAATGGACTGACTCTGCAAATAGGATCTGAATCCAGTCCACGTCTGACCTGATCTTTTAAGGGTCTCGGTGCCCCTGGGTAGAGGTGAAGGCTGGTGAGGAGGAACCCGGGGGAGTAGGTGAACAGGTGTCCAAGCACACTGGTGTACCCACGGAGAACTCAGACACTCGGCTTCCCAGGGTGCTCTGAGGATGATGAGCCGCTCTTCCCAGAGAGGAGCTGGCAGAGGAATGCACGCGTTCTGATAGATTCCAAATTACTATTGCAAAAAAAGGACGGATAAGAGGAGGCCGGAATTAACTTGTGAATGGTTTTCCTTGGGAACTTGAAGCAGGTTGAGAGACAGACATTATCTTGTGACAAAAGTCTCCTCTAGGTGTGACTGCATCCCTCAGTCTTCTCTCGGGGAAAGATAATGAGCTCTGAAGTGTGTGTGTGTGGGGGGAGAGTCGGGGTGGGTGGGATGGCGGCTGAGCTCTGGCTTTAAGGCAGGCGAGGGAGCGGAGAGCCCTTCCACGTGTGTGGGAAGAAAGACCAAGAGAATGGTGGGAACCCGGTGGGGTGCTGCCCACCTGTGACCCTGGTGCTCAGATGAGGCAGGGGATGGTTCAAGGACAGCCTGGGCTAAATGGGAGATCCTATCTCAAAAGTCCCAACAAAGAAGGGTCAGGGTGGAGATGTTACAGACATTGATTCTGAAGCTGTGCCAGGTCAATAGGACAAAGTGTCCCATGTCGGGATGTCAGATCCTAAAGCCCCACCACAGGGGAGGCATCTGCACTGAGGGAGCAGTCCAGGCTGTTGGATGGGGGGACCCTAAGGTCGGACGCAGATAGAAGGGACAGGAAGGAAGTGTCATAGGATGGCCCTGAACTGGGGCACATTCCCTCCCTGACCTTGGCCAGCCACTCCTGACCTGTGGATCTGGTGTAGCCCTTGAATGCTTGAGTCGGGGTGAGGGCTGGGGGCTCAAGCCCTTCCCTAGGAAACAGCAAGATTTGGATATGACAGCTTCCTGCAACGAAGGAGACTGGAAGTTCAGCTCTGTGGGCAGGTGGCCTTCCCAGGAGCTGGGGGTAGTATGTGCTTTTGAGGACTCTGGATGTTCTCCCGTGAGACTTAGGGCAGAGGCTCACATGCCATCTTTGCTGGACTCCAGATCTGCTCCTCTTGGCCTGGGTTCCAGGAATCATGTCTTCAGCTTTTACCCCAGATCCTCACCATTTGCTGTCAGACCCCACCTGGTCACCAGATGCCTGGGAACCTTCTCTGTTCCTGCTGGGTCCACTCTGACTCTGCTGTACCCTTCTCCAGAGGGAAGATATGAACCCCCCTTCTTTACTAGCTCTTGGGTTTACTACCCATTGATAAGAGGCTCCGCAGCTAGGAATGTCACATCAGTTATATCTGCCCCCTCCGTTTCGTTACATGTCTGCAAGGGGACACAGCCAGCGTGTGGTGGATTAAGCAAGCGAATGCTGGATTCTGAGGGGCTGGGTACACGCCCGTGCTCCCCACTATCCAGGTGCATGACTTGAGCAGATGAGTTTCTCTGTTCCTCAAGACCCCAACCTACAGAAGGAGGAGTTATCACGGGATGCTACACCATAGCACCCACCGGCTCATTCCCCGTCCAAACCTGAGAGCAATGCCTGGTGCACGCACACAGTACCTATGCAGTAAATGTTGGCATTGGTGCCTATCTTAGTTTGTTTCTGTTGCTGTGATAAATACCATGACCAAAAGCAACTCGGGAGGAGAGGGTTTCTTTTAGCTTATCCTAGAGGGAAGAACCTGGAAACAGAAACTGAAGCAGAGACAGTGGAACCCAGGATACCAGCCCAGGGCGGCACCAGCCACCGTGGGCTGGACCCTCCCACATCGGTCATGAATCATGACAGTCCTCCCACAGACTTTGCTATAAGCCAATCTGATGGAGGTGTTTCTTAGTTAAGGTTCTTTTCCCCAGTTGACTCTAGCTCGTGTCAAATTGACAAAAAACCTAACCAGGCCAGGCTGGCTGT
Organism: Mastomys natalensis; assembly: GCA_021653895.1. Taxonomy (NCBI): domain Eukaryota; kingdom Metazoa; phylum Chordata; class Mammalia; order Rodentia; family Muridae; genus Mastomys; species Mastomys natalensis. Next base: position 365,881 of record JAJTUV010000601.1, on the reverse strand, counting down.
TTGGTGGATCTTTGTTCTCAGCTGCCATCTGTATTTAATTGGAATTGACCCAGAGAAGATGTAATGCTAGGAGAGACTGTCCTGACGCTCGAGGGACCACCACGTATTGCCACCAGGTAGATTATCCTGAGACAGACAGGGTGACTAAAGAGGTGTTTCATGTTATTTGACGTTATTGTGAAAGGTTTTGTTTCCCTGATTTCTCTCTCAGTTCATATGTCACTTGTATATAGGATGGCTACAGATTTTTGTGAATTGATTTTGTAGCCAGCTACTTCGCTGAGCGTGTATGTCAGCTGTAGGAGTTCCCTGGTGGAAAATTTAAGGTCGCTTATGCTTGCTATCATATCATTTGCAAACAAAGATACTTAGAGTTCGTCCTTTCCAATTTGTATCCCTTGATCTCCCTCAGGGGTCTTATTGCTCTAACTAAGACTTCAAGCATTCTATTAGATAGGCATGGAGAGAGGGGACAGCCTTGTCTTATTCCTGATTTCAGTGGAATTGCTTTAAGTTTCTCTCTGTTTAATTTGATGCTGGCTATAGGCTGGCCATAAGCTGCCTTAAGTATGTTGAGGTATGTCCCTTGTATCCCTAATCTTCCCAGCACTTTCATCATGGAGGGGTGCAGAGAAATGGAAACACCAAGCAAGCCACAAAATCTTCCACTCTCGATCTGTCCCACCTGGATGACATGCTAGGGCAATGACGGCTCAGAGCTTGTGAGAGTAGCCAACCAAAGTCTGATTTGACTACAAGAGATGGAATCCATACCCAACTCTGACTGGACGACCAAGAACCAGAGGCTGGATAGCCCAGAGACGTAAAATAAAACCAAACACTACTGCTCTAAAAAAATGTATCAATAAAACGGTTCCTAATGATACTCTGCTATACTCATAGATCGGCGCCGAGTCTAATTATCATCAGAGAAGCTTCCTCCTGAAGCAAATGGGGACAGAAGCAGGGACCCACAGCCAGACAACACACACACACACACACACACACACACACACACACACACACCACAGCTCTGAATGGGATGTCTCTATCTAATCCCTCCCCTCAGAGCTCAGGGAGCCCCATGGAAGAAGAGGCAGAAAGAGTGTAAGATCCAGTGGGGACGGAGGATACCAGGAGAGCCAGTCCCTCTGAATCAACTGAGCAGGGTGCACATGGACTCACAGCGACCAAAGCAGCAAGCACTGGGAGGACATGGGGCCGTGCCAGGTCCTCTGTGTGTATGTCAGAGCTTCCAGCTAAATATTTTTATGAGACTTCTGAGCATATGAATGGGTGGGTCTTTGATTCTTGTGCCTGTTCTTGGGACTCTGTTCCTTCTGTTGGGTTGCCTGGTTCAGCCTTGATGTGATGGTTTTCGTTTTATTTTACTATATTTTTATTATATTTTATTTTGTCGAAAAGAATAAGTAAATAAAGAGGGTCCGCAGCAGGACAGACAATTCCTGCTCCTCTATTACTTGGCACGGGAGCAATGGCACCCCAAATTGCTTATCACTCCACAAACTAAAGGTCCAAGGACTGAGCTCAGAGTGTTCACTATTCCCAAGTCTGGCTTGCCATGTTCTGTTTACTTAAGGGAGGCAGAGAGAGGGGACCTGGTCTCACTTACCCATTACACTCACTGGAGGTAGGAAAGAGACAGCAGTGTCCACCTCCCTGTACGAGGACACCCCTTCTCACCCACAAAGCAATCACATTTACCCTTCTAAGACTGTCAAGTCTTTTCAGGCTGAGGGTCCCTGGTGGTCTACTGGGCATGGAAACTGTAGATTGTAGGGGCCAGCAGATGGCACCCTTTGTCCTGTGTCTACCCCTGGGGTGAAGCTTTCTAGCTGGAAGCCTCCTTGCATCTGTAATCATGTCAGAGGGTGTAGGATCCCTGACAGAAGAATGCACCTGCCCTCTCCACTCCCCTTTCTCCCCCCTCCCCTGGAGGACCTGGCTTCACTCACATTGCCATGGCAGCTGTCAGAGACTGTGCCTCTGACACAGATGTCTCCTGGCATTTTTGTCTGGCCTGTGTCACCGTCTGGTCCTCCTTACCTCAGCCTTTAGAAGGTATGTGCTGCAGAGTCTGGGGAGCAGCCCAGTCCATCCCTGCTACCTCCCACAGGACACTCTGGGATACTCTCATGCATGTGGCAGAGGTCCCAGGACACAACTGCTCACCTACTGTGTGTGACACAAGCACCTACTGTGTGCTGCATATCCTTTCTTCCAGTGTGGTACAGATAGTAATAATAAGTTGATGGATGCTGGGTAGTGGTGGCACACGCCTTTAATCCCAGCGCTTGGGAGGCAGAGGCAGGCAGATTTCTGAGTTCGAGGCCAGCCTGGTCTACAGAGTGAGTTCCAGGACAGCCAGGGCTACACAGAGAAACCTTGTCTTGAAAGACAAAAAAAAAAGTTGACGGACAGTTTCTAGAATTTCCATGTGTGTGTGCATGTGCGTGTGCGTGTGCGTGTGCGTGTGCGTGTGTGTGTGTGTGTAGTGTAGTCAACCTTGGATGTCATTCAGGAGCTGTCCACCTTATTTTTTTGAGGTAGGATCTCTCATTGACCTTTTCCTCAATGATTTTAACCAGGCTGGCTGGCCAGGGAGCCCCGGAGAGCTACCTGCCTCTGCTTCCCCAGTGCATGGATTGCAGGTGCAGGAAATGTGGGATCTGGGGATTGAACCTGGACCCTCATGTGGACACTTTATCAAATAACCTGCCTCCTCCATCTCTCCAGCCTCTTTTGGGGACAGGTCTGTGTTGCTTAATCTGGCCTTGAACTTATGAAATTCCTGCCTCAGCCTCTGGAGTAGCCGGGCCTGCAGGTATGCACCATGCCCAGCCTATATTCCTACAAACCATGTCACTGGGTGATGGCAGAGTAGCATCGGAGGCAGGCAGAGCAGCTGGGTGCTGTGGGGAGAGGCTCCGGGCACCCAGCAGTCACCCACCCTGGGTTCTGATGCTGCCCCTGTGCATGAACTGCAGTTGTGCCAGCTTGAACAAGGACTGTCTTCGGTTTCCCCATTTACAAGCAGTAGAGTTGGATTTGGGAGCTCTCTGACACTCCCCTGGTTTCCTGATATCCATGAACACACTTTCCCCGGGACTAAGGCTTAACACAGCCCACGTAAGTGTGGGCTGGTTTAGGTGCAAACAGAGTGGGCTGTGTGTGGTGGGTGTCTTAGCGGCTCATCTGCTGCCAGTACATTTGGAGTGCTGCCACCACAGGTCCCGATTTCAAAATGCCAGTGCTTGGGTGGCATGCCTTTCCTTTAGGAAGAAAGGCGAGTTCTGATGGATGATGGAACTGGCTTGTTTCCTCAGTCCAAAGCCACCCTCTGTGAAAATCGCTGCCCAGGGCTAGGGAAACAGAACATTCTCCTCAGCCAAGAGGTGTCGAGGGGAACATTAGAGACCGGCTCTCAGGGAGACCTGGATTTGAATCCTGAAGCTGGGTGGCTCTGGGGACACGCTCTGATTTTTCTCTGGGCGCCAAGTCCCTCACTTGTCTGGGCCTCCCACGCACAGGCTGTTGGAGTGTTTTCTGGAAGAGGTGGGCTTTTGCCCGGCACAAGCTGTGCTAAGTGGGCAGGTTCTGAGGGGGATCCCGAAGGCCAGTGCTGAGGAAGTATCACCGAACCTCGCTCCTCTGTGAAGCCCAGCTCTGCAGCAGCCTTGGTCCTTCGCAGCCATGAACACCAACAGAGGCTGTATTAACTCCATCTGAGCATGCGCCAGATGCACCCTAACTCCCTGCCCGCAAGCTCTCTGCATTTATGGACTTCACCCGAACACTAGGGGTCGCCTGTTGAACCATCAGCCTCGAAGACCTCACCAGTGGGCAACTGTCTCAGAACTGCCGAGTGGCAAAGCTTCAAGGACGCTGCCTGGCAGCGGCTTGTGCCGAGTGTGTACAAAGGCCCCAGGTCCTCGCTGGGCTCGGGGCATCCGCAGGCTTCACCCCCCTGCTGGCCCTGCGAGCTCCGCTTTTCATTCTATTTGAAAAAAAAAATTGTATTTATTTCTTTTACGTGCAAGTGGGTAGGCTTGCTTTAACAGCCTGTGGAAGTCAGAAGACAACCTGGAGGATTCAATTTTCTCTTCCCGCTACGTGGGTTCTCGGAGTTGAATGCAGGTTGTTTTGGCCTGGCTGCAAGCCCCTTTGCCTGCTGAGCCATCTTGCCCATCTTTTGTTGTTTGCCCCTTTGCTCTAGTCCTTTCCTGTCACCTGGTCTATTTGGTTGTTATCAGGGTCTAGTCACAGAGGCTGAATACTGCTCTGCTCCCAGCGCCAGAGCGGACCCTGCATCCGTAGGTGCTCAGTAAATACCCACAGAACTAATGAAGTGTGAATAAATGAATGATGTAGAGTGAGAGCATTTGCTCAGGTTCAGTCTATCAAGGTGATGTCTTGTTCACAGGGCAGCAGACAGTAGGCCCCACCCTCAGTGACCGCTTCCCTCAATCAGGATCAGTCTCCCAGAGGCAGAAAGAGAGAGTCAAAGAATCAAGGCAGAACAGGAGAGATCTTAACTCCCCGCTAGGAAGTCCTGGGGCTGCTCTGGAGGGGGCAGGGCTAAGGTTTAAATGTGTCCCCTGCTGTCTGGCTGGTGAGCCCAGATGCCTAGGTAATTTGGCAGAGACTCCTGGAGCGGGGAAGGACACAGATCCTCACAACAGAGGCTTCAGAGAGCATTTGGCTCATACATGCCCACTGCCTTCTGCAGGGCGAGGGCCCAGGAATGAAGAGCCATGGGTATGAAGTTCTGTGTGGCAAGCAGGGACCTTGCCACGAGCTTCATATGGATCCCAGACTTGGGGATTCATTTCATTTTCATAAATGGTCCAACTCAATAGCAAGAGTGGGTATGAGGGGTGCTTCATGTGCCACCCTTGGAACTTGGTGCTGAGAGAACAGTGTGTCACATGTGACCTCATATGCCTTTGGGAGCTGGTGTTGCATGAATGTGCATGTGTGTGTGCAGTGTGTGTATGCATATGTGTGCTTGTGTATGTGTATACATGTGTTCTTGTGCATGTATGTGTCTGTATGATGTGCATGTGCATGTGTGTGTGCATGTGCATTGATTGTGCAAGAGTGTGCATATGTGTATGTGCATATGTGCGTTTGTGCATGTGCATGTGTGCAGTGTGCATGTGTGCACACACACCTGTGCATGGAGGCTAGAAGGTGACCTTGGCTCTCACTCTTCAGGAGCCGTCCCCCTTGTATTCTGAGGCAGTGTGTGTCACTGGGACCTGGGGACTGAGAATTGGCTACTCTGGCTGGCCAGGGCGTCTCCTGTCTCCGCTCCAGTGTGGGACAGCAAGCTTGTGCCGCCATGCTTGGCTTTTTCCTGAGTGCTGGGGATCCCTCAGGTCCTCTCACCTGCCAGGCAAGTGCTGAGCCTTGGCCATAGCCTTGTCGTGACTTCTGTATCGTAACAGCCTCAGGTTCTTGGCTTTCTGACTCCGTGTCCTCGTACAAACTGGCTTTGCCTCCTTAGGGTTCCCCACCCCAGACTTTATCCTTTATGTGAAAAAGAGATTTTTTGTCCTGGATGACACAAACTTCCCCGAGAGAACTTGGGGAGACTTGGGAGAGGCAGGCCACTAGGGACAGGATGAGCACACGGAGCTACAGGCCTGGGAAAGCCTCCTCCCAGATGCTTCTGCGTGGGGGCTGGCCCTTCTCCATCAGCGTCCAGGCTTGGCACACAAGGAGCTGAATTCCTGTGACTGTCAAGAGCCAGGTAGAGAGCCAGCTCCTCAGGAAGAGAGTTCCGCATCTCTGGGAGCCAGGATGGGATGTGATGCTGATGAGGAGTGCGAGAAGGTGACGAAGGCTCCCGCCCATCAGGCATCAACCTGCTGAAAGGGAAGAGAGGGCTGGGAGCCCAGAAAGGCAGGAGGTGCCATGGCATTTTCCAGACATCAGCCTTGGGACCTCTCCCATGAACAAGGAAGGTCGCCAATGGCTGCAGGCTGGATCTCCAGTCTTCTGGAAGAAGCTATTGGGCTGATGAGAGGCATCTGGGGGAGGTCAGGAGGATGACTTAATAGGACATCTGGTGACTGTTTCTAGGGAGCACCACCAAAGAAGCAGGGAGGATTTCAGGAGGCACTAGGAAGAACATCCAGGCAGTGTCATTGTCTAAAACAGCAAACTGTACAGTCCAAGAGAAGAGTGCCTACTTGTGTAGGAATTGCTGTTTCTGAATTCTGAGCAAGTCTGTCTCAAAGGAGACTGAAAGTGTTAGCTGCTCACACCGTCACAGAGGAACAAAACCAATTTCAGAACCCTAGAAACCAGGTGGCCACAGCAGGCACCTGGAGGTGGCAGTCTCTGCGTTGGGGCCCTGAGGCTCCAGAGAAAGCGGGGAATGTGGACAAAGATCCCAACGCCTTCAATTCCAGGCTCTGGCCGAGGTAGCTCTAGCCTGGAGGCAGAGGCTTGAACCTTCCATTGATAGACTCTGGCAAGGAGAAGCACTGATGTGAGCTTGCCAGTCTCCATAGTCCGTTCTCCGGATGCTTCTCTCCATACCATCTTGGATTCCATTGCCACCATGGGATCGACCACGAACTTGGGCAGAGTGGACCACGGCACATGCCCGTGTGCATTTGGAGGCCAGAGTCGGCTGTATCCCCCACCTCTCCACACTCATACACAGACACACAAATACACCATGCAGACACCACATGCACAGGGAGGAGGCAGAGGTGACGGTGAACGGGTAATAACTGGTTATGTGCTTGTACTCACAGGCTTAGATCGCACACACATACAAGTGTGTGCACACTCGCAGAATGAGCATACATATGGCTGCACACGGAGACACAGATGCATGTGCAAATGCACACAGGCATACAATCAAGTGTGCACTGCCGTGCCTGGCTCTTGCATGGGAGGGGGTGGGATTCGAACTCTGGTCCCCATGCTTGTCCTTAGGCATTTTGCCCACAGAGTCTCCAGGGCCTTCCTCATCTTAAGAATCCGGGGGAGATGCTGGGCTTTGCAGTAAGCAGCAGCCTTGCTGGCTCCACCTCTTCTTTGCCTGAGGCTCAGAGAGGGTGACAGCACATCCATCACACAGCCCAGCTTGAGTCCCGACGCTGAGTGCTCCCCGCTCCTGGCCTCCCATATCCATTCTCCCTGAAACTTGGGAAGTTCATTATTTCCCTGACTGGCTTTTCTGGCACGACTCAAATTAATTTTCCATCTCTCCCCCTCCCCCAGCCTCGCAGTCATTAAAGCCAGGGGAAGTTAAATAAACAGCTGATTTACAGAGCATTTTTTCAACCTTTCTTCTTTTTTTTCTTTTCTTTTTTTTTCAAAAGCAGTGGCTTCTATTAATCAGCCGAGTCTAGAGAGGTCTGATTAAGCAGTTGGGCACCCATCCCAAAAGCTGGGTCAGAGTCCGCCGCAGGCCCCAAATCAGGGATTGAGAGAATGGAGCTCCCCACAGCTCCCTCCTTACAGAGGTCTGGGTGGCCTTTCCCCCTCAGAGGGGTGAAGCTGGATGCCTGGACCACTCCTGGGGTCTGATCTAGGCAAAGCTTTAAAATAGCTTCAAGCCAGCTGTCTATAGCGACTCAGAGAGGGGGAGAGACTGGCCCGAGCTGCACAGCAAGGCAGGGGCCTGCGGGGTTCGAACTCTGAGCTTTATGTACTAAGTCAATGCTTCAACTCATCCAGCAACCAAAGAAAGCAGACACGCCGGCACTGAGACAATCCCCCTTAGAGCAGGCCGGGAGCGAGCTCAGAAGCCCTCTCTGTGTTCACAGGCTGCTAAAGTGAGTGTGTGTGTCCAGCGGCTGCCCATGTGGCTCTGGTATTAATCTGCAAGCCCAGGGCTCCTCTGCCCCACATGGGTGTCTCCAGAGGTGTCCTGGCTGCTGCCACCCACACTCGCTTGGCCGCTCCTGAGCCCTTGTCCCAAGGCCTCATGGAGAAGCCAGCACTGGCAGGCTCCATGGCCCAGTCACCACCCCATACCCGCTGCTGCCTCTTTCTCTCCGGCCTCCACGGTCCCCTCCTTCACAGGGTTGAGTCTTCTCTGCGAAGGGGTGAAGGCAGCTCTCCTGCTCTCTCAGAGGTAGGTGGTGATGGGTGGGCGTTTTCAGAATGCACCTGCCACCAACACCGGCTAAGGGTCTGTTTCCAAACCTTCATCTGGAGGCTTCTGCCTTGGCTCATAGTAGGTCTATCAGAAAGGGGGGGGTGGTTGTCAGACAGGAGGATATGCATGTTCCGTGTTGCTATGTGATGATGCCTGAGCCATTCTGTAACTCGGCAGAGGCTGATCCAAGGGCAACACGGGCTCTGGGATTTCCCAGCGGCCCCCCTCCAGTTTTTAATAAATAAACTAACCTGTCTCAAGCATTTTGTTACAGTAACAGAAAGTACACAGAAGCCTGTCATCCTCCTCCTGTCCCCCACCCCGGGCTTCTGCTAAACAATTACTGAAAGCAGATGCTATGCAGATTCAAAGTTGTGTCTCCAGGGAGGGAAGCCCTGGGTGGGGGATGCAGAACACAAAGATTTTGGTCGTCAGTCAGTCAGTTAGTCAGTCAGTCATCGTTTCCTGCTCTGGCAGAGACAGGCTGCTTCACAAATAAAGCCAGGGTCCTGCAGTGGTTATAGTTCCCACACCCAAGACTCACTGCAGGGCTTTGTGATTGAGACCATGCTGACCTCACCCTCATTTACAGATAAGGGAAATGAGGCCCAGAGAGGGTGAATAACTTGCCCCAGGTCACATAGCAAGTAGGAGACACAAGAACAAAGGAAGCAGGGAGGGAAGGCAACTGACTTTTAAAGAGGTGTGTGTGTGTGTGTGTATGTGTGTGTATGAACACTTGTGTGCATGTTTGTGTGTGTGTGTGTGCATGTTTGTGTGTGCATGTGTATGTGTGTGTGTATGTGTGTGTATGTATGTGTGTGCTTGTATGTATATGTGTGTGTATGTGTGTGTGCACATGCTCGTGTTTGTGTGTGTGTGAAAGTCTCCAGAGAGCCCCCCACTGACCTGTGTTCTCACCTTCTCCCCAGGACCCTCGCCCTGTGGACAGTCATGTGACCCTCCAGTCCCAACTGATGAACAAAGGAACTTCTGACCAAGATCTAGGAGAGGAGTGTGTGGGTCCTCAAGAAAAAGGAGCAGAGTAGGAAGGAGGAAGTCATGGCTGTCCCAGGAGGAACCTGCCTGTGTCCAGCCGCTCTGGACAAGAGTGACTTGACCCTGAGACCTTCTGTCAGGGCTCAGCTGTACTTCCTGCCCACCCCACCCCCACCCCCAGGCACCCTTGCAGCCAGAATATATGTCCTTCTACTGTCTCCTACCATGCTAGAGGGGTGGGGGGACAGGACAGGTGAGGGCAGAGGCCCAAGAGGCTGGAGTAGACTGGGCAAGTGCGTGATTAACGTTGAGCCTGGTCTCCTGCCTGCCGCAGGGGCCTCGAGGATGGTCCTGTGAGGAAGCACACACAGGCCAGGTGTTGCTGGGACCTGAGTCGGCTCCTCTGCTGAGGCCCAAGGCTCATCTCAGTCAGTCCTGTCCCCAGCACAGGAGCGAAGTTAATTAAACACAGACTTCCCTACAGCAAGGAAAAGGAGTGTCCTCCTGGAGAACAATTAGAGCTTCCACTCCGCCTCCTCGCTTCCCTCCCCATGGTTCTCTGCGGGTCCTCCGTAAATCAGAGTGAAGAAGTCAGGAGGAAATGAGGAGACCAGGTAACCCACCAACAGGGATGCGCCCTCGGCACCCTGAGAGTACGTGTGTCCAGTAGAGACGCGTGCTGAGCTGCTGGCTTCAGGTGTCTCAACCTCTCTGTTTCTTCTTCACACCAGGGGATTTAGATGGCCTACCTAGTTAATTTCAAATGAGCAAGGGGTGTGTCAAGGGGAGTACCTGGCCTGGTCGTGCCCCAGGTTTACGTGTGTACAGGCTTAGGCGTGTGGTGTGTATGTTCTGTGCACGTGCACACATACACATCTGTATGCAGAAAATGCCTGTGTGTACAAATATGGAGACCAAAGGTCAACGTCGGGTACCTTCCTCAATTGCCTCCCCATCCTATTTTTTGGGAGAGGGTCTCTCACTGAACCCAGGGTTCACCAACTGGACAGCAAGTGCCAGGAATCCTCCTGTCTCCCACCCATCCTGAGCTGGAATTTTGAGCACATTCTGTTTTCTCTGTGGGTGCTGGAGATCTGAACTCAGGTTAAGATCCCCAAAGCTGTGTCCCCAGACCCTCCCCTCACCCTCCCTCCTAAACCAGCTAGAACCAGAGACCTCTAGCCAGCCGGACCACTGCTTTGCTGTGTGATGTCAGACAGATATCTCACCTTCTCTGGGCCTCTGTGGGATGGAAGGCTGTGCCTGTGCCTGGGTGTTATGCAAGTTCTGAGAGAGCTGCAGGGCCCAGAATGCTGTATGGGAACTGAGAGAAGATTCTGGGCACAGCTTCCTTCACTGTGCAGCCTGCCTTGTGGACTCAGGCAACTGTTTGTAAAGCCTTGTGCCTCTGTTTGCTTGTCTGTAAAATGGGTATGCCAATGGTCCTCCTTGAGATCTAGATACTCAGCCCAGGTTGTGGATTTGGTGTCAGTGTCTACTCCTTCCCAATGGGTTGGCTGCTGCTTTGTGCAGACTGAGGCCAAATGGCGGGCCTGTTCCCAAGAACACTGGAAGGAACTCTCAGTGCAGTCTCTGTGCCCCTGTGGCTAAGATGAGGGTTGTTTAGTGCCTCCATGCAGGGCTCTCAGGAGGCAGCAGGATCCTCCAGAGAGCAGATGCTGCTGGGGCTGCTCCAGGCTTTCTTCTGGGGAGCCCTTTTCTCATGCCTTGCCTCCCGGCCAGCTCTGGGGACCCCATGTCCAAAAATCGGTGGTGGGAAGCCACTGAGCGGTGAAAAGATCAGCTCCCAGTGTCCATAGAGCCAGGGGTGTGGCCCGGTTGGTAGAGTGTTTGCCCATCATGCGCAACGCCCGGGTTCTGTGCCCACACCTGTATTTGTAGCACTCCAAGATCAGAGGTTCAAAATCAGCTTTAGGCTGCACAGTGATTTAGAGGCCAGTGGGGACACAGAAGACTCTAAAAGTAGAGAGGAAAACCAGCAAACACTTCTCACACACCAGACACTAAACTGCAGCCTTTCTGAGGGTCTCCCAGCAGCCTGGGAGGGAGGAGGGAGCTCAGTTTGCAGAGGAGGAGATGAAGGCTCGGCAATTAGTCTCAGATCCTGTTGTGAGAGAGAGAGGGCTGGGGTGAGAGCCGCATTGTACAGCTCCCTGCTCAGTGTCTGTTGACCGCTGGCCCTGCCCTTCACCAGTCTTAACAGCAGGTGACTTTAGCTTTCTGTCAGTGAACAGACTCTGTCCCAGGGTCCTCCCTCAAATTTGCTTATTGTTAACTGCAGTCCCTTCTTCTGACCATGGCAAACCTGTGCCTCCTACACAGGGTGCACTAAGCGCTGCTCGCCTGGGTGGAGCACATTTTCTCCCATGTGTCCAGGGTGTCCCTGGAGGAAGGTTCATTCCAAGTGGAAGTTCACTGAAACAGCGACGAAGGCTCACACAATAAACAGCTGGGTGGGTGGCGAACATTTATTATTATGTCTGGGCTCACAAGCTGTACAGGTTGGTGGGCTCTGTGCAGATGGCAGCATAGTAGATATACTCACATCGGTCCTGCCACAGACATGTGTGCAGCTGTTATATGGGCTGTGGCATCATTGTCACTAGGCAACAGGCACTTTTCAACTACATCTTTTCATGGGGCTGTGACAGGATGGAGCTGGGTCAGCATCAGGAACTTCACTTGACTCGCTGAGAAGGGCTGGGAAATCACCTTCCCATTTTAGGGATGAGGGAGCTAAGTCCAGAGAGGGCAAGCCATTGCCTGGGCAGCAGCCCAGCAAGAGGGTGGGCAAGGGGGAAGGTACTTCTTCTCACAATGTTGGGCTCTCTGGGTTTCTGGGGGAAGCCCCTATGATGCTCTGCCTACAAGAAGATCGAGACCAGCATGCTGTCACTTCCCAAGGTGGCTGAGCTTCTCAGAGGCTGAGGTTGGGGGATGGGTAAGGCTGTATTTGGTCCTGCCCATAGCAATAAAATCTGGCCTTGTTCAATGACCTTCATGGAAAACAGCCAGGAACCAGCGTGTGCATCAGTTTCCCATCTCATTGCTATGACAAAACACTCAAGAAGGAAGAGTAGCTTAAGAAAGGAAGAGTTTACTTTGGCTCACACTTCAAGGGTACACAGTCCATCATGGTGGGAAGACATTGACGTAAGCGGTTGGTCAAGGTGGCATCTGCAGTCAGGAAGCAGAGAGAGATGGACGCTGGTGCCCAGTTCACTTTCTCCTTTTTATTCAGTCTGGGATCCCAGCCCATGGATGACATGTTCACATTCAGAGTGGGTCTTCCCTTCTTGGTTAACCTCACTGAAAATACCCCCACAACGGAAGGACATGTGGGACCCACTAGTTGCAGCTCATGGTCTTCAACTGTGAGGTAAAATACCGAGTGTGGAAACCAGAACCCTAGCTGTCTCTGCTTCCTTGATGGGGCCTTAAAGACTCTAAACGTAGAAAAGAAAAACAGCAAACATTCCTCACACACCAGACATTAAACCTGCAGCCTTTCTGAGGGTCTCCCAGCAGCCCGGGAGGGAGCTCAGTTTTCAGAGGAGGAGATGGAGGCTCAGGCAATTAGTCTCATCTTGTTGTGAGAGAGACAACTAAGGACACGAAAGGCCATGGTGGTGGGGCTCTCTGTCCCAGCAACACTGACAGGGTCCCGGGGTGAAGGTGAGCTGAGGTGAGGACATGAGAATCCCAAGGCTCAGAGAACATGCCATTAGAGGCACACCCCATGCTGCGACCCCAATGGCCTTCCATCGTGGTCATGCCAGGCCTTGGAGCCACCAGCTTCCCCGTGCTGTGTGCTCAGGTCCTGCAAGGGTCCAGCCCAGCTGTAACCAAGCCACACTGTGCAGCCTTCTCACTGGTCATGAGCCTCTGGACATCCCATTCTGCCAGTCTCTCCCTGTTGCCTGCAGGTCACAGTGGATTTGGCCCAGACTGTATGGGGAATCCTCTCTTCCTGACCCACCAATGGATCTTATGAGGTCTCCTGTCGGCAAGTGGTCCCCCATCTTTCTGATCTAGCCTAGTCTGTGCTTGCCTAAAAAGACATGAGCAAGCTGCATTTAAGACTCTTCAACACCACTGGCTGAAAACAGCCCCGGTGTGCCTGCTGTGTAGAGCAGACACCCTCGGCAGGATGTGCCTTTGCATGCTGTTGTCTGTCTCTCTGTGTGTGTACATGTGTGTACATATGCCTGTACTCTCCCATCTGTGTACCCATGTGGAGGTCATAGATCAACACTGGTTGTCTTTTTCCATTGTTCTCCGCCCTAGTTTTTGAGACAGGGTCTTCCGTTGAGCCTACACCTCAACTGAGCCTACAGTGTACTGGCTGTCCAGTGAGCCCCAAGGGTCCTCCTGTCTCTGTCTCCACAGAGCTGGGATTGTAGGAAGCACACTGGCACGCCTGTCTTCTGTCCCTCTCTGCTTCCTGGCTACTCTGAGCTGAACAGTTTTCTTCCTTGGAGGCCCCTGACCCTGGCATCTTCCTGTTATATGTGGCTCCAAAGGGGCAGAGCCAATTGACAGAGGGCGAACCGTCTAAAACCAAGAGCCAACATAAATCTTTTCTCCCTTAAGTTATCTCCTCTGAGGTTTTGTTACAGCAGCAAAGACTGGCTGATACAGTTACACAACAGCTCCAAGCCTCAGTTTCCCCAAATGCAAATGTTAAGAGTCCCAACTTCATGAGGAGTGTGAACACTGATGTAACATGTACTAGGCTCTAACATGCGAGACACATCCATGACCACGGTCCCTGAAGCCATGTGCAAGGTACAGGGCTGAATGAAGCCCCAGGCCTTTGCTGCCAGTCCTGGCAGAGTGTACCCAGCCCTGTGCTGCCGACGTGACTCTCCTTCTGAGTTTTTCTTGCTGTATTTCTCACTCTTCTTCAGAGGTGAGGGCCGGCTGATCCTGTCCTAGCTGTGTGGCTTCCTTTGCATCCTTTGGCATCTCCTGGAGACCTTCACCTTACCCCCAGGGCTGGACATCAGTATGTTAGTGGCCACGGGGGAGCTGCCTGGTAGTGCCTCCACCCTTCTGTCCCCGTTCGTGATCACATGGCTGCCACAGTGCCTGGGCAGGGCGTCGTCTGTGGTATCACTTGGTTGAGCAGAGGGATAATTAGCTGTGGATCGTGTGGTCCAGGAGGGCTCAGTTCTGATCTGTCACAGCGCCACACACCCATCCCTCCTCCCCTGTTCTCTGTACCAGATGCTCTATAGGAGTTTCCGCAGGCAGAACCGACCTTCACTGAGGCAGAGAGGAGATGCAGGCTCTAGAAGCAATGTGACCTGGTGGTTAACACACCTGTGTCCCTCACTGGCTGTGTGACCTGGGGCAGGTTACTAACCCTCTCTGAGCCTGGTCTTCATTTGTTTTGACGATGCAACATGACCCCATGTGTCCATTTGGATCAGGGCGGAGACCTTTTCTATCAAGAAATGTAGAAGCCTCGTCTGCTTTCATATCACAGTGTGGCAGGCGGATATGTGCTCAGGAGACGTTTGTTGAGTGACTACAAGAACACAGGCCATGCAGTGTGAGTCCCAGTCACCACAGCCAATGGGGAGGAAAGGCTTTGTTGGGATGGTCTGACTGGTCAGAGTGTGTGTGTGTGTGGGGGCAAGAGAGGGGGGAGGGGGAGGGAGAGGGAGACAGAAGAGGAGAGAGGACAGGTGCAGACAGAAAGAAACATAAATGAGCAGAAGATAGGACAGCAGTGGCCAGTGAACAGACAGGAGAGCGGCAGCGGTGTCCTGGACACCTGTCCGTCCTCTCTGCCCCCCGTCCCTCCCTCCTCCTTCACTGTCATCCATTGGAGTGCCAACTGCCGGAAGTAGAGGCTGGTGTGGACCCAGCACCTTAGGACCCACATCTTAGGGAGACCCAAGGCCACGGCACCAGGTCAGGGGGGAACAAGGAAGCAACGTGGCTGGAAGAGAGATACCGACGGACAGAGGCCAGAGCTGGCGGCGGACGTGAGTCTCCCCTGGTCACTTTCTGACTTGACCTGGGATGAGCTCTGCCTGCAAGTCTGCAGTGGTGGCCCGAGGCCACAGATGCCTGTGCTGTGGGGTGAAGGCCCGGCGGTAGGATCAGGGGCTCGGTGCTTCAGGAGGGAGGTGGGTCAAAGGTCACCTGTCTGCTGAGGGGTGGAGGTGTCACAGCACGGGGACCAACACCACAGTTATAGAGGTGTCAGGGTACACACGGGGACGAGGATTTCCCGTGTTACAGCCAGCCGCCGAGAGCAGGTGCCAAGTATGGCCTCTTGTCACCGTCACTCTGCAAAGCCATCTTGTCGTCTGCACACAGATCAGCTGTAAAATTTCAGAACTCATGTGAATGAAAACTCGGGGCCTTGGGAATGGTTGTGACACTTTAATGATGGGGACAGTGGCAGAGTGATAAGCCAGGCTCCAGTGACTGACAGCTTTACTCTGCAAAAGCCATCCAGTTCGGGGCTACAGCAAGTGTGCCTGGGAAGGGGGAGGGACAAGAGACCCTGAACTGTGGGAGTTTGTCTACTCCCCACTCATACAGCTAACTAGATTTAACCCTGGCCTCAGTTTTCTCATCTTTAAAATGGGACAATAACAGCTTGAAGAGGTGAATGGGTGCAAAAGAATGAACTATCAAGTTAGTGAATGAATGAACACATTCTGTGCTCTGGGCTGTGTAAGCATATGGATACAGTCATCCTGCAGACCAAGTGACAAACTGGCAGGTGACAGTCTAATGCCAAAGCTCCCCAGGACACACTGTGAAGCTGTCCTCTGCCAGGCTCTGCTGCCAGGGTGAAATCCCTGAAGCAGCTCAGGGCTATCCTGAGGAGATGTGCAGCGGCAGGCTCTGCAGCCCACCCTTCCCACCTCTGGAGCCCACTCCTGCAGCCTCTCCATCCTGCTCCAGTGCAGGTACCTCTGGCACTTTTATTGGTTTCATTTGGGTCTGAGCTGAAGGGGGCGAGGGAGCACAGGGATAGGTGATGGCTAAGGAGAGGGCCCTTGGGGCAGCCGTGAGGGAAGGAGGGCTGCTTGAGGCAATAGGTTGTCCTCTGGGGTCACCTGTCCCTAAGACCCTGCCTTTCCGCTCAATGCCTTCCTTCTCCAGCCTCACACAGTAGACTGAAGCACACAAGAGGGCTATGGTTCAAGACAGGGTCTCCCAGTGTAGCCCAGGCTAGCCCTCAACTCAAGATCTTCCTGTCTCAATCTCCCAAGAGCTGAGTTATAGGCATAGAATTCTCCAGTCTGAAGAATGCTCGAGATAACCCCTGTGTGTGTTGTGGGATGGGCAGACTGAACTTGGGTAAGAGATTAACAAGGACATCTTGGGCCTGGAAAGATGGCTCAGTGGTTACAAACACTGGCTGCTCTTGCAGACGACCCAGGTTTGATTCCCAGCAGCTACATGGTGGTTTGCAACCATCCATAACTCCAGTTCCAGGGTATCTAGTGACCTCTTCTGGTCTCAGAGGGCACATACACACATGTAGTACCCCTACATATATAAAGACCAAGTGCTTAACACACAGAAAAAATAAATAAATCTAAATTTAAAAAGTTAGCAATGTCACTTAGAACTGGGTTGCTTGGGACGGAGCCCCTCGGAAGAGCCACCATGTCCTCCTGCAGGCCATGAGAGGTGACTTCCAACTCCACCCATGCAGCCTGCACATCTCAGGGACGGCATATCACCATGACAACGGCAGGCTCTGAGAGGTGGCCCTGCAGGGCCAAAGCATCCCTCTGGCATCTAGATGCCCAGGGCCAGGCAGGTAGGTGGACCACGGGGTGGACTCATTGGAAGAAGGCGAGGCTGGCAGATATTCTTACTCTGGGCCACATGCTCTATCTACTTTCATGATGAGTGTCGGCAGGTCTTTCCCACAGAGAGGAGGGGTCTGCAGCAGAGCCTTCGAGAAATGGCCTCCACAGAGGATAGAATGCACTAGGCAGTGAGGGATGGAACCCAACAGATGCTCTGCAGAGTTCACTGGAGGTGGACGCTTCAGGAAGGGAGAGAGAGTCAAGGATGACTCCTGGGAAGGAAGGGGCTAGTGGGAGGGGGGATGAAGAAGAGGCAGGGATCTCTGTGGAGTTGAGTGTGACAGCCTTATGACATGGGGCAATGGGGTTCTGATGAGAGGAGCTGGGGGCTCTGAACACAGAGTAGGGGGAAGCAGATTTGTTTCTTTTTCTTCTTCACTTTGCTGGCCACAGGGGCATCTGCTGTGTGAGTTTTCCTGGGGAAATGTGAACAGATGCCTGTTTATCCCAGCTTGGGCACTGACAAGCAAAGAAATCACTAACAAGTGAAGCTTGCTGATCTAGTGAGCTTCTTAGATTGCTTACAGGACCACAGGTGATTCAAGGCAGCTGTAGCATGCAAACCCACCCTAGCATGAGTGCTTCAAGAAATCTACCTTCCTGGAGCTTCCTGCACCACGAGTCTCCAGCCATTGTTACCACTTATCTAACATTGGGAAAGGGCCTTGGGAATCTTGTAAGTTTCAGGTTCTTCTGAACTTTGTGTGTTTCCTTTCCTTACTGAGACCTGTGAGCATCCTTCCCTTCTAGATGCGAGTGCTTCAGTTTGGAGGGGACAGTCTGTGACACAGTGGCTGCCATACGCTCATCCCTTCAGACAGTCACAAAGTGAGGATCCAGGAGCAGATGTTGGAGGAAGTCACAAGTTCCACCGGTACCTTCCTCCTGGGCTCACAGATCCTCACTGTGAACACTCCCTGTGCCTCCTGGGAAGGGAGAGTGCTGTGCTTGAAGTCTTTCATGGAGTCTGGGAGAGAGAAAGAAGAATGGAGACAATAAGGCAGGCACAGCCAGAATTGGCTGGGGTGGGATTAGAAAGACAGATCTGGAAATAACTGGAGGGAAGATGCAGCATTCTGGGAAGATGGAGCTTTGGGGAGGATAGGGACCAGACTGCAGGGGCAGAGAGACCACCGTAGAGGTGATTAGCTCTGGTCAGAGTCCCAGGGGGCACAGAGAACACTGTTTGGCATAACAGAGAAAACACATGGGGAGGTAGAGGGAACCAGGACAGGGTGAGCCATGGGAGGGAGCATCTCCAGACTGGGGCACACACCCACTTACTGCTCTGTCCCCATCTTTGAAGTCCTGGGACCACTCTTCTCTAAGGTCAGGGGAGAAGGAGATACCCTGCTAAGCCATCTACTCCTGATACAGAGACGGGCACAGGAGGGCAGGATGGATCAGGAAGAGCAAACCTGATCTCCACACAGAGAAGAGGTTGTGGAGGATGATGGACCTGGAGTGAGGGACCTGGGAAGGTTGACCAGGGTAGACAGAGTGGACCAGGGTAGACCAGGGGTAGAATGGGTGAGCTGCCAATGGGGACAGAGACAGAGACTGAGGAGAGAGAAACCTCAGGCTGTGACATCCCTTCCCGATCCCGCTGAGTCCTGGATAAACTCTTTGGTTCCTTCCGTAGACCTGCTTACCTAGGCAGAGGCCCTGCCCTGCCCTAAGATCTCCCCGAGTTATGTGGCTTTGAACAGCCTGCTGTAAGACGTTTTCGAAGATAGAGGTGGGTAGAGTTCACACAGGCGGGGTCAGGAAGAACCACAAGCTCAATGAGACAGCGACACCTCGTAAGTACCTCTTGGAAGGCTGCAGCAGGACAGACGGCAGATTTCTTCCTGAGACGAAGCCTGTTCCTGGTCAGTGAGAGAAAGAGAAGCTATAGACCCATAAAGGAGTCCTTCACCAAGAGGAAGGAAGGATCTGGGGTCGAGCCACACTGCCTAGAGCTGGCCCTGGCCCTGCCTCTGACGAGCTGTGTGCCCTTGAACTCAACGTGTCTCTCGACGTCTCTGTGTCTATTCTAAATGGCCGCTGGGAGGACTGAGGAATATCTGCATGAGCTTTTGTGTTCTTTGGACCTTCTGTGACCCTGAAGTGGAGTTCCATTAGAATCCCTATGTCACCAATGAACAAAGCAAGGTGTGTAAGAGGGGTATGGTTCTCCCAACCACAAAGCAGAGGACAGCACGAAGCAGGGTGTTCCATAGACCTCACTGTGCCCAATCTGAGCCCTTTCTTCTGCCCATGCCTGCACTGGGTACTGCCCAGGCACAGAGCTAAGCAGCGAACAGGGCTATCCCTTGGCTTCCAAAGTCCACTCCACTCAGGCAACTGGTGGCACACTTCCAACTCAGGCTGACAGTCCCGTCCCTCAGTCCCAGGGTGGGCCAGCTGGAAAGGGTGAGGCTATCTCTTTAGCTCTGCCTGATGGATGGCCCATAGTTCAGGAGAGGGCAGCGGTTGGCAGGGGCTGTCCTCCATCGTTAGGGAGCCATTCCCAGCTCCTCTGACAGGTGACTCAGGGCTTATGCCTTAGGGCTAGAGAAGCTGGCCCTTGGGTACAGAGTGGATAATACAAAGAAAGGTGGTGGTCAGCCCAGGACTTTCTGCCTCAATATCTGGGTCTGTTCTGGCTTCTTTAGCTCCGATTACTACGAATTGAGCAGCCTGCAAAGTATGCCAAAGTTGCCACTGAGCTGTATCCTCCTCACTGTACCAGGTTCTACGGCTGCTGACATGGGCTCTCGGCTGGGGATGTCCCTCACATGATAGAGTCCTTGCTTAGTGCACATAAAGCCTTGGGATCAAGCTGAGCACCACAGTCAGCCAGATGTGGAGGAGCATGCTCACGGTGCCTGTCCTTGGAAGGTGGAGGCAGGGGGATCAGAAGATTGTAGGGAGTTCAAGACCAGTCTAGACTACATAAGACCTGTGTCACACACACACATGCACACCACACACTCGCACACACAACACAGACACACACACACACACACACACACACACACAAAAACCGAAACAACCAACCAAAGAACAAAACCCAGAAACAGCAACAAAGCTTGGAATTGGAATGGAGTTGGGCCCTGGGTTAAAGTCTTGACTCTTAACCGGTGAATGATAGGGCTGGGGCATTGGTTCTCAACTTGTGGGTCATGACCTCTCTGAGGGGTCAAATGACCCTTTCACAGGGGTCCCCTAAAACCATCAGAAAGCACAGATATTTACATCACAACTCATAACAATAGCGAAATTACAGTTATGAAGTAGCAATGGAAACAATTTTAGGGTTGGGGTCAGCATAGCATGAGGAACTGTATTGAAGGTTGAGCATCGGAAGGCTGAGAGCCGCTGCCCTAGGGCCTGCTGTGGTCTTATAAGATAGGCTAATTATCCTGAGCCCCTGCAGAGGCCAGCTGCTCAGCCAGTGTCTGACTCACAGTTGGATGAGCTAATGTCAGATTCCTTTTTCTCCTCTCTCCATCCCTGCCTTTCCTCTCCATTCCGATCTCCCACCTACCTCAGCAGACAGAAAACCGGCATCCTCCTGTCTCACACTACCCTCTAGAGCAGGATCTGGGCTGACATCACCCCAGACCTTCCCTAGTAAAGCCGAGGAAGCCTATCGCTCCGAGGGAGCTGTCCTTGGTGCTGACTCTCTCCCGCGTTTCACAGAGGGCTTCTTGTCCTACAGATCCCAGGGCTCTGCCCAGGGCAACCATGTCTCCAAGTGTGGACAGCTCCATCAGACTCAGCTTGGAGGGTGTTGGGGACGACACTCTAGTGTCATGAATGGGTCAGGGGACCCATCAGGTAAGAAGGAGCACCGAGTCTTCGATGATGGAGGAGGGTGAAACTTAGTGAGCAGGAAGCTTCAGGACACAAAAGAAGATGGCCACCAGGCGTCACCTGCCTGTGATGTCATCTTTGCTCAGTGCTGTCTGAGTTTTTGGAAGCTCTTGCTGTTCCCTCAGACAGAATTGCCAACACAACACTAAAAACTAACCTGTGTGTGTGCGTGTGTGCACGTGTATATAAGAGAAAGAGTGTGTGCATGAGTGTGACTGCTAGAGAGTGTGTTAGAGTGTGTGTGTTTGTGTTAGGGTGCATAAGTGTATGTGAGACAGTGTGCTAGAGTGTGTGTGTGAGTGTGTGTGTGTGAGTCAGAGAGTATTGTTAGTATGTGTTTTGGGGGAGAGAGTGCGTGTGTAAATGTGTGTGAGAGTGTGTGTGAGAGTGTATGACAGACTATATGAGTGTGTGTGTTTGTGAGTGTGTGTATGAGTGTGTGTGAGTGTGTATGTGAGTGTGGTGTATGTGTGTGTGTGTGGAGAGAGAGAGAGAATATGTTAGTGTGTGTGTATGTGTGTGTGTCTGCCAGATGTCAGCATCAGATGCTTCCCTTAGCCTCTCCCCTCTTTAGCTCTTGGGACAGGGTCTCTCACTGAACATGGAGGTCACAGATGTGACTGGATAGGGACCCACTGACTGCCTCTCCATAGCTGGGGTCACAAGCATGTGACATGCCTGACTCCTTATGTTTGTGGTGAGGAGTCACACTTGGATTCCCACACTTGCAAGGCAAACGCTTTATTAACTGGACCATCGCTTGAGCGCAGAGGGGTTTTTCTAAGTGGGGAACATCTTCGAGTCTCTTCCCACTGCAACCCCTACAGTACAGCACCTGGGGTAAAACTTCAGGCTCCCCACTGTGCCTCCTTTGCACTCTGTTGCCCACCACTCACCTTGTCTGTCTCATTCATCCCTTCCCTGCTCCAGCTCCCGCAGACACCATGGTGGCTTCTTCACATGTCCCTGTCCCGTTAGGCTCATTTGCATCTTCAAGTAGCTTGGTCACCACTTGTCTCATCACTATAACTTCATGATGCTTCCACCAGGAAGTCTTCCGTGATGACAACATCCTGGTCTGGTTCTGGCAGAGGTTGGTCATGAACTCACTCATTCCCTAAGGGGCAGGCTCTTCTCTTTCGACTCTGTCATGTCCTTAGACTCTTGCTTGGCTGACAGAGTGCCATTAGGTGACATTCTGGATTTTCAAGGCTGGGTCATGAGCAGCTTAGCCAGCTCCCTGGTAACTAATCTTTCCCTCTGAGGCTGTCACAGAGTGAAGAGCTTCAATCCGGCTTCTGTGGGAACAGAGCCATACCTCTCTCTTCCTGCTTATTTGGACACTGGGAACATCTTGGATAGTCAGTTGCCATGAGTCACGGCTGCAGGAGGCTGCCATCTATGAATGCGTCCACATTGCTGTGAGAAATCAGCTGTTCTGATGTCAGGGCAGCTCATTACATGGGAGCAGGAACCCACCAGGACTCCCCCTAAACCACCAGGACTCTCCATAACCTACCAGGATTCCCCATAACTAACCAGGACTCTCCATAACCCACCAGGAGTCCCCTATGCCAACCAGAACTCCCCCTAAACCACCAGGACTCCCCATAACCCACTAGGATTCTCCCTAACTCATTAGGATTCCCTCTAATCCACCAGGACTCCCCTAAACCACCAGGACTCCCCATAACCCACCAGGAGCCCCCTAACCCACCAAGACTCTCCTAACAACTATCTGCTGTATGCTGCTGTAACTGTCGGTTCTGGTGGTGAGGTTGGCCACCCCCACCCAAGCTACCTCCTCTGGGCAGCTTTCTGGTGAGCAAGCATTCCCGGGCCTCTCAGCTGCAGCTAGGTAGGTCAGGAGCCTGAGTGTGGCCCAGTGGATTATGGATGAAAGTGATTGAATCTTCTAGTCCTGAATGGGGAGAGTGTTCTAGTGGCTCCCTGCTCATGGCTAGGTCCTTAGCGTCTGACTCTGTCTCCCACCAACTGACCTCTGTGCAAGAGACAGAGACAAGCTTCAGGCCACAGGGTGCAGGATAGAAGTAAGTCTATGCTGTGTCTGGTGCTGGGTGCTGCCTCCTCCGCAGATCAGGGTCTCTTTCTGTGTTTTCCTGATGCCTGGCACTGGTAGACACTGGGAAACCCTGGTGCATGGCCAGTGCAGGGCTGCCCACTTTTCTGCATAGGCTCTGGTTGAGATCAGTGGCTGGGTTGCCATGCTCTGTCTGAGGTGAACTTAAGATGGACTGTGCCCTGCCTGTCACCTTCTCGAAGGCGGTGGCTGCCGTCCCACTTCCCATGATCCTCCTCTGCTGTGGCCTGATTTGAAGGCCTGATATTTTCCAGCTTTTTTTCTTTTGGCAGGGGAGGGTTCGGGGAGGGCTGGGCGGCAGCTTCATTCTAGTCAGAAGCTAAAAGGCTCGTTGGGTTTTCTGATAGCCTTTGAATGGGCCCTTCTCACAGACAGCTCCTCGCAGCTGCGAGCGCTTCAGACTCTGCGCGTGGAGGGGGGCAGAGCAGATATGAAAGGCTCCTTGGCTGCCACAGAAGAAGGAGAATGTAGACTAAAGACGACAATGTGGCTGATACATGAAATGGAGGGATTCTGGCACTCGCTGTATCATTAATCTGTCTAAAGTGGCTTTGATCTCTTCTGCTTTAATTAACTTGTAATTATAACATGATGATTTTGTGGCAGGCAGGATCTGGAAGCCGGGCCTGATGGCACCTTCAGGTTCCAGAGGCATCAGTGAGGGAAGCTCATCTGCCTTTCAGAGAATACCCCGTGTTGTGCCCCACACAGACATCTGTTCACGTTCATACACACGCCTGTGTCATGCATGCTCGCACATGCACACACTCATAGACTCGAACATCTTACATACTTGTTCACATGAGCCCACATGCAGACATGTGTACACAGGCTCATGTGTGCATGGTCACATGCCTGTACATGTTTATGTGCGCACGTGGGCTCATAGGGAGGTCTTACAGATGCACATATGTACACACAGTCACAGTGCACTACTACACACTAAACTGACCTGTATACGTGCTCACAGGACACAATTGCTCATGAACATTCTCAAGTACATGCACTAACACACACCTATACTGACTTGCATACATGTCACACGCAATACACACACTCACACACATGTACACACATACATATATACAGGCACACATACTCACATGTGCACACACACTCTCACAGCATGTACACATATGCATACACACTCGTACACAACATGCATACACTCATACACATGTGCACACACACACTCACACACATGTACACACATGCATATATACAGGCAACATACACACATGTACACAGACACTCTTACACAATTACACATATGCATACACACTCATACATACACATGCATACACTCATACACATGTGCACACACACACTCACATACACATGAAACACACACATGCTATTACAGCACACATTACATTGATACACACTCTCACACATAATTACACACATGCATACACTCATACACATGCATGCACACACACACTCACACACATGAAAGCATATATACAGGCACGATACTCAATGTACACACACACTCTCATACACATGCACACACACATGCATATACTCGCATGCATGTGCACATCACACACACACACCACTCACACAAACATGCATGCACATGCCTGCACCTGGGCACACGCATTCTCACTCCCAGACTATCTGCCACTATCATCACAGAATAGAAACCATGTGCTCAGGTGGTTCCCGGGTCCCACCCCAAGTTGAGAGTTATTGGCCATGGCTACCTGAGTGAAGTTGTGGGTAGCCACTGACAGACACATGGCACTCTCCGACACCCTCACAGGTGGTCTGATCAGTCCCATTTTCTAAAGGAGGCACTGAGGCACCGTGAGATCTGCTCAGTCGCCTAAGGTCCCCATTCAGGGTCAGATCATGATTATGGATTGACTGACCTGAAGTCAACTCCTTGCTCCACCCTATTTGAGGTCCCTACTGTCCCACCCACAGGGAACAAGGCCCAGTGCTACACTCTGGGTGTTGGCTTGGCCATGAAGCTAACTGCTGGATAGGTACCTAGCAAAAGCATGAGCGTGGTTCACTGCCATTGCTGGGAGTGTCAGGGCTAGCCTCTGGCTCTAGTGGCATTGAGTGTGATCCAGGGCAGGCTGGCAGAAGCCACCTTACACATGTGATACCAAGAGAGGGCCGTGAGTTAGTGTGTTGAGCTTGTATGTTGGAGATGGGTTTTGTTGCTATGTAGCCCAAGCCGTATAAACTCCTGGATCAGTCTCCAAGTGTTGGGGCGACAGGCATTCACCACACTGCCCAACTCGTCCAGGAGTTTTGATAAAGTGTTGCACACACTGATGGTGTGGGATTCTAGCTCTGCTCTATAAGTTCCTCTGCCTATAGACCGTGTTATTTCCTCATTGTCATGTGGGCTTGGAGCTGGGGACCTCTGGGACAGCATTCAGTCTACCCGCCGTGTGGAGAGGAACGGGACTCCTGACCTCAGCCCTCTTACGCTGCAGAGCTGATCTCTCTGCAGTGTCTCACCTTGGCCTGCACTGTAACTCTTTACTGAAAGACTGTATCCTGATGCTCAGACGCTCGTGGTCACCAGGAATCTGCTCCAGGCACTGGCAGTACACATGTGCCAGAGGCTCACCAAAGAGCCAGCATACCAGCAGCCTGGTGGTACAGCCAAGATGGTGGTCCTAGCTCCTGGATGCAGGCAGAAAATGCTCCGCAGTGTGTGAGGAAGCTTCAGACAGCAGGACTGCCGGGCTGGGAGCAGGAAGCTGACTGCAGAATGGAGTCTCAGAGAGGTGTAGCCCCAGGCATGGGCTCACTGCTGGTTCTCAGCAGTCCCCTGTTGCCGCTTCCCGATGCTTGACAAGGCTCCTGACAGATTGCTCTTGATGGTCACCCTCCATGTCCAGACTCCAGGACCCTTGAGGAGAGCCCTCTGTGTCATGCGGCTTTAGAAACACTGATTGAGGTACTAACCCGTCTCCTGTCGTCCTGAGCTCATGAGATCGCCAGGTCAGATCTCAGCAACTAGGGTTTCAGGAAGGAATTGCCCCTGCTGATGCCCTTGTAATGTTGTGACGTCATTCAAGACACAGGGGGACATTCCTGAGCTTTTGGGAGCAGAGCAAACATGGCGGGGGGTGGAGCAAGGAGCATCTTAGGAGCCAGCATCAGAGAGATCAAGCTAAATGAGGAAATAAGAGAAGGTTAGCTCATGAGACAACCTGAGCTCCTGTCTCAGGCTATGCCTAGAGTCCATCCTGTCCCAGCTTTAGAAACTGACTGAGCTGATGAATCCACTCTGACCTTAGACAGCTTGTGCTGGGTTTCCATCTTGAGCCTGAACCACACTTAGCTCCCCGCAAGACCAGTTCATGTGTTTCCAGAGGAGACTAAAAGAGATAAAAATACATTACAGGGAGACGTTTTCCTCCAATGGTCTTTGTATATGTGTATCACTTCTGTCTGGATGTTTAAGATACAAATGAATTCAGGGCTGAGAGTATTCCTGGCTATTCACTCAACACCCTCACCCTCTGGCACGAGCTGTTCCCAGAGGAGTCAGTAGATCTAGACATTTGACCAAAGTTTGGAGATTCTGTGTAATGTGAGGAGGAAGGCACTGGAATTTTCTTGCTTTCTGTTTGTATTGTGGCCTCAAAGGTGGCCTTAGAACCCTTTCAACTCCCAGGCCAGTTGCCCTCAAGCCCACTAAATCCTTCCTTCCCCACTTCCCCTCAAAACTGCCCTCATTCTTTGTCCCAACTGGACTTTCTTGCAAAATCCATCCCAACTCATCAGCCTCCCTTGGAGAACTTGCCTGGCTTTGCTCCTCCGTTGTCCGACCAGGGTCCTTCTCTGGGTTCCTGATGGTTCTGCTGAGCTGGGTGGGGCTCTCCTCTCTAAGGCTTTGGCCTCTTCATTTTGGGGGTTCCACACTAGTGCTTGAAGTCTCTGCGTCTGCAGTCCACACCAATGCTGGGAGACTCTGACTTTGCTGGGGAGTGCACTTTCTCTTTGTGGGGAGGAGTGGAACCCACGTGCTATGGAGGAGATGCCCCTCTCCTCCTGCCGTGCCCAGCAACCTGCTCCAGGCATCTGTACTCTTCTTCTGTCTGGTCTTTAGGCGTCTTCCCACCTCGCTTTGTCTCCTGCACCCCATTCTTTCTGCTTTCCCACTTCTATCAATCTGAGAGCTTCACAGAACAAGATCGTGGCAAGTTCTGTCCTCCACAGAACCATTTGTGCCCACTTCCCTGAGGTATTATGATGTCCTGGTTCCAGCCAGTCTGTTGAGGTCCCCTTATGCCTCCTTAATTATCTCCCATGAGAGACACCCTTATTCTTCCAACCTGATTGCCAAGCCCTGGGACACAATTCTGAGTCCTATCCTGGGTCCCAGCATCTGGTTCAAGGTCCGGCACATAGCTGGCCTGGTAGATCCAAGAGTGATGCTCTCTAGCTCAGCACCAAGGTCATCATGACCTGAGAAAGACAGGGAGTGTGAAGAATAGACAGAACTCATAGTGTTTGGTGGCAGCATCTCATTCAGTCTCCTAAGTGATCTGTGGAGCATTCATTCATTCATTCATTCACCATTCATTCGTTCACTGTTTACCATTAATTCAGCATACATTTGCTCATTCATTAGTTCATCTTTCATTCACCATTCATTATTCATTCATTCAACATACATTTGCTCATTCATTAATTCATGTTTCATTCACCATTCATTCATTCACTGTTTATCATTCATTCAACATACATTTGCTTATTCATTAATTCATCTTTCATTCACCATTTATTCATTCATTCATTCATTCATTCATTCATTCATTCACTGTTTACCATTCACTTAGCATTTATTTGCTTATTCATTAATTCATCTTTCATTCACTACTTATTCACTCTCTCATTCCTCAGTGGCCAGCACTCCCAGACTGCTTCCTGGGCACTGGGCACAGCAGGTCATATGTCTTTCCACACTAAGGCTACTTGTCAAGCTGGTCTTGTGGGAGGAAGAGCGGGAGCAAAGCCCACTTGCTGTACCTGGGTCAGCCAGATGTTCTTTCCAGATGTGTTCCGCCAGAGCACGGGAGGGGCAAGAGTACACAGGGAGAGATGCTGGGTGGCCCCCTGAAAGCCAGGAGCAAAATGGCGGGTGGATGTTAGTATTTTGGGACAGGAAATAAGTACTATGCAAATGAAATGCAAAACTATGCAAATCACGGGCATTCAATTCTAGTCCTGAGGTACTTTGGTAATAAGTCTGTGGCAGGGCTGGTAACAGCGAGGAAGGTATGTGACTTTGGGGATGAGCTAGAGGGGACTGTGGCTTGCTGAAGCATTGTGCTCTCAGGAGGCCTCCATGGATGCTGAGAAGGGTCACGATGGGGCCAGGCAGTGTTTGACCACAAAGAAGAGGCTGACAAAGAGGCAGGCTTACTGCCAGAGGCCCTTTGTGAGCCGAAGTGGAAGAGCAGAGCCACAGGTCACCCTTAGGCTTCATGGTGGCAGGGACAGGAGAGTCCAGAAAGGCTCCTGGAACCTAGTCTGCTCCAGAGCAGGGACAGAAACTCTAGGGACCTCTGAGGCTTCTTCTACCATTGCTACAGGGAGGCAGCTGCTGTCTGCAGTGGCTGAAGCATCCTCTCCTCCACAGCAGCCATTGGCTTTCATTCCTGGACTCCCCAGGCCCCGAAGTCCAACTGCTGCTTGCCAGCTTTTTGAGGGAGGTTCAGGACCTGCCGTGAAGGTCAGGGCTCAGCACTGGGAATGGGAACTAGAGGCGGGGACAGTGTCCATAACTGGGGACATCCCTCAGCCCTGTCTCATGACGAATTCTTGAGCCCAGAAGACCACCTTCCCCGTCATATCTAGAAGACTGTTTCATAGTAGGTGTGTTGGTCCTCTGGTTCTCACAATCTCTCTGCCCCCTCACCCATGAGGTCCTCTGAGCCTTCAGTGTAGGGGTTACCTTGTAGAATTATCAGTTGGGTTTGGACTCCCCATGGACCCTTACTCTCTGCGTTTTGACCAGTGGTGGATCTCTGTCGTTGTCTACATCTGTTGCACAGAGAAGCTTCTTTGACGAGGGGCGACAGCTAGCACTATCTGTGGGCAAGGATACGTATCTAGAATGCAGTTAGAAATTATATTGGTCTAGGATGAGGGAGTGGTAGTTTCTCTGTGTCCACTCATGCTGTCCCCATTCTGCCAGAACTAGCTGGCGATGTTAAGCCTGTGTATCAGCCCGCCGGGTGAGCAAGTGCCACAGATTCCCACCTACATTCAGACTCTCTTTGTAAATACCACACAAAGGGGTGGGGACGAGGAACAAAAGGATAACGGATATCTGGAGTCTCTGATGGGGGCCTGAGGACAGACCGTGGGCGAGAAAGGGAAGAGTCTGCTGTGATGGCTGAGCTGTGTAGCAGGAGGCTCTTCTGACATGAGAGGGCCCAGGAGAGCATCCCTCCTGCGTCCACCAGAGACCAGCAGAGCAGCTTTGCCAATTCTGTGTGGGTGTGGCACAAACCCCCAGGCTCTCTCCTGCAGGAGCCAGCCAGTGTGTTCCAGGCGCAGAGGGCAGAGATACAGGGTGGGCGGGATGTGGGCCAGTCTCACAGAGCATTTGCAGAACTGAGGCTGCCTGCTGCATCCACCCCGCTTGGTGAGCTGAAATGAGATGGGGCGCAGGACCACACTTGCAGCTTGGCTGACCTGGGACCTCCTGCATCACTGGCAACAGAGGGAAAGGTTTTTGCCTTTTCCCTTCCTCCGTGGGGCCCAGGAAGTGCCTGCCGTGGGACCCTGGTGTGTCTCCTGAGGATCAATAGTGGCTCTGGTTCTCCTAATGGGCTCTCAGTGACCCGCAGTTCTGGCAGAGCTGTGGGGAGATGCATTAGCCCCCATTGTGTCCCTGAGGGGCATTCAGCCTTAATGGAGAGAGGGACACGGCTGATCCAGTCTCTCCGTTGTTTGAGAAATTAATGAGGCTTTTTACAAATGTCACCTTGCTTGAGAGGGGCAGAGAGGACAGCACTGGGTCAAAAACCTGGTTTCTATTCACAGGAATCTGTTTACAAGGCGTCCACTGATTCACTCACTACCACCACCATCCAGGTCCCTACTCACCCATCTACCCACCCATCCCTTCCTCCTTCCCTCCATCTATCCATCCATCCCTTCATCCATCCATCCATCCACCCATCTCTTCATCTATCCATCCATCCATTCATCCATCAGCCACCCACCCATCCCTTCCTCCTTCCCTCCCTCTACCCATCCACCCATCTACCCATCCATCCATCCACCCATCCATCCACCCATTCACCCACCCATCCATCCACCCATTCATTCATCCATTCACCACCACCCACCCATCCACTCATCTATCTATCCATCCATCCATTCACCTAGCCATTCACTCACACTCACCTATCCATCTTCTTGAGGTCTTTAATATGTATCAAGATAAGCTAAATAAAATATAGCCAACACACCATTCAGGGTGTGGGGCAAAGCCAAGATGGAGTGCAGGTCAGAGCTTCACCCATCATAGGTTGATGTCTAGGATGACCCAAGGGGGTGATACAGTTGTGGTCCTGGCTCACTAGTACTGAGCTCCCAAGACTCTCCTGTGTCCTGGGCTCCAAAAGATGGTCCTTCTTCCAGCTCCTGTTTCTGTTAGGACAATGACTTGTCATCTGGCTGTCAGTGGGGGAAGGGCTGCTGAGTCACTAGTGAGTGACTCCCGGCTTTTCTCTGAGAGCAACTCGTCCAATACAGAAGAGCCATCTGGGTAACTGTAGATGTAGCTGTGGCCCAGGGTTCCACAGTGCCAGGAAAGCCAGTCAAGGGGAGACCTCATAGTTAGTCCATCTAATGCTTCTGATGAGATGCATCCCATGACCATTTTAAGTCATGTGGTGGTTTAAATATGCTTGGCTCAGAAAGTGGCAATATTAGGAGGTGTGGCCTTGTTGGAGTAGGCGTGGCCTTGTTGGAGGAAGTGTGTCACTGTTGGGGTGGGCTTTAAGGCTTTCCTCCTAGCCATGTGAGAGCTAGTCTTCTCCTGTTTGCTTTTGGAACAAGATGTAGAACTCTCAGCTCCTCCTGCACCATGCCTGCCTGGATGTTGCCGTGTTCCCACCTGATGACAATGGACTGAACCTCTGAACCTGTAAGCCAGCCCCAATTAAATGTTGTCCTTATAAGAGTTGCCTTGGTCATGGTGTCTCTTCTCAGCAATGGAAACCATACTCAAGTCTTCATGCTTGTGTGAGCCATCTCCTCAGACTCTAAAGTCTATTTTTGAACCCCAGCTTAAGGGCCCCAATTTTAGGGGCTGGGGAGATGGTTCAGTGGCTAAATTGCTTGTTCAACACTCATGGGGACCTGAACTTAGATCTCCAGAACCATATAAAAGCCAGGCTCAGTGGTGTGTGTCACTAACCCCAGCACTGGGGATGAAGGGGACAGCGGCCAGAGACAGGCAGGTCTGGGCACACAGAACCAGCCAGTGTAGCCAAGGGGTAAGCTCCAGTATCAGGGAGAGACCCTGCTCCAAACAGAAGATGAGGAGATAAGAAGACATCAGCCATCAACCCGTGGCCTCCACATGTACTCATGGGCACACACAGCTGTATACACATATGTTATGCACATGCACACAACACACACAAACAACCCCACTTAGACCAGTAGACATCGTCACATCAATAGATAACCCTGGTGCCCAGCCCGGACCCACGAAGGAGTTTTGACACCTACTGGCTCTGCTCCCAGGGGGTTTAGTCACTGGGGAAGATGAAGGCAAATCGACATTTCTTGCTGGAGTAAGAGTCAGATTACAGAGACGCTGGGCAGGGAGGAAGTCTTGCATGGCTCCCCCCTACTCCCCCCACCATGTCTCTTTGCCTCTGGGAACCTTGGGACCAATTCATTACTTATTCCTTCCCAAGTTCTGAAGACGGATTGTGTAGCTATGGAAAATAAGTGTAACAAATAAAGGAAATACATTTAAAATGTACAAGAATTGGCCAATTTTGCAATATTTCACCTCAATTTTATAGGCTGTCAAATATACTTGCGATGCACGTGCGCTAAGCGTGTCAAGTGTATAGAAACCAAAGCTCCATTATTTGGTTGGGATGGGCCAGGGGAATAGCCGTGGAGTGATGTTCTGTCTGCGGTAACAGCCTCTTTCTGAAGCTGTCTTCATATAGGGAAGGAATCCAGAGCTCTCCCTGGGCTCTCATCTAATTATTGTCTCTCTTAGTGTTCATACGCTATGATGTCTCTGACAGTCAGCTGGTGGGTGGATGAAGGCTGCTCCCATGATGCAGTGCGGTACGGGGAGCATGAGCCCCTGCCTAGCTCAGGTAGGTGAGGTAGATGGTGTACAAGAATTCACCTCAAGAATGCTCTACATGGCGGGCATATCATGCTGGTGCCAGGCCTGGAAAAGTCTCATAGTCTGTTAGCATTTCCACTGGGATGGCTCACCTTGGGTAAACTGAGTCACACTTGAATTGAGGGGTGACCATTCAGCATCACTGAGGCATGATCAGGCACACTACTATGCTCTGTCACTCACCAGCTGTGCTCTTTTGGGTCACATAGCCCCTCTGAACTTCTTTGAAAAGGGACAAGCGATTGCAGGCCCATAGAATTATTGCCATTCCATTGAATAACTCCAGGGGGCGCTGGTGACACTATCTAATGGATGGTGGTCCTGGGAGTTGTGCATCCATACCCGACAGCTCTGCGTGATATAAGACCCCTGGCACGCAGCCGGTGTGCGGTGAGCAATAGCCACTATTAATATAGCAATTCACACTCCTGTGCACACCCAGCCCTGGGATGCTGGGTCTGGGAGGTCCAGATGGGCCGCTTTACAGACCAGCATAAAAAAGAAAGGATTAGTATCAAGAGAGTAGTTTCTAGATTTGAATGTGTGCTCTGCCACTTTGAAGCTGGGTTATCTTGGGGCAGTTGCTGGACCTCACCTCTGTCTCAGATCCTCTGTGACTGGGTTCAACAACAGAGCTCCTACAGGGGTTACTGCCAGCCTTAGGTCTGGCAGTTCACGTTCTAACATTTACAGGGTAGTGTCTGTCACACAGCAGTGCTCAGTGCTGGTGTTCACAGGAAACTGGAGAGCAGTTTGAGAACGTGTCCACCATGGGCTCAGAGCTGTTAGAAGCTTTGTGCCACAAGTACTTAAGGACATGCGCTCGCATGCGCGCACACACGCACACAGGATCCACACTAAATCCACCCAAAGGGCTTCCTGTGGGACTGACAGGGATAGGTAGAACTAGAGAGAGAGGGCTGTATGGATGGTGAGAATGGGGCATGACAAAGGCCCAGAGTTGGCTAAGAAAGAGATCATGCTGTCAGGGCCAACAGAAAGCCCACTGTCCTTAGTCTGGCAACCACTGGTTTGGAGTCTTTGGAAGATGCTAGGATGTGGTCACCTGCGTGCAGGTGACACCAGTCAGTCTGAGTCATTTCTTTCTTTGGACCCTGGGTTCAAATTCAACCTCTTACCTCTTGTCAGGCTCTGGGAGGTCTCTTTTCCCTGAGCTCATAAGAACTAAGGAGGGACAGAGAGTCCCTGAGTGGGAGTCCCTGAGCGGGAGTCCCTTTGGTTTTATAGCTGGAAGGGCAGGCACTGTCTTCTCACACAAGGGACAAAGATTGACGACAGTCGAGTGGCCAGTGTGCTTAGTGAGCTAGTGGCCATACAGAAGTGTAGATTGCAAGAGATTGGAGGTGACTCCTCCGACACACTTGGGGTTACTGCCACACTTGTCACTGCCCCAAGGTGGCACAGGAGGCCATGCAGCTGGATCAGTGTAGCTGCAGGAGGAGAGGTCAGAGAGATCAAGAGCTAACATAACGAAATGCTGATGCCCAAAGGGACCACACCCCTCTGCCTCTAGCAGGGCTCAGAGTATTCAGGAAGACAGCGGGCAAGCTACAGAGATGGGATGAGGGCTTGAGTGGAAGCCAGTTTCGTGTGAGGGGCTGAGGGCGGGGGCTCGCAAGGAAGCACAAGATAGCAAGGAGGAGTATAACTGGCCTGTTAGTCCACTGGGGTTCCCAACATGCCACAGGTAAGCCACCATCAATGGTATTCATGGAGCAGGCAAGGATGGGTAGGAGGACCTCATGTATTCTAGATCAAGAGTGAATGAATAAATGAATGAATGACAGAAATTATTCACCCCACTGGGTACCATTTGGATGCAGCTGATAGCATCCCTGGTATCTGCAGACTCCAGATCATGGTTGCCAGACTGGGATGTGCATCAGAAATCCTTGCAGCCCCCATCATCCTCCCATCCCTGTTGCTCTCAGCTTCCTGGCTACCGTGAGAAGAGACTCTGCTCCGTCCTGCCCTCACCACCATGTCAGCCAGCCCTCAGGTCCAGGCCTGGAAACAAGAGGGTGAGACCTCACAGCCTGAGATCCCTGACACCAGGAGCCAGAGCAAATCGCCTTCACCCCATTTAAGCTGGGCAGGGAGCTCACAGCGGTTAATTCCAGCACTTGGAAAGCTGAGGCAGGAGAATTGCTATAGTTTTGTGCCATGGTGGGCTACAGTGTGAGATACTGACTTAAACACAGACAGACAGACAGGCACACACACACACACACACACACACACACACACACACACACAGAGAGAGAGAGAGAGAGAGAGAAGAGAGAGAGAGAGAGGAGAGAGAGAGAAGAGAAAGAGAGAGAGAGATGCACATGCATACAAATGTGCAGATAACAAATTATCTAAGTATCTCTTCCTTTCTACATTGTGTCCCTCGACTCTTTCACAGCCCCAAGTGGCCCTGACAGATGCATAAGTACTTAAGTCAAATTTCCAGGGCCAAAGGTAATGGGAAAGGCTGGCTCAGGAGAAAGTAAAGTGTGTCTGGAAGTGAGGAATCTCAAAACTGCCTAGTGGCCCCTGTCATGGTCACCACCCCCTGCTTCCTTTGCTCATTTCTCCTCCCAGGAGATGAGAGAATGCTCTGGCAAGAAGAGGGACCACGCAGGAGGTGAACAGTGCCTGCCTGGATTTGGTTCCTGATCCTGCCGCCCCCCCCCCA
The DNA here is from genome assembly GCA_021653895.1 of Mastomys natalensis. Taxonomy (NCBI): domain Eukaryota; kingdom Metazoa; phylum Chordata; class Mammalia; order Rodentia; family Muridae; genus Mastomys; species Mastomys natalensis. The sequence continues at coordinate 330,829 of JAJTUV010000601.1, read as the reverse complement.
CGACTGTCCATCTGACACAGGCTGTTTCTAGCTGTGGCTGGTGGTCACCTGCCTCAGGCTGGGGAGTAAGGTTTTTCCTGGGAAATAATACAGAGAACTCTGGGCATCTGGTATATATAGTAGGTGCTCAATAAATATTATCGCATTGTGGTAACACTGAAGTCTGGGTGGCTTTGCGTAACAGACATTATTTGCTCACTCAGCAGCCAGATGTCAGGGTGACCCCGGTGGTTGTCCAACTACACAATCTGAGGCCTCCACCCTGGGAGTGGAAAGGATGAACGTTGCTTTCAAGCATCTGTGCCCACATCCCTCTGGAGACATGGTCTAACTTTCAGGGACGGTTGGAACACGTCACGCACAGGAGCCCATGATAATGTTCCAACGCTGTACACTCCAGTTGCAGCAGAGTTGCTGAAAACACTGTCTCGGCCCCGTGTGCTGTGTGAGGCTGGACTTGCCCAAAAGCTCTGAGGCCCAGTTGTCTTGTCAACAGGGCTAATGGCTCTAGTTTTATTACTCTGTGTGAGGGAGTGAGGGAGGCTCTAGTGCCTGGAAGATGCTCAGCAACGCCAACTTCTCTCCTTCCCTTTCTGGCAGCCCAGCCACCCTTCTCCCCTGCAACTTTCTTGCTTGCTCTCTTCCGTGCATCCTTCCCTTGCATGGAGGAACTGGCAACTGGTTCTTGGTCCCCAAGAACCAGTCCGTTTGCAACAAAAGGTGCCAAACAACCACAGAACACCTGAGTGTGGAGAGGGTGGCTCGGAGGGAGTGGGCAGAGCCAGGCCCTGCTCTCCAACATAAATCTCCAGGGAAGCTATTAGCAGGCCCTGCTGTTTGCAGACAAATTATGAGGGGATCAATGTTATTTTTTTCCACGTGCTGAATTCATAAGGGCTTATGGCTATGGCAAAATCAATGCGGAGCCTCACAGAGAGAGAGGGCAGGTGCATAGTCCAGTGGTGTGTGTGTGTGTGTGTGTGTGTGTGTAGAGGTTTCACCAATCAGCACTGGAGGCGGGGCCTGTGGATGAAGCTGGGGACATCTGCCAGAATGGTGCAGGGTTGGGTCCATGGACAGCCTGGGGGATGGGACCAGGGACAGCACAGGTGTTGGGAAGAGATTACCTGCTCCCAAGAGTACACCTGAGCTTTGATTGGCATCTCCACAGCTGTTCCACAGCCCCGTCAAGACTCAGTGAGGTGGATTGCATCAGTGACTCATTTCACAGCTGAGGAATCTACTGAGGTGCAGAGAGACTGCGTGCCATGTGCTTCACAACCAGTCCTCCGCTGCAAGTCAGGAGTGCCTCACTCCTCCCACAGCCTCTCTCCTGAGCGTTCTCCTCTGGTCCCTGCACTGCCCTCCACTTGTCTGTGAGTCTCTCTCATACAGGAGGAGTTCCATGTCAGCTCTCACCACATGGCCTGGATTCCATGATGTCTGTGCTGTCCCCACAGCCCTTGTGAGCTGTGGGATGCAGGCTCAGTCAGATTCTGTGACACTGTACCAGGAGGTACAGTGTCCTTCTGCTTTTTACCTAGGTTTCAAGCCACCCAAGGCTCTCCTGTATATCTCACCATGTCTCTTTCAATACACACCCGAATCAGCATTCATTTGTCTAGTATCAACAGCCTTGATCCCTGCACGCCTGTATCCATTTCATCCATGTACCAGTCTATCCATCCACGTGTTCACTTACTGTTGATCTACTCATCCATTTGTGTACCAATATATCCATCCATCCATCATCCATCTATCTATCCATTTATCTATCCATCCATCCACTCACCCATCTATCCATGTGTTTGTCTGTTCATACCTGCCCACACATACATCCATTTATGGATGCATCCACAAAACCATCACTGTCTCTCCATGCATGCGTATGTTTATCCATGATGCATGTGTACATGCATCCATCCATTCACACACTCACAATCTATTCATTTATCCATGCACTTATGCATCATCTATGTATTCATTCATCCACTTATGCATACATTCATCTCATTCTCCATTCATGCATCACTAATCCATGCATCCGTTTATCTACCTATTCAACCACACATCTACTCATTTATCCATTCACAAGTTCATCTTTCCAGGTAACCATCCATTATCCATCTATCCATCCATCCATCCATCCATCCATCCATCCATCCATCCATCCACTCTTCCATCCATCCATCCATCCATCCATCCATCCATCCACTCATTCATCATCCATCCATCCATCCATCCATCCATCCATCCACTCATCCACCATCCATCCATCCATCCATCCATCCATCCATCCATCCATCCACCATCCATCCACCATCCATCCATCCATCCATCCATCCATCCATCATCCTATCCATCCATCCATCCATCCATCCATCCATCCATCCATCCACCTATCCATCCATCCGTCAATTCATACCCAGAGAGCTCACATCTTAGTTTCTCTTCTTTGGCTATGATGAAAATTCTCTGACGCAAACAACTTGGAGGAGACAGTGTTTATCTGGTTTAAGGTAAAGTCGACTGTGGAGGAGAAATCAGGGGCATGAGGTAGCTGGTCACATCTGTTCGCAGTCAGGAAGACTGATGTATGCACACTGCTGCTCAGCCGTTTTCTGTTTACATAGTCCAGCATCCCATCCCACAGTGGGCGTGTCTTCCGACCTCAATTAACACTGCCCAGATTCCACGCCCCCCCAGGCATGCTCAGAGATTAACCTGACCTGGATAGTCCTCCACAGGTGTGCCTGGAGGCTTATCTTCTAGGTGAGTCTAGAATCTGGAAGTTGACAGAACCAACCATCACAGATCACAAGACCTTCAAAACAATCAGAGTTTACCTTGATACAAGTTAGAAGGACACACTTGGAGAACACTAGACAACGGGAGGTGACCTAGTCCCAGAAGGACAACTTGCTAACTGGTCACAGTTCTGGGAGGCATCTGGAGCAGTCAAAGCCACGTGATGGTTTTTAGGTCTGGGAGAGAGGGGAAGTAGGGGCAGAGCCTCAGATCTATGGGGCAGAACAGTTAAAGAGAGAGAGAGAGAGCAGTGCTGGCTCAATAGCCATAGAGGGGATAGGACAGACTTCTGTCACTGTGATATACCCTTGAAAACGGCCACAGCAGTATATTTTATGCATATTTTACTACAATTAAGAATAAATTACCTTTTAACTATCAGTCTTTGCAAAGAGGCATGCCCTCCGCAGGGTCCTTGTGGGTTGTGCACATCCATTGTTTTGATGTGATGTTCTCTTGAGCACAGTTGTCCTTCTGGCTCCTTACCTGGGCTGGTAGTCACCCAAGGGTTACACAACATACTTTACAGTCTCTCTTCCAATCATCTGACTATCAGCTTTGACGATCTTCTGTCACATGTTTATCCGTAATCCCCTTGTCTATGCACACCTGCATCCATCCATCCATCCATCCATCCATCCATCATCTGTCCGTCCTTCCGTCCGTCTGTCCATCCATCCATCATCTCCACATCATTCCTTGTGCAGTATGTCAGCCCTCCCTCCCTATGCATCCAAACAGGACCTTGTGAGCTTCCTCCCTCTGGTAGCTCCAATGGCTACCTCTGTCCTCTCCACCCATCTTCTCTCCAAATACGCCAGGTGATAGAGCTTTTACATGAAGTCATAGCCCTGTTTATAGCAGCAGCTGACTCTTGGCCAGGGTGTTCTCATAGAGTCCGTCATTACCCATCTGCCCTGGAACAGGGACTCCCTTCCTGTGAGAGGGGAAACTGAGTTCCAGAAGGTGAAGTAACCTGTCCACATCTCCTCAGCAGGTAAGTCACAGAGAGAGATGGGGTGCAGCCTGATCTATGGGTTTTCTGCCCAAAGCCCTCTCCTGCCTATCTCTTATGAGGATTCTAGCTGCTGAACTCAGGACCCACGGGACACTCCAGTTACTCCTTATCGGGATGTAATCTTACCTATAAGCCTGTTCTCCATTATCCTTGGGTTTAAGGGTTTTCTTTGAATGCTGACTTTCCAAAGAGTGTTTGAGCACATTTTACTCACGAAATGCCCAGGCGTAGAGAGGTTGTATCCGTTTCCTGGGAGAACCAGCTGGTATTTAGTGGAGCATTGGACCCAGAGGCAGGGATGGGAGCACAGCAGCAGCCGCCTTTCCAGGCAATTAGCCTTTCAAGTGGAGGGGGGATGTAAGAGGCACCCAGCTCATCAGCCTCTCCTGGAGCAGGGTGGCAATAACTCGGGGGACTTCGCCATCTATCTGCCAAGCCCAGAGGCTCTAGAGCTCCTCCCCTCTCTCAACCTTTTCTGCTTCTCTGTGAGACCCCACCCTTACCAAGGCCCCCAGAGCTGAGTGCCATTCTGTGCATGGCGTCATTTAATGACCCTGCATTAGTCAATTTTTGTGGCTGTGGTAAAGCACCATGACCAAGACAATTTATGAAAGAGACAGATTTATGAAAAGAATATTTGCCTTATGATTCCAGAGGAATAAGGGTCCGGCATTTTGGGGAGGCAAGACAGCAAACTACAGGAGTCGGAAGTGGAGAGCTGGTATCTTTAGAGGTGAGCACAGAGCAGCCATGACAAGCTGGAAGTAGGGTAACATTATATAATTTCAAAGCCTTCCCTTATGACGTGCATCCCCAGAAACCAAATAGCATCACACCTGGAAGCCAGTGTTCAAATACCCACGCTAATGAGGGTCATTTCTTATTTGAACCACCACAAACTTTGATCAACTTTAAAGAACTATTACACGTGTGTGTGTGTGATGTGTGTGTGTGTGTGTGTGTGTGTGTGTGTGTGGAATAGCTTACTGAATTCGGTTCTCTCCTTCCACCATGTATGCTGTAGGAATGAAATTCAGAGGGACCATCTGCCTTGGCAGCAAGTGCTTTTACCTTTTAAGCCATCTCACAACCTGGACCTCCCCCAAATTTGTAATAGTATTATCGAAACATAATTTGCACACGGGAATTTTGCTTCCCTCCTAACTCATCACAGAATGTACATAGGACTCCTCCAAGTGTCTAAAGCCCCTCTGTTCCCCAAGAATAATAGCCTCATGGTCTCCATCCAAAGTTCCATGTGTAGAATTTGGCAATGAAGGTGCACATTCGTTCACTCATGCATTCAAGGAATGCCTACAACTGCTGGATTAGCGTCATGTGACTACTGTGACAAAAGCCCCAGACTGCATGGCTTCAAATAACTAGTCATGGTGTGGAATGCCTGAAATCCCAGGTCTTGGGAGGCTGAAACAGGGAAATCACAAGCTCAGGGCTTGTGTGTGCTACCTAGTGAAATGAAGGCTAGCATGAACTACACAGGGAGATTGTGTCTTAAGACAAACAAATGAACCAACAACCCACCAACAACCGAAAAAAAAAACCTAACCTTGTCACAGCTCTGGAGAGGCCAGAACCTATGATCCAAGTGTCCAGGGCCATACTATGTGTGAATCTCTGGATCGAGTCCTCCCCTGTCCTTCTTCCCTTGTGGTGACCATAGAACCTGGGAGTGTGTGGTGCTGTGGTTTGTCTGTGTTGTGTGGCTTTTCCCATGAAGACATAGCAAATATCTGTTTACTCCAGACATGGCATCTGTGACAGATGAAGGAAAAAGCCCCATGATGCTTTGCTTAGTGAGCGAGTACAAGGACTGGGGTCTTTATAGGAGTCTGGATACTCAAAAGATAGCTGAAAATCCCTGCCTCCCCTCCACCCAGCAAGAGGGACCACTCTTCAATTATGCATCGCTGGATCTCCCTGAAGGACTTGATGAGAGAGCCTCTGTGGTAGTTTGAGTAGGCATGGCCTCCAACTCCTGTGTTTGAATGCTTGGCCCATGGAGAGTGACACTATTAGGAGATGTGGCCTTGTTGGAGTAGGTATTGCTTTGTTGGAGATGGTCTGTCACTGTGGCTTTGAGGTCTCCTATGCGCAAGCTACATCCAATGTGACACACAGTTTCCTTCTGCTGCCTGTGGATCAAGATGTAGAACTCTCAGCTCCTTTTCCTGAACTGTGTCTGCCTGGATGTTGCCATGCTTCCCACCATGATGATAATAGACTAATCCTCTGAAACTCTAAGCCAGCTCTATTAAATATTTTCTTTTGTAAGAGTTGTCTTGGTCATGGTGTCTGTTCACAACAACAGAACACTAAGACAGCCTCCACTTCCCCAACAGTTGTTACTGTTGATATAAACTTAGGGAGAGGCCACATGGATCTTGTAGGTTTCAGGAACTTCCTAAGATTTGTGAGTTGTGTTGTGTTCTTGAGCCTTCATGGGGACAGGTTTCAATTGGGTAAAAACAGTGGTGAAGCCAAAGCTGAGTCTGCCCAGCAGATGCATGTGATTGAAGCCTAGTCCTCAACATGATATTGTGAGAGATATGGAAGTGTCATGCCATTGGTGGAGCTATACAGGAATCTCTGGCCTCAGAAGGGGGTTGATGCTGGTCTGAAATGAATTGTTTCTCGTCAGAAACAGTTGTTATACAGCAAAGCCACTGTGTACACGTATCCACTTCACTGGCAGATCTATCGTGACCCACACACTATGACATGACATAGCCAAGGTCCTCCTCAGAGGCCAGGTGGACATAGCCACCTGATGTTGGACTTTCTGCTTCTGAAACCAAACCAAAGAATCCTCTTTTCTTTATAAGTGCACCAGCTTGGAGTGTTGAGTTGCAACAGCAGAAAGTAGACTAAGACACTTAATGTTCCTCACTCAGCTGTGTCCTGCCAGCCCTGCCTGTTACCATGTGGCCTCTTATGTGTGTCTCAATCTTCTTGTAAAGGTGCAAGCCATATGGGTCAGGGGTCACCCTGATGATTTCGTGTTGACTTGGATACATCTGCAGATGCATTTCCAATGATGGTGACATTCACAGGTGTTGGGAGGGGGCTCTAAACTCCAACAGGATTTTCTGGCATCCCATTCACTCTCTGACACCCTTAGGTGCCAGGATAGGTGATAGGTACTGGAGGAAGATACCTGTCACATGGAAGACCTCATTTTCACACTTCATCACAACCTTCCAAATGGAACGAGGGACTTCCTTGTCCTCCGTGAGAGCCTGGGCCTTTCAGCCCGCTCCTTCACCATCAGCCCAGCTCAGCCTGAATGGGGCCTCCACAGCTCATCGGCAACCATAAGAGGAGCAGCGGACAGAATAAATCTCGCTCCAAAATTAATGTAGCTCAGGAAAAAAAAAGAAGTGCATTTACTCATTCCAACTTCTTGTTGCAAGACTCATAAGTGAATAAATTCAAAATAAATGTATCTGGGGCGAAGGGAGAAGCTGCGATAAAGCAATCGCGTTGCCCTAAATGAAGACAAAGGCTCTGAGGCAATATTAAATTCCATCCCCAAAGGCTCATTTCATTTCAGACCAAGATTCCCACAAAATCGAGTTTCCCACCGAGTGGAGCCCCTTCTGCTCCCACCTACCCCTCTGCCCACACCCTCACCTGTCAACAAGTCTTGGCTTCTACTTCCTGCATCATGCTTGCAGGTGGCCAGCTCTGTTCACGTGCCAGATCTATTTCCCTACAAACTCTGAAGATGCCACAGTTTCTGCCCTCTCAGAGGGAGAGCACCCACTGGCCAGAGGACCAGCAAAGTCTTCTCAGTGTCTCAGTGTCGCTCTCCTCATCTGCTCCTGTCCCCAGGGCCTGTGAGCACGCTCTCTCACCTGTGTGTCTGCAGATGCTCGGGTCCTGAGGGTGAGAGGCTGCCGCTGTGCTGTCTTGTTCTCCTGCTCTAGTGATTGTCCCCAACATCTGCCACAGCTAGAATGTGTGCCCTAAGTGGCTGTGCACTCTAAGTTAAGGTCTGAACGACTATGCCGAGAGGTAGGACCACTAAGAGGTGACTAGGTCTCCAGACTCTGTCTTCACGGATAGATTAGTGCTGTCACCAAGGGAGTGGTTGAGTGACCCCCAAGAGTGTGTTGCTTGCTAGGTTGAGTCTGGCTCTGAACTTTCCTTGTGTGTGCTCACACTTCCCTCTCTGTCTGTGGGAAGATGTACCACAGGCATCCCTGGATGCTGGCATCTTGACACTTGTCTTTCCAACATTCCCCGTGAGTTAGAAATCTCTGTCCCTTGGAAGTTCACCAGGGTCAAAATAGGACACCAATCCTGCCCTATCTTGCCTTTGATTTTCCATTAAGTTGAAAACTAGGTAACGATGGTTTTTGTCACTGTAAAGGCAGACCAAGGAGTCTCTCTTATTCAAAGTCTATGTAGGGGCTGGGAGGACTTGCTCAGTAACTGTAGCAACCAGAGGACCAAAGTTTGGATTCCCAGAATCCAGCTAAATAGAAGTAGCATTTATGGGTGTATATGGTGGCAACTTGAAATTCTCACCTAGGAAGTGGGAGACAGAAAATTCCCAGAACAAGCTGGTTGGTGATGCTAGCCTTACCGGGGAGCTCTGGTCTGACTGAGAGACCCTGCCTTAGTGATAAGGTAGAAGAACCACTGGGGATGGATCCTGATGCCAGCCTTGGACTTTACATGCATATATGCGTGCACACACACACACACACACAAACACAAGGAAAATGGCAGGTATTCCCAAGTCACCTTGCCTCCTTGTACTGAGAGTGCGCACAGCAGGAGAGCCCGTGTTCACAGTAGACCCCACCCCATGTCTGGCACAGAGACAGCTCAGGACACACCTGTCAGATCGACTTGTCAGTGACCCTAGAGGATGTCACCAGTGGGCGTCTGGGATAGATTGCCAGTCCGACTTTACAAGCTTGACTCTGGGTTCTGTCATTCTTGTGCCTTAACTGGAGCTGACAGTGGTGAGCACGTGTGGAGAGGTTTGTCAGGGAACCTGAGGAGCTGCCTGACGAGGCTGACAGATGCCTGTCTCCTGTGCCAACAGTTGTGGGTTCATGTCAGACAGAGTCAAAATCAAGATTCTCACTACCTGCCCTCACTCTGCACAGCGCGTCAGGAGGATCTTCTGTTGCCCAGAAGGATGGGGCTGTCTTAACCACAGGATGGCAGTCATGTGTTGACACCTACTGGGTGCCAGCCTTTCAACAGGCTGATCCCATGGGTGGCTCAGCATCTCACTGGTAGACCTTGCCTTGCTGTCATAGTTCAGAGACCAGGGTGGAAGATTCCTTTTTCCTCTGTTACGTTGTAGTGTGGGGAGTTATAATGTTGATATATTATACAGAATTTATGTTATTTGAAATTTATTTTATGTTATTTCGTGTCGTGTCGTCTGATTCCCGTTTAATCCTCCTGTCAGCCTGCGGGGAGCGGTTTCCATCTCCGTTTTACAGCCAAGGAGACAAGCCCAGAAAAATGAGTAACGTGCTTACTGCCGAACCAGCCGGCGGGCCAGCAGTGCCGTGGGAGATGCAGGCTTCGGAATGGAGCTCTTTGGACTTGAATGTGAGAAGTGAGTTCCTTAAGCCTACTCTCTGCACTTTACTGGACTACCACACGACCCTCTTTGATGGAACCTGAAATTCTAGCCGAGGACTGCTGGACTCATGCATGTCCTCTGCCTGTCTCAGCTCCCGAGGTGCCTCTGGCACCTTCCTTGTATCTGTGGTTGCAGGCAGGGCTGTAAAATGGCTCTGTGGAAGGCCCCAGGACTCTGGCCTCTGGCCCTGGAGCTGTCTCGATGTGCCCCACACTTCTGTGAGAGGGAATGAATAAGTCTCTGTGTTCAGTTTACTCCAGCCTCAGTGGAGGGCAGAGATGGAGGACAGGATACTTCAGCTCACTTAACCTGCCGTCACCTGCTTCAGGGTGTCAGGAGAGACAACAGACCCTGATCCCAGGCCACCATACTCCAGTTCTACTCACATCTGAAAAATCCAATATGGCGGAGCACAGCAGCCAGGAGAGAGGGGAGGGGGAGAAGGAGGCTGTGCTGGTGAGCTTTCCCCTTTCCCTCTTTTATTTCCTTTCTCCCAGGCCCCAGCCCACGGGACGGTACTGCCAACACATAGGCTGTGTCTCCTCCACTGCATGACCCTCTCTGGAGATACTCTAAGCACACTACTGAGTTGCTAATTCTTGGACATTTCTCAATCTGAGATGGGGGCAGGATATTTTATTTTGTGTGTGGGGGCATGTGGGTGCATGCCTTGTGTGTGGGTGTGTGACTGTATACATTGGGGGTAAACTGTATGCACCTGTGCATGTGGAAAGAGGCTGATGTTAAGTGTCTTCCTTAATCTCTCTTGACTTTACTTTTGAGACAGGGTTTCTCATTGAACCTGGAGTCTGCCATTTTGGCTAAGCTGGCTGGCAACAGGTCCTGGGATCCTCCTGTTCCCACACTCTGCCAATTCTGGGCTTGCAGAAACAGGGTACCAGGCCAGTTCTATGTGGGAGTTGGGGAATCTGAAATCAGGTCCTAATACTTACACAGTCTGTACTTTATCCACTGAGCCGTCTCTCTAGCCTGGAATATTCTATCTTAGTTTATTATATTGTAGTGAATTGGCTATCACATCTGGATTGTCTGTGGGGGTTGGGGGTGAGCTTACACTAAGGTCCTGGGCAGAGCCTTTCCCGCGGAGGAAGCTGGGAAGGGGTGGTTAGGGGCCTGAGGTGTTAGCAGACAGCCTTGAGTCAGGCCTCTGCACTTCCTGAAGAGAGGCTAGCTTGGAACTTGGCCAGACTGGAGATACTTTTCTCATCACAGGGAATTGCAAATTAGCCTTGAGAAAGCATCGACAGGGAGAGATGCACTTTGTCAAAGAAGCCAAGAAATGGACCTGTTTTGTCCTCCTGGCTCTCGGTAGAAGGGCCCGGGACCTGAACTCAACCCTCAGTCCTCTCTCGTGCCTCCGAAGGCCCTGAGTAGCTCACATGAGGACAAGGTGGCTGCTGGCTGGAGACAGCTCCCAGGCTCAGAGCCCTAATCACTCATTTCCAGCTCATTAAGCCGGGCTGACATTTTAATTTTTAACTTCTTATATATTTACAACTCAGTAATTTTTAGTATATTCACCAAGTTGGGAAACCATCACTGCAGTCAGTTTTAGAAGATTCTAACCCTCCAAAAATAAACTCTGCACTGCTTAGCTGTCACCCTCCTGTCCATGTCCCCTTCCCGGGGCCATGACACCCACCCATCGGCTTCCATCTTTATCTGAGCAGAGTCTTCTGTTCCAGATATTTTATGCAGATGGATGGACTCACGGCCCTGAGGCCCTTGTGACCTGCATCTTTGGATACATCTTAGAGACTCCCTGAGGATAGATGTAGGCTGGGTCTCCCAGATTGCCACCCAAATCCTTGATGAGATGCAGAGAGGAGTAGGCACTCACCATGGTCACCATCAAGGCCAGAACTTTCTCTGGGTATCCAGTCTGCACACTTCCCCTATAACCTGCAACAGGAATAGCCTAAAGACATGAGCCCAAAGGAGAAAAGAGTGCCTTCTGTGAGACAGTGGGTGGGCAGCTATGCTTCAGTTACCCCTCCTTCCACCATCACCTACCCAAGCACTTGCCCACCCACCCATCTGTCCTTCTAACTAGCATCCATCTGTCTACCTACCCTCCTGCCCATGTACCCACCATCCTTCCATTTACCCACCCATCTATCTCCCCAGTCACCCATCTGTCCACCCACCCACCTGTCTATCTACCCATCACCCTATGTTTAGCCATCCATCTACCCATTCATCCATCCATCTTCCCATTGGCTCATTGGGTTTTACTTCTGTGAACAGACACCATGATCAAGACAACTCTTATAAGGACACCATTTAGTTGGAGCTGACTTACAGGTTCAGAGATTCAGTCCATTGTCATCAAGGCTGGAACATGGCAGCATCCAGGCAGACATGGTACAGGAGGAGCTGAGAGTTCTATGTCTTCATCTGAAGGCTGTTAGCAGAATATTGAGTCCAGGCAGCTAGGATGAGGGTCTTAAAGCCCACGGACACAGTGACACACCTACTCCATCAGGGCCACACCTCCTAATAGTGCCACTCCCTGGGCGGAGCATATACAAACCATCATGCCCATCTACTTATCATTCATTCACCTACCCATCTTCACTCTTCCATTCACCTTTCCATCCATCCACCCATCCATCTATCCATCTTTCCATCCTTCTATTCATCCACCCATCCATCCATCCATCTGTTCACCCATCCTTTCACCAGCAAATGTTTACTGTGGACAAAATCACGCTAGGTCTGCTCCGACATGCAGAGAAGAGACAGTCTTGTCCCCACCGGTGCTGACACAGAAGCTGGTTGGGCATGGCCTGGAGGGAGGGGTGCAGCCTCTTCAGTTCTCAGAAGGGGCTTGCTGGTGCAAAAGAGGCCGCTGAATGAGGTATAGGAAGTTCAAAGCTGGATGAGGGATGCATGCTGACGGCTGTCCCGCCGTAGAATAGGAACACTGCATCTCGCTGTTTCTTTGGTCTGCCACAATACATTTCTCTATGGTCACTATATTATTTCCCTGTGGGGTCATGTCATCTCTGGCTTGGAAGTGGCATCCAGGTCACAGGAAGCTCTGTAGTCCTATTGCCCTGCCTGGGGTGTGCTTCCTACTCTCAGGGTTGGAATTGACATCCTCCCATGAGCCCTGCTTTGCACAAACAAAGGTACATGTGTCATAGAGCAGCTGGGGTCTTGGAGGTCAGGAAGGAGGTCCTTGCCCTCCGACTCCTTCTTTGTCCTTTCTGTCTCTGCCATTTCTCCTTTAGAGTTGAGTTGCCGGAGAAAGAGACAACCCGTGGCGTGCATGTCTGTTGGCAGGGGCTTCTAATTTTAAAAAATGTGTCACTCTCCAAGCTCTGTGTCCCCTAATCAGGCAATTACTTCCTGATGTAGTGTAGTTAAGAAAGAAGAAGAAGAAAAAAACTAGCCACCAGCCCCTGGAATCTCAAACTTTTCTTGAGAATTAATTTGGTAAATGTTTGACTCAAGTTCCAGAATGTCCTTTGTTTCCATTTCTAAAAGACAAAAGGGACAGGGAAGGAAAGTAGTAATTGCGTGGTAATCAATCTTGCTCATTAAAATTAGCTCCCCAGCCAAGGGTGTCATGGAAACAGCAGATGCTGGGAGAAAGGGATGGAGGGCCCCGCAAAGGTGGGGGGTGAGAACACAGAGTGGGCATGGCCCAGGAGACACAGTACTGGACCAAGTGTCACTGGAAATAGCAGTGATCAAGGAGTGGGTGCTGCCATCTTCCTTGTTCCTGTCTCTGCAGGTTTCCTCTTGACTTTCAGAGCAAGCCGGGGACCATGTTGGGGGTGTGGGAGGGGTGCCGCTCCCATTGTGCAGTAGATGACACTGCCCAGGGCTGCTGGGGACTTTGCCAGAATCACTGCTAGCAATGGCGGAACCAGACTTGAACCAGGTCTCCCAATGGGTGAGCTCACTGTGGTAGGCTCTGCAGAACCCTAGTGGCCTCTGCCATGGCTGGAGGTGGGTGGGGCGGGCCTCAGGCATGAGGGGCTGCCAGGAACCCTTGGGCCTGGAGAAAACAGTCATTTCCGCCAATATTTCTATAGCAATGCCCTGAGAAGGAGTGGGCACCTCACAGATGGGGTCTGCACCCCTAACCTGACTATCACCGGCAGGCTGAGGTACCCTGGAGACCCAAGCTACTTGTTCTCAGGAGGCCTGGAATCTAGATCTTTCCTGAGCTTCTCTCTCACTGGGCCTTGCTGGTCTGATTACATTGAGATAATATACCCTTGTCCTCTGTGTCACCTGCTGCTGAACCCCAGGAATGCAAGGCTGGGGATCCGAGTCGTCTGCCTCCTATGAGCAGTAAGCATTGCAATCCACAGGGATGGGGACAGGGACAGGAAAGAGCATCATCACCATTCTACATTCACCGATGTCCAGGCCAGGCTCTGAGCCCTGTCCTTCCTGCTGCCCATCTCCCGATGGTGTAGAACGGCCTCACCCCAGCTCAATCTGTCTATATGTCGTCCCTGTCCCCAGTTCAAAGTTTCAGACACAGGACCACCTCTCTGAGGAGAGAAATGATGGCACAGGCATGGTTTTATACGGCCAAGTCACATTTTCAGTAGAGGAAGGGAAGGTGAAGGACAGCAAACCGTGCTCCTGTCACAGAATGGCATGAGACAAAAGGCCGGTCTCTAGAACGCTCATGTCCCCTTTACCTGTTCTAGTCCACACATGGACTGAGGTGTTCAAGGCATGTGAAGGGCTCAAGGCAAACAGTTCCCCTAGAGGATGGCCAGCCGCTAGCCCTATGGAAGGCTCGTGTTCAGGGGCAGCGGGTTGTGTGGATCAATTTCCACCATCATCACTAAACACTTCAGACTCCCACCTCTTCAGGACCCAGGCTAGAAACAAGCCATTAACACAAAAACTCAGAGGAACTTTAAACTTCGTAGCCTACCACAGGGATACTTATCCTGGGAACCCCAGGAGACCCCACAACATGTAGCTTTTGGAGGAAAGAAATCACCATTATGGGTGGGTCCATATTTGCTTCTGGATCCTAGCTTAAGAGCAACCCAGGAGATTGTGGGAGGTTAGCCTGCCCCTCTATGAGATATGCAAGGGGTTGGGACACAAGCCACCAGGACTCACCAGGACTGACTGATGCCACTTCGACCTCGGTGAGGGGGTTTGAGTCACTCATCAATTGCTTACTCTGACTCCAGTGTGTGGCCACCTAGGGACAATGAAAAGCCACATGGTGGCTGAAGAGGTCCAGTGTGGGTCTGCTGGGGCATGCTTGCTGGCAGGGCTGCTGGCTTTTCCCATGGCTCCCCTTAACTGAGGTAGGCCTGAGTTATGCTTCTCCACTAGGTCTAAGGAGGTGCCTGGTGATTCTCCTTTTATCAAGAGCTCCCAGACAGAGCCCCCTGTGACTCACTCACCTCTGAAGAAGGGTACTGCCTGGCTGCAAATGGTCAACTCCAGTGCCCCGGCAGGACTGTGTCCTTGCTGGAGGTCCTACTAATCTCTGAGGGCTTTTTTTTTTTTAAAAAAAAAAAATGAACTGGTAATAATAATGACAAGCAGAGTGCACACTTCTCTCTCCTGGGGCAGCCTGGCTCAGGGCAATCCAGTGAGATGGGGCTGGGGTTGGGGAGGGGACAATAAGTCTACTGAAACCACATAGGCCTTGGTGAGGTGAAGCCATTCACCTGCCCCCTTCCCTGACTTACAGAACTCTGTTCTGGCTACACAAAGAAATCCCTGTGACCCGCCCCCCACCCTACCACCCAGTATCTTTAAGGGAGGGCTTAGCTCAGAGCCCCCACACCAAGACTGGGGGCAGGGCTCCACAACATGCGCACTGACCCCTCGTTCCTACAAAAATGGCTGCCAATGCTAGGTCATGCTACCTCTATCGTGTGAGGGAGAGATCTTGGTAAACTCAGCCCTTCCTCACAGAGAGCAAGTGGCAGAAAAACATTATTTTAAGACACCTCCACGAACTATTTAGATGTGTGATTTGGTAGGCGCATACATGTATTTAGATGACATCTTCAAGTCTGGCTGGATCCAGGATAACAGACAGACGTGTGTACATTATTTGTATAATTAGTTCCTAAGGGATATTTAAACAATATTTGTTTCTATCATTTGGCTCTGCATTCCTCTGCATGGCTTTGTGTACTGCTCTCTCTTCCTAGTAGCAAGATAGCTGCCAGCTCCCCTAAGTCTCAACCCCAGCCTTCTGATGAGAAAGCTTGCTGGTCAGACTTCTAGTCACTGGAGCGTATCCAGGAGAGGAACATTTTAAAGGGAGAAGGATCTACTTGGGCTCATGGCTTCCGAAGATCTGTCCAGCGCTGCAGCATCCGTGGATGCCAGGCTGACGTGAGGCTGGAGCATCATGGGTAGGAGTGTAGGATGGAGGCTGCTCTCCTCATCATGTCCGGAAGCAGAGAGGAAGGGGCGTACCCTATCCTTTCGGTAAGACCTCCAGTGCTGCTGTCATATGAACCTAGGGTGGATTCATCCTTTGAGAAAGGGACTCACTTCCTTGATACCCCTTGTGCAAACCAGGGGAGGGTCGTGTTACTCAGACCCCAGCACATAGCATCCTTCCTTTCCAGAGGTCGCTCACTCATGTCAGTTATCCATTTTCCTGGATGCCCATTGGCCAGCTTGGATCACATGAGCATCACCAACCAATCACTGTAGACAGGAGGAAGCGTGGCTTTGGGGCAGCTTTGTGACAGAGACAGATTGACAGATACCTCCACAGTGATGCACATTCCTCCCTCCCTCCCTCTACTCCCTCTTCTCCCTCAGAGACTTGGAGTCCTCCTGACCCCAGGCCCTGAGCAGAGGAGGTCTTCATCCAGAGTTGCCTCCAGTCAGTCACCCCTAGCCGCAGTCAACCTTAGCCGCAGTCACCTATAGCCACGGAAGCCACGGAGTGACCCCCTCACCTCAGTGGACTATGGCAACCGTCAGCAAGCACTCTGTGGCCTCTGCCTCCAGGCTGTCACTTGGTTCAGCGGGATCATTGTGTTCTCAGTACTAAGGTCAGCAGCCATCTAGAGCACAGCTTATCCCAGTGGTTAGTTCATTCTCCTTATCTTCTTAGAATAACTCAAACTAAGCTTTCAGGGGCTCTGGTCCTCTGGTGGGCCCAATCGCCACACTTAGCATCTCCAGGGGACACAAGTCTGGTGTCTGAAGAACAGCAGTACCTCTTGCCTGAATCCTGTCCACCTCCATTCCTTCCCAGGACTCCTTCCTTCATGCTCCTCCAGACGCCGCCACTGGGAGTCCATCTCCCTGCCCTGGATGTTGGTTCTACCCCAGATCCCTTGGTCATTGTCCTGGCCCAAATGAGGTAGCGCTGTCCAAATGTGGATGTGCTCAGAGCATCATAAATCATAGTCGGCTCCCATCTGCCATGGAGTCTATGTGTTACTGTCTATGGTTGGTGTCATCCAGGATTGCTGGGCTCTTCACATCTCATTTGAGATCACTCACACTGTCTCCTCAAAATTTTATTCTCCTCTATCCGATCTGAGGCTTTCCCTCCCACACTGTGAGGTTGACCATTTGTGTGACTCCTGGTAGGACAAAGAGTGACGTTTAGGAGATGACAGGGAGGACCACTCACTGTGTGATGGACACTTTACCTACTCAACTGTAGCTAGTGACAGCCCTGTGAAGCCAGTCTAATTGTCCACAAGTTTTAGACATTGAAGAGGGGCCAGAGAAGTTCTTGACTGTAAAACTTCACAGCTGAAAGGGAATGACATCTGGGTTTGACTCCAGATCTGCCAGCCCCCAACTCGGACTCTTAGAACAACAGCATGGAGAATTCCTCCTAGGGACAATGTCTGAGCTGAGACCGTGTGGCCAGTCCTGAAAGGACTTCATTGTTTGAGGGAGATCTTCGGTTCCCCTGCCTCCACACCCCCAAATCCATCCTGTTATTCCTCTTGGGTCCTCTTTCATGAGCGCTTTCAGAGTTTCACAAGAGGCCAGTCGAACTCTGCAGTTCACCATGTCCATCTGCCTGGTTGGCATGACTGCATCGGCAGGGCAGCTCAGGAGGGGGGTGGGGTCATCGTGGCTTGGGCCAGCGAACCACCTAGGAAAAGGTCTGCTGAGAAGGGAAAGGCCAGGTTGGATGGCTGTGTGGCTGTCTCCACTCACCAGCTGTCGAGGGAGTTGACCTATCACTGGTTGGCTTAAGGCTTTCAAAAATCACTAATCAGGCCTGCCAAAATCTTTAAAAGGGGCTTTCAAAATTTTTCTCTTCATTTATTTCTTTTAAGCTCACTAAAAGCTTCACTAAAGACCCACCAAGGATGGAGAGCCCAACCCCCATCCTCACTCCATCCCTCCCGCAGTAATTAAGACTCGGCTCTACCCATCAGCCTCTTGGATTGGCAGTGGATGGGCTGAGCGATCAGAGTGACTTCTGAGCCATTCTGCCTTGCAAGGCTGCCAGCTTCTCCCACTGGGCCTCTCCAGCCCCTCCCGGGCCCTACCCGCTCTCCATGTTGCATTAGAGATTGACGTCCTATGATGGTCCAAAACTGGGCGAAAAATACCCATTTTTCATCCAAGAAGACTTAATCTCAGAGCAGCAGAGACTTGTCGGAGAACAGAGCTTGGAGGCTGAGTAGGATCCAGGCCAGAAGCCTCTCCTCCGAAAGAGATGTTCTCATTGAAATCAGACCTCGTGGGTAATCATTGTGGGTCTTCTATAAGAAGATACAGTGCCTGACCGACCAGCAGACGCCTCCTGTGCCAGCCAGGAAGCAGATGGGATCACAGAAGGGATTGCCAACTGGCAGGATGGAGAGACAGGGCACGAGGAAGAGGTGGGACGAGGCCAGCACCCACCCAGGAAAGTTGAAGGCTTGACCTCCAAGAGGCAGGCTCAGCTCCATCCAGGGCAGACCGAACCATGTCCGGAAAAAATGGAGGACAGAAAAGACGGTCCCATCCACCCAAGCCCATCCTTGCTGGTCAAGGATAGCAGTCAAGCCTTTGACTGTCCTGGATACATCAGGCTCCCAGCAGCCTTAGTTCTGATGAGACTCATCCTAGTCTCCAGCCTCCTGCGTTCTGCCCTCACTGTGACATGTGGGGGGTAAAGTGCAAGTCTGCTATGCCCCTGCCCTTTCTCTTCCCCGGGCTTCAGGCACTGTTCACAGCAATGCTCGCCCCAGGGTTTCATCCTTCAGGCTGGATCTGAGGTCCCTAGAGGAGATGCTCTCCACTTGCCCGTCTGTCCCTGCCTCAGGCTCCTGGCTGTTCTTCTTTCTCCTGTCTTGATAGCTGTTAGTGTGGCCTATGGTGATTTTTGTGTGTTCCTCTTGCCTCCTCTAATTCCATCCAGGTTCCCTCAGGGCAGTGTCTGGCTCTGTCTGCTTGCAGTCCTCTCCAGGATGGATGCCATAGGTGATCAGGGGTGACTGATAGCTCTGCCAGGACAACATCTCCGCCCTGGGGGTTAGCTGTGCTCCTGGGTGGTGTCAACAGTCAGTGGAAAGGACAATCAACCCTGAGAGACTTCCCAGTGGGATGGGGCCACTTGGGTGGGGTTGGCCTGGAACAACCCTAGTGGAAGGGAGAGATGGAGGTGGAGAGAAAGACTCAGGGCCTGGGTTACCCAGGCACAGCAGCCGTGTCCCCTGGAGACCTCTGGACAGCCAGGTGACAGGACAGTGGAGGGAAGTGGTCACAGTTCTCAGGCACATCATCACCGCCCATGTAAGACCAGAAATGAACACATCAGGGTGGCAGCATGAGAGAAACCCTGACCCAGCCCTCACCTACTATAAGGGCAAACATCCCATACACCTGCTAGTCAGAAAAAGGAGGGAAATAGAAAAAAAAAAAAAAAAGAACAGTTTCCCTAGGAAATATCTAGAAACGGAATCTCACAGGAAACACGGGAGACCCAGGCAGCTGGGCAGCAGGCAGGCTGGGACAGCCACCTCCTGTCCCCACTGATACGGGGCCACTCACTGTCAGGGACATCTTCTCCACAAGGCAAGCCATTTCTCCAGGAGGGCAGTATCAAGGCCAGCGAACCTGCAGGGCTCTGATGTCCCAGACTCTTCTTGTCATTCCCCAGGGTCTGTGTGTCCCAGCCAGGCCTGGAGCCTCCAGCTGGGGAGTAGATGAAAAAGCCACAGGCCTCCCTCAAGAATCTGGAAGGGAAGACAGTGGAGTTGATGCAGGAATGATGAGGTGAAAGCTAGTGGTGGGGCTGGGGTCACAGGCCTCCCACTACTGCAGCGATTTTAGGGCCGAGGGTTCTGGACTGCAGTCATGGTGGAAGATAAAGACAAAGTGGTCGCCCCCACCTTGGTGAGATCAACTCCTCCAAGGGCCATGATGTGACCAGATACTTCCAGCATATGACAGAGGACCAGACACAAGTCACCCACCCCCTGACCCAGGGCCATGTCCAAAGTGGTCAGAGCCAGGAGTTTCTCCATATAACTGACATAAGTTGCCCACTTGGGGACACAGTGAAGCTATGGGGTGATGTCATGAGGATGGGGTGAAGGTGGCAATTGCAATTGTGGCCCCAAGAGGCAAAGCAGCACTGTCAGAAGCATGGAGCCACAAGCCAGTCATGAGGCTAGACGATGCTCTATCATTTGGACACCATGACCAAGTCAACTTATGGAAGAGAGGATTTAACTGAGGGCTTGCATATGGCTTTGGAGGCTGAGTCCATGATTATCATGGTGAGGAGCATGGCGACTGGCAGACAGGCGTGATGCTGGGTAAGGCTTACATCCACAGGCAGCAGACAAAAAGGGAAAGACTAGAGGTGTCATGAGCTTTCGAAACCTCAAAGCCCGCCCCAACTAGGCCACACCTCCTAATCCTTCCAAACAATTCCACTGACTGAGGAGCAAGCATTCAAACATACGAGCCTGTGAGGGTCGTTCTCCTTCGAGCCACAGGGGCCATGCATGACGAGAGAAGAGAGCGTGGTGACAGTTGCTGGCACTGGTTGCTGGGTCTGCTCGGAGTGGATCCCCGGGAGGATGAGCCTTCTAAGACTTGGTAATCTTGCTCCTCAGTGTTTAGCCAGTGCCTGTCACCTGACAGAGAGTTTCTGATTCCACTGAAGACTTCACGGTGGCCCCTGGAGACAGATGTCACTTGGCTCTCTTGGGAGAGTTCAAGAGGAGGGCTCCTCCCATTCCCCCCCCCCCCCCAGGATCTTTCACGAGAAAGGCACATGCACCTGGGAAAGGACAGTGTCACACACTGAGGGACGAGCATGGGAATGGGTGTGTGTGTGAGAGAGAGAGAGAAGGATCAGAACAGGAACCCTGAGAGACTCTGGGGCAATAGTTACTTTCTCGGTGCTGTGGTAAAATACCAGAGAAACCACCTCCAGGAAGGAAGGGTGTGTTCTGGCTCACGGTTTGAGGGTGGCCAGTCCATGGTGACAGGAAAGCATGGGGCAGGAGAGTGAGGCGGTCCGTCACATTTATGCTCAGTAGGGAAGCAGAGTGGATGCTCGCTCGCTCTCCTTTTCACTCGCTCCAGGTTCTCAGCCCACGGGACGGTGCCACCCAAGATCAAGAAGGGTCTTCCCTCAGTTACACCTTCCTGGAAACATCCTCAAAGACACAGCTAGAGGAGTATCTCACAGGTGGTTCTAAATGCAGCCAGGCTGAGGGTGAAGATGGACCATCGCATTTAACTCTAAAGTCACCCCCCAGAGAAGTCTTCCCTGATTGGCCTCTGGCTGAGGTGGATTCTGCTGGCTTGAGCCCTCCCCTGTGTTACGCACACAGAGATAGGTAATGACTGAGTCTGTGCATGTCTCCTCACAGTCTCCATCTCCTTCGAAGGCGGAGACTGGGCTGAGTCCAGGTTTTGCAGTATTCGGGTTTTATTTATTTATGAGGTTTTGGTTTTTTGAGGTGAGATCTTATTAGGTGACCCAGGCTGGCCTCCAATTCAAGATCCTCCTGCCTCAAGTCATGTGCTTGGATCATAGGTATGCATCATCCGGCCTGTCTGGCCTTGCCTTGCGGGAGGGTTTTTTAAAGCAGCCCCCAAATCCACAGGAAGGGGTGAAATTCCGTGTGTGTGCAGGGGTTGGAGGGACACACACGTATACATGCCCTTGCATGTTGTTGAGGAAGTGTTTTCGTCTGTCTTGTCTGTCTGTCTGGTCATAGGGCTTGCAGGAGAGGGTGTCTCTCTTGACTTCCACAGGAGTTGCCAGGGAAACCTCTGCAGCAACTGCCTGAGCAGAGCAGGATTCGGCAGATACCTGGGCCAGCACCCTGCTTAATAGATCAGGGAGACCCACATCCGTGCACCAGTGCATCCGCCCACCGGTCTCCGTGACCTGCATCCTGACAGGAAACTGCATGACTATTTGTTCTCCTGATTCCTGCCTGTCTCCCTCATGCAGGCTGGCCCCCTGTCCCATGCTCCACATAGCGGTGCTGCAGGGACATGAGCCTTGTGTCCACTGGCAGAGGGAAGGAAACCCCAGGGGCACTCCTTAATGAATCCCAAGGGCACCCTCACCATGAGGCCGGCCATCAGTTTGTTGGTGACCTTCCATACACTTGGGTGCTGTGTCTTTAGGGACATCTGACCTGAAGCCGTATACATACGATGAGCTGGCAAAGCTGGCATAACTAACCACTGTGAGTCCCTTCCCGCAGGGCACTGAAAGCAGGAAATCCTAATGTTGTTATTCATATCTGCTTTATTATTTCATTTATCTCCGCAGGCGGAGGGGAATATGAATCCCGCTCCCCAGCCGTGAAGAGAAGTCAAGAAGAAGGAGGCCTTTTTCTGAGCCTTGCATGGACCAAGGAGGATGGTGTTGGTGCCTAGCCCATGGCCTGTCCCCTAGCCCATGGCCTGTCCCCTAGCCCAGGGCTCATTCCTGGAGCTTGCCACACCCAGTGTGAGGGTCTTCCCCATCCCTTTATGAGCCCAGCGTGCTGCCTGGGTCCTGAGCACTCTCTTCTGACCTATCAAGTGTGCTATCTGGTCTTCCAAGCTTCTTGCATCTCCGTGCCTCAGTTTCCTTATCTGTGTGATTGGCAAATGAACATGTTCACCTTCCTGGTTCCTTGTGGCTGGTCCTGTGGGATTATGCCCCTTTGTGGGTGGCTCAGTACTCAGTGGCCTTTGCTAACCTCCCGGTGACAGAGGAGAGGGCAGACACACCCTTGCTCCATCCCATTGACAGAGAGGGTGGACACACCCCTTCCTCCCAGCCCAGCAGCTCTGACCACTCTGGTGGAGGTGGAGGCAGCAGGAAGGAGTTGTCAAGGCTGCAGGTGACAAGGTGGGGGGAGTGAGTGCAGGCCTGTGGGGAGCAATGAGTACGGGCCACATGCTTGTCGTATCATATAAATGATAAACAATAATAATAACATGGCTTCTTGTGTAATGAGAAAGACTACGGAGACCGAATTACCTCAGTAATGGGCTGCGGACGTCAGGGAGCTGTTTGCTCTTGAAGGAAGAGCTGAGGGTTTTGTTCCCCGACACACACCCCTGGCCCCTCCACACACCGCTGCTCCAGGTGGGGAACTGGATAGATGGACAGATGCTGGGCTGGGGCAGAAGGCACAGGGTGAGCTTGTGTCTCCTTGTCATCAAGGAAGTGCTGTGTGTCACTTCCAGCTGCAACCCAGGAGGACAGGTGCAAGGCCCTGCACAGCCCCACCCCCTCAGCCATGCTGAAGTGCAGAGACAGCCTGTCAGCCTGGGGCTCAGGAGGAAGCAGAGGGGACATAAAGGTCTCTGTGCTACACGAAGGGGGAGAGATCGTGAAAGGGGAGCTACTTTGAGCCATTGAGGTCTTGTCTCATGTCATTGCTGTCTTTCAGAACAATGCGCTTAGGCCAAAGATTTGTGCATCCGCCCCAAACCACAGCACTTAACCCGAGACTTCCAGGTCAGATGGCATGGCCCTCGATTCTACCTGTGAGCTTATGCCCATAATCTCAATACTTAGAAATCTGAGAAAGAGGATTCTGTAGGAAGTGTGAGGCCAGCCTGGGTGGCAATGTGAGACCACGTTTTCAAAACAAAACCAAAGACAGATGTATTCCCAACCTGCACCTGCATCCTCTGTGCTTGAATTGACAGCCACCGGGAATCCCTCCCTACCCCCACTCCCCATTTCCACCCCACCCTCCACTGTCAAAATCAGGAGGTATTCCATGGTCTGGTTAAAACTCCTTGAAGGTGAGCAGTCAGATTCCACCAAGAAGCACCCGGTGTCCAGCCCAAGTGAGCCCAGGTACCTGAGGCCTCCCTCAGGGCCCACCAGAGAGACAACCCCAGGCCCAAGGGTAGCTACAGCCTGCCAGTCCACTCAAAATTAGAGCCAAGATAGGATCCAGATGAGCAGTGGGGGGGGGGGTCTCTGGGGCTTTAGGGACCTTTGTGACGGAGGTGAGAGATAAAATTAAACAGAGAGCCCCCAGAACTCAGAACACCTCCTCAATGACATCCTCGCAACGTTGAAGTTAATCAGCTGTGCAGTGATTTTTATTATATAAGCCAATAAAATGGGAAAATTACAATTTCTCTGGTAACTGTTGGGCTGAGGGTTTTGATCCTTCTGTTTTATAGCCTCATGGTTCTTGAAGGTTTGGTTTTTTTTTTTTTTTTTTTAATATATTCTTTCACATTGAGATCTCTCTGAAGCACTCCATATGGGTGGCTCGGCTTGGCCGTACTCACCCCTCCCCCACACACAAAGTGCTGCCCCCTTCCTCCCCCCCCCCCAGACACTATGGCTTCCGTTCTCCTGGGCCGTGTGGACACCATCTTACCCAGGCCTGTTTTGTGAGCAGGGCCTGGGCATCTGGCCCTGGCTTGCGCTAGGGGTCCTTAGTCTCCTCAGCTGCTCACTGACCTGCCTTCCTCTTTGCCAGCTGGCTTTCCAGTGAGTCCTTGCTGCTCAACCCCTGTATTGTGGACTTTGCCGGTGGGGTGGCCCCGGATGTATGTGATGGGGGATGAGCCATTTCTATGGGGGCTGGGAGAGGGAGGGCTCAGTAAGACAGTGTCTGCCGTGCAGCACAAGGGCCTGAGTTTCACCCCCGCACTTGCATGGAAACGCCTGGGCAGGGCCAGGTAGACCTCTGGGACTTGCTGGCCAGTCAGCCTAGTCTGCTTGCCAGGTCCCAGGTCAGTGAGAGACTTTGTCTCAAACAAAAGGGTGGGCAGTGATTGATTAACACTCCAGGTTGTCTTCTGTCCCCAACACATGATCACCTCTTTTCCCCCTTCCCCTCCCCCCTCTCCTCCTTTCCTCTCCTCCCCTTCCCCTTCCCTCTCCCTTTCCCCTCTGTCTCCTTTCCCTCCCTCTCCCTTCCCTCCCTTTTCTCCTCTGTCTCTCTCTCTCTTAAAATGGGATCTTATTTATTTTTATTTACACATATGTATATAAATTCCCACGAGTTCATAGAGAACAGAGGAGGGCATCGAATCCCCTGGAGCTGAAGTGACATGTGGCTGTGAGCTGCCAGACACAGATGTTGGGAGCTAAACTCAGGTCCTCTGCAGCCGCAGTGTGGCCTCTTCACCACTGAGACACCTGTCCAGCTCCTGTTTCTTCTTGTCCTTTGTGATGTGTCTGGCCCCTGCCCAGGATCTGACCCACGCTGCCTGGCTTTGGGGTGAAAGGCATACAGAACAGACCATCTCCCAGCCTGCAGCTGAAACATGAGAGGTCCAGCCGGCCCACAGACTGGTACCCATGACCACAGCAGGTAGCACATGGCTTTACTGCAACCAAAGGTGACCTTAGTTGATCCATGTCTCATGGATGGGGAGGCTGTTGGTGTCTCATGTTTGGAAGAGGCTTTATATTAGTAATAGCAACGATTGCTTCTCAAGACTCAGAGGGAGCCAGGCTCAGGGCTGGTCATTCGCATGCTGTTGCATTTTTTATTGAGGAAATGGAAGTTCTGAGGGGCAGGCAGCTCTCCAAGTTGTTGGACTCCTTAGTGGCAGAACTGAGATGTCAATCTCATGTCTGATGGCCCACAGGGTCCCATTCAACCATGCTGCCCTCACCTCTGAGCCACCCCAGATCATGTGACTTCAACTTGTCCTCTTAGAACCTGCCAGAACTCCCCAGAGGGAACCCCCTCCCCACCTTCCAATGGTTTCCTTACAGAGAATCATTTCTGTAGAGCCAATCTTGATTTTCAAAGCACCCATATCCAGGTTTCCCTCATTTTGGGGGTGCAGAATAGTCTTGAAAGGCATCCCACATCCTGGAGGGCATCTTACATCTTGTAGGACATCTCACATCCTGTAGGGCATACCATATCCTAGAGGGCATCCCATTTCCTGGAGGACATCTCACATACTTGCACCTCAAACATGGCAGGGTGGGTATCCACTTCCCCCGGTACCCTGGTTTAGGTGTATCTCTCGGCTATCAGGTTGCAGCTGGATTGGGAAGTGACCTTCAGGAGTAAAGGACATGATGGTGCTCAGAGCACAGCCTGGAGAGTGGACTGACCCCTCATGGATGATCAGATCAGTGTGTTTCCTCTGGACCCATTTTTTGAGGTTTTTTTTGTTTGTTTGTTTTTGTTTTTTTAAGTAAAGCAAGCTCCCTCTGGCTTGCTGCCCCTGTCACACTGTGTAAACAAGAGGCATGAAGTACTTACCAAATACAGAAGTGTCAGAGCCATAAGCTTGGACTTTCAGCATCTACAGGCTCAACAGAAATAAACCTCTATTCTTTTCTCTTTACCTTCAGAGACAGAGCCTTTGGTGTGTAGCCCGGGCTGGTCTCAAACTCACAATCCAACTGGCCCAGTCTCTAGCTGTGATCATAGGTGTGCAGAACCATGTCTGGCTAATAAACTTCATTCTTTACAAACGATACAGTCACAGGTATTATGTTGGAGCAACAGAGAATGGACCAAAACATCATGTTTTCTTTAAAAGGCTCACCTCTGCTTCCCAGAGCCGGCCTTAAGAAAGCTGCCTTCTCATTGTGAAAAACTACCTGTAGAAAATGTGTAATTATCTGTAAAGCCTCTGCCTGACTTCCTCAGCAGCACCTGGGAGCAGGAAAGAGAAAGTCATTTGTCACCTAGGGCAGAGAGAAAAAAATCTCCTTTGTGCTTTTAGCCAGGTTACCATTAGGAACAAATGATGAAGAGTTTGCCCTTGGTGACCCTTCCCCAAAGGTTGGTGGCCCTTATCTTCTGACTGTGACCATACAGTGAGTGAGTCCCTTGGGACCAGAAAAGATGAGAAAGTCTCTACACCAGCAGCCCAGGTCTACTGAGTGGTTCCATTCCTACAGGATAGGGACAAGGAGCCAAGACTAAGAGCCAGGGACGAGACACTAAGAGAGAAAGCACCCGTGAGTTTCCTGATCGGCCATCAGGTCATGGCAGCTGGCCCTTGAGGATCACCAGAGGGAGTATTGCCTTATCCTGGGGAGACTTGAGTTGAGAGTGGAGAGTGACATTTTATTAGTCAAAAATAAAATAAAATAAACCCAGGGGCAGCTCCTCAGGCTCAAAGGCAACTTCATCACTCACCCTGCGGTGATCAGCTCATCCTCGGAGAGCAGTTAGGGTAGTGGTGAGGGGTGGGGTGGGCGGGACCCATGGACTGGCAACTCCATCCCAACCTTCAGCGTCCATATGCTTTTCTTAGGCTTGCCCCTTTCATGTCTCCCTGAACAGCACCTGACAGCTCTCCTCGCTCCTTCGTCCTGTGGCAAGGCTCTCTTTGTTTGCTTGAATAAAGCAGCTTGTTACAGGAAGGACTACTGTGGCTGAGTGTCGGGAGATATGTTTCCTTTAAAAACCTCATCCAAATCTTTCAGGTGCTGCTTCTCGAGTCCCAGAGACCCTGGATCCTGAGCCGACTCCTCCCATGCCTTTTCCCACACTCTCTGCAGCTGTTGCCTTTTGAGTCTCTGAGGCATCCAGGAGGTGAGCCTGGATCCAAGGCTCTCCAGCATCCTGAGGGTTAATACTGTAAACTTGACAGAACCTAAAATCACCTAGGAGACAAGCCCCGTGGCATGTCTGTGTGGAGTTTCTGGGTTGGGTTAATTAAGGTAGGGGGACCCACCCTGAATGGAGGCAGTACCATCCCCTGGGCTCTGGTCCTTAAAGAATGCAAAGGAGAAAGTGAGGTGAGCACCAGCAATTTGTCTCTCTACTTCCTAACTGTGGACACAATATAACCAGCCGTCTTGAACTCCTGCCACCATGCCTTCCCTGCCATGATGGACTGTGAACCTTCAAACTGTGAGCCAGAATGAACTGTTTCCACCTGAGGTCCAAAGAGACATCAAGGTCTCTATGCCCCCAGCACGGGCTGCTACCCTCTGTGGAATGACTCACCGTGGGCTGCATCTCCTGAACAGATAGAAGGCAGGGCAGCTTCTCAGACTTCTGGTTCCTCTCCAGTGCCATCTAACCTTCAGAGAGGAAGCTTGCTCTGGTCTTTGCAGCCAAGGACACTGTGTCTGGGGGAAGTGGAGGGGGGCAGGTGGTACCATGGTCCCCTAACAACAGAAGTAGTCTGAAGTCACTAGTCAGTTCCCAGATAATGGAAGGGTGTTTCATTTAATCTGCCTGATGAAGCCAGATATTAATCTTGTCCCTTATGTGGACATGCAACATTCTTTTTGTTTTTGAAACAGGATCCCATGTAGCCCAGGCTGGCCTCTACGACTATGCAAAACATAACCAAGGATAACCTTGTACTTCTGATTCTCCCAAGTGCTGGGAATGCAGGGATGGACCATCACACCTGATTTTATACAGCCCTGGGGGAGAACCCAGGTCCTTGTACATTCTAGACAAGTTCCCTACCGACTAAGCTACATTCCCAGCCTTGGGCGAGAGACTTGCTTGGTGAAGCGGCTGGCCGGAGGACACACAAAGATCATCTCGTCCCCACCTTGCCCTTGACTTCTGCCCTATATTGTCCAACTGATGTGTCCCAGCAGCCTGAGTTCCCAGATTGACAGCCTCTCCTGCCTTGACTCTGCCTGGCATGTCCTGCATGATGCATCCTGTGTTGGGCCACCCCTGAGGACAGTCTGGAGAAGAAATTGTACCTCATGACTCTCTGCTATCAGCTGACTTGGGGCTCTTCTGGTCACCTCAGCAGAGTCTTTCCAGGTCCCTTAGTCCTTTCCTTTGTGAACTTTTCTCACATCCTGGATGACAGGCCTGGGTCCAGACTCTCTGACAAAAGACTCGAGCACTCGTTATTTCTTGGACACTCTTGAGTCTACAATATGCCTGAAGGAGGCTGGTTTCCACTAGCTGCGTGTTGCAAGTGTGCTTTCTCTCCTGAGAACTCCCCCAATGAAGGTTCTGTACTGTCAAGGGCTCAGAACTGAACCACAGAAAATTCTGGCTGCAGAGTGGTGTCTGTGATAGCTTTTCTGTGATAGTGATTATCGACACGGCAGGGTTTAGAATAACCTGGAAGAAACAAACCTCTGGCCATGCCTGTGTGTGGGTTTCTAGATTGGATGGAGGTAGGAGGCTCCAGGATTGGGGTGATGGAGTGGATAAGAAGGAGAGAGCCTTGGCCCTGTGTTCCTTCCTGCATGCGTTATTTACATGTTGGAGTCATTCCTTGAACCGTGGTTCAAAAGAAGCTGTTTTTCTCCTCAAAACCCAGTTTTTATTAGTTACTTTGTCACAGCCATGTGAAAAGTGACCCTGCAGTCTCCACGCCTGCCTACCTGTGGGCACAGTTCCAGTAGATCATCTGAGCACAGGCCAATTGGAATTCGCCAAAGGCACACAGTCTGTCCTTGTGGGGTGCCTGAGATAGACCTTACCCCACAGCGAGTCTACAAAAGACTCACACCCAATGGCACAGATAAGGAACCAAGGATGTCCCGACTTTCCTCAGAAGCCTCTGCCTCTCAGACATCAGCAGATCACCCAGCCTGTCCTTGTTCCAGCTTTTGCTCAGTGACATGATGACATTCTGCTCTGTTGCAAAAGGGTGGCGGGGGTAGGAGGGGTGGGAATATCCTCCCTCAACAACCAACAAGAAATAATTAGTGCACATTGTGTCATTAAACACTAGACTTTAATTAAATTGCATGGAGATAAATAGTTGGAGAGACAGGAATGGAGGAGCCCAGAGCCGGCTGAGCGATCGGCGTAATGGAGTAACGGAGGCCCAAGCAGCGCCAAGTCAGGGATTCTGACGCGATTAAGATGCTGACTAAATTGGGTTGTCACCTCGCAGGCTGCACCGACCACCTGAAAATTGCTCATTATCTTCCACGTTTGATCTTTCGGGAGCTAACAAGCCTCTGCACAAATCGCCGCAGTGATCAAAGGGCCCGCTTATGTGGGATTTTGTCCCTTGTCGGGGTCCCTAGCTCCATTTCCATGTTCTCATTTGTAATGAACCGTCAGCGACAGCAGCCGCTGGGGAGACTGGGTGGGGGCGACCAGAGTAACTCCAGAGGTGATCGGTTCTCTTCTAGCCCTCCCGGCTTGGGGAAAGCACATGGTCTCCCAGCAAGTGTGGACTCCAGGGCAGCTGCTCAGAGCTTAGATGGGACTCACCCTTTGGTGGCTGATCGCTTTTGCCAAGGCTCCCAGATGTCCACACTGACATCAGTGTAGGACGCCGCTCTCTGTCTTCATCTGTTCCCATGGGGACAGGGTGACACCTGTTAAAGCACAGAGCTTATGAATAAAACTCCAGCACCCCTCATACCTGGTGCTTGAACTTGGGTCCTTATGTGTGCTAAGCACAAGTCAGATGCCAGCAAAGGGTGGAGGCTGCATCATCAGGGCTGCACATGCTGGTCAGCGAGAGCTGAGGGCAGGTAGGCAGTGCGGTGTTTTCCTCAGACCTCTTTAATATATGGGCCTTCCCTTGGAAGGTGCCACTCAGTCTGAGGGAGAGCCTTCTGCCCTCAGCTAACCTGTTCTGGAAATGTCCTCATGGACTGTCCCAGAAATATGTCTCTTCATTGGTTCTGAGCCACAAAAATGACAACCAAGACTGACATCATAAAAGACATGAGGACTTGAGTCAAGGAGAGGAGACCTTGGCCGGGGAGGAGCCCAGGGTACCGGGGGTTCTCTGGGTGCTGGGGGCCTCAGATGTGCCCGGCTGTGACGCTGAGGGTGTCACACCTCATGGCTGATCTGGGATGAGCTCAGGACAGCTCATGATGGTGGGGGTGACCCACAGGTCACCCCAGGAAAGGCTGTGCCCTTCCCCAGCACACCCCACCTAAGGATCAGAGTGCTGCTCTGTGTCCCATTGCAAGTCACTGGAGGGCAGGGACCATCGGGGACTCATTTCTTCTTCTGCAGAAGGGAATGTGACCACAGGCATGCCGGCAGACATGGGGGAGGAGTCTTACTTGAAAGTCATGGTGATGGGCCTGCTCTGGATGCAGCTGTTACTGCCTTGCCTGTGACTGTTCCCGTCGTTCATTCATTCATTCATTCATGATCTCATCATTCAGTCATTCATTCACTAACTCATTATCTCATCACTCATTCATTATCTCATCACTCACTCACTCATTCATTATTTCATCAATCATTCACTCATTTTTTATTATTTCATCATTCACTCATCCACTTATTCATTCATTATATCATCATCCATTCACTCATTCAGCAGATGATTAACATGCTTCCACTGTGGGCAGACAGTGAGTTAGGTACTTGGACTCTGTCTTAGTTCACTTTCTAGTATGCCATGACCAAAAGCAGCCTGCGGGGGGAAGGGCTTATTTCAGCTAAGAGTTGTAGCCCATCATGACAGGGATCCAGGCAGGAACCTTAGGCAGGAACTGAAGCAGAGGCTGTGGAGGGACACTGCTTACTGGCTTGCTCCTATAGCTTGCTCAGCCTGCTTTCTAATACAACTTAGGAGCACTTGCTTAGGGATGGCACCACCCATGGTGGGCTGAGCCCTCCCACATCAATCATTAATCGAGAAAATGTCCCCACTGACTTGCCCTCGGGCCAGTGTAATGGAGGCTTTTTCTTAATTGACCCATCTTTTCGGATGACCCATGCTTGAGTCACATTGACAAAAAAACTAACCAGCACAGGACCCATCCACGGCTAGAGAGAGGATGCTGTAGTTCTGAGGGGCACACGCACCAGCGGGGGTGGGGGATGGACAGGAACTAGGCCAGCCTTTGGTGTGACACAGACACACACAGTGGTCTATACTCACACTCAGCCTCACGTGAAAGGAAACTGACCTTTCCTTTGCTGTGGCTCACCCATGTCACACAGCAGAAGCTCGTCTTCCTCTACACCACAGGTAAGAGTGTAGTTTCAGTTTGTTGGGAGGTAACAAATGCTGGGAAAGAGAGAAAAGGAAGGGGTCCGGGTGAGGGCAAGCCAGCACTGGACAAGTTTTTGAGGAAGAGAGGGGGTAATGAGAGCAATTACATTGTGTGTGTGTGTGTGTGTGTGTATTGTGTGTGTATGTGTGTGTAATATGTATGTGTGTTTGGGTGTATGTGTGTGTATGTGCATGTGTATGTGTGTGTGTAATATGTATGTATGTATGTGTGTATATATGTATGTATGTGTGTATGTCTGTATATGTCTGTGCATTTGTGTTTGTGTATATGTGTGTATGTATGTATGTATGTGTGTATGTGTGTGTATGTATATATGTGTGTATGTATATCTGTATATATGTATGTATGTGTATGTATGTGTATATATGTATATGTGTATGTGTGTATATGTATGTATATATGTGTGTATTTGTGTGTGTATGTATGTATGTGTGTATATATGTATGTATGTGTGTGTATATGTATATATATGTGTGTATGTGTGTGTATATGTGTGTGTATGTATATATATGTGTGTATGTGTGTGTGTGTATATGTATGTATGTGTGTGTGCATGTGTGTTTGTGTATATGTGTGTGTACCATGTACCATAGCATCATGTGGATGTCAGAGGACAAGTTGAAATAGTTGGTTCTCTTCTTCTTCTGTGTGGGTACTGGGGCTCGAACTCAGGCAATTGGACTTGGCGGCAAGTACCTTTGCTAGCTGATCCAGTGACAGATTCACACACAGCATTTGTGATGGCTGGTGTTGATTTGACACCATCTGGGATCAGCTAGGAGGCAGGCTTCCATCCAGGCATGTCTGTGAGGGACCATCTTGATAGAATCATTAAGGTGGAAAGACATTTCTTAAAAGAGGGCAGTGCCATTCCTGAGCTGGGTTCCTAGACCACACACAGAGGAGAAAGAGAGCCAGGCACCAGCACTCAGCTCTCTGTCTGCTGACTGCAGACACAATGTGACCAGCCACCTCAACCTCCTGCCTCAGTGACTTTCCAACCATGATGGGCTGCAGGGTAAGCCAAAATAGACTCTTCCTTCTGGTGTGTTTGCCAGGTAGTTGACCACAGCCCTGAGCAAAGTAATTATGGCAACAGGTGATCATTAGATGGTCCGTGGCTAAAACCAACAGAATCTGGCAAACATCCAGTCACAGTGTGTCTGTTAGCCCTGAGGAAAATAGACAGGTCGCTTCCTCCTAGTCCTGATGAATGTCTTGCCCCATGTTTGCCACGGATGTCCCGTTCCAAGGACAAGGTCTCTCTGGAGGCATGGAGAGGAGATCGAACTGGAGCTGAAGAGCAAATGTGAGCCCGGGGCATGACAGCAAGTAGAGCCCACGTAGGCTGACTCAATAATTCACACGGCTCCCGTTAAATATTTACATCCCTGGCTGCTTAAAATGTACAACTATATCTTTGAACGGATGCTTGTAGTTTGATCACAGAGCTGAAGACAGCTGATGGGTTTTGGGGTAGAAGGCTTGGCCAGGCTGGGGGCCCTTAGGGCCATTCGGAGTGGCTGCTTTCGTTAAAGGAAGAAGCTCCGTGCCGACATTCATGATCACCCTGGACCGTGGACCACAGTGGGCGTGTGTGAAGGGCAGCTTCTTCATCCATTCATTCCCTCATTAGACTTGTTGGCTCTGGAGCCAGACATCCCAATTTCAAACCCTGGCTGCATCCTGTGAGCCTGGTGGTGTGACCTGGAGCGTGCACTGTCACCTCTCTGGTTCCCATTGCCCTCCGTAAAACAGAGAAATGAACAGATTAAATGAACACACCGTGTCTGATAGCTCAGTGAATATTCTTGCTCAGACGGTAGCATCACCATTCATTCATTTACTGTCTAAGGAAATAGTTGCTGAATGCCAATGATGTGCTAGGTGCCCTGAGAGTGTGGGAACTAAAAATAAGAAGCAACTCTGCCTCAGGGAATTTCCACAGGGACCTTGGTCATCTGTCAGGTAGAAGTCGGGAAGGTGAGTTGACTTTGCCGTGGGGCTTGGAGGAAAACAACCCAAAGGCACCTGGGCCAGGACGCAGAGTCCCCGGACTGGGGAAGGTGTCTCGGCAGGGTCAGAGAGATCTTGTCTGAAGAGTGACCTTTAATTTGAATTTTAGTATGAGAAGGGGCCCAGGCCAGAGAGTCCAGGCAAGGGCTCTGAAGTGTAGTAGCTGTGTGCTCGGTGTGTTTGACGAGAAAGATGGACCGGACTCAGGAGTAGCGGCGTGGTCTTCAGTAGAGCCATTTGAGGGACTGCAGTGTTTCTGGGATGAGGCAGACGTAGAAAAGTGCACAGTGGTTTGTGTTTCCCGGCTGGGATCAGTAAGACCAGAGCATGAAGTGAGGACGGCCTGATTCCAGAGCCTGTCCCCTCAACAAGCCTGCGAGAGTACCCCCACATAGGAGCACAGGCCTCATCTGGGTAAGCTCAGAGTAGGTCTGAAGCGACACTGCAATCCTGGCAGCCATGCAGTGTCTCCTTCTCCAAAATGTCGCCAGGGAGATAACAACAGAACTGATGAACGTTGCGGCCCTGGGCAGCCATACCTAGCAATTCCAGTCTCTTCCCGGAGACTCTGCGGCAGTAGGGTTTAAGAAGCAACCTCGACCGACACTGATAATTTTTGTTTCCCAGATGATGGGTGACGTCACTTTATAAGCCTCATCTCATCAGCCCCCACAAACCTTAGGAGACAGTTACGGTGAGGGCTCGTCCCTGTGCTGCAGATGAAAAGACAGAGGCTCAGAAAGGGTGAACAGCCTGCTCAAAGTTGCACAGCACAGGAGTGCTGTACCTGAACAGAGGATCCTGTCCCAGATGGATCTGGAAACTGGAACACAAGACACACAAGGGCGGGAAGTCACCGGGTCAGAGGTGCAGACTGGGAGACATCCCTTGGAGGCACTGGGACTCCTGCCGCAGGAGGCTCCAGGTACAGAAGGGTCCTCCAGAACTCTTTGTAAAGAAAACTGACCTCTTTCTGTGCCCCAGCTCATCCCTGACACAAGAAGTGACTGGATTTGAACTCATGGTCCATCAGCTCCCAGCCTGCAGGTTCCTAATGTAGGAAGCGGCCCACCAAGGGGTCTCATTTCAGACAAGGCAGAGAGAATAGAAAGAGAGATGCCTCTGCCGTGCTGGCCCTGCAATCCTGGGGACCTGAGCTGGTCTGCTTTGATCCCCAGAACCCGTGTGTTGAATGGCAGTCGGTGTGTGCTTACAATCCCAACCAATTACAAGATAGGCAGGATAGACCCTGGGGCTTGCCGGCCAGCAAGGCTAGCCCAATTAGTGAGATCCACACTGTCTCAAAAACAAACAAAACAGTAACAGAAACCTCAGAAAACCTAAATGGATGATGACATCCGAAAGTGACCTTTGGCTTCTGCACACACACAACCACACCCCCCCTCTCTCTCATACACACAATCCCCTACACACAAACTGCCCCCAACACTCATACCCATATATGAGCACCCACAAGGATATGCATGTATGCACACACACGAATTCACATGCACACGTTCACACACATACACACTCACACACATACACACAGACACACACATACACACACTCACAAGGGAAGGAAGTCACACACTCACACCCCACACACAACTCCCCCCTGCTTACACACACACAGACTCTCCCCAACACTCACACCCACATGCCAACATCCACACAGATATTCATGGATGCACACCCACACCCATAAGGATATACATGCATATCCCCTACCTCCACATACACACAAATTCACATACACATACTCACACACATACACACACACACACACACACACACATACACACACACAACACACACAAGGATATGCATGCATACACCCTACCTCCACATGCACTCAAACTCACAAACATCTACATAGATATGAATGTATGTATACACACACACATACAAACAGACACACACACACACACACACACACACACACACGGTATTGCATTTTACAAACCACTGAGCTAAGAGGATGCCTGGTTTTCCTCTTCTCACCCTAAATATTCTCTATCTTTGTGAATTCTCCTAATCACCATGTCCTGCCTGAACTCGTCTTTGGTTCTGCAATCTCTCTTTTCCTTCAATGGCAGTCCAGTATCTTCCCAGCACCAGACTATCTGCTGCAAGCAGGAGCCTCTTCTCTTGGGTAGCCAGGCATCTCACAGCAGCGAGAAGAGGACCTGAATTGGTGTTGATTTTCGCTTCCCTTAATGTAAAACAGAATTGCCTTCATTTCCGATTTCGTGGGTTTATCTGACATGGCCAAAGCCCTGGTTATCTCTGCTCCACTAAGTCTTGAGATTGGTTTGGAGTGTGAACATATATTCTCAGAAACTATTAAAAGTGCTTTAATTGGCTGTTCTGGGGTGTCCTCCACCCTGCGGCCCAACTGTCTTTTGTCTTTCTGAGATCCGGGGGCTGGCAGCCAGAGTCTGAGAATCTGGGCGTGTTTCTTTCTCTCTGAGGCTGGAGAACCTAGGCTCCAAGCAGAGAGCCCACATTTGCTCATGGCTGCACATCCAAATTCTTCACCAGACACCCACTGGAGCATCCAAGGAGGCTCCTGGTACAAACTCAAAACGTGCTGACATAAAACACGGGGTGGAGGCATGCTAAAGAGATGGCTCAGTCAGTAAGGCATTTGCCACATAAGTGGGAGGTCCTGGGTTCCGACCCCCAGCTCCATGTCAAAAAACAAACAAGCCAGGTGTGGCACTGCCTGCCTGTCATCTCAGGGCTGTGGAGGCAGAGGCAAGAGGGCCCCAGGGATCTGGCAGGGTAGCTGAATCAATGACCTCCAGGCTCAAGAAGAGGCCTGTCCAAAAAAAAAAAAAAAAAAAAAAAAAGAAGATGAAGACAGATGGAAGACACTTGACAACAGTCTCCAGCTTCCATGCACATGCAGGTGTGTGTGGATATCAGGGGAAAACAGCCTTTATTGGGAAGTGAAAGCACATGATGTGGGCGCTTTGGAGAGACAGACAGACAGACAGACCCTCCTAGGGTTATGAATCACAGTTGAAAGAACTGCAGGGTGTCAGGATGACCTGACCTGTGGATTGACCATCATCCATTGGTTGGATGCTATGTTACATCGTGTGCCCATCAAGGGATGTTTCCCATTTAGACTTCCAGCTCAGAATAACAAGACCTTGAGGGAGTCACAAAGCCCCTTGGGGCCATCTCTGTCAGATTCTTGGACAGTTAACTGAGAGGGTTTTGGGAATGCATGAGGCACTAAGCAGGTAGTTGGCACTGTGCAGCTGCCGTATGTAAATCTCTGCCTGCTACACAGTATGTGGTTCTGTTTGCATTCCTGCAAAAAACCAAAACACAAACAAAAAAACCACACACGAAGCTACACAGACAGATATGGGTGCCTTCTTGAGTCTTTCTGGAGTTTTTCTAGAATATTCCTACACCTTGATGAAGTGGCTGGACCTGGCAGACATAGATGCATATTTATTAAATGACCAACTATGAGAATCTATGATTTGTGTGTTGAGAGAAGGCATAAGTGGATGTGTTCTGTCATAGGCACACTGCCAGAGAGTCAAGCTCATGATCAAATAAAGCCAGCCAATGCAGTTAAGTAAATAAAACATGAAACAACAACAACAAAACCCCAGAAAACTAATGGATTTTCCCAATAAATCTCTCTTTGTCTCCTTTCCCTTTCCATTCAGGTCTCCAGATTTTAAAATGTGAAACTGCTTAAAGTTTGATCTTACTTTTTAATTTTACACCGTGGGGATGGAGAGCTGGCTCCATAGTTACGATGGTCTCTCCAGAGGACAGTCAGTTCCTAGCACTCATCTCAACAGCTCACAACTGCCTGTAACTCCAGCTCTGAGGATCTGGCGCCCTCTTCTGGACACTGCATGTAACTGCAGTCACACATGCACAGCACACACACAGGCACACAAATGTGTATGTATTTTAAAGTAAAAACAAAACTTTAAAATGATGTCATTCCATGGTAGAAATAAATCCAAATACTATATAATATGAGCAAACATTATCTGAATTTTATTTATATAGAGACATTATTTATATATAGAGAGACAAGACATCCATTTTTTAAAAAGAAAAAAATTAATTTTCCACTCAACAATTCTAAATTATTTGTTAAAATCTGCATAGTTAAGATTTCCAGATAAGACTTGGAAATCCTCAGAAGACTCAGAAATCCTCAGCATTTTGTTTAAGTTAGTTTGCCCCACCCCCGGGAGTGAGGGCAATAAAGTAAGACCCTATAATCTGACCT
The DNA here is from genome assembly GCA_021653895.1 of Mastomys natalensis. Taxonomy (NCBI): domain Eukaryota; kingdom Metazoa; phylum Chordata; class Mammalia; order Rodentia; family Muridae; genus Mastomys; species Mastomys natalensis. The sequence goes on along the minus strand of JAJTUV010000601.1, from coordinate 292,716 downwards.
CTGATCATATAGGTCAGGGTGGTGGGAGACTTCGTGAGGACATTCAGAACAGCACATACTGCATTTAATAGTTAATTCTAGAACTTCTCATTGTATATATTTTCAGGCCCTGGCTAGCCTGAGGTAACAGGCTAGCCTGAGGTAACAGGGAGAGGCATGCAGATGTGTTCTTTAGTAGCTGCTATTTTCTGTAATAGCTTCACTTCTGCCCATGGAACTGACTGTGCTTCCCTTCTTTCCCCTGGAGCAGTTGCGAGGCTCAGGAGAGATAAGTGCCTGGACAGGTCTGGGGCTGTCCCTCTCTGCCAGCCCTGGCTCTTCCCTATCCTGATAGGATGCTCCTGCTGCCTTGAAGGGGCAAGGGGAGGGTGTGTGTATGTGACAACAGAGACTGAGATAATTTGAAGGAATGGCAGGACTTGAACACTTGAAGGGTGAGGAGAGGTGGATGGCCCTGATTGCACGGTTCTATAGGTTCATTGACATGTCCTCTGAGTATCTGTTACCTCATGGAGCCTTAGCTTTGGAGGTGGAGAAAGATACACCAGGAAGCCTCAGGAAGCACGGATGGCATGGACCCCTGTCTTTAGCATCGTGGCCTCCCTCCCCCAGCCCCTGCAAGCAGACCCCCTACAGTAGCCTTCGAAGTTCAGCTGGACCAAAGCTATGGGCCAGGGATCCAGATCACCATTTAGACATTTCAGGGGACCTCATGTCTAGGGCATCTGTCTTTGCTCTGGGTGTTCAAGGAGACAATCAGAAACCCAGGCTTGGGAAACGCCATGTGCTCTTCAAACTGTTTCCAACTCTCATGCCACCAAGTCCTCTCAGCAGCCCCAAAAGCTAGGCCACACTGCCTCCTGGCAACTAGGTGGCTAGGTCTTCTGTCCTCCAGTGTTCTGTCCCTCTGTCCCTGCCTCCCTCTCTCTCTTCCTCTGTCTCTCCCTCCACCCTTCCCTCCCTCCCTTCTTCCCTCCATCCCTGTCCCTCTCTCCCCATTCCCTGCCTCCCTGTCCTTCTGTCCCTCTTTTCTTCTCTCCCTCTCCCTCTCCTCCAGGTCCCTCTCTCCCTCCCTTCTCCTGTCCCTCCTCCTCTCCCTCCTCCAATCGATCCTCCCATCCGTCCTCCCCTCCCTCCCTCCCAGTATGGCAGTATGTAGAGCCTCTTACACTCCAGGCAAGCACTGTACCACTGAGCTGCATGCCTCTCCAGTTTTTGTTACCTTTTCTCAGTATCTCCCTAAGTTGCCTAGACTGGCCTTGAATTTGAAATCCTCCTGCCTCAGCTTCTTTAGTAAATGAGCTGACAGGCCACGCTATCAGACCTGTACAGGACCTAGTATCTTAATGTCTGGGCCCAGAGGAAAGAGAATTCTGGAGAATTTTGACCCCAAGTGCAGCACTCCAACTGCCCCGGGTCTGACTTCATGCATCTCATTACCATTTCGACTCAGGTCAGACTCAGAATTTCCGTTCTCATCCCTGCTTTCATTTGGGAATAGAGTGATGGCTCCCACCCCCGCTGTGGCCACTGGTGTGAACTCAGGTTTGCCACAAAACCTGTCCCTTGTTCCCACTCTCGGCAGTAAGTGTTTTCCCCGATCCTTGAAGCTGCAATCTCTTTCCTGGGTAGTGTTTTCTTTATTTCCTCTCCATGACTCCAGCAGATCTCCCTGGAAATATACTTCTCTGCTATTAAAAGAAGCCCCCAGTCACTAAACACGTTGTATATCGTCTTTGAAGGCAAATGGCCTCCGGCTCCTGCAAAGATAAGCTTGCTAGTGGAACGGAGGGACCCAAGCAATGGCCATTGCTCAGGAGATGCACTGCACAGCCTCAGACACCTTCCCTGGGGTGCCGGAAGCCTGGGAGGGCAAGAAGGAGACAGAGGAGATGGTGTCTGTCCCAGAGGAAGGCCCCACCACTGTCTGTCCTGCAACACCTCTGATGGCTGCTCATAGGAGAAAAGAAGGAACAGGGTGGGGAGGGCTGGTAGCCCCCACCAGGATGCTACTCTGGAATTCCTGAACGAACTGACCCCACCTCACCCCCACTCCCAGAGAGCAGCCTCTGGGGTTTGTCTTGAGACAGGAAGAGAGACAATTCTTTGCTCACCCAGAGCCTGAGGAAAGGACCAAGATGAGGACTTGGGGACAGCTCAATGGCTTATGCTGGACTCTTGACACTCGGGAGGCAGAGGCAAGAGGCCTCAAGTCTGAGGCTAGCCTGGGCTATATAGTGAATACTGGGTCATCCTGAGCAAGAATGTGAGACCCTGCTTCAATGTGCTTCCCCCTGCAAAATGGGATGTTTGAGGTTATATGCTCACATCTGCCTGTCCCCTTCCTATGACCCTGCTTGGGGGTTAGGGCGTCACCCTGGTTGACATTGCCAGGAGCCCTACAGCATGGAGCTTGTCTAGGGCTCTGTGTGTCTAGAGGGGAGAGAAACTGCTCACGGAGGGCCTGGTGTGATGGAGGAGGGAAGCTCAGAGCTCAGGCAGCTCCCATTCTGAAGGGGGAACCCTGCACATGGACTGAGAGGGTGCTGAAGGCTCCATTGGCTGAGAGCTCCAGATCAGAGACAAAGCTCCATGTCTGGCCCCAGGGAGCTGCACAGTGTGGTAGAGAAGGAAGGGCTTGTAGAAGTTAGACCCCAAGCAGAGGGGTTCCATGGGTGGAAGAAGGTGTTACAATACCCTCCAGTCCTCTGACACCACCTCCAGGGTGGCCTCCAGGCTTTTGCTCCACGCAGGTCTCAGTCCTCTGATTGTCATTGGTCTGACTGCATGGATCTCTCCCACTATCACTGAGAACTCATCTGTCTGTTCCCATTTCCCACTTCTGGTAGTGTGTGAGCAATCCACACCTTCTAGAATGTGCCGGTTTCCCACAGCAGGCAGGCTCCTGGCTGGCTTCTGCATCTCCTCACACCATCCCTGGTCACACGTACACACCACGTCTGCTCCGTGCCTCTCTGCTTCCCCCCGCTGCAGATAAAATCTTGTTGCCTTTCAGGTCCCAATCCCCTACTTGGAGCTTTGTCCCTGACTTTTCCCATCATCCCCCGTCCTCCTGGGGGTCTTGGTAGCAGCAGTTACACCTCCATTTAATAAATGACACCTGGGATGGTTGGCTCTCTCCCTGCTCATCCTGAAACTCCCAATGTATCTCCATTGTTTACAGCCTTGCCCTGAGGCTCAGGACGACGTTGGCTGGGAAGAGCCCTGGGGGATCCTTGCAGTTTGTCTGGTGGTCTAGAGGCTCCTGCTAGCGAGCGTGCAGCCAGAGCCTTCTGGCCTTTCTTTGCTTTAGTAGCAAAGCTTGAAGACATCGTTCCCCAGAGAGTGTCACTCCTAGGACACTGTTTAGGTTAGGTCTCAGAAAACACATTGGAAATGCCACTTCCCTTCTTCAGATTGAGCCAGCCCCCTCGCACCAACCAGCTTGGGAACTTTAGAGAGCTGGATCGTGCCACAGGTGGAGAGCAGGCATGCAAACTGGGCGCTGCCTAGGGAAACAAGCGCAGCGGTGCCGCGCACTCTGCTACCCCACCGTCCCCTCCCCCCATAGACTGGAGAATGTCCTGGTGTAGGTCCCGGTAACACCCACGTGTTGAAGCGTGGGGTCACCTGACACTCACTAGAGGGGAATTGGACTCTAGAAATAGCTGGGGCAGAGGAATTGGGAATTTATGGAGCACTGCAGGTAGATCCCAAAACACAGCATTAAGTGAGAGAAAAAAAAAAAAATCCTCAAGGCACACAATGAGATCTATAGCCCAGTACAATTTATGTAAATTAAAACGCATCCGAACGATAAGCAACAGCATATATTTCACCAGAAGCATCCATGTCTGGGGATATAGATCGGGATGTTAGAACGGGATGGGGAGGGGGCTGTGTGGAGGGAAGGGGATGGAACACAACCAAAAGAGAGAGGCGGGGCTGGGCGTCGCCCTGATCATGGCGGTGTGGGGGGGTGCGGGGCTGCATTTCAGTAATTCAACAGTTCCCAAGAGATAGAAGCAGCAACTGATACCTAGCCAATCTTCCTTCCCTGGAGCCCAGCACGATTCCAGAATAGAGTTAACAAGGGTTCCCAGCCTTGGCATGGCAGTCTGACAGCTTGGGCCCACTAACTTTTTCCTGTGTGTCCTAAGAGTGTCCAACAACATCTCTGGTCTCCACCCCTCCGATGTCTCCAGTCATTGGTTCATGTCCTGGAGAAGACAAATCACCACGAGCTGAGAGCCAATCAGTTGGAATGAAACCTGGCAAACTGCTCCAGGTCTTCCAGGAAAACAGCCCACACTTGTTGACAGAGACCCAGGCACTAAGAAACTGCACTGTATCCAGTGCACCAGGGTCCTGCGCATGCTTCCGACAGGGCTCTGTGAAGACTCCAGTTACAGCTCACAATGCCTACAGTTTACAACTTCATCTACCTTGGGCTTCTTCCTCGTGTTAACCCTATGGTGCATTTGCGTAGGACATTTGCATCTGAGATTACCCATGATTTTTGGGGAGATCAAGTCTCAGGTAGACCATGGCATGCATATATATATATATTTTCCATTTCTGCTTGCAAAGTAAGGTGGAGAAAGGCAATGGAGGCTCAAGGAGAAGGTACTGGAAGAGCATTTCATCATCTATACACACCAGTGAGGAGAGATGTAAGCATCTCTTAGTCACGGGACAGGGAAGGCAGTCTGTGCTGATATGAGGCATGAATGGATAATTGTGGTGAATGAGTGAGATCCCTGGGACTCACCAGGAGTGGCTGCTGCTTCTGGGTAGGGAGAACGGTACAGAGTAACAGCCTAGCCCCACCCAGGCCTTCTGCATCGAGGCAGCATGGTATGGAAGCTGTCTCCGTAGGGACTACATCCTTCCCTCATTGGGTGGAGCCTTGAGGAGAGTCTTCCACAAACAGCTGAGCAGCTGTTTTGTGGGTGTGTGCCGACTTACAGATTCATGAGCCAGGACGTCGTAGCAGGAACAAAGCGATGGCTGAGCTAAGGATCCTGTCACGGCTCAGCACATCCTGTTCAATGCTGTGCTCAGCCAGGCCAAATGCCCTGTGTGGGCCAGTGCATTGCTGGCTCCTTCCCTGCCTCCTTCATCAACCCCAGCAACCCCAGGGTGGCCACCCTGTCCACCCACCAGCCCATGCCATCCCTCATCTGGCGAGCGAGCCTCTGGCGCTGACTGCGTGTGCACATTTACTTTAGATGTCTCTTCCACCCTTGACTGTGAGCACCCTAGAGGCGGAGAATGTGACTGGCTCATCTCTCCACCCCCAAGATTCGTGTCACACTCAGACCAAAAGCTGAGCTAGTGTTGGACAGAGGCGGAAGATCAAGCCATCCACACTATTCTAGTTGGCAGCCCACCTGTTCCAAAGAGATTCCTGGTCCCCAAGATGAGAAAATGTCTTGGATGGGACCTTCTGTCATGCTATGGGTAACAGGAAGTGTGCTAGGTCACGTGATACCATGTGCATTTGATCCCACCCACCAGTACACTGAGGGGCCCAGGGAGGGGCCTTATCTTAATGTTTCTTGATTTTGGGTGCCTAGAGCAGGACATTTTAGATAGGAAATGGCCATGGATAGACAGATGGATAAATGGAAGAATGGATGGACAGACAGATAGATTGATCCATGGATGGATAGATGAATGGATCATCTGAAAGACGGATTGATGATAAATGAATAGATAGATAGATCAATGGACAGGTATATGTATGTATCCACAGGTGTATGTATGTATGTATGGTATGTATGTGTTAGTGGATGACTGGGTAGGCAGATGAGTGGATGGATAGATGAATGGTTGGATGGATGGCTGAGTGTGTAGATGGATGGGTGAGTGGGTGGATGGATGGGTGAGTGGGTGGATGGATGGATGAGTGGGTGGATGGATGGATGGGTGAGTAGATGGATGGGTGGGTGGGTGGATGGGTGAATGGAGTTTTGGCTGATGAAAATATAGGCAAAAAAATCAGACAGATGATAAGACAGACACATGGTTGGGTGGCAGCTTGGTAGTTGGTGGGAGTATGGATTTATGAATGAGTGATCAGAGAAACAGATGCGTGGGTGGAGCCAGAGTGGCGTTGCATGAATGAGAAAGAGAGAGAAGGTTAGGAAAAGGATGAGTGGTGGGTGGCCTTCAGGGTTGGAACATTGCTGGTTTGCAGGGTGAAGGAAGTTGGCATGGGTGGGTGGTGCAAATAGGGTGGGCGGGTCCATAATTGCAGCTGGTTCGGTAATGGCGCTACAAACGCACAGATGCTTTCCGGCTCCCAACATCTCACTCAGACTTCTTAAGTGAACTGGCCCTTCTGAACTCCGTTTCGTTTCGTCAAGTCCCTTCCTCTCCGGCTCCCGTCCCCTTCCAAAGCTAGGCTATAGCGTGCCAGATGGAAGCCTTCCCAGGAAGTTGGGCTCCAGTCCCTGCCTCTGCACTTAGCGCTCGTAGCGAACAGATTTAATACTTAACTCCAGCGTCTCTCCGCTCCTCACCTGCCTGAGGAGGTAGAGGCAGCAATTTGCATATTTATTAAATATCTCTTAGCAGGGTACACAGCCGCAATGCTGTATCCCGCTCCTGCTGGCAGACAAGGCACACGATCAGCGCCGCATCACCGCCCGATAAATAGCTATTAGGACCCAGGATGCTGGGAGGGGATACGGGGGCTGTGGGAAGCAGGGACCTTGCTGAGGAAGAGGCTCCGGGGGCCCAGCAGGCAATTGTCACACACTTGCTGGGCAGCAGGAGCTGCTGTTTGTGGCCCAGGCAGAAAGGGCTCCTGGAGCATTTGTTCAGTCTCTGCCTCCATGGGGCACCCTTGGAAATCAGCTGTTCCTTCAGAAAACCCCAGGAGAAGAGGTTTCAAAGCACGCGTGTTTTGTGTTTCATCTGCTGTTCAACGTACCTGAAAACCCTCCCTGCTGTCTGCACCAAGAGTGACTGCTTGTGAACAAGCCCGCTCCTGACCATGGTCTTGGGCCAAAGCAGAGATGCAACAGAGTGTATTGGGCCACTGTGGTCCAAAGTAAGTCACTTAGTGAGGTCCAGGCTTTGTTACAAATATCCAGGGCCCTGGTTACAGGTTTCTGAACAGATGCTGAGTGACCTTCTGAGTATCAACAGGTCCCTACAAGAAGCCAGGTTGAACTAACTACCCCTGCACCCTTCATACTGGGGTTGGGGTACAACTCATCTGTTTTTCCTCCTGCCATAACGTCTAGGCTGGGTCTTGAGGAGTGTCTTAGTTAGGGTTTTACTGCTGTGAACAGACACCATGACCAAGGCAACTCTTATAAGGACAACATTTAATTGGGGCTGGCTTACAGGTTCAGAGGTTAAGTCCATTATCATCAAGGAGGGAGCATGGCAGCATCCAGGCAGACATGGTGCAGGAAGAGCTAAGAGTTCTACATCTTCATCTGAAGGTTGCCACTGGAAGACTGACTTCCAGGCAGCTAGGATGAGGGTCTTAAAGCCCACGGACACAGGGACACACCTACTCCAACAAGGTCATACCTCCTAATAGTGCCAGTCCCTGGTCAAGCATATTCAAACCATGACAGGGAGTCAACCTGTCCTGGTGTGAGTCTCTCTTCACTTATTTCCAGATGGGTGACTCTGGGGAAGTGTTGGAACATCTTTGAGGCTCCCCCTTCCCCATATGTTCAAGGTGGATGACAGCCTTACTCTCCCGGGCTTCTCTGGGGAGTTTGGTACAAAAAGGGTTGCCTGGGAGTCAGCACCAAGCCCAGCTCCAGTCCTGGCATCCAGAAAAGTTTTGCTATTGTTAATGAATCATAGAAAGTTCTAGATACAAAGTCAGGCTGGTTTAACTCCCTATGGTCAACTGGGGTCTGAGAATACGAAATGGAAAATTCCAGAATTCAGCAATTCATAATAAGGTTTAAATCGGATGCCACTCTTAATGACATATTGTAGTTTTGCTGGCCTCTCTCCCGCCTGGGGATGTGAGTCGTCTTCCTGTCTGGTGTGGTCATGCTGGATGCACTACCCACCCACTGATCACCGAGAAGCCATTCTGTTTACTAGTTCAACTATCTCAGACTCCAGTGCTAAGTTCAAAGGACACTTGTTTTATTAAGTAATGGCTCTAACTGCAAGTAGGGGACAGAAAGGTGACACTGGAACCTAATACACAAAGGGGCAAGTTAACTCTGGTTCTCCAGGGACACACTGCAGGTCAGTAAGAATAAGTATAAATAAAGCTCGCCACTCTTCCCAGTTTGGACTTTCATTGGGGATCTTGGACCATGCCCATCATGGATAACGGATAGCTGTATTTTGTAGGCTGTGTGCTGGCTTTGCACCTAGTGTGAGTCCTCATGGCTCTTCAGGGTGGGCAATAACAACATTCTCATTTTGCAGGTGATGAAACCAAGTCCAAGAGTAAGGAAAGCATCACACATGATTACACGGGATTGGTCTCCTCATCCAGGGAGACTTACAAGGAGTTGATCCGGACTGGGGTGGCCAGCAGGGAGACCTGCAGAAGCTCCTAAGCTCTCTGGAAAGTTCTCATAAACATAAGGGCTGCTGCAGACAGCAAAAAAAAAAAAAAAAAAAAAGAAAAAAAATCTCTGGTCATAAAGTATTCCTCATAAAACAAAGATGAAAAGAAAAAAATGTGCAATAAAAGCAGCAATGTCCTCAGGGAAGGAGCAGAGAGAGGATTCGCTCTGCAGCCACTCCCGCAGCCTGGGCAAACCCAGGTCCAAGCCAGGAAAGCAAGTGTGTAGCCAGCACTGGGATGGGTATGATCAGAAACCATCGCTGTAGTGTGGCTTGGATGGAGGTTGCTGTGGGGGTCCCAAGTGTCTCCAAACACATTCCTGAGTGTCCCTTTGTCATGTGTCATTGGAGATGGCCTGTCCCATCTCTCCTGGGAGCATGAGAGAAGCCAGCTGTGCCGCCTGAGGTCTGGGCTTCCTGAGGATGGCACTCAGATGTAGGCAGGTGGGATGCTTACAATCAAGGTGACTATGAATCTCAAGGCTGAGGATGGGTAAGTCCTCTGGGGTGAGAACAGCGTGTAGCTGGGTGTAGCCCAAGGCTTTTCCACCCATCTTTAGAGCCGCCCACTGAAGCAACTCTAAGTGAAGCCTCAGACTCCAGTGTTTTCTGTTCCTTCAGCTTCCTACTCCTGGCTGCTCCTTACATCTGGCTTTATCTACTGGATCACTGCCTCTCCACCTTGAGGAAGAGTCACATTTTCCTTTCCCTCAGGCTTCAGGGTTCAAAGGGCAGTGTCGTTCTTACTGACAGAGTCTGCCTCTCCCTGTGCTTACACAAAGAGCTGGTGCTTCTTTGGTCTCTTGCGACCAAATACCATCTTAACCTCTGGAGATCCCTTAAGTGCCCAGTCCAAAACCCCAAGGATGACCCCTTTGAACAAACCCCTTCTTCATTGATCAGGGATCTGTTTCCAGGAGAATTCTGTAAGAACCACCTTGACCCCTTCCCAGCATGCACCTCTCTTATCTCTCTCGTCTATCTTACCCCTGAATGGAGCCAAAGGACCAGGCAGACCCATCCTCTTAGGAAGAATGAGTTTGGGATCATAGAACCTAATTGGCTGAGAGAAGCTAGCCCACTCTTAAGCATGTTGTCTCTCTCACGGTCAGATCCCAGACACATCTGGCAGATGTAAAACCCTGTCCTCTCAAAGGCTTGACCCCACACCCTGTGTAGAAGAGGTGAGGGATGGGAGCAAAGCTTGCAGAGACCACGGTCTTACCATCTGAAAAATGGGATCTTAACATCACCCCGCGGGACTTCCTAGAGTTAATGCAAACATTTCCATAACACCCAACACACAGCAAGTGTGAGTTGTTCCGTCCACCAGTGTGTGGTCACGGGTGGCAACACTGTCCCTGAAGATGCAGTTTTCACAGTGGGATTAGGAATGACCACGTCACACCAAATGAAGCCCCCAGTGCCTTGTGGTGCCATCACCATGATCTGAATAGGGGTTACTATTGTTAAATTGTTCCTTTGTTCTCTCAGAGCAGTGGAGAGGTTTCCCCAAGCAGAGTCAACATCTGTCTGCATCTGGATGGGACTCTATTGTTGAGTGACTATGGACCAATCATACTTGTGTTCTGAGCCTCCATTTTATCATCTGTGAAATGGGACTGGGGAGCAACAGGAACAGGTCTCCGGTTGGGCTAGGTGACCAGCTGGTGAGGCAGAGGGCTATTGAGTGTCCCCTGCATGTGCAGCCTTCTGACCCTGGTCTCCAGTGCTCACTGGCTCCACGCAACTCTACCACAGAGAGACCAAGAGGTCGGTGAGGCTGACAGCAGCCATCCTATGTTCAAGGAGCCAGCAGTGTGTTTCTGGTTACTGGAACCCCCCAGGGAGATATAGGAAAGATGACAAGGTGACATCAGGGTTAGAGGCTCAGAGACCAGCAGTGGCCGAACCAGGCTGAGAAAGGTGAGCCCTCTGTACTCAGAGACTATAGTAACGGAGAGAGTCTCACCATGGCTACACTGGGGTAATGGCAGCTTCAGCACCTCTGTGCTGTCTGGGCTTGGCACCTTGTGATCACTTCCGGCCATCCTTGGGGCAGGAATCGGTCCACCCACCTTGTTGGACTTAAACACAGGCTATGAGTGAGGTCAGTCCGGGATCACACCCAGCTCTGGTTTGGAGCTTGTGTCACCTTCCACTGCCCATGCTTGCTATACGAAGTCAGATCAACTAATCCAGGAAAGGTGGCTAATTATAGGCGAATAAGTCCAAGTCCTCTCTTCTGCTGAACAACACATTGCACAAGGTGGGGCTGGAGGGTGGAGGATGCACCGCAGGATCTGGGGGTGAACTGACCTGGGCTGCACTCCTGGTCCACGGGAACCCTGGTGTGAGGGACATTTGTGAGCATCACGTGTCACATAGAACTGTGTGTGTATGTGGTCATCCAACTGGCTAAGAAACAGGCGCAGCCCCTCCAGACCTTGCCTCAGATGGAGGATCCACACCAACTCACTTCTCTAGGCTGAGGACTTCTCTCAGACCCTGCCTGTGTTCCAGAACCTTCCATCATGCCTGAGACTTTTCATTTTGACTGGTTTCTGTGCCTGGGAGACGCCCTCCAAGCCCAGCTTTCTTGTTCAGTTCTCTAGTTGGTTCCTTCAGGAAGCTGTACCTGATTCCCTAGGCAGTTAGGGGTGCCTGCCTCCCGTCTGGACTCGTAGCACCTTTAACAGCCGTCTCCTCCTGGTAATTGCCAATTACATGTCTGTCTGGAGTACCTCAGGGCAGGGAAGATGTCACATCCGTCCCCGGCACCCTGCATCTGGACCGGTTGCAGAGCAGATGAACAACTGAACCAACGAACAAATAAACAAATAAATATGAAGTGACAGGAGAGCCGTCACAAGCCCCTGCCACCCAGCCTCCTTCCGGGTCACAAACATGAGTGACAGCCTCTTTCCCCACCCCCATGCCCCAGCTCCCACCTCCACAGGTGCTTCGGCTCAGCACCTCACTCTTCTCATCGTCTCTGCAGCACCTCACTCTTCTCATCGTCTCTGCAGAAGAGGCTGTCTGGCTCCCTGTGAGGATTTGTGCCTGTAATCCCGGCACTCAGAAGCTGAGGCAGGAGGATTAGGATTGCTGTGAGTTTGAAGCTCACTTGGGATACGTAGTGAATTCGTTTCTCAAACAAGAGAAGGGGAGGGCTTGAAAAGAAAGGGAAAAATTACCAGGTCTGAAAGGTCAAATTACAGGACCCCTCTGCAGCTAGGGATTCAGGACACAATCTGGATATAATGGGGCCTTTGCAGTATGCCATGCTTAAGTGTGAGGATCGGTATGATGCTCAAGACAGTCTGTGAGTTCATCTCCATCATGGCAACCGTCTGCCTATTGCTGGAGAAGAGGAGAACAGTTATCTCCCAGAATCAGCCACCAACTCCTTTTCCTGGGCACGTACCACTGCCTCTGGCCTCGAGTTCTTCATCATCATGAGCTGACCACGCCCTCACCCCACCCCCACCTCAGAGAAGTTTCTCTGGAGCCTGCAAGCAGAGACTTCTGGGGTCTGCCTTCCAAGCCCTGCCTTCCTGGAGTTTGAACATGATCTCCGGGGTGGTCTGTCCAGAGGAGACAGTCACGCCGCCACTCCCTGTGTCGTAAAATGTCAGGATGTCTGTGCTCTTTATTTATAGACATATTGCTTTTCAACTTTTCTCACTCCAACATTTCAGTGTGTTATTTCTGAAGATAAATGCACATTACGGTTTCATAATAGAAACTGCATCTCTCCCGTGTGTCACCTCTAAGCATGTATATACATAAATATGGCACATTGCTCTGACAGTAATTTAAAAGGCACTTTGGGGAACATATTGATCATGACCAAGGAGCTGAGCTGGCACGGTCTGGATTTCATAGAATCCGCCTCCTCCCAACCCTGGAGTTGGAAGCTGGGGACTTATGGTTTTCATTAATCTTTGTATATTGGGGTGCTTGCTTAGAAGCACCAAGAGCTTCAGGAGGAGGGGAAAACAAAATGTTATAACTAGAGTGTAAGCAAAAAATGGAAAAATGGAAAAAAAACTGCAGAAATGAATGCAGACTCCACACCAGAGCAAATGGCCAGGAGGCCAGCACTCCTTTCTCAGTGAACTCCAGGTTTTCCTGTGGGGGACCATCTGAAGCTGCTCAGGGTCCTGGAGCCTTTCGCCATAGTATCCCATTTTCCAAGGATGGCCTATATGGTCTAGCCAGAGCATTCCCTTGGACTGGACTAGCATCCTTTCCTCAGTCATCTGACTCTGAAGACCCCAGAGGCCACCTTGATATGGTCAGCTACTCCCTTGGAGTCAGTCTTCTTTTGGAGACTGCTAGCATCCCATCTCCTCTAGGAGTTTCCATGGCTACTCAGAGCTGCATCCCAGCATCTCATTCTCTCTGTGGTACCCTGGGCCCATCTTAAAGATAATTTCTTTCTAAGCTACTTTGAAGATGGTGTCATCTGTCCTAAACCAGGTCCCTCTGTGTGTCTCAGTAAAAGACACCAGCATTTGCTGAGGGTCTGTTGTACACCAGACAATTTCCTTTGACCCTTCTGAGTCAGTCCCCATAACAGCCCTGAGAGATTAATTTATTCCCATTTTGCAGATGAGAAACTGAGTTTGGGTAATTTCAACTACTCCTCACCATAAATATTGAGATCTTCTGAGAGGACGTAAACTACTGCTGCTGCTGCTGCTGCTGCTGCAGGGGCATCATGTGAACTTTATAAGATGCCAAACACCTATCCAAAGAAGTGCTTGTTGTGTACACATGAGGCACTGAGTTTCAGCCATCTAGAATGCTAGACATGGTGGTGGACTCGTAATCTCAGCAGTAGGGAGGTGGAAACAGAAGGTGGAGAGCTATTGATAAAAATACCCAACACCAGCCTGTGGCCTCCACAGGCACAAGCACATGGGACATGAGCACAGCACACGCACACGTTTGCTTTTTAAAAGTGTGTCTGGCTGCTGCAGCTCCACTATGGCTATGGAATCAGAACTGTCTTCATCATTCCTTGGCTTATTTGATGCTCTCCTCTAGGCTGGTCAATGGGCCACCCTCGCTTCCTTTGACCCTCTCTCCAGCATTTCCTGGTGTCTCGGTCCTCTGGTCCCTCATGAGCTCAGATCACCACTAGATCAAGCTGCAGTCACTGCAATGGCCTCTCTACTCCCCTCCCAACCCTGCCCAACTCAGCTGTCTTTCCATCCACATTGCCCATGGCAGCCCGAGGGAGATTTTTCAGAAAGAAATGGGTCAAGCCATTATCTTGCTGAAAACCCATCAGTGTGTCATACTGGTCCTGATAATGGTCAGTGGGTGTTTCTCTACTGTGCCCTTCCTCTCAGGTCAGACATAGTAGGTTCTCAACAAACAGTTGCCAAGTGATTTCCTCCCTCAACTTTGGATCTATTCCCAGGGCCCTGTGCCCATTAACTTTCCCTTCCAGAATCTTCCAAGAGTGGTTCTGTCTCACTGCCTCCGCTCTGCCTCAAAGCCAAGAGCGCGAGGGCTGAGCTGGCCTTTGCCTCTGCCTTCCCCTCTCAATTACATGGTAATCCCTGTTAAAATTACAAATTTATTTATGGATTTTTTTTCTTCTTTTTCTCCCCACCCTGCAATTTTTACGGCTCATCGGCCATAACAAATTCTACTTCATAAAGCGAAGGCTTGCCATTATTACCACGTGGAAATAGACGAGGGGGGCAGTGACTCCTATTCCCAGCCGGCATGTTGTCTCCGCACATCCATAATAGCTTCAATCAATACCCTCGGGGATTTGTTCTGCTCTGCGGGGACAAGAGCATTTGGACCCGAGAATGGGGCTTCTGCCTTCCAGCCAGCTGGCAGCAGTGGCCTTGCCCCACGAGATTGTGTCAACAGAGAAGTTGGGGACAAAGAAGATACCCAGTGCACGATGCCTATCAGAATCACTCAGTGCCCGCCATGATGGCAACCGTAAGACACTTGCTAGTTATTATCCCATTTTCCAGAAGGGGAAAGGATGACGTCAGCCGGGCATAGTGATCTGAGGCAGCTTCCTGTAGTGCTAGCACTTGGGAAGTGAAGGCAGAAGGATCAAGTGTTCAAGGCCAGTCTTCATGGTATAGAAAGCTCAAGGACAGCCTGGGCTTCATGAGCCTTGTCGAAAACATCATCAGTAAAAATACACATATAACTCACCCTTGAGAAAACAGAGGGGTGCAGGCATTGGTGGGGAAATGTCCCTCCAGGCCCAAGAGACTAAAAATCCATGGGTTCCCTCCACTTATTTCCTGGGCTCCACTGTGGGAGACCATTATGTCCTCCTCAAATTCAATCATTAGCTCATTCATTCATTAGCTCACTCATTCATACAAACACCCTGTCATTTCCTGGGTGCCATGTGCTCTACCAGATGTCTGGATACTATGGTATGACAACCGTTGTGAAAAAGGGGGCCATTTTCTCCCCTGTTATGTGAAAGTACATTTTTGTACCATTCTAATGACAAGAAGGAAGGCAAAGATGAAGGCCAAGAGAAAAAGGAGGAGGCGCAGATCACTCCAGCTATCAATTCCAGCATATAATCTCTGTCAGCCTCCTGGAATCACAAAGAACAGAATCTAAGGGCCCTCCCTTCATGACCTTGTGCAGGAAACTGACATCTACTTTCTGTGAACAAAATGGGGACTGCCCTGACACCCACCTTGCACTTGTCTTTAGGAATTCAAATCAGATTTGTGAGGCTGGGGAGGTGGCTCAGTAGGCAAAGAGCTTGCCACATCAGCATGAAGACTGGAGTTAGAATCTCCAGCACCTGTGGAAAAGGCAGGCGAGAGTGAAGGAATGCACGTGTAACTCCAGCGTGTGTGCTGGGGAGAGGGGTGGATCATCAGATCTTACTGACCAGCCTAGCTGAACTAGTGAGCTCCAGGCTCAGGGAGGGACCCTGTCTCAGACCATAAAGTAGAGAGCAGTCGAGGAAGACACTCAATGTCAGCCTCTGGACTCTGTATTCACATTCGTGGAGACCTGTGTACACACAGAAACATGTGTGCACATGCATGTGTGTGAGTGAATGCACACACACACACACACACACACATGGGGTGGAGGAGAAAAAGGGTTTTGTTTTGTTTTGTTTTTGTTTTAAATCAATCTGTAGACAGTACTCACAGTGTTCAGTCCACATTCTTAGCAACAGTGCCAGAAAGTATTGTTTGTGACCTCATTTTACAGGGAGGCAAGGTGAGCCAAGGTGCCTGCAGTGGAGCCTTCAGGGCAGCGGTAAGATCTTAGAGACGGCCCTTCTTACCTGTCATCTTCTGAGCCTTGACATTACCACCTTATCAGTCTTGGGACCTGGAGTTGGCCTGACAGCCAAGAACCAATAGGGGTAGGGTCTGCCCTTGAGAGGTATGGGCCATAGCCGAGTTCCCTTTCCTGTGAGTAAGTGGTGGTGGTCACGGGGAGGTGGGAAGATGCCTTCTGCCAGGTAGCGGGGTGAAGGCACAGGGAGACTGAGAATAGCCGTCTTGGAGGTCTGGGAGGAAGGTGCTTCCAAGGCAATGGTCCGATCCAGCTTTTCCATCACCTGAGGGGTCTCCACCACCACAAGCACTGGGAACAACCTGGCTGCCCCTGCTGCTCCTTGTCCGGTTCCAAGTGTGCCGAGCCCCTGCTGCCCCTCGTTGCTCTCAGTCATGTTTGGCTCTTCACCCGGGGACATATTTTCTTCCCCTCCCCACATCTGAGATCCCCCACAGCCTTAAATCCTACAAGAAGGAGTGGCCATGGTACGCTCTAAATAAATAAGTGTTTAAGCGAATTGCTAATCCTGAGTTTGTTTTCTCCTCCTGCTGATGTCAGGCTGGGAACTCGATGCCCCTTCCAAAGTCCTCAGGGTAATCACTCCGTGGGTACCAGAGGGAGCCCTGGTGAAGACAGGGAATGTGGAGGTAGAGAATTTCCTAGAATCTGCCTCTTCTCCCTCAGTTGTGTGACCAACTCTCAGCTCCTCTGTTGGGCCTCAGTCTCCACATTTGCAAAAGACCACCGCCAAAAGGATCCCAAGGGCCTTTTTATTTTTACTTACTTTTTTGTTGTTGTTTTGAGACAGGGCCCCATAGTGTAGTTCAAGCTGGTCTCTAACTCTCTATGGAACCCAAGCTCACAGTCATCCTTCTGCCTCAGCTCCTCTCAAGTGCTGAGATTACAGATGTGGACCCCAGGCCCCTCTTGACTCTTAAACTTTTTAATCTAGAAAAGCAGAGGACCACATGTGGCAAGCATGCTATCCAGCTCATGGTAACTCTAGAAGCCTTGGCCGTCCTCATCTCAACCCTGCACAACCCATTGTGGTCCTCCCCAAATTCCTCCATATCTCAGCTTTCTCTGGCTCCCTCTTAGATCAAGATGTTACCATGGCAACATTCACAGACAGTGAGGCGCCTGGTCTCTGCTCACCCAGCCCCATCCCTCTTTGTCCTTTAGCTCAGGCCCATTTCCATCCTGGTAGCTGCCAAGGCAACAGATTATGAGATGCAACTGGCCTCTCGTCCTGGGGCAGCGCCTTCTGCCTGGAGGTCTGAAGGGTTTAGGATTCAGCAGGCACCATAAGCTTTTCTCAGCCTGACCCTCTCTGAAGATATATTCTACAGCAACCCAGACAAAGCACAGTGATGGAGCTAAAAGCTGAAACAGGCTGCCTCACCCCTCTGGAGGCAGACACTTGAGAGGGAGGTGTTGAGCCATTGATAAGACTGGCTCCGGCTGAGACCATGAACCTGCGGCAGCCTCTCTCCTTGAGGTAGCTTGTTGGCAGTGTCTGGCTCCGTTGGCTTCCTGATGTCTGCTCTCACCTTTGCCTGGCATTCACTCGGGGGTGGGAGTAGGGGCTGCCTCTTGCATGCCTGGCTGTCCCATTTTACTGAGGACCCTGGACAAACTGAGGCTAGGGCTCAATTCAATGGCGTTTTAACCTGATTCTTTTCATCAAGACCTGGTTTCCAGCATGAGGAGATAGCTGTCAGTAAAGCACTTGCCTCTCTAGCACAAGGGCCTGTTAATCCACAGAACCCATGTTAAAAATAAGTTAGATTGTTAGCACATGCTTGTGACGCGGGCACCTGGGAAGGGGAGAGAGGAAGCCATACACCCCTCCCACCCCCATACACATACACACATGCACAAACACATGGGATTGGTGTCTGGGATAGGGCTGGGTATAATCCAGCCTCTACCACTAGCTGTGTGGCCTTGAGAAAATTATGTCACCTCTCTGAGCACCAGAAATGCTTGGCTTGCAAATGAGGATTAAAATAGCAACAACCCCGGGAGGTTCTTGCAAAAATTCCAAGTGACAAAGGGTACTGCCTGTCAATGGCTCCATAGTTGATGTGGCAAGTGACGAGTGCCTTCTACATCATGTAACTGTGACACAGGGTACTATTGTCACCAATTTATACATCAGGTCATCTGTGCTGTGAGCCTGGTGTGGTCTCCCCAAGGCATGGTGGGGCTACAGCTTAGCAGTTGAGCAGCAAGCATGTGTCTAGCCAGGGAGCCTCTCCCAGGGGAATCAATATCTTTTCTTCAGTTCCTTCAAGCCCAACATGCTGGTCCCTTCAGTCATCCCATCCTGAAGGAGACCTCA
The DNA here is from genome assembly GCA_021653895.1 of Mastomys natalensis. NCBI lineage: Eukaryota > Metazoa > Chordata > Mammalia > Rodentia > Muridae > Mastomys > Mastomys natalensis. The sequence continues at coordinate 274,499 of JAJTUV010000601.1, read as the reverse complement.
CACACTCCTACGCCAATGGCACCCTACGATGGCACCTCAGCACACAGCCCCCAGTAATCTGTCTGGTATTTTTATCTTCTCTCTGCTTGTCTTCAGTTGTTTATTGGTGCAACGCAGCCTGCATACATGTTAAATATATATGCGTCCCTGTGTGCGCGCCTTCTCGACTATATTTACACAGCTCCTCTGAGGATTAATTTAACCAAATAACCGGAGCTATTTAGGTAGCTGACATTCACGTGGAGTGAAGTTGGGGAGGTGCTGGCTTTACTCCCAGGCCTCAGTTTCCCTATAGTCAGGGTCCAGTGCATGAGGGGTGTGGCAGCTGGTCTGGTTCATGGTTCTTATCCAGACCCCACAACTAGGCTCTGTGTGGCTCCGGAAATGCCCAATGATGAGCATCTGTTTGATTAGCTATAAATGTCATGTCATTCTCCCACCCCCACATCAGGGATGACATAATAACTGGTGGTTGGGCATAGCTGAAGCTTCCCTTACTGTGAGTATGTATTTGTTGGCGAAATTTTCTGTCCCTTATCCCTTTATAGGGGAAGCAAGTGACACATAGTATGAAAGTAAAGTCCCCTGACTTGGTCTTGGGGGAGGGGGATGGTGTCATCAATTCTCTGGTTCAGGTTGTTTTTACTTTCTGAAGAACATTCTAGCAAAGTTACTCTCCCTGTGCTTGGGCACAGTGCCATTCAGTTGAGACAGCTGACAGTAGGATGCACTCTGTCATGGTTTCCACAGCTTCTGCCTGTCAGAATGCTAGGCTTATCTCAGGTGGCCCCATTCCTTACAAGTAGTCTGCTACATAGGGAGAAGACAGAGAGCATCCTCACAGAGGCTGTCACCCACTCTCAAGCAAGCTGTAGACCTGTGCAGCCCTCTTACCTACTTTCCCAATGTTGGGAGACCTGGTTGCCCTAGCAAATGTGTCCCCATGATGTTTCTTGTGACTCCTTCTGCTTCTCTCTTTCCCCGGGGACCCTTCAGAATAAATTCAAGACACTAAATGTTTGTCTTGGGAGTCTTCTCCTTGTAGCCTTCCCTTAATATCAAGCATGGTTGTGCATACTAACATCCTGGGCTCTGGGGCCTCCCAGCTCACCTTCGAATCCAGATTTAAGAGGTAACAAGAGGTGATTAAGCCTTTCTGAAGTGCGTTGATACCTCCTCTGTAACCAAATGCGGTAATCATTCTGCACGCTCCGTGGAGACGCAGATGTAAACAAACCCCTAGCTACCCAGCGTCAGTGGGTCAGCACCTTGGACAGCTGCGGTAACCGCAGAACACCTTTCAGCACTTCGGACAGCTGGTCTACCCTCCAAAACACTGTTCAGGACTACGGACAACCACAGAAGCGCTAGAGAGGGGTTTAGTGCCTTGGACAGCTGTTTGCTCCCCACCCCCACTCCACAACACCGTTCAGCACCTTGGACCTTTGGACAGCTGTTGACCCTTCTCCTTGCCCCTTTCTCTCAGAGCTCACAGGGCTGATTTTGTTCTCCTGTTTCCATCTCCCTGGATTGCCGCTCCATCTTCTGAAAACCTGGGTGCTACCCAGGTCAACACTGCTCTTTTCTTCATTTGCTGTTTCTCTCTTCAGCTGTGTCCTCAGTGGGCCATCCTGGGGACTTTTTTCCTGACTTGCAGGGTCTGGCAAGATGTATTGGCACCTGCAGCCTGTATCTCTCCTCAGAACCCAGCACAGAGGTTTCAAGGAGCTTGAAGCCCCTTACGCTGCCACATTCACAGGATGACCAAGCTCCCCTTTCTCCCTACAATCCTGAGTGACTAACCTTTGGCCCAGTTGGGCCATCAATATGAGATCTGCATCCAGCCTTCCCATTTCTGTCAGGTCACATTTCCAGGCTACATGACTTCAATTTTTCTCTCTCTCATAATGGCTGGGACATCTCTGAACACAGAACGGGAAAACCAAATTTGATTAATCAAATCAAACTGAAAAGTAACTCTTGGTAGGTGCAAAAATATTGATTTAGCCTGGCGTGGTGGTGCACACCTTTAATCTCAGCACTCCCGAGGCTGAGGCAGGTGGATCTTTATGAGTTCAAGGCCAACTTGGCCTACATAGTAAGTTCCTGGTCAGCCAGAGATTCACGGTGAGACCTTTTCTCAAAATAACAATGACAAAAAAGATCTTGGCTTGTCAGTTTCCATGATCTCAAGGAGTTCTTTGCCTTTCTGTGTCTCAGTTTCCCCATATATGTATTTTGCATCACATAAAAGGTTTGCACTGGTTGATTCCTTCAGCAGAGAAGAAGGGGCCCTCTGCTGAGAATTAAGAAAATATCATATCATGATTGTACTGGCTGGTTTTTGTGTGGCAGTCTCAACACAAACTGGAGTCATGACAGAGAAAGGAGCAACCCTTGAGGAAATGCCTCCATGAGATCCAGCTGTAAGGCATCTTCTCAGTCAGTGATCAAGGGTGGGAGGACCCAGCCCACTGTGGGTGGTGCCTTCCCTGGGCTGGTGCCCTGGATTCTATAAGAAAGCAAGCTGAGCAAGGCAGAAGAAGCAATCCAGTAGGTAACATCCTTCCATAGCCTCTGCATCAGCTCCTGCGTCCAGGTTCCTGCCCTGTGTGAGTTCCAGTCCTGACTTCCTTTGGTGATGAACAGCAATGTGGAAGTGTAAGCTGAATAAACCCTTTCCTCCCCAATTTGTTTCTTGGTCATGATGGTTGTGCAGGAATAGAAACCCTGACTGAGACAGTGATCATGACGTTGGTCCATCTCTGCCTCAGTAGTTTAGCAACTGCCCTCCCCCATCCACAAGGAAAGGAGTGCAAGGGGATGGAAGCCTGGAGATATGGCCCGGTGTCAAGACATACTGTCCTCCATGGTAACTGAGTCTGAAGAAGCTACTGGAGTCTTGGGCCAGTGTCCTCCCTCTGCTCTTGCCAACCTGTCCCTCAGAAGCAGAGCCCCATCACCAGTGGTCTTAGTGGGCCCCCCAACCCTGGTGTGTGTAGCTCTATTTGCCTGTGGTGTGAAGTTTGAAGCACATGGCCCCATGCTTGGCTAAGGCCAACTACATCAGAGATGGAGGCCTGAGAGAAAGGACCCTGCCTCAGGCTGACAGGAAGCCCTTACTTGGGGAATCACCGTGTGTGATCAGCCTGTCAGCCACACCCTGAGGTGAGTTGACAGTGTGAGAGTTAGCCAATCTTCAGAGCCACTCCTCAAGGCCAACACTGTGAGCACCATGATCATTCCACAGAGGACAAAAGACGCTGGCAGCTTGGCAGTTTGCTCGAGGCCAGGGTTTGGATCAGGTTTGTCTGACTCCAGAGCAAGGCTCAGGAATGCCTCCATCCTCCCTGGGGCTGGCATCTCACAGAAGCCTTAGTTCTTCCTGGACTCACGAGGCTCCAGTGTGTCCTGCCTGCTGCTATGAGGGACAGACAGACAGGCTGGGACAATACAAAGGAACAATCTCAAAGTGAAAGACAGACTCGAGAAGGTTGGAGTTGAAGGCAGGAGGCCATGGAAGCCTGAGGGCTGGGCCTGGGAGCTGAGGGAAACAAAAAAAGCAAAGAAAATTCAGGGCTGTGGTTGTGGGGGGTCATGCTTCCCTGGGACTTCTCTTCCATTCCTCGGAATCAGCATGAGCCAGGGCCCCATGAGTACAGCCTTTGCTCTTTTGAACCTGGTCTTATGGTGGTCAAATGTTTTCCCATCCCTAGAGAAACCCCAGGGTATCTCTATCCCTGGCAACCTGAGTCACCCCTCCCTGTCCAGATGCTCCTGACAGTACCATCGCATGCCACACTCTGAGAATGTCCCTCCACCCTGTCACACAATACTGCATGGGATCCTGTACCACTCCCTATGAGACTATCAACATCCTCCCATCCTGCTGATACTCACTGAGAAGACATCCCCCACCCCTCTCTGATCTTGACTGACAGTGCTAGCCCTGTCCCCAGCTCCATTGTGATGACAGTGCCCTCACAGCCCTCTTCTACCTCGCAGTAGACACAGAGGGGAAAACCCCTCCACACCAGACAGTCTCCAGCCTCCCCAGATGGTATCTCCCAGACGCCGGCTGGGAGTGGGCCTGTCTGACTTATTTGGAAATCTTTGAGGTTTTTGTTTGATTGATTGTTTGTTTTTAAAGCTGAGATGACACCCAGGCCCATGATAGGGAACACCACAAAGAACGTCATTCCTAAATCCCAAACCATCTTGCGCTGCCAGGGGAGATGGAGAGAAGGCTTGGGCCTCAGCAAGATCCTATGAAAGGTTAACTCAAGGGGCAGTCCAGAAGCAGGGGTTGGAAGCTAAGAAGTCCATCCACTCCTCATAGGGTCATGTGATTGCAGTTTCCACATATCATGCTTTCTTCTACCCACCCCCCTCAGTACCACAGAAAGTACCGTCAGCTCATAGCTAGGATTTTTTTTTTTAAATGGCCAGTGAGCCATATGGTTAATGTGTATATTAAGCAATGTTTATGAAAATCAATAAATCAGCCCCATAATTAATCCAGAGATGGGGACAAGTGGAGAAGGCCAGACTTCAGGAAGAGCAGGGTGCCTGCAGCCCCGAGAATGACCAATTAGTAGAGGCTAGCCCTCAAAGGATGGACAGTGGCCCAGGGTGGAATCTTGTCTCTCCTGTTTTCTCTCCTGCCTTTTCCTGAAGGATTCTTGGGAAGAGCACATGGCTGTCTTGGCTCCATGGGAAGGCAGGATAGCCTGAGAGCAGAGCCATGGTTTGGGGGAACCAAGTGAGCCACATGGGGTCTAGGACTTGATGGAGAAGGCTTCTGGGTTTCTCCTGCTTACCTCTTTCTTCGCGGGACCAGGACAGTTTCAGATGCCTGGCTACTCAGATGCCCAGATGCCTCCTGTCTGAAGAGGACATAGTCAAAATTCCAAACACCCTGTTGTTAGGAGCTTTGTGTGTCTCCATATCTGTACATATTTGTATGTGTGCATGACTGTGAGTGGGTGAACATATCCATGTGTGTGTAGAGCATGTGGTAGAGTCTTCTTAGAACCCAGGGATCAGGACCATGGATTGGTGTAGGTAGCCAACCTTCTCTGGGCATCCTGTCTCTGCCTCTCGAGTGCTGCGAGTATGAACCAGCCTCCATGCCCTCGTGGCGTTTCCATGGACTCTGGGGATCTTCGATCTGGTCCTCATTCTTGCGTAGCAAGTACTTTACCTACCGAGGCGTCTCCTCAGCCCCTCCACCTTGTTTTTTGGTACAGGATCTCTCACTGAACCTGAAGCTTACCTATTTCCCTAAACTGACTGGTCAGCAAACCCGGGGTCATCAAGGACAGCTACACAACTTAACAGTTTTAAAATCTCTTCCACCTTGGTATCCCAAAGTTCTTGGTTCAAATCCCAGCTCTGCCACTGTCTTCAATTAGTCATCCACTTTCTGAGAAGCCACCACCACTTAAGTGTCTAAGTGTGGGAAGTCATGTCCTCCTCCACCTTCCAGGGCTCAAGAAGTGGGGACACGATGAGTTGGTGAGCAGATGTGCTGAGTGTGGAACCTGGGCGTGATTAGGGCTCAGCAGGAATGACTTACTGGGGGAGGCCACCAATGGCCCCCGAAGTCCTTGTCCCAACCTTCAGACCTTATAAGTGACATCCTGATAAAGGGGACCTTGCAGATGGGATCTAGTTAAGGATATTGGCAGATGTCTTGAGACTGGCAGCTCACTCTGTTTCCTTATGGAATCTTTATAACAGGGACAAGGGGAAGCCTAGAATAAGAAAGAAAAAAGTAAAATAAAAGCAGGGGGCAAGGAGTCACACCCTTGACCCTAGTACTCAGAAGACTGAGACAAAAGGATCACAGGTTTAAGACCAACCTTTGACCCTGTCTCAAAAAGCCAAGGGCTAGGGATAGGCAACTTAACACAGTGACTGCATGCCCTGGCAGCCATAGGGAAAACCTGAGAGTTTCTTAGGACAGATTGGAAGTTTCTTTCTCCCAAGGATTGTTCTGTTTTGCCCTAATGCACACAGGGCTGGGCTCAGGAGCCTCCTGTGGAGTCAGGAGCCCCTGACTAGCTCATGCAGTAGCTTGCTCAGCAGTGACTCAGACTGGGAAGCGGTGGGCGGCCACTTCCTTCTCTTTTGTTACTTCTAGACCAGGCTGCCAGCTCTGCAGCTTCCTTGGGCCCCAGGAAGGGCTGGAGAGGGAGGAAGGATGGGAGGCACAGATAGAGGAGGGGGAGGAGGGATGAGAGGCACAGATAGAGGAGGGGGAGGAGGGATGGGAGGCACAGATAGAGGAGGGGGAGGAGGGATGGGAGGCACAGATAGAGGATGATGGGTGCTTGGAAGCATCACTAGGTGGGGAGAGATGTCGGGAGGAGAGTGAGCAGGCACTGCCACTGTGGAAAATTCTAGGGCTCTGCTGAAAGTGTCCACATAACAGTGAAGAGCGTAGGCTCAGGAAGTTTACCAGGTGATCTGGGGTGCATCCCAGCTTTTATACAGGGGGATGGATTTGGGGACCATTAACCTCCATGTTAGTTTGGACATAAGAAACTTGCACATTGGTTTTGAATGAGCTGTGTCCACAGAGAGCCTATGAGCTCAAAGAAGATAGAGTAAAAGGGCAGGAGCTGTGGGAATCAGAACAGACAGAGAAAGAAGAGACTTGAGTCTGAGATGGCACTTGTGTCCCATCAGAGCCCAACTTGAGCCTGGGACTTTTTCTCACTAGCCAGAACCACGATGTCTTGTGCATATTCAGGGTCCTACCCACAGCAGCTGCCTGGGTGACCTCCTGTAGGCTCGTGCCAGCCTCCTCTGCACTTCGATGGCAGCCGCATTGCTCACTGAAGATCCTGGCCCTCCCTCATGCCATTGGAAGAGGCTCCTCCACAGCCACTCCGATGTCCAGCCAGCAGTGTCCCAGAATGCCTCTCTGTACATGGAGCCAAGGCCCAGGGCAAGCCATGGAGCAGGAGCAGAGGGAAACTCTCATGTTAGTCCTTATCTCCGGTACAGGCTGGCATTCCAGGAGTGTGGCAGGCAGGAATGGCACCCATCCTAGATGTGTGACTACTGTCTTAGCAGGAAGGGTGGCAGGAGGAGGGAGCAGTCTTCTTCGCGATGCCCCCTACAGACCACACTCAACAAGAGCCATGAGTGTGAATCTCCATGGATACATTCCTTCCCAACAGTTGGTTGGAGCATTCTTCATCGTGGTGGTTGTTTTGGGCACTGGGATGGATAGCAGCACCCCGTCTTCTCTCTACCTATTTCCAGTCATGGTGCCCCCAAAGTACATCCAGATAGAATGTCTCCAGTCACAACCTCGTTCTGAATGGCAATGGCTGGCCACTATGGTGGTTCTTCCTTCTTCTGAGCTCTCAGCTGTATTATTCCACAATCTCTTACAGAGAGATGAGGAGTCTGCTTCCTCATCTCAGTGATGCTGGCTTCAGCCACAGGCTGACTCTAGATAATAGAGTGAGAACAGAAGAAGAAGTGGACCATGGGCAGCGTGACTTGGTTGTATCCTTCACTCTGCCACAGCCTCTGGAGGAATACTATTCTGGAACATTTCAATGGCTCCAAAAAGAGGTCATACACATCCAGAGCAAACCTACTCTCCCTCCCATAGTTGGATCTAAGCCCAGGCAAACCCGCTAAACTAGGCTATGTCCAGCCAGGCTGCATTCTCTGATTGTCTTTAGCCCACAGGCTGTTTGTTACACAGCATCATGGCAACAGCTGACTGATACAGCTTCCTCTAGAAACCAGGAGACATTGCAGACCCCTCTCTGTCCTCGGAGACCGTGCATCATGTGGTGGCCTCCTCACTCTCTGGCAAGCCACTTAGCTGAATCCGCCTCAAGCCCAGCCTCCTTTTTCTTGATTTTTGTCTCATTAAAAAGACACATCCATCCATTCAAGGACCAGACAGGTACGGTATCAAGAGGACTCCATCAGGCCCTGGGTCATGTAGTCAGTCTTGGGTCTGCTGCTTAGATATGGTATTCACTGGCTGCGTGCCTCTGAAGCAGCCAATTAACCTCTCCAAACCTGTTTCCTAACCTAAGAGATGGACAGTCATCCTCCTGCATCCCAATGTCAGTGGGACAGTGTGCTACAGTGCTTTGGTCCTGGATCCAACCATCTCCCAGCCAGACATCCTGTCTCCTCACTAGCAAAGCCAAATCCTCCCTCTCTCAACCTGAGTCTAGGTCATCATCTGTAACCAGGGAAACTGCATGCAACAGTTGTGTGTGTGTGTGTGTGTGTGTGTGTGTGTGTGTCTGTGTGTATTAGTGTGTATCTGTGTGTCTGTTAGTATGTGTAGTCTCTGTGTTAGTGTCTGTGTGTCTGTCTCTGTATGTCTGTCTGTGTCTGTCTGTGTGTGTTAATTTGCGTGTCTGTGTTTGTGTGTGTTAGTGTGTGTGTCTTTGTGTCTATTAGTGTGTGTGTATATGTCTATGTGTGTCTGTGTGTCTATGTCTGTGTTAGTGTGTGTGTATGTATCTGTGTGTCTGAGTTAGTGTGTGTGTGTATATGCATGTGTGTGTGTGTGTGTGTGTGTGTGTGTACTCTCGAGTGTGTGGGCACACCCACAAGGAGGTCAGCAGACACTGTTTGGGTGTTGCTCCTCAGCCACCATCTACCTTTTCACCTCCATGTTCAACTTTTTCCACATGGGTACTGGGAATCGAACTCAGGTCTCCAGACTTACAAGGCAAGCCCTTGTGGACCGAGCCAGCTCCCCAGCAGGCTGCGTCCTTCTGATGCTTAAAATCTTCCAGGACTCCCTGCCATCTCAGCATGCTGTCTTGTTCTCTAGGAGCCCTTTAACACTGTGCCCGATGTGGCCTCGGCCCCCACAGCTTCTTAGCCTGGTACACCCCCACCACCACATCCTAATGTCTGGGTCAGGCTGCAAACACGTGGCTGCTTGGCACCAAGTGAACAGTAGAGGACGCTTTAGTGTCCAGTTCCTGCCATCCCTTCATCTCTGCTGCCTTCCTGGTAGCTAAGGGCAGCATTACACACACACTCGAGTGCACACACACACACACACACCCCTATACCACTAACAGGCACACACAAACTGTATCGCACACACACCTGCATCACACACACATCTGCATCACACACACCTGTATCATATACACACCTGCATCATACACACACCTGCATCATACACACACCTGCATCACACACACACCTGCATCACACACACCTGCATCACACACACCTGCATCACACACACACCTGCATCACACACACTTGCATCATACACACACACACACACCTGCATCACACACACCTGCATCACACAGACTTGCATCATACACACACACACCTGCATTACACACACCTGCATCACACACAACTGCATCATACACACCTGCATCACATACACACCTGCATCACACACACACCTGCATCACACACACCTGCATCACACACACCTGCATCACACACACTTGCATCATACACACACACACCTGCATCACACACACCTGCATCACACACACCCGCATCACACACTCACACACACCTGCATCACTACCCTCTCCACACACCTACATCACACACTCACACTGCATCTCATGCCTGTAACTTTGACATTCTGTTCTTTGAAGAGGCTTGGGCTGGCCCCACCCTAGATCTAGGTTAGCTTTAACCACTAGATGGCCTTGGGAGCAACAGATATGGGTCCTGAGCTCAGGCCTCAGCGGACCTCAGCGGTTCTCACACTCTCCTTCAATGTTCACCTTCATCTTTCGGGCAGGGGGCATCCCCAGCTGGCCTGCCAGAGTCTATGATGAGTCATGAGAGCTTCCAGAGAGTCACCAACAGCCTCACCTCCACCATCACCACACACACACACACACACACACACACACACACACACACACAGAGCTACTCCTCCCCACAGCTACTCCCACACACAAAGCTACTCCCCCACCCACAGCTACTCCCCTCCATGCAAGTACTCCCCCACACACAGGACTAGCAGTCACCTACTTAACCTGCAGGGACCATGGCTGCACAAGGAACCCCAAAGGCTTTTTAAGCTAGGTGTTTAGTGTCCTTTGTCACTAAGGCTGGTAGACATTTGTTACCTGACACTGTTCAGACAGTCACTTACTGACTCAGAAGATACCGGACAAAGAGGCAGCTACCGGCGAGGGAAAGAATCTGTGGTCCATTAGAGCATGTGTGTCTGCGAGCCTGCAGCTCACCTTGACTCTCCCCTTCTCTGCCAAGCTCCCAGACAGCAGCCCTCTGTAAGCTCTGTTTCAGGGCCTCAGGCCCCTCCCCTCTAGCCACAGAGAATGGCAGAAAGGCTCTGAAAGCCCCAGGGCAAACCCCAGGCTGCTCCCAACATGCCTTGGGCAACAGTGATGGTGAGGTTGGGGGAGACAGTGAAGACCGAGTCATCTGGGGATCCCAGAGCCCAGCACCTGGCTGCGCCCCCTGAAGCCTAGCCTGCCTACTCTGGTTTATGGCTCTCTGAGCTGACTTCCAGAGAGGCCGCATGGAATCCTCCCAGTCCTCTCTGTTAGGACCATATGGCGAGCCCTTCTCTCTCCTAAAGAGTAGATGCCTACAATGACTGTCTACGTATGGCCCCAGGGTCCTGTCTCCTGGCTGCCCTTCCACTTGGGTACCACCTGTTCATGAAAGTAAAAGTTAGGCTTGGAGATGCTAACTCTCAAGCCAACACCTTTCTTTGAAAAGGGAGATAGAGAAGGAGTCAATTTTTACATAGGCCGGATTTTATTTCATTTCATTTTATTTTATTTGCACCTGGCTGAGCTGAGCCTGAAGAACAAAGCCCACCTCCAGAATGTCCCTGCTGTCTCTTTGAAGCCACCAGCATAACTCCCTGTGGTAGTGGCAAGTTGTCCAAACATGAGATCTTCCAAGCACTGGATAGTGCCTGGCTTAATGCCTCGCTGCAAAGAACATTTTGCAGACCAAATAGAAGTGTCTTCTGAGTGTCCTGGAGGTTTGTTCCTTACTTATATCTTGATCCCGTCCTGTCTGCTCTTACTCCAGAGCCAACAGCTTCTCTCACCCAGGCAGAGCTCATCATAGCTGCTTCCCCCGGAGACTGGCCTCAGAAAAGATTCAAAACTGCAAATTACAGATGTGGTGGGACAGGTGGGACAGGTGGGACAGGTGGGACAGGTGCAATGAATATGTGACTGAGCTTCTTATCTGCAAACACCTGCACCACCACACCTGTAAACCCAGAAATCTGGAGGCAGAGGCAGAGGCAGAGGCAGAGAGCAGAGGCAGAGCAGGCAGAGGCAGAGGCAGAGGCAGAGGCAGAGGCAGAGGCAGAGGCAGAGGCCCAGGAGTTCAAGGTAAACCTTGAACCTTTAATAATAAGGTCAAGAATACCTTGGGCTGCATGAGATTCTATTTTTTTTTAAATCTATATGATGCTGAGGGTCTTGCTGTTTCACAAATGTACCTGAGGCTGCGGGAGGATCGTGAGAGGGAGTCCCCAGTGTGTTGAGCTGACAAGCCCACAGCCAGCATACACACTAAAGAGCCATGCCATGTCCGCAACAGTGATACTGACGACAGCCAGGACAGTGTGTGGACCAGGTGTTCAGTAGTGGGTACATGACTGAAGGCAGTGTGGGCTCTACATGCAATGGATATGGGACTTCGCTTTTCATCTTCCAACTGGAACTTGAAGCAACAGCTCAAGGGAGGAAGGTTTTATTCTGTCTCCCCTTTCAGAGTCCAAGGATGCTAGATGAATCGTTTCTGGCCTGAGTCCAGGGGGGACACTGTGGTGGTGCTAGCTATGTGGGAGAATGAGTACCTCATGTTAGTCAGAAAGCAGAGAGGTCTCATGGGGTCAGGGGTCAGGGGTCAGGGGCCAGGGGCCAGGGGTCAGGGGTCAGGGGTCAGAGGCCAGGGGTCAGAGGACATGGAATAGTTTCCTGAGGTACACCTCTAAGGATTTATCTCCTCCTCGTTCCTCACATCTACTCTGTCCCAGCAGTCTTACTCCTTGAACTTGCCATGGAGATCTTTCTACACCATGATTTCCCGCTACCTCCTTCAAGAACCCATCAGCCCCCATGCCAGTCAGAGTCTCCATATTTGAGCCAATATTCCTGGCTAGGTATTGCTCCCAGTGACTAATATTGATAGCTTGCTTAGACTCCCTGGTAGCTTCCGAGAAAGTCCTCTTAGCTTCCTCATCTTACGCAGAGAAAAACAGTCCAGCCGTGGCTTTGGCACTGGCCCAGCCTCAGTAATTGCTTGGTGGTAAAGCAGGCTTCCCACCCATCACTGGGCCCAGGACCAGGTGGCACTTGTTATCACCAGTAATCTGGATGTGACTAGCCAAGTCCTTATCTGTGGACACCGAGGCTCTTTATGTTAAACACAATGCTGGGTGAATTTACACGTGCACGAGGTGGACATGCGTGTGGATCTGCTTGAAATGCATGTTCTGTGTGTACACATGTGGATGTGTATGCTCGCATGCATGCATGAGCCCAGGAGCACGTGTATACGTGTTTGTGTAGGTATGTCTGAATTTGTGTGCGTACACATCTTCTATCGAAATATCAGAGGGAATCCGTGAGGGGAAGTCCTAGCTATGACAGATTATAGGACTTGGTATTGTCACCCAATTACCTCAGAAGCAGTAGGATCGATCCAGACTTTGTTGTTAATGCCTAGAAGGGCTGGCAGAAGGTATTTCTGAAGTAACGGAGAATACCGTGGGAACTCAGGGGAAGTCTCCAGTTTCCACAGTGAGGCTAGCATCTCATGTGCCAGCTCCTTAGGGAGACCAGGGTCTAGCTCTGGATCCAGAATTGATACCACCCCAAATCCAGAGGCTGCAGACAGACTGGGCACCGTGGGTGACCGTGATGTTGTGGCACACGGTGCCGAAATGCTCTGGCACCTAGCTTTCCCCAGTGAAAGAAGCTGCATTATCCAGAGAGCGCTGGGGACTACTTCCGTGTGGCAGTCAGGCAGGACAAGGTGACCTCTGGGTTCACATCCCAGCCCTGCCGTCACTGGCGGTATGAGCTTGTTTGTGCGTTCTTTTGGCCTGCATCTCCCTAGACTCGTCCAGACTCCGTCTTTAACTCTGTGAATATCAACATACACATGATTGCCCACAGTCCCCCTTCAACCTCAGGTATCCCTATGAAACACAGCAAGACCCTCGAATAACCTTGCAGCCAGACAGCCTGCCCTAAGTCCATGTGAACTGTGTATCTTCCCAGACCTTCTTGATGGTCCTTCATCCAGCCAGACTAAAAAGCAGTTGTGTATGTCAGAGCCAGGTGTGGTGACACACATCTATCATCCCAGGACTCTGGAGGTTGAGGCCACAGGATTGTGAGTGTAAGATCAACCTGGACCACAAAATAAGACTCTATTAAAATAAAATCTAAGAGAAAATAATTCTCGGTGAGAACTGTTGGGGATTAGTAGAGAGGTCGCGTGCATTCATTGGACCTATTTAATCACTCAGAGGAGGTTCCTACGCTTTCTCTTGGCACCTGCAGCAAGGAGACAGGGCGGGGCAGCTGATGCTCAGATTTCAGCTGTCCAGCTGGCCGTCCACCGGGGTGCCTTCCTGTGCCTTGAAATCCATCCGTAAATGAAGCTTCTGTGGCACCTGCCAAGGGCATCTTGGAGAGCGGATAAATGCAAGTTTGTATTTTCACCTAGCATTAAGAAAGGGAGTGGAGCCAAATCCGTATCCAGAAGGTATCCAGAAATACGAGGAGACGGGCACCTTTCCAGACCTCGGTTTCTCGGTGCTGGGCAGTGCTGGGGAGGGAAGAGGAACTGGGGGGGGGGCTTTGTTTCTTGCTCTGTGCTGGTTGTGAGAGCCTCCTGACCTGGAGTCAAGGCTGCCTGTGGCATCCAGCAGCTTATGCGCCTGGACAAAGAGCTGTGATCCTTAAGCCTTCTTTTCTTTGAGAATAAAGGAGCTACTGCATGCTGCATTGCTGGGGCTGGAATAATGGGAAAGTCCACGTGCTGGGACCCGCCCCAGGAGATGCCCAATCCCCATTACTGATCATCGTCCTCTCTGTCTTGAAGGCCAGGTGGTCCCCTGCCCCTCCCCTGGCAGAACTCAGGCCAGCACACCATGGGAAGCAGCAGCTACAGTTCCACCCACAGGAGACGCCCATCCCAAAGGTGCCATGGGCCCCACTCTTGACTGCCACAGGTCTATTTGTCTGCCCTTCTCTGAGAAGCAAGCACAGTGTCTGCAGACCCTGGGCCTACAGCCCCAGCGTCCCACGGGACCCCACGCCATGACACTTGAGGTGTGAGCTCCCACACCGCAGCCTCCCACGTGACTCACAGTTTAGAAGCCTTGTGTGAGTGACCAACAGAATCCTATTTATCCCACCCAGGTTGCCACGGACCTCCACTATGGGCCAAGAAAGGGACAAAGGAAAGTATGTGTCTGTCCAGGAATGGGGTATGGGTGGAATTTGAGTCCCATATTTCCAGAGGGGTCACCAGCTCCACAGAGGTTCGCAGGACAGAGACAGCCTGTAACATACTCTGAAGAGATCAGGCCATGGAGCACAGCCCCACCTTCTGCAGGACCGGTTTACTTAGCTTCTCCACCTTGTTTCCAGAGTATTCTGGGCAGACCAAGGCAGTCAGGGCCAGTGACATGTAATGAGGCCGAGCCGCCAGTCGCCCCTCAGAAGGCACATTAAGGACACTCACTTGATCCCACTTCAATAACCGGCCAGCCTGTGCGGTGGAACGTGGCTGAGAGATTGTTGAGCGAGAGGGGCCATCTCTTATTATTTTTAATAAAGAGCTTCCCATAACTGACTTTGTTGGTGCTATTAACATGCAGTTTGTTTAATAAGACTACACCGTAACAAGAGGCCTGCCTCGTTACTCACGTGTCGGAGAACCCAGAGCAGCTGCAGGCCCATCAGCCTTCACGCTCCAGCAAATACCCAGGATGGAGCCAGCATGCCAGGCCTGCGTGAATCCTCACTCAGAGGCACATGTGGGGCACACACCTGTTCCATAGGATGTGCAGATCATACACAGTCTTCACACACATACAGGCTCTACACTCAAGCATATGAAACAGACCTGATCACAGGAGAACAGGAGATCCACATATGAAGGGATATGTACCTGCATAACACACACAACTACATGTATGTGTACATACATGTACATGTGCAAACATATGCAAACATACATATGCATGTATACACATATTCACATGCACACACACAAACAGGTCCATATGAACACATGTTGTCACTCACAAGCACACACACACTACACATATATGTGCACATACATGTACATATGCAAACATACATACACATGTACACACACATTCACATGCACACATACAAACAGGTGCATATGAACACATGCTCTCACTCACAGGCACACATACACACACTACATATATGTGTGCACATACAAACATGCACATGTACATATACATGTACACACATTCACATGCACACACACAAACAGGTACATATGAACACATATGCCACTCACAGGCACACACACTACACATATGTATGCACATATATGTACACATACAAACATACATACACATGTACACACATACAAACAGGTACATATGAACATATGCTCTCTCTCTCTCTCTCTCTCTCTCTCTCTCTCTCTCCTCTCTCCCACACACACACACACACACACACACACACTTACAGGGTTTTCTAATCCACAGCCTGTTAGGTCATCTGAGAAACGGCTGCCACAGATGACCAGATGTTGTCTATGTCATGACCTTCAGAGCAGTATCATTAGAGTAGGGTGCCTAGAGATTCCCATTCCCTGCTGTGTCAAGCAGAATGTAGGGCCATAGACCCAAAATGAGTGTGGTCAGAGAAGGCACTGCCTTGCCTCCCTCCCCTCCCCTCTATCAGCAAACAGACTGCTTTTTCCTCTCTGTAAAGTCCCTGGACAAGCAGGTTTTGAGCCCGCAGGTTCTCTGACCACACCCACGGCCAGCCTGGCTGAGGGTTCAGGATGGAAAGAAGGGAAGAAGGAAGAGAGAAAACAGAACAGGTGGGTTGTCTGAGTCACAGGATGAGGCAGTACCATTGCTCTGGGTCAGCTTCATGTCAACCCCAAGGTGGAGGAAGATGGATGACCTCATTTCCATACCTGAGACCCGCAGAGCTGTGTCATGTGCCTGGGCCTCAGTGTTGTCATGGGGCGGGTGCCTTGCCCAGGTCTGCTGATTTCAGTGGGTACCAGTGTGAGACCTCAAAGTATAACCACCCTCCTGCCCACTCCGCCCTTGCTGTGGACCAGCTGTTCCTTTGTGGGCCGGGAATAACAGCCGGTATCCTCTGCACAGCCCTCCTCTGGCTACCGTGACAGACACCTGTCAGCCTCTTGTCCCCGGCCTCTTCAAAAAGGATGAGAGGGACCCTTTGTGGAGCCGCACTGAGAGGGGATGAAAAGAAGGGGGCCAGCATGAAGGGGTGGGGAGACAGGAACAAAACCATCTTTTGCAAAGGAACATGTGTGCATCTCGGCCTTCTGATCTATATGCCTCTGGAAATTGGGGTCTGTGGGGGTCCCTCTGAGCAGCTGGTTTTTTTTATCCCGGCCTCTCTGCTCTGCCAAGCGGCTTTCCAGACCCATCATTGAACAGGCTCCCAGAGGAGTCATCGATGCATCCACAGAAGACAAAACGGTGAACCCCTCTGCCTTCCCCAGGCACTTGGAGCAGGCAGTGACAATCGACATTTTTAATAGCTGTAGTCAGCGGCACTGGACACCCCTGGCCCAGACAAAGGCATTGGAGGCCTGTGTCTCCCTCCTCAACCCCAGCTCAGCCTCCTTCTGACTGGCAGCCCCCTGCCCTGGCTCTGTTCAATGTTGGCCTCCCCCACACTGGGCCCTCTAAAAGGTCAGAGGCGCTAGCCTGCCGCACTGAACCTGGACCTTGAACTTCAGAGGGAACAGTGAGAGGGTGCAGAGTCGAGGGCTGGCAGATGCTGATTCAGAAGAGAAGCCTGGAGAGGAGGGGGCTGTAGTGCTGGGAGCAGAGGGGGCAGGTGAACAGCGAGGGGAGGGCATTGGGAGAAGCTTCCAGCGTCTGCTTAACAGCTCTCGAGTCAAGTGGAGCTGCCAACCCTCCAGCTTCCGCACTGACCTAGTTTTCCAAATCTGCATCTCCCTGCTCCTTTGCCCAGATCTACCCGAGTCCCTGCCCCTCACGCAGCCAAAACCAATAACAATAATGGATGAGCTTAGGCAACCCCCAGGTCCCCCGTTAGTGCCCACTGTCCCAGAACACAACTCTGATTGGGTTTGGAAGTTCAGAAGGCCTCAGAGGAAAGCTTGACACATCAGAGGGGCCACACTTGAGTGCAGACTGTCTAATGACCAGAAAGAGAGGAGTCTTGCAATGTGTGTGTACATGTGGAGATTTTGACAGCATAGAGTTAGCCGTTTACATAAATTTGTTTAGTGTAGATACGATCTCAAAGGGGGTGTATGTGTGATGATCTTCCTTTTTCAGGTGGGGAAACTGAGTCTGAGAGGTAGCCTGAGACCATGCACAATGAAGGGCTGAGCTTGTGTTGATCCCAGGTCACTTGACTTCAAACATCAGGGACCTGGACACACAGTGGGTACTTTACCTGGAGGCTTCTACCTGACTCCTCCCTGCTGGAGATGGCTGTCTTCCTGTCAGTTCGTATACCAGCCTGATCACCCTCAATTACTCCTATGCATATTATTTGCTCTGACAAAAGGAATCTACCCCCATCAGATGTTGAACAATCAATAATGAATTGATCTCAGCTATCTCCAAACAGCTGGCTGAAGACTTAGACCCACATTTCTTATTGGAATGGGGAACAGGTCTTTGGGCCACTAAGGCACACAAGATATGGAGACTGGATGTGTAGGGGGTGGGGAGATGAAACTTGTCCTAGGGGTTGAGACCAACAGGGATGGGGGTCTGCCTGTGGACACTGGGTTAGTTATTTTCTCATGGCTGTGATGGAATAGCCATCATAAACAGCTTAATGAGGAGAGGTTTGTTCTGGCTCACAGTTTGAAGATGCAGTCCAGCATGGTAAGGAAGGGGAGGCAGCGGAACAGGAGGCATCTGGACATGTTGGGTCACAGTCAGGATGCAGAGGGGGGATGTATGCGGGCACTGAGCTAAAAGTCTTCTTCTGATGCAGTCCAGGCCTTCAGCCCATGGGACGGTGCTACTCACATTCACAAGTGATTCTTCTCATCTCAGAAATCTTGGGATCATCCTCACAGACGTGCGCAGAGGTGTGTCTCCTAGGTCATTCTAAGTCCAGTGTAGTTAGTAAGGATGGGCCATCACACAGCATAAGAGGCAACACCCAAAGGATGGGTAGCCTGATTTCCTCTGCCCATGAACTGTGAGACCACTGGCCACCAGCCATATTGACAGTCATCCCTGGACATTGAGGGACAGGACAGGAGGTCACCTGAAGCTCACACTAAGCACACAGCCAACCAGATCCAGCTTGTCCTGTGGTCTTCATGGTGTGACTTTGGCAAATACCTCCACCACATGCCTATAATTTTTGGCAAGACTCAGGGATGGTCCTGTCTCCTACTGCCCCCGGCACTAGACTTACAGATGCATGACACCACACCTGGCTTTTATATGGCAGCCTGCCTCAGATCCTCACATTTCTTGTAGGGAGGTCCAGGTTCAGTGAGAGACTCTGTCTCAAAAATAAAGTGGAGACTTGTCTTAGGGTTTTCATTGCTGTGAAGAGATACCATGACCAAGACAACTCTTATAAGGACAACATTTAATTGGGGCTGGCTTACAGATTCAGAAATTCAGTCTATTGTCATCAAGGTGGGAGCATGGCAGTGTCCAGGCAGGCATGGTACAGGAGGAGCTGAGAGTTCTACATCTTCATTTGAAGACTGCCAGGAGAAAACTGACATCCTCAGGCAGCTAAAAGGAAGCTCTCTCAAAGCCCACTCCCACAGTGACACATTTCCTCCAACAAGGCCATGCCTATTCCAACAAAGCCACACCTCCAATAGTGTTACTCCCTGGGCCAAGCATATTCAAACCACCACAAAACTTATTAGAAAGATATCTGGTGTTGACCTCCATATCCTGTGCTTGTGCCCTCCATATGAACAATCACACACATACACAACCATACATACACATTTTTTATAAAAAAAAAAATGAAAAGCAAGCACCACAACCAGAAACGAAGAGGAAGAGGCGGAGAGAAGAGAGAGGAGAGGAGGAGGAGGAGGAAGGAGGAGAGGAAGAGAGGAAGGAGAGGAGAGGAGAGAGGAAGGAGGGAGAGAGGAGGAGGGAGAAGAAGAGAGAAGGAAGAAGCAGCACATCAGGATGAATTTCTTGCTCTAAGAGCACTGGATGTCTTAGATTGAGGGCTCACTCTAAAGAGTTCATTTCAACTTACACCTCCAGAGTCCCTGTTGCCAAACACAGTCACATTCTGAGATAATTGGTGACAGCTTTGCATATGAAAGGGGGCACAAATTCAGCGATACGGAGGTTCATGGAGACAGGTGTGGGCGATGATTCTGGAAGAATGAGACACTCTCAGAGTGTACTCTGGAAGGATACATCTGGATATGTGGAGGCTCAGGTGAGGACCCAAGGAGGAGGCTAGGCTGGAACTGCCCCTCTCTGCCTCTTCTGGATCCAGGTTGGAGCACAAGGGTGCCAGGTGTCACAGTTGATGACTGTAAGCAGAGATCCTGCTGACGCCAAAGCAGTAGCCTCCCGAGGTACCACACATGCTTGCTTCAGCCAGTGATGCCTGGTAGATCCTAAAGGCAGAACTCATGAGTGTGCAAATATTTCAAGACAGATTGAAAATCAAAAGTAACCAAACCATCTCCAGCACACTCCACTGAAAACAGCAAAGACAAGTCAGTGATCTTTGGAGATTACGAAGCTACAAGATCTGCACCCTGAACATCCCAGCTTCCAAGCCTACCCTGCTGACCCAGACAGCAGGCATCTCCCCAGGTAGACCAAATTGGAAAGTCCACACAGAATGGGCATGCGAGTGGCAGGGCCCAACAGCTGTGTGAAGCAATGCACAGGGCACTCTGGTTTCTTCAAAGATAATGCTCGACCCAAGCATTTGACCAGTGTATTGCGGTCACTGTTGGTAACTTGGCAGGGGTGGGGTGGTAGGAAACACAGATTGTAGGTTGGTCATAAAGAGGTCTGAGTCTGGGTTTCAATATCAAAATAAAAGTCTGTGGAAACCTGAGCTGTGAGCCTGGAGGGTGGAAGGAGAGATTTGCATAACTCATTCATGGCCCCCCAAAAGTGACCCCCCCACACACACACACAAACTACAACTTTCACCTGACCTCTGACTGGTCCAGATCCACATCAGGACTGTCTACCAGGACATAAGACAGAGGTACACGTCAGGAAAGCTGATGCATGCCTGTGATCCCAGAACTTGGAAGGAGGTGGCAGGAGAGCAGGAGTTCAACACTAGTCTGGGCTACCTAACACATCCAAGGCCAGCCTGGGCTATATGAGACCCTGTTTCCAAAGAGGAGCAGCAGATGAGATAAAGAAGCATCACCTCCCATGGTCCCAGGGTTCTTGTGGCCTGATGAACCCTAATTCCAAGTTGCCAAGGCACCAGAAGGTGCTACTTTAGCCAGGTCTGTGCTTCAGGTCGTCCAAGACTTGGCCTCTGTGAGAAGGTGGCTGCAGAAGCCTCTCCAGTGTGGAGGAAGGAGACTTTTGCATTGGGAGAAGCTGAGGACATGACAGACATGTGGAGGACAGAAGGAAATGCCAGCATGGGTCCCCAAGGTCTTGCTTTCATTTTGTCTTTACAGGTGGTAAGGAAGACCTGGAACCTTGGAGTTGGGAAAGCCAAGTGTCCTGTCAAGCCCCCCACCCCCAGAGTGACAGATACATTGTCACAGGCAAGCCCCCAGCTACCGTCAGGTTCCATGAAGGGTCTCATAGCCCCATGCTGGGTTGCACTTGGCTAGGTCTCAGGTAAGGCACCAAGAGTGTGTATACACATCACCTTGCTCTGGACCTCTACGGTGGAGTGGGGTGCAATTTGCCTCTGGCTGACAGATCGGCTGCGTGATTATTCGCTCAACGTCAGCCTTTCTATTTGCACTGGGCAGTATGTCTGGTTTTGTCTAGTGTGTGTTTCCAGCATCTCCTTTGGGGTCTGGTGCTTGTACAAAGGATGAATGAAGGAAACAATCAATCCATCAATCCATGCTCTCCACTGAGGGAGGAGCTACCTCCGGGTGCTTCCTCACGGGTACCTTTCCTCCTGTCTGAGCGGCTGTCACCCCAGGCTTCACAGCATGAACTGGCCTCCCCCCATCACTGGGGGTTCTAAGATAATGCTAATGACCTGGAGCTCGGAGCAACCCAGCCATGTTTGAGATTCTTCTTCATTTCAACCCTTATGAGTTCAGCGATGTTAGTCCATTTGCTGGTCCTCTCTGAACCCAGTTTCATTCTCTGTAAAGTATAGTCAGTCACAGTGCCTTTTAGGGATCAAATATTGAATGCTTAGGATGGTGACAAGCACACAGTAAGTGCTCAACAAACAATGGCACCAGACCACTTACTGCCCTCCACCGTAAAGACTCCAGATAGTTACTCTGAACTGCCCCTGTACTAGGTCATACATCCAACATTTGTTTGGGGACACACTTATGCATTAGGAGGCTAGAAATACCTTGAACCTATAGTCTGCTCTGCAGCTGTTTATCTCCTCTCTTCTGTGTCCCAGCACCCCTCCATCCACACCCTGAAGAGGACTCTGGGTCCCTGGCTACCTTGTCTTAATTCTTCATTAATCTTGATTCCAGAGTCCGAGCTCCTGGGTTGATTTTTCTGGGAGATGCTGACCAGTCATGAGAACATGAGGAGGGATGTGAGGAGGGATGCTGTCCTGAGCTAAGGAGGAATCATGGCCTCATCATGGTATAACTTAGCCAATTAATACCGAGAGTGCTTTGTAGGGAGAAAGGTCAGGATGAAAAAGGAAGAATGAGGAAAAGCTGTAGTCTCCAGGGGGCATGGCCCAGCTGAGGCTCTGAGCAGGATAGACACTCAGACCCTGGCTTCTGGCTTCTCCTCCTCTAGACTAGGATCCAGAGATCAGACAGTCAGAGAAGCCCCAGCATCTCTCCCTTGAGAGAGACACATGAATCCCATCTTGCCCTATCCAGACCATCAAGCTCTGGCATGTGGATCTGACCTGGCAAATGGGAGGTGGAGGCCAGTGGGGCAGGGTGGAGGACAGGTGAGCCTGAGGGGTGGACGGTGGAGGACGGGATGATAGGAGAGTGTCGGGGGTGCACACATATGTGTGCAATACATGTATACATGCAAACATACATACACATGTACATACATGTTCACATGCACACATACAAACAGGTACATATAATATTATGGGAGGCATCAAAGCCAGACCAAAGTCTAGGAAATCACAGCTGCTGGTCCGAGGCTCCTGTGCTTGTTGAGATGGTTGTCATCCCTCTGCTCTGTCCTGCCTCACCCCCACCCCCACCTGGGCCTCTCTACAGGACTGCTGACAGCATAGCTTCTGCCTTTATCAGAGCAAGCAAGGGACAGAGATGGAGAGGTTGTACCTGTGGTCACCTCAGATCAGAACTGACACCCGTCACTTTACCCACCTGTATGCCATTCTAGAGGCAAGCCAGGCTCAAGGGCAGGGCCAGGTATGAGCACCCAGAGGCTGTACAATGGGAGCCACAGCAGAGGCCTGGACAAGGGCTGCCTGGGAGAAAGGACTCAGGGAACAAGGATTTCCATTTCTACCCTTAGAAAAAATAGCTGGCATCAGACAGATACCCAATAATTTTCAATGGACCAACCCACGGCTCCCTCTGTCATATAAGGGACGGCAAGGAGGAGTGGTCTCCTGTTCTCTCTGTTATCTTCTGTGCTCCAGGAAAGATCTACTGCCAGTCTGACCACCCACACCTCAAGAAGGCAAGCTCCACCAGTAAACCATGTAAAAACCAGATTTGTGGCTGGGTAAAGCCTCACTGTTTGATCTGAGCTGTCACATGCCTTAGATATTGTTTCTTCAAACAATTCCTCTCTGCTGGAATCAGAGCCCATGCATCTCCATTGATGCCGTCTTGGCTGTTACTGTGGTTGTATTCACTCAGGCTGGTGTCTTCTGTCTCTGGTCCTAGCCATGGTCTCCTGCCTGGTAGCCTCTCTATCCTGCCCTTGTTATTCCTTACTTGGCTCTGCAGCCAGAAAGGCAGCAAGGAAATGCATATTAGGGTTAGAGGCAGGGTTCATATGCAGAGCGTCTGCCTGGAATCCATGGTGAAGGGTGGGGAGGATAACTCAGTGGTAAGCCTTCCCTAGAATCCATTCTTATATGCTAAATTGTCGCCTATTCCAAGAAACCCTCTCAGTTGTTCCCATCCCCCTGGCTACTAGGCACGTCACCTGAGGCAGGTTACAACCTGAAAGTATCTTAGCTTAGCTGTTTGTCTCGGAGATTTTTTTTTTTCCCCTGCCAGTGGACACCCAGTCCCATAGAGTTACTGATGTTCTCAGCTGTGTCTCCGGTACCAGTATACTTTCATTAATCCCCACTTTCAGAGGATGGCAGCAGCTTCAGTCTCAAACGTGCCTAAGAACTCACCTCCTCCAGCCTTCCTTGTGCATGGCTGCCAGATAAATCCAGGGAGCACAGGTCAGAGCCTGTCCCTTGGTGGCTCCTGTCACTCTTGGTTCCTCATCCACAGTGCGACTGTGAAGTCTTGTTGAGTCACCTCTTCTAGGAAGTCTCCCCCGACCCCTGACTCTGTTGTGTGGATGAGAAGAACAAGGAATTCCGAGCCAGGGTCAGATTCACATCTCTGCTTTGCTATTTGCCCCAGTGCAGTCAGGAGCCTGAACCTACTTAGAAGGCATGGTGCTGGCTAAACCTCCAGAAGAAAGGCTCTTACCTAAGCAGGTGAGAGCAGCCTGGGTTCTTCTAGATTTAATGGAAACAGATAAGTCCCTCCCACACACTACTTAACGATCCCACAGTGTACTTCCTCTGTTCCTATTGGTCAATGAGCTACTGCCATCAAGACGTTCATAGGTGAGTATGATGTTGGCTTGATCTGGCTGGTCTGGTTGGCTGAGTGTGTGTTCCCTTCCGCCATCACCACCCAACACACGTTGAAGAAGCTTCACAGTTAGTGGGAAAAGATGGATCTCCTCCATAGAGAGAGATGTTCTTCAGTAAAGGAGGGAGGAGCCATGCTCATTTGCTAGAACCCCCCAAAAAAACTCTGATGGTCCACTTGCTGGAGAACGTGGAGTGGTCAGGGTTCCAGAGAGGCACATCCAGACGAAGTCTTGCAAGTGGCTCCCTCCCCTCACCCCTTCTCTCAGACAAGCTTTCTTCTTCTTGGAACTTTCTCTGCCCCAAGCTTTTGGTCTGTGTCTAGTGGTGTTTGATTTTCTGATTTCCTTTCTTCTTATTGTCCACTGAAATTCTTTCTTCATGGCCACAGTGTTTGCCCATTCTCCATGCTCCCATTAGTGCTCCCATCATGTGAATTAGAAGAGCCTCTAAGCACCTCCTATCTAGAATGTTCTAACAATCCCCACTCACTTCGTCAATCTTTTGGAGGCTGTGTATCTGAAATGTCTCCCTGCAGGCTCCCATGTTTGAACCTTGTCCCACATCTGGTGGTGCTGTTTGGGGGGTTGTGGCACCTGGCCTGCTGAAGTGGGTCACCGGGGCAGTTCTTTGAAGGTCCTCTCTCAGCCTTGCTTCCAGGATGTTCTTTCTGATCCCTTATCTGCAGCATAAATGGCCTGTGAGCAAGCTCTCTACCTTGGAGAGATCCACTCAGACGCCAACCCATGGACAGAGCCACTCAGACGCCACCAGGGACAAAGTCACTCTACACTACCATGGACAGAGCTAATCCACACCACGCTGGACAGAGCCGCCCCACACCACCAGGTGCAGACCCGTCCACCCAACCATGGACAGAGCCGCCCAGCCAACAAGCCTTCCCCAACAGGGAATGAGTGACATCTTGTAAAACTGCGGCAAAGCGTTTCTTTCCTCCAGGCAGTTGTTTGTCAGGTATGCAGTACGGCTGTGAGAGAAGAGATGCATACAGTGAAGTACCTGTCCATCCCTGTAAAATTCTCATCCCCAGCAGTCCTTAGCCATTAATCAGGACAGGCCCCTCTCTGCCATGGCTTGGTCTCCCCTTTGGGGCTACATTGCATGGACTTTTTGAGGAGCATTGTTCTTTTCCCCAGAGAAGGAAAATGCAGTGTCCACATGCAAGGAGTATTACTCAACCTTAAAAGGGGAGGAAGTTCGGGAGGGGTCTCAGTCTATAAAATGCTTGCTATGTAAGGATAAGGAGCTGGGTTCAAATCCCCAGCCCCTATCCTTGGCACCGCAGCACACATCTGTATTACCGGGGCTGGAGAGACAGCAAGGACAGCATCAGGACTCGGGCCAGCTAGCTTAACCAAATTGGTGAGCTTCGTGTTCTGTGAGACCATTCTCAAAAAAGTTAGGTAAGGAGTGAGAGGAAAAGATACAAGAGATTGGCCTCAGGTTTACATATACATGTACGCACATGTGTATGCAGAGATGCACACACATGTGAGCATACACACACACACACACACACACACACACACACACACGGTGCAGGGGTATAGCAACATGTATTGTCCCATAGATGAAGTACAAGAACATTGTGCTAAGAGAAAGAATCCAGTCATAAGAAGATGAATAGCACACTTCACTACTCATGGGGAATGAACCTAAGATACCCAAACTCAGGACAGAAGGGAGGGCTCTGGTTGGCAGGAGCAGCAGAGGGGAGAAGGGGAAAAGCAGAGCAATGGAGGTGTTCGGTGTGTGTTCTGCAGGATGACAGAGTCCCAGGGATTGATCGAACTGTGATGGAGCGCCATGGAACATTCCAAGCTGAGCTCTTTAAAATGCTGAGGCTGCCTGTTCTCAGTGGGGTTTGTTTAGCTTCTCACCAGGCAGAGACAGGGGAATAATGAGCAAAGACTCAAAACACATGGGCAGGTGGGTGGGGACACAGGACCCAGCCTGGTCTCTGGGCTTCACCTAAGGCCACCAGATTCTGCTTCTACCTTTTATCTGCTCATTAGCCCGAGTGGATGTAGCTCCTCCTTCTGTAACACCTGGTAACATAACATGGTGGACTTGGCTGGTTCTTTTAAATTTCCTGAAGTCTTAAATAAATCTGAAAGAGAACAGAAATAACCAAAGATGGAAAGGTGGGTGTCTGAATCTGATTCTGATACCCTCCCCCCAGCCTCTTTCCCCAGGGCTTGACTCCACCAGCAGCCACTGCCTGACAGCCACCCTCAGCTCTTTACTGAGAGCTACGATGCTTTCTCCTATCAACCCCACCCCCACCCTAGGCTCTGTAGATGCAGAAGCTCATGATAAAACCCACTGTCCCGGTTGCTTGCTGATGCCAGCATCTTAGGCTCTGCCTTCTCCAATTGACCCCAAGTTCTCCTTCCAAGTAAGCAAGACTACAGAGTGAGACCCTATGTAGAAAAGAAAAGGACAAATAAGAAGGATGGAAGATATAGAGAGTAGGAGGGAGTAAGAGGCGGAGCTGAGGACCTGAGCTCAGTATCTTTTGGATCTTGTGAGCATCCCCCAAATCAGAACTGTAACATTCTCACATTGCCCCCATGGTACTCTGTCTCTCTTCTCTCTGTCTGTGTCTCTCTCCCTCTCTGTGTCTCTTTCTTTGTCTCTGTCTGTCTGTCTCTTTGTCTCTGTCTGTCTCTGTCTCTCTCTCTCTCTCTCTCTCTCTGTCTGTCTCTGTCTCTGTCTGTCCCTGTCTTGGTCTCTCTGTCTGTCTCTGTATCTCCCTGTCTCTGTCTCTTTGTCTCTTTTTGACTGTCTCTCTCTCTGTCTGTGTCTCTCTCCTCCTCTCTCTGTCTCTGTCTCTTGTCTCTCTGTCTTGTCTCTCTCTCTCTCTCTTCTCTCTCTCTTCTCTCTCTCTCTCTCTCTCTCTCTGTCTCTCTCTAGTGGATGATAGTCTGCTTTGGTCCAAGAGTGATGAGAGTCAGCCCTGGAAGGAGAAAAGTAGCTTCCACAGATGTCACCAGGTCCCTCACTTCCACAAGCCGGCTCTTCTCACAGCTCTGTGGTGGAACGTCGTGGCTAGACATTCTGTGGTGTGATGTGGCCTTCCAGGAGAGAGCAGTTACACGTGGCCACCTCTGGGAAAGCATTGAATTGACCTTCGCTCAAGCCTGGGCCCTACAGCTCATTAGCTGCTTTTGTCTTTCCGACCTCCGACCTCTTCCAGAAGCACGAAGTGTGCCTCCCACGCACTGCCACTGCCGTGTTCAAGTTCAGTAATGTATGTAAAGCGCCAGGCCTTGTCACGGGGGATCATGGGAGATCTGTGGCTGCTCTCCTTTCCCAACTCCTCTCCCCATGGGTGAGGAGGCAAGAACAACCCAGAGCATCCATTGCTGGCATTACTGCAGCTGGCCCGCGCCATCACGAAGCGTGACTGGGGAGGAATCGTGATAAGCCTCTTATGCCTGCGATATTAGCATTCTCAGAGCTTACTGAAAATTCTTCATCATATTTGTTCTTTAAGCAAAAAAAATGGAAGCTTTTAGGGAGGTAGAGTTAACCTCGGGTGCAGTTCTCCATTCGAGCTAGACACAGGGTAAATACCTTTTCCAAGGTCACATGGCTGCGTGGTGGCTATGTCAAGGTGGGAGCCCAGATTTTTAAAAAACTTGCTTTATTTTTTAAGTTTTGCTCTGGGAAAGCCAGCTCAGGCCTAGGGTAGATACCCCTCTAGGAAATGGGTCATGGAAGGTGGAAGACATCTTTGTCCCCATGGAATCTGTGCCCTGTGTGAACTTGTCACACGGTTCCCTACCCCCTCCTCTCTTAGAGCATCCTTCCAGAGACCCTAAAGTGCTTCTGTGTGCCTCGTACATATTTATATGCCTGCATGCTCGATAAAAATAAAACCACTTCACCCACCACTGAAATCCAGCCCCTCGGGGTGTGAAATATGGGACTTATCAAACCACTGAGAAGAATGACTCTCAGGAGAGACCTTGTCCCTCCTGACATTGCAAGGGGTCTGTGAGGAGGAAGGAGGGTTGGACTGTCTTGATAACAAAGTTCTGGACTTCTATAGAAGCAGGTGCCATGGACACCCTTGGTTTCAGTGCTCTGGGATGTGCCCTTCACAGATATCTTTCACACACCCCTGAGCCTCACGCCCAGACAGAGGCCTGCCAGCATCAGGGGCTCCGGTCACCAAGCACTCCCAAACCCCTTGTCCCTCAAGAGTCACTACTTCCTGCTTTGAGAGTCAGAGGTTTCGACAAGGAGAGAGGTGTCTGATCAAGAACCAGCACCTTTGGTGTTTTTGTTAAGCGCCCACTCTGGCTGCTATCGCCTTCCCAGCACGGTGACTGTCCTGCACGCTGTATCAGAGACATAGCCTAGACTGGGGCTTCGCACCATCGTCTCCTTCTCCCTGCACCCTGCTCTTCTCATTAACCCCACCCCCACCCCACCCACTGGGGCTGCGCAGCTTAGTGAGAGCCTTGTGAAGACTTCGCTACAAGTGTGCCGAGTACGTGGCAGCAAAGCTCTCTTAGAGTGAGCAAGAACCAGCCAGCTCCCTCAGTAGAAGCGCTCCTGTGTAGGGGTGGGGCAAGGGAGTAAGAAGGTGCATTGGGGGGGGGTGCTCCAGTCAGAGGGTGTAGCGTGAATGAAACTCTGTGGCTGAGAGTGAGCTGGCAGGGCTGGGGTGCAAGGCTATAACCCCAGCTACTCAGGAGAATGAAGGTGAAGCATGATCAAGGTCAGCCTAGGTATTGTAGGAAGACTCTCTATCAAAACGAAGCAAAACAAAGCAGAGCAGGACTGAGGCTGCAGCTCAGTGGTGAGACATGTGCTTGGCATGTATGAAGCCTTGAATTTGAGCCCCAGAATAGAAGACAGGGGAGCAGTGTCCCAGCAGTGACCTCAAATGGGGCAAGAGGCCACGGGAGCCAGTCTGAGGCGACAGCATAGAGGACTCTAAGCTGGGTCCTGGAAAGCAGAAACCAAGTGGGAAGCAGGCATGGAGGGCTGACTAGCAAGTGCAGGTGGATACCCCACGTTGGCATTCAGCCTTGCTAACTGCCAGCTCCTTGGGCCACAGAACACGTCCTGCTCTGTGTCCCTGACACTCAGTGTGGGGCCTAGTCCAAGTCTAAGCTTGGTAAAGCCTACCTGGTCTTTGGTTCCCTTGCAGTAGTGGTAAGCTTTAAGAACCACTGGGAGGAGGAGGAAGTTAGAGAGATGGCTCAGCAGTTAAGAGCACTGGCTGCTCTTCCAGACGTCCTGAGTTCAATTCCCAGCAACCACATGGTGGCTCACAACTGTCTGTGATGGGATCTGCTTCCCTCTTCTGCTGTGCATGAAGACCACACACACACACACACACACACACACACACACACACACACACACTAATAAATCTTAAAAGGAACCACTGAGGACACTGGGACATACTTCGTGACAGAGTGTGGACTATGCTCATGTGGGTCTGTAATCCCAGGACTTGGAAGAAAGGCTGATCACAAGTTCAAGGCCAGCCAGGGCTTCATAACAAGCCTATGCTTAAACATCAAGCACACACACACACCACACACACACACACACACACACACACACGCAGGCACACACACACACAAGGACTGGTGCACATGAACCTGTGCTATGTGCTGTCATGCTCCAGCCTGGGCACCTTGGTTAGATGTCATATGAAGGACTAGCAAGTCTCTGTCTCCTCAGATGGTGTCCATTGGTTCCCTCTCAAGAGATAGAAGCTTTGAGGACTGAGGGAGGGGCTCTCTGTTAGGCTTCCTATAGCCTCCTCTCCTGGGAAAGCTCCCAGCTTCATTCAGCAGTAACTTTCCTGCAAGGTCACCCCCTTCCCCGGACAGAGAGGATGGACAAAAGGACCAGAGACAGCCATGGAGGGAGAGCTGCATGACCTGGAGGGGTTAGCAGGTCTGTTTTTGTCAGTTTCCCATAACTGTGGTGCCTGGGAGATGCTAGGATGGCATGAACCCCCTGGGATCTGGGAAACGGTCTTCCTGATGAATCAAATGTCAAACATCACCAGGTCCCAGGATCAATTAACCCGTGCATCCTCCTCACTGCCTCCCACGGGATCAGTGCTGTCCTGTGGTCCTCTTTCTCCTCTCTCTCTCTCTCTCTCTCTCTCTCTCTCTCTCTCTCTCTCCTCACACACACACACACACACACACACACACACACACAACTCTGAGCTGTCTCCAGAGACTCTGACAAACCTGGCCTCCCCACTCAGGTTCCAGATGCCCATTTGCTTTTACAGGGCGACTCTGGTGTCACCGTGTGTCTAGAATGCTTCCTATGACTGATTTTTCCCCTAATCTACTCTTTCCCTAGCTAACCTGGCATCTCCGGGGCTCCAGAGCCACATCCCCTCAAAAAAGACCAGCTCAGTGCCACAAACAACACCTCTGCTTCATTAGTGGCCAAGGAGGAGGAGACAGAAGCAAGGAGAAAGTGGATTTCTGCTGGGCAGATGTCAGCTGCCAGCAACAAGTCGCCCAGTCTTTGCCTCTTTCCGATGGGAGTCATGAAGCCCGCAGAAACAAATCACCTGTCCATATTGTAAGTGGGATGGGATTTTCTCTGACGCCTCGGGACCTGAAGGCACAGGCAGAAAGTGGGTTGCAGAGAGGGCAGAGGCTGTGGGGCTTTACCCTGAGGCTTTCGTAATTAACCAAAGCCCTTGGGCATGCACACCATTAGGTTCCCAACTGCATCACTAACTTCAGTAGTCAGACTCAGCTTCCAGAACCCACATGACCTGGGCCTGCGTGAACCAGAACCAAATGACAGGAGCCTGCAAGAATAACATAAGAGTTCTCAAGGAACAAGGTAAAAATCGGCCCAGACCTTCTGGACATTCAGTGAGACCTGGGAAGACAAGACTCCCGTTGAGAAATCTCTGTTCCTCTAGAGGGAACAAGGTGCCCCTCCATACAAGTCACAGAGGCCTCAGTTTCTCCTCTACAGTATTCTCCTCGACCATCACAAAGTGGACTAACTGGGAGCATGTCTGGGGATATCATGCCTTGTCTTGGAAACATTGACACCTAAGGAATCTGTGACTAAGACACTGGTTCTTTTTATGGACTACAGGCCCTCCAATTCAAAAGGGAAAAAAAAAAAGGAAAAAAGGGGGGAAAAAAATCGCATGTTCCATGGCGCCACCTATTGGCGATTTCCAGAATTGCAGAGTGGTCGGGAAAGGAGACAAGGGAGGATCCAAGAGCGACCTCAGATTTCTCAGCCCTGAAATGATAACCCGGAGACAAGAGTCTGAAACCGGAAATGGATGAATAATGCTCTAAAGGGTCACGGGGAAATAAATCGGCTTTCCCCCTTTGCTTTTGGATTATGACCAACACTTTGCAAGTCTCTTCAGACCTCCACACTGTAGGGTGCCCACCCTTCTTCCTCCACTGTAGAGGACCACAGAGGCAACCAAGCCGTGGGTGGTAACACCACTGCGTTGCTGACGGCCTCAAGCGTGGGTTCCGCAGCCACAGCTGATCCTTGTGGTTTGAGCATCTTCTGATGTAAGCACAAGCCACACTGGTCACTCTTGTGCCATCTGTACTTCACAGGCAAGGAGGAGACTGGCCCGAGCATGTACCAATGACCATGTCCATGTACCATGGACCAATGAATTTGTCACACTGGATAGGAAGAGAGTGCTTCTCTCCCATCTTCTAGTCAGAAATCGCCTTTCTGAGAGTTGAGACTGGGATTTAAGTCTAGGTGCCTGACCCCAGAGCCTATGCTTTCAGTCAGCCACTTGGCAGAGCGTGCTGGCACCTCTGGTAATGACTAACATCTGCTGCCCTGCTCCTTCCCAGTCAGACATTGCAGTGTACAGGAAAAGAATAAATCCTGCTGATATTTTCTAATCTATATTCATCCATCCACACCACCTCTCCGTGTACACACACCAAGCCTTTCTCTGATCTTTCTACCTGTTCATCCACTCCATTGCCCATCATCCATCGACCCATTACTCAAGAAGTTCATTTATCTATTCATCTACGCATCCATCTACCCATCCATCCATCTATCTATTATCCTTTATGTCCTTTATCCATCAATTTATCAGTCCATACATAAATTCCTCTATCTATCTATCTATCTATCCTTTCTATTCATCTCCCCATCCTTTTATCCATTTTCCATCTGTGTACCCACAATCTGTCCATCCATCCATCATCCGTCCATCATCCATCCATCATCCGTCCATCATCCATCCATCATCCATCCATCATCCATCCTTCCATCCATCCATCCATCCAAGCATCTATCCAACCACTCTTTATCCATCCATCTATTCCTTCCTTCCAACAGCCACTTTCCATCTTCCTTGGCCCAGATGATCAAATGAATCACCTGTGGTCCTGTACACATTAGGTCCACAATGCCCCATGAGGACCAAGAGCAGACATCTCCAGCTGTGGCATGGAGAGTGGACTGGGGAGGGTGGATTGGAGAGAATGGGCTGGGAGAAAGGTCAGAAAGCAGAGAGATCGGTCAGCCAGGGGTCATCTATTTTTAGATGCCAGCTTTACTATATGCCAGGTAGGCAACGTTAAGCAATGACTTCATTGTTAGCCCCTTCACCTCCTTGTCTATTCTATGGACACATGGATAGAGTCTGCTCCACAGGGCTGTGCAGAGCTTGATTAACTAGTACAAGCGAAGCACCCAAACAAGCAGACTGTGACACACGTCGTCAGTTGGCAGGGGTCTATTCTATTTCCTGTTGTTGTTGTCACCTGTCTGCCACCCACAGACACCTGGGGGCACAGGTGTTAATAAGAATTGATAAGAAAAGGGGTGTTAAGCAAAGTCAGATTCCCACCCAACAAAGCTAAGGGACAGGTGAAGAACTTCAGAACTCCTTGGAGCCTTTACTGTGCTCCTGTGGGCTGAGAGGAAACCACTGGCAGGTTCCTCATAGATTTAGCCATGAAACCCTCTTTTAAAGAATTTTCATTACAAGCTCACAAATGGTCTGTGTGTGAGACCCAGTTTGGGGAACACTGGTCTCCAACCCCCTCTTCTGTGTGAATGATACCTAGCACCTGGGTGTACATCTCTAGAGATTACCACTGCAGGCTGTGGCATCCTCTTCTCTGGAGATATGTGGAATCTTGACAGTGTAGATGGGCCAGGTCTGTTAAGAACAAGATGTAAGACTGAATTCCAAGTGGCTGGCTCACAATTGATTTGGGTATTGCCATCATTTCTGGTTGTGTGTAATTTAGATACACATTAAAGAGTTGGTCCTGCCTGGGATGCATGCTGGTGATGTTGATTGGCAGCATAAAGAGAAGCAAGGAGAGAGAGAGAGAGAGAGAGAGAGAGAGAGAGAGAGAGAGAGAGAGCCTCTAGGCTCAGGGAAGCCCATACCTGTCCCTATGCTCAGAATCTACTGCCTTACCCTGTCTTAATGATTCTCCTGGCATCTCTGCAACTCAGTTTCCTATCTGTAAGTCACGCATACACAAAGTTGCCATGGAGGACTTTCATGGTGATTAGATGGGATACAATAAACAGACACAATGGACTCCCGAAAGTTTTCCATCTGGCATGTGTGTATATTCACACACGAGCCTCTGTGTATGCATGTGGATCCCTGTGTGCTATTGCAGATAGCACGCAAAAGCTCTAGCCTTGAAATGGATCCTGGATTCGAATCTGAGTCCATCACTAGCTGTGCCCTGGAAAAGTTCCTTTACCTCTCTGTTCGGTCTTCTAATCTTTAAAATAGGAGTCATGCCTACACACACTGATATGTTACTATTTCACACGCCCAGCACAGAGGCGGGTTCCCATACTTTCTACTCCAGAGAGTAGTCGTCCCCAAACCTACAAAGCCCACCTTTTGGGAACCAGGCTGTGAGGGCCAGTGGTACGGTCTCCCTGGAGAAGAACTTAAAGCCTCATCTTGACCTCCGGTGGCCATCCCACGAGCCGGGCGAAGGTTGCTTTTGCATTAGCACCCTCTGTCGGGAGAGCCCGTCTCAGCACCAAGGACAGAGAACTAGGACCCTCTCACTGCTGCGGCCCGGGCAGGCAGAAAGCTGCACCTTGGCTGCCTAGAGGACCATGATTCCTACTGGACCAGAGCTCAAGAGAGAGGCGTGGCCCACTGTGACTTAAGAGTCTGAGTGCCAGGACAGCAAGCTGCAAACACCGCCTCTGGCGGGCAGCAGATCCATTAGTAGACAAACTAAATTAAAGGCCTGTGGCTGCCCCTGGTGACTTTTCCTTTGCCTAAGTTACCCATAGCCCCCTGTTAACGGACAGCACTTCGGTGTTGCCTTTCTGTGCAGCAGAAGAAAGGTCTCCAGAGATGTGGTTTATGGAGCCGAAGGAGCAGGGCTTCTGGCTGAGCTGGAAGGTGGGCTGTTGCTATTATCATTACCATATGGCAATAGGTATGCATTGGCAGCCTGACCCCTTCAGGGAAACCAACTCTGCATCTGGGCAGGATGTCTTCTCTTTGGTGGGCCAGGAGGGGCTTCACAATCCTGGATCCCTGAGAAGGTTTGCGGCTACAGCTGGCCTCTGAGCACCCACTGAGTACTAGCTTGAGCTCAGAGGTAATGAACAAACCAAAAAGTGATCTAACCTTACTCAGCCTTTCATTCATTCTTCCATCCATCCGACACTCAGTGAAGACCTACTATGAACCACAGACGAGGGTGAGCAGTACGTTTTACACAGGGTAATGTTCAAGGACAGCGTGGAAGGTGAAGACGATTTGAGAATGAAGGTGGACCATTGAGGTATAAAAACTCCAGGCCCAAGAGTCTCAGCCACGAAACCAAACTTTCTTGGATTCAAACTTCTTTTCTCCTTTCTGCCCTCTCCATTGATATCATTCTTAGAGGACACCATGGAGACAACACCCTGGCCCTCTTTCCCAGCCGGTTAAGGATGGGCTGTTGGGTAGGTAGCATCACCAACATAGGCAGAGGCCACCGGTACAACCTGCTTCTTTCAGCTCCTCCCCCAATGACAGGAAGCCACGCCCACTCGGCTTCACCTGAAGGCAACTGGACTCCAAGTGAAAGACCACACAGCAATGCACGAATTCCCTGTAAGCCTAGCCCAGTACAAGGGGGGCATCTGGGCTTGGAGCTCCTCAGCCAGGGAACCTCTCACACAGAGGGCTTAGAATCCTGGATAGCTTTTTCCTGAGCCAGAAGCAGAGAGGTGGGAGGGGAGACTGGCTGGAACAGACGGGCAAGGGTTGTGCTCTTCCCATGACTGGCTTGGTTGGGGGGAGACTTGGGGTGGGGGTGTCCTCAAGCTCACCCTCAGCAGCTTGGAGAAGATGAGACTTGGAGGAGGAACAAGAGGGAACTGCCAGGGAAAGGATAAAGGCCCAAGACTACAGTGCTCAAGCCAGATCCAGCCCAATCAGGCTAGGCAACCAATTAGTCTGATTCAAAAAAAAAAAAAAAATACCCACGTAGGGACAAACTGTAATCAAACACCTATTTATAAGGGTTTATTACGATCATTATTATTATTTTACTGAGAGGATCATTCTAAAGCCTGTCAGGTGAACGTATTCGCTCAGATCTAAATAAATGCAAATCGTTCCTTCCCTGGAGCAGGGAGGCTGGGCAAGCCAGATCTGCAGCTAGCTGCCTTGAAAGGCCACTGCTGCCAAGGCTGCAGAGGGGAAAGGAGGGGAGTGGGTCACTCCTTGGGACATCCTGGCACAAGTCTCTCCTCCAGCAGCACCTACCAAGCCATCGCTCACTGCCGACCCCTCTCCCAAGGACTGCAGCCAGTGAGACTGGCAGTGTACCCATTGCCCATCTGAGTAAACTGAGCAACAAGGAAGCAGCAACCTAGTAAAGCTAGGGACTTCCCTGGAGAGTGCAGTATAAGGAGACCTGGGTCCGACTCTCTGGTTCTGCCGTTCATCTGGACCTTGTCAGTCTAACTCCTGGTCCCCCTTGTGTAGCGCCACCCAACCCCCAGCCCCACCCTAAGAGCTAGGAGCACCTGCGTCCTCCTCACTTGGGAGACGCCAGGGCCCAGGCTCAAAGGTGTGTGTGTGCATCTGTGGGTCGCTATCAAAGCAACGATCTGACACAAGTTTCATCCCCACCCCCGGTTCTCAGGTGGAGGAGCTGGGTGTCAAACCTGATTTAAAAAAAAAAAAAAAAAAAGGTGACATCTTGGTCTCTGACAGAAGACAAAGTGGATGCCTCCCTTGCCCGGTCCTGCCTGCACGCACAATGCAGCTGTACTGCACGGGCGGGGAGCGGGAGCGGGGTGGAGGGTAGCCCTTATTTGTGGACCATTGAAGCCCTGAAGCCCCTAAGGAGGACGTTCATAGGTGTCAAAGCCAGCCCTGAGGACCTACATCCCTCCGGAAAAGCATCTCTCTTCTGGAGAGAGGAAAGGTGCTTGCATCCACCAAGCCGAGGAAAGGGGCGTCCAGGGACACGGCCAGGTGGAGGTTGGGGGAGTGATTCGGGTGGAGCGAAGCTTGATGTGGGTGCATGGGAGGATGCGGCTCACAAGCAAGCAGTTGTGATGTGATGGGGTGGGGGGCAGAGGGTAGAAGCCGAGGGGGAGGGGGCGAGTTCTCCTCTCTGCAATAAATCGGCTTAGCGGACGAGAGCCGAACAGCCCAGAACGGATTAAAGAAAAGTCTGTAGAATACGGCAGCGAGCGCAGCGCGAGGGGCGGGGGGGGGGGGGGCGGGGGCGGGGCAGCAGGGAAGGAGGGAGAGGAGGGGGCGCGAGAAGAGCGAGCGCAGGGTAGAGCGCGGCGGCGCGGGCAGAGCTTCGGCTCCAAACTCCGCCGCTGCCGCCACGGATCCGACTCCGGCCGCCGTGGGCGCCGCTCGCAGCCGACCAGCCGGGAGCAGCTGCGCACCCCAGCCAGGTCCGGTACAGCCCAGAGCAGCCAGCACGTCTGGTGCAGCCCAGAGCATCCTAGTACAGCCCAAAGTAGCCTGGTGGTGCATCCCGGAGCATCCCGGTACAGCCCGGAGCAGGTCCGGGTAGCCTGGAGGCCTGGCTACGGTAGCATGGGGACGTCCCCGCGGCTCCCCTCGTTGCTCGTCACCGCCAAGGCCGGTGGCCCGGGTCACAAGCTCTTCTGAGCCCATGGCGAGGGACCCACCGCCGCCAACGCTATCGCCGCCGCCGCCGCCGCCGCCACCGCCGCCGCCTCGGCCAGCGCCGCCAGCTCCTGGGCATCATGCGAGCTGCTCCAAGCCTTCGCCGCGCTTCCTGCCTGCTGCTCGCCGCGATCCTGGACCTGGCGCGCGGTGAGTGTGCGGGCGCCCGAGGGAGCCCGGGGCCGGGGGACGCGCGCAGGGACCGAGAAGGGCGCGGGCCCGAGTGGCTCTGCAAGTCTCGAGCTGTAAGCAGAGTCCAGGAGGGCTTCCGTGCAGCGAAGCTTGGCAAGAGAGGATAGATCTTTAGGAGAAAGCCCTCGTGTGTCTGTGCCTCTGTGTGTGTGTGTTGTGTGTGTGTGTGTCTTTGTTTGGGTCCATGAGTGTCCGAGAATCAGCTATGTGTGGAGAGGGCACCGGAGTACATTTAGATGGGTTTTGTGATAGTGTGTGAGTCTGTGTGTGACTGGTAACAGAAGGTCTAGATCAGTTACCTGGAGAGGTGAGAGATAAAGTCTGAGTATCTCAGGGGTGGAACTTCTTCCTCGGGGTAAGTGTCTGAGCGTCACCGCATGTGTGAGCCTGTAAGGAAAGGATGGCTGAGGTGTGGTGGTTCACGCCGATCCCGGCTGTGTTTGCTGGTCTCTGGAGGGCTGTGTGACAGCCAGTGACTGTATTTCTGTTATAGCTGGGCAGGAGTGTGCCTACCTACACGTGGAAGTACGGGACTTCAGATCCTATAAGCTTTTAGCCTGGGAGCAGATGCGGATCGAGGGAACTTGGGTTTCTGGTGAGAACACAGGGAACTGTGATCACATCTGGGGCTGGAGGGGGTCCAACAGTATAACTCGCGTCTCTGCGTGGGTCCTGCATGGGCTTGGTCATGGGCTAGGCTGAACCAGATGGAAGGAAACTGAAGCTCAAAGGGTTGCCCAGAGCCAGCAGTGAGTGCGGGGCAGTTCTAGCGTGCCTGGTTGGGGCTGCCTGGGAGGAGGGGCATCCTGCCCAGCGCCGCCCTCTGGTGGGTCTTAAATGATGTGGAAGTCGAACTTGACGCCCGGGTGCCTTCCCGGCAGGGAACAGGAGACAGATGCCAGCCCAGCAGGGCGGAGGCAGGGCCAACAGAGTCATAGGTGGGATTCCAGAGGGCGGGGGGGGGGGGATGGGGGGGAAGCTCCTTCTCCAGGTCAAGTCACAACCAACCACGGGTGTTGAAATCAGAGCAGGGCCACCGTGGGAGGAGGGAGAGTGGTGGAAAAAGTAGGCATTGTCTCTCGTGGAGCCTTGGCCTCTGTCCCATTTAGGCCGTGGTGGAGGGTCAAATCTTGTCCTGCATACTGAGAAAAATCTGTATGAGCTCTGAAATTGTCCTCCAAGGGGCGTGCCTCTAAAATAACCTACACCTTTCAAGCCTCTTAAGTCTTTGAAGAGAGCTTGGTGCGCTGACGGGAGAATTTGAGCCTTGGGAGTGGGGGAGGGGCTGGTGTGACCCAAAGGAATGTCAGGCCGGTATTCCTACTCGCTCTGGGTGCAAATACTTGCTGAAGTATATCCAATCTCGCTGTAACTTTGGGGACAAGAGCTCCCCCTTTGAGATGGATGTCTCTAGAGGGAAAGATTCTAAGTGGGAGGATCCGGGTTCCAGCTCCACCGAGAAGACGCTAGGCTCTGTGGAAAGCACTGGAGCCCTCACCTGGACGCTGCAGGGAGCAGGATTGGGGTTGGGGACCTAATGGGCAGTACCCCTTTTTCTCAACCTGGGATGCGCATGGTGTAACGAAGCGGGGGGGGGGGAAGGGAGGGAAGAAGCGGGTGGGGAACCCCGACTGCGTCAGGACCCCACCCTGCGAGTTCGCGCCTGAGCAGCGAGCCCCCGGTCTGTGGCTTGGCTGCAGAGAGCTATTCTGGCGCCCTGGAGCTTTGGCTGGGCTCGCTAGCTTCTGCAGGCTGCGGGAAGCGCTTGCTCCGGGAGCCGGGATGAACGCACGGAACCAGGGCACGTGGGTGCGGGGTACACGCCGCATCTCAGCTCCTCAGGCCTAGATCTCGGACTCGAAACTTTGTGCTGGGCGCAGGGACCCCGAGGCGCCAAGGCTCCTCTTCTCTGTAGAGGTGCGAAATCCTCCAGGCTAGGTGTCACCATGCGAGGTGGGAGCAAGAGGAGAGTCCTCACGAGGAGTGACCTGCTGGCTGGGCCAGAGGAGGGCGCCCTTCCTGCAGGAGGCGGCGATGCCCACGATCTGCGCACCTGGCGTAGCTTTGCAGAGCCAACCAGCCAAGGGATGCCCGGAAGAGATGGGAGGGTGGATTCCGGCATCGCACCCAGAAACACACTGACCTTCTCTGAGAGGGACACACACAGTCACTGCTGCGGGAGAGGCACGGCCAGTGTGGTGGCAGAGCAAAAGAGCTGTGTGCCCATTTGCAACACTCCCGTACCCACTCCCTACCACCAGGATCTTCCAAGAAGGCCCGTTTCTCCAGTCTCCGACATTACTACACCGCCTAGGGACTCCCTGAACTGGCAATAGGAACCCGCACATTTGAGCTTGCGCAGTGACCCTAAAGAGAGAAAGTGCGCCAGGCTGAGGAGATAGAGGAAGAGGTGAGGCACTTTGGACTTGCCTGGTTAAGATCTGGAACGTTCTCCACTGAAAGCAGCAGGTTCTAGGGAGACCTAATTAGAGCTAAAGGGTCCAGAGACCTGGGGGGGGGGGGGTCGAAGGGGTGGGAAGGGCAGGCAAGCCCCGGTTTCTCAGCTGGATATCATCAGGCGTGGTCTGAGGACTGACTGGACAAGGCTCACGATGATGGGGAGCTGCGACTTCACAGAGGATCCTCTTTCTGAGCTCTCTAAGCCCCGCCGCGTGGGGACACCACACCACACTCCTCTGTGTCTGCGTCCACTGCTGGGGACTGAATAGGAGCCTGGCTATCTCACCCGTCCATGTCCCCGTGACCCAGCCCCTTTCCAAACCATGCCTCCTCACACCCAAGAACATTTTCCTGGGATGTCGAACTTACATAATTGGGGCTTTTCAGTTAGGCTTGGAGTGACTTCCAACTTCCGGGGCCCTGAATTTTGTGACTCCTGGCTTTCATCTCAATCCCTAAAATCCCAGTGCCTTGAGCAGGAAGCTATGCTGTCGCGCTGCCCTAGAGGTCAGTGCCCAAAGCTGGAATTGTCTTTGTTCGCAGAGAATCAAGACCACTCCCTTCCTGGAATTGGGTGGTCTTTTGAATTTGGGCTTCTCCTCCATAGCTTCCATTGTATGGATACGTCCTCATTCCCCCCGCTGCAAGATGGCTTTACAAACCTATTGTTACCGATTGGAAACTGAGGCTCTACTCTTTAAGATTAATCACAGACAAGCAGAGCTCCTTCTAGTTCCCTCCTGGCTTTGCCTGGGGCTTTCTTTCCATCGTTCCCTCTGTCAGCAGACTTCCAGGTGTGCTGGCCAATGCTGCCTGGGGCCCTCTAAGGATACCTGGCCTGGATACCCTGACTGCTGCTTACAGCTCCATGGGAGGTGGATCCTTTGAGTGGAGGAAGGAGTGGTGAATTCTCTAGCCAGTGCTTTTTGTCTTTCACGTTTCCTTTAATACTTATCCCCTCTCTGAGACATAAAATCAGTCCTGTTTTGCAGAGGAGGAAACTGAGATTCAAGTGACTGCTGAAGTCACCCAGTCAGTAATGGGTGAGCAGGGCCTCCCTCCTCTCCTTGGGCCCAGCCCTGAGGATGACTGAGGGACCCAGGTCTCAGTGTGCACACTTCATCCTTCACCAGACTCAAGGTGAACAAATTACTCCAGTGAGTTCATCTGCACAGATGGGAGAGGGCGTGTCCCCGATAGACACTGTCATCATTAAGAAAATCAGTGAGCATCTGCTGGGGGGGGGGCAGGGTATATCTGCAAAGAGAAGAGCTAACAGGCATGACCTCATCCCAATGTGTGTGTGTGCCCGCGCGCACGCATACATGTTCCTGAAGAGATGAATGTCTCTCTCATTCTTCTTTTCCCTCCCTTCCTCCTCCCTTCTTTTCCTTCCCTCCCCCTCCCTTCCCTCTCTTCCCCTCCTGTCCTTCCTGTATATTTTCCTCCCTTCCCTGCCCCCTGTCTTATATCCTCCCCCCCCTCCCTCCCCTCCCCTCCCCTCCCCTCCCCTCCCTCCCCCCCTCCCCTCCCCTCCCCTTCCTTCCCTTCCCTTCCCTTCCCTTCCCTCCCCACTTCTTAAAACAACGGATAAGCTGCAAATCCTCTCTGTGAGTGGAGGTTGGAGTCTCTGCCAGGCCTGAGGCAGTCTGCACACAGCCACACTGTGGTCCTTGGAGGCAGAGGCAGCCACTTGGAGCATGTGCTAAGGGTTCTGGGCCTTCCATTTTAACCACAGATGGTGACGCGTGTGGTGTCACCCCTAGGAGGTGCCCCTTTTTAGGAATAAGTTCCAGGGAACAAACAGGGTGTCAGGCCCCTACTGCATGCTTCTAATGGATCAGAGGCAAGAAGGAGGCTCTTATTCCCCAAGGTCTACTTTCTGGTAAAAGTTCGCAGAAGCCTCTGCTGGATATACAGCTAGGACCAGAAGACAGATGCGATGGAGCCCAAGGCAGCAGAGAAACAGCGCGCGTGGGGGAGTGGGGGGGTGTCTGGAAGTGTGGGCTTGATCTCAGCCCAGGAAGGAAGCTGGCATATCTGCTAGTCCACTCCCTGCTCCTAGGCCTCAGTGACAGGCAGGTGTGGCCCTCAGGTAAGACCTTAGACATCAGATACTCTCTGGAACCTGAATGGCCTGCAGAGTCAAGAAAACAGAGAACTACTTACCTTGCCAAAGAGGCCCTCAGAACTGCCCTCTGACGTTTCCAGGGCCTGGTGTTGGTGAGATCTGCCTCTCAGGGAGTGGGGTGAGAGTGGAGCCAGTTAGAGCATTTGATAGCCTGGGGGTTCTGGGCGTGGGGAGGGTCCCTGTGTTAGCCACAATTACCTCTGAGCACATCCAGCTCAAGAGGCAGGTGTTGGGTGGCAACTTCCCCAGACTCTTTCTCAGCCCCTCTGGAATTGAAGTCCTTTTGGAGTCCATGTCAACTTCCTGCAAAGAATAGCACTGGACCCTGTTTGTAAAACAGGATTATTCTACTCCCAGTAACACTGGGAAGACCATGTGTGGTCCACTGGCTAGAAGTGATCGGTTCCATCTCTGTGCTCCACCTTACCCTGGAGGCCAAGCCCCACTGAGTGCTGTCTGAGACCCACACCGTCACCGCTGCAGAGTGGGGGCAGGGGCCTTGTTTGTGTATGTTCATTATTGCGTCTTACCCTAACACGTAGTGGATGCTTGGCGCAGGGCTATTTGAATCAGTAAGTCACCTATAACCTTTAGATACTCATGTCCCGGCTTAGAGAACCCAGCAGGCAGCTTTCTGTTTCTATAAAAGGGCCTGACAAGGTTTACAGCTCGTGGGGTTTATCTGGACTTGCGAGCAAACTTCCTGGTAACAAAAGCCTGCTCTTTGGAACAGCAGGCTCCCTTGCAGAAGGCTGGCAAGTCATCAGAGAGTGGTCGGATGAATGAATGATGCCATCCCTGGGCCTGGCTTGTCTCCTGATGCTGTGCTCTCTCCACCACCTCTGGGAGTGTGAGAACATGTCAGCACACATACACTCTGACTAGTATCTGGGCAGACCAGTCAACTGTAGAAGACCGTGGGAAGACCAAGTGGTTTCCTGTTGCCAGTGGGCCCCCACAGATGCATCCACAGTCTGTGCTACACCCTCCTGGAACCCTTATCACTGAAATGGACTCCCATTTTGAAGACTAGGCTATGAGGTTTGGGTAGTTCCTGTGGCCTACCCAAGGCTACCCTGCAGAGAGAAGGCTGGCTCGACACCAGGCATCTCTCTCTGTGTCCCTCCTTAGCCCCTACTTACTAATGTGAAACTGGCTGTCCTGAATACACTGACATCCAGAAATGGTCAGCGCTGTAACCAGGGCTCCAGAAGTACTGGCTAGAAAACACTAGACAGGACAGCTAGGCCGGCTGGGTCCACCGCCATTTCTTCCCTGAACTGGGCTCAGAGCAGGCCACCGCCTGGCACGGTATACCTGGGCTTGTCACTGCCTACCTCAGTCTTTGCTTCTTCATCTTTTAAAAAGCAAGAGCCAGGCACAGAGGGCTGGCTCAGTCAGAGAGTTGGCCTAGCATGCACAAGACCAATGTAGTTTGAGGCAGGTGTGGGCTACATGAGAACCTGTTTCACATAAATAAATATAAATAAATAAAAAGCAGGGCTGGGGGAGGGGTGAGATGTTACATGACATGCTTCCCATGCAGTGTGTCCTAGGGGGTGCTGTCCAGAAGTTTCTGACAGGCTGCATAGACCAGCCCATCCTTCACTTGACTCTACTTTAGGCTGACTTTTTATCTATCAGCGGATGCCCTCCACTGGTAACGGCCACCTCAGACCCAAAGGGACAGCCACAGGGGATCCCAAGAGTGAGGACGCCCCACATAGTACCGCCTGGCTTGAAAACAGTTAGAGAGAGTAAACCATTCAACAGACAACACAGGCATGGCCCGGAGATGAGAGA
The DNA here is from genome assembly GCA_021653895.1 of Mastomys natalensis. Classification (NCBI taxonomy): domain Eukaryota; kingdom Metazoa; phylum Chordata; class Mammalia; order Rodentia; family Muridae; genus Mastomys; species Mastomys natalensis. The sequence goes on along the minus strand of JAJTUV010000601.1, from coordinate 230,533 downwards.
GCTCGCCCAGGAAGGCTTTGAGGATCACACAGTCAAGCTCATCAGAGCTCTCGGTCAAGGGGTCACAGGGTCACACCCAGCCTCAAATTGCTAAGAATGTGGCCCAACACAAAATCGTAAACTAATTTAAAGTCTTAAAAGGGTGTGTGTGTGTGTGTGTGTGTGTGTGTGTGTGTGTGTGTGCAGTGTCTTTCACTGTCAAGATGTTGCACATGCCTGATAGGGCAGAGAAGTCCAAGGAAGATGGAAGAACAAAATTATACCACTGAGCCTGGAAGGGGGGGGCCAGCGATTGAGCCAGGCGTTGGATTGTGGATGGGCGGCAGGCGGAGCCTATTAGCCAGGCCCAGGATCTGGTCAGTACTTGCAGCCTGGGAGTCAGAGTGAGTTTGTCCCGATCGCTGGGGCTCTCTGGAACCTCTGTTTGGTGATGAATGGTTGTTGGGGCTCTCAGAGATGAGGTAGCCTCTAGGAAGGAATTCTACCCTTCAGGGACTGCCCATGGCTTCCGATGTTCTGACTGGATCTTCCATGTCTGTACAGCCCAGACGAAGATTGATGGTTGTCTATGGAGAAACTTCTGGATCTCTATAAGGCACCTGACTGGTCAGGCCTTGTCTCCAATGTGGGCCCCAACGACAGCGGCTGTGTTTGCTCTCAGCCAAAGGCACAAGTTGAGGAGGCATGTCAGGTGACAGGAGGAAGCCATGATGCCTGGTGCAGGACAGGTGTGTGGGGCGTGGCTGCTGTATCCACAAGGCCTGCCCAGTGAGTGCCAAGGCAAGCTGACACAGCGCAGACCCAGGCTGGCATTGTAAAGAACCTTCTGAGTTCCAAGCTCTCAGAGCTGCAGCGTGCTGGAGTCAGAGGAGAGGAGGGTTTTCTGTTCTTCTCACTCTTTTGTTTTTATTTATTTATGTTTTTAATTTTACTTATTTCAGGACATAAGGCCTTGTGTGGGATAGGTGAGTGATCTCTGAGCTTAGCCTCCTCCGGTGCTATTGTTATTGTTGTTGTTGTCGTTGTTGTTGTTTAGATGGCATCGCTCTATGTAGCCCTGGCTGTCCTGGAACTTTTTAATGTAGACCAAGCTGGATGCAGACTTACAGTGATCCTCCTGCCTCTGCCTCCTGAGTGCTGGGAATGGAGGTTCGTACTACCATACCTGGACCTTTTTCTTTTTGATACAGGGGTTCAGTAAACTGCTTCTGCTGGCCTTGAGCTTGCACAATCCTCCTGCCTCAGCCTCTCAGTAAGCCGGACCCTAGTACATCTGACCTGGCTTGTCTTCTCTGTTAATAATGTGAACCCGGAGGCAAGGGATAGGAAGGGCTGTTTCTTAAGCACATGTAGGCACCTGTAGAGTAATGCAGGGGGGGTGCGTGTTCCAGTTTCCCATACCTAAAGAGTCTAATATGAAGAGTTGCGGAGGTGTGGGGGGTGTATTCCAGTTCTTAGTGGGGATTTGGCAGCACACGGGGCATACGTTGGGTGTGGGCAGTCCCCAGCCTCATAAATCACAGGAGCCACCAGAGGGTAAGGCAGTTGAGCTGCTGGGTATTTGTTCCTTCCCCAGGCTATCCCGTTTGCCCTTTTGTTTCTGTTACTTCAGAGGCTCCTCTGATGGCCTTGCTTGTCTCTAGTCTCAGGCACTACCATTGTCTCCCCAGCCAGCTCCGTCCTTCCTTCCCTCTCACCCAAAAGGAAGGTGTCCACTGGGCTGCCCTGGCATTTTGCTGGGCTGGATGGACAGCACAGAAGCTCTGGGGTACAAAGGCCAGGCTGGGAAAAGGCAGGGGGCTGGCAACAGCATTTGTAGCTGGCACTCACGCCTCCTCGCCTAAGCCAGCCTGGCTGGTATTTTGTCAAGCAGAAATCCAAGCTATATAATAGCCAAAGGCCAGGTGCCTAGCTCGGAGAGCAGGTGAACAGCTGCTAATTGTCACGAGGCACTTACTGTCCCAGGCAGGGGCGAAGGAGCACAGTGGGGACAGCCATGATGGCCACTTCACAAAGACTTCTTTGTTCCCTTCTGCCAAAGAAAAGTGGGTCGCTACTTGCTGGGAGGGGAAGCAGTATGGATGGGGGCGAGGGGATGGGGCCTGCCGCCTGCCTGGGGAGCTCAAGATGGGGTGAGGCAGAGGCAGGCAGCCTGTGTGGAGGCTCCTGAGACTAGAGCTCCTGAGAGGGCAGGGTTAGTGGCTTCTAGGATAGCCTGAAGTGCAGGGAGTGCCTTCTTGGCTGAGGAACCAGCTGGATCCTCCCTCCTCCTCCTTCTGTCCTCCCTGTGCAACAGGTGAAGATGGAAGGGTTCTGGGACCAGGCACCACGCGGGTTCTGTAAATCCAAAGGAGAAGAGTGGGCTTGCCCTGGCCTCATGAGACTAACAGTCTAGGGCCACAGCTGTTGGATGCCATGGCTGTGGTCCCAGAGAGATGGGTAGAGTGCTTTCTGTGGGATTCCCCAGAACCTATGAGAAAGCCAGGCACTGTGCACCCCCACAATCCCAGGACTGGGGGCAGGGAGGACAGAGCCAAGTCGATCCCAGGGGCTTGCTGACTTCACAGTCTAGCCAAAAGAGAGCCTCCAGGGTCCTTAAGAAGCTATGGAGAAGAAACTGAAAACAGACATCCCAATATCAGCCTCTGGTCTCCACACATGCCTGCATGGGGGTCAGGGGATACAGCTTACATACATACAAATACACATGAATATATACATACAAGCATACACAATACAGATGTGCATACACACAAATACACATGAATATACACATACATACATACATACACACATAATACAGACATGCACACAAACATACATACATACAAATATACATATATACACATATATACAAACATACATAGACAAATAAATACACACACAAATACACACATAGACATGCATAATACACACAAACATACATATACATACATGCACACATATACACATACACACAAACTCACACTTATACACACACACACTCACAAATAGAAAGATAAATACTAAATAAAGTTTCTCAGTGTCCATGTGACAGAATGAACTCACAAAATTCAGTCTCTACTTGGCGAGACCTTCATAGGTGCTGGTGGCTGATGGCCGATGGCTGCATGGGATGGTTCAAAGGGAAATTTCTACCTCAGCATGTCCCACGGGTGGGCAGGCTGTGCCGTAGTCCTTTGCAGTGGGGACAGGTGCTGCCACTACAAGTGGGGTTGGGGAGGATGCTCTTATGTCTTTCCTTTTTCAGGCCGTCCTTCCCGGCCCAGGACAACACCTCAGGAGATACCAACCATCTTGAGATCTCTGCCATCACCTTATAGCCTACCCATTCAGCAAAAAGATAATGAGCTGATCTGGGCTGGGCCTACTTGTTATCTTAGAACCCATGAGGCTGAGGCAGGGAGATTATATGTCGTAGGCTATCCTGGGCTACATAGCAAGTGCCGGGCTAGCTAGGCTACAAAACAGGGCCCTGTCTAAAATTGACAGAGTTACCTCACTGGAGCCACAAGGCCTCATGCTCCAGTTTGGTTCTTTTGGCCATTGGTTCTTTGGTTTATTTAAAGCAACTGGTGTTGGCTTGCCATTTGGGGCCGTGATTTAAATTCGCTCTCTTTCTTTAAAGTGGCTTTATCTAAGTAAATAACGAGCAGAGTTAAAGAAAAATGTTAAATGGGAGGCAGAGCAGGTGGTGCGGATCAGGTAGTCTGCTGAGGTGGCAGTGGGAGGGAGTGGTGAGCACAGGGTCAGGAGGGAGCAACAGGCTTGGGCCTTGGGGGAACAGCCTGCATGGTCTGTGAGTGCCTCAGGGTGGCATGGGGACCCAGGGCAGGGGCCATCTCAGGGTTGTTTATGCAGGGATTGGGTCCCCAGTAGCCTGGGAGAACCATGGAGACCAGGAAACAATATGCATAGAAGCTGTCTGAAGGCAACGTAGGCTGGACAGAGGGGACTTAGCAGGGACCTAAAGAGGGAAGAGTTGCCTGTGGGGCATGCTTCTGGTACCCACCGAGCAACAGCTGAAAGTCCCAGGTCAGCCTCTGAGGTACTCAGCACATAGGCAAGGGCAGGAATGAGCTTTACTGCTGGCATGGGAGAAGTCGCCAAAGTCTGTTCCAGCCTCAGTTTCCCCATTTGTCAGGGGAGAGATGCTGTCTGTGGAGGCCTAATGTGATGGTGGTGGAGATGAGCGATGGGCTTGGTACACTAACGCAAAGCTAAGGGACTCTCCACGTTGACAGCAGCACAGTGACAGGGCCCGCTGTGACAGGTTTCCCCTGAGCCAGGAAGGAGGTGACCTTGCTTCTCTAGGACATCACAGTGTGTGCAAGGTTTGCCAGCTTCCACACTGGCCTGTGACAGTCTTTGCCTCATGTTCTTCCAACTCTGGATGCTTCAGGATCCTGGCCCCCTGATCCACAGCCGTCGCTGATGGATGACTTCACCCCAGGGCTCGCTGATTCGTCATTTCCAGTCCATTTCTCCTCTGTGTCCCACAGAGACGTTCTTTCCTCTTAGATCCATTCTGATCTTCTCTCCCCACTGGCTCTTGCCACAAGCCACCCAAATCATATTCATCACCAGCAGACTCCAACCTCACTACTCCAAGCAGGTACTCCCCAGCCGCTACTCTGCCTGACAAGCACTGGCAGGGTGGGGGTGGGGAGGGTCCATGAGTGAGCCAGCGAGGAGCCTTTACTTACTGGCTTCTTTTTAAAGCACTCTCAGTAGGGAGTACAGACCCCAAAGTCTCTTCTGAGAACATCCCACACCTGCCCACTCAGCTCCCTGCTTCCTGACCCCCATCTTCTCCATCCCAACCCCTCTTCCGTCTATCCGAAGGTTCAAATTGACTTCGATGGCAGCTAATTTTGCCAGTTGAAACTCGGGAGACGCTTATGCACACCGTGCTCTGCGGAAATTGCCGTGACAAATGCCAGCATCAATTTCTTCTCTGGCACCTTCTCTGAAGTGCTGGGGGGTATGACAGAACTCCCTTGCCCCAAGTTAACTTGCATCTGTCCGTGCAGCCAGCACTGCCATTGGCTCTGCTTCTGAGTCGGTCCTACCCCACCCTTTGCCTCCCCCCTACCCACCCCTCTTGGCTGTGTGACCTGCGTGATCCTTTGGGACTTCTGGCGCTACCTTGGGGACTAAGTTGTAGCAGGTGATATTTCCAATCTATTACCTTTTCTCTGCACCAGGCTGTTTAAATTGTTTAATAAGGACCCACTTCTGTGTTCTGGGAGTGTACTGGCTGGTTTTGTGTGTCAACTTGACACAAGCTGGAGTTATCACAGAGAAAGAAGCCTTCCTTGAGGAAATGCCTCCATGAGATCCAGCTGTAAGGCATTTTCTCAATTAATGATCAAGGGTAGGAGGCCCAGCTCATTGTGGGTGGTACCATCCCTGGGCTGGTGTCCTGGGTTCTATAAAAAAGCAAACTGAGCAAGCCAGGGGAAGCAATCCAATAAGCAACACCCCTCCATGGCCTCTGCATTGGCCTCTGTGTTCCTGCCCTGTGTGAGTTCCTGTCCTGACTTCCTTTGGTAATGAACAGCAATGTGGACGTGTAAGCTGAATAAACCCTTTCCTCCCCAACTTGCTTCTTGGTCATGCTGTTTTGTGCAGGAATACAAACCCTGACTAAGACAGTGAGTGAGTCACCATACATATTCCTTGGGCAAAGAGCTAGGTCGTCCAAGAATCCCATTTCCCCAGGTATTGGGTGTGAGTGAATGCTGCCTGCCTCGTACTCTGCAGAGGTAGCCAGCTCAAGTCTGCTTTCCATGGCCTTTGTTCCTGGCACATCCGAACACACTGTTCTTCACATGATACATCCTTGAAAGTCAAGTTGAAGTGACTCCGCTCATTCATCTGTCTCGCTCTGGGTATAATGGACACCTTGCTAAACTGGGTGAATCACTCATAGTTCTTACTCAAACACTCGTGTGGCTTGCTTTCTAAGAGATAGTTTTTAATTGACCTCAGTGGCTGCAGAAACCTCAAAAAGGGCTTCTTTGGTGGGAAGACCCCCCCCCCAGCTTGAGTGTTCCAAGCCCGGGGAGCTGATGTCTATGAAACACCTCACCTCACACACTCTCTCATCTACTCTCCTCTAACGCTGAAGGGAGGATGGATCTGAGCGACCCAGGAATCTTCCACAGCAGAGGCAAGCCTCCTCTGTGTCCACAAGAGCTCCTAAAGTCTCAGCTGGTGTTTCCTCTGCTGTAGGGACCCACGTTTTATAGATAGACTGAGAGGGGATAGGCCACTTGCTCGAGACTCTAAAGGCTTTTGAGATGAAACATCTCCCCCCCCCCGCCCCTGTAGGATCCTTTTCAAGGGTAGATGTAAGAAAGAAGAGAGATACCCCAATTTCACGCTTGTGCCGAGTGCCCACCTGCCACTTCCGTGAACGACAGCTCTGAGTTGGGCCCTGTGCTTGGGCTGAGGCTAAAGCTTGTTAAGATTGTTGTTAACAAGTGGACAAAGACTCATGAATCAATGATTACTATTAGAAATTCTAGTAGTAAGAGCTTGGGAAGAACTACCAAGTCCATGGCGGGGGGTGTATGTGCACACAGGCTGGAGAAGTCACTGGTACATGGCAGGCTGGGGAAGTCACTGATATATGGGCAAGCCAAAGATTGCTACAGAGGGCCATACACTATCAGGTCTTGAAGATTGCATAGGAGATTGCATGGAAAACATGGGAGCTACAAAAACCAAGATCTGAGTCTACAAAGGGCCTGGGGCACCTGGAGTTCTGAGAAAGAGAGAAAGAAGTGAGATGGGCTATCACACCGCAGGTCCCAGATGGCTTCAAGTCCGCTAGACCTGCTCTGTGGTGGTTTCCCTGGCACTCATAGCCAACTTGACAGGACCTGGAATTGCCTAGAAGACAAGTCCCAGGCATGTCTGCTGGAATTGTCTAGATATAGTGAGCCTTCAGCGCGTCATCAAGAAGTTATCCCAATGAAGTCATTAAGGTGAGAAGACACCCTATACCTGAGGTCCTGGAGAAACCAGCGTCCATCTCTCGTTGCTTTCTAACCAGGGTGCCATGAGACTAGCCGCCTCACACTCCTGCAGTCTCGACTTCCCTGCCATGATGAAAGGCTGTTGAGGTCTGTTGCTACAGATTGTAATGATAAATATTGGCCCTGCTTGCCCCCAGGACAAGGAGATTCTCACATAGACCCATGATGCTGTGTAAAGTTGCCCCCCACCAAGTTATCCCTGATTGGTGAATAAAGATGCCTGCAGCCTATAGCTGGCAGAAGAGAGATAGGTGGGGTTTCAATCCTAGGGCTTGGGGTCTGAGGAAGACCAGGAGGAGGAGAGAGAAGGAGAGAGGAGAAGACGCCATGGGGTAGATGAGTCATTTAAACATGGCCGTGAGGGCTAGTCAGTTGGAGTTAAGAGCGCCCAGATGGCACACGACAAGCTATAACTCAGGGGTTATTGATGGGGAAGTAGATTCTAATAGCTTAGAGAGTAGATATCTGCCCAACTCTAGTGCTATCAAGACTTATTATTAATATAAAAGCTTTGTGCCTGTTATCTGTGAACTGAATGATCAAAGGTGGGGTAGAAACCCCTCACTAAGATTTAAGAAAATACAACTGACTGCACCCTTGTACTGGAAACTCAAATAGCTCCTCCTAACTGCTTTTGCTGGCGTGTTTTAGTCACAGCAGCAGGCAAAGGGACTTAGATGCAGCGGCATTTGCAGCTCCATCCTGGAATGCGTGAGTCTCCTTTCCCTCAGAACAGACCTCTGGGGCCAGTGGTTGTTAGGTCTTCCATGAGCTGTGTGCACCAGGGCACAGTTCTAGACTCATGGTCCAAGATGGAGGACCTCAGGTCCAGGTCCACTGCAAGCGGTACCAACAGCAAATGCCCACCAAACATCCTCTTTGTGTGCCAGTGCTGTATCTGCTCTCGATTGGTTGAATTCGCTCCTAGGACATCTTCCTCTGCCAAGCACTTGCTGGTGTGGAATCAGCAGCAGCCCAGAGATGTTAAGTCACTTTTTCAAGGTAGCATGCCTAGTGTGTGGTCCTGTTTTCTGCCTGCTTGTCTCTCGGCTAGCCTAGTTTAACTTGAGTTTTGCTAGGCCCCCATGCCCCGCCCCCCCACTGCCAGCCTACAGCCCTGCCTCGCCTCACGGGAGCCTTGAATTAGCAGAAATGTCCTAGGATCCCACGCTTCATTGTGTTTTATTAAGAGCACCGAGCTGGCTCTGGCTGGCACAGCTGCTGGTTGTTCCCACCCCTCCTCTCAGAGCAGGGCCCGAGCCACGTGTTATGTGCTTCTGTGAGGAGGAAATCCTGCAGATGCACACGGACTCCAGCGGGAGAGCCCTGTGAGGTGTTCACGCCATTCTAACCCATCGGGTCTTGTACTAGCCGTGTGGAAGATGGGCTCAGAGAGGCTGAGGGACCCAGTCAGAGTCACACAGCACAGGGTACATGCTCCTAGTCTTGAGTTCATGACCCTTCCCTTGGGGTCTCTGTAAATCTAGGACCAGACCAACGTCCTCTCCCAAGAGGAGTGACTCTCTGTCCCCTGCTGTCCCCGGGATGACTGGTGCTCACCCTGCTGCTTGTGAGTTTGGGTTTGGGACCTGAGAGAGTACCAACATCTGGTTGTATCTGATGGAGCAGCACCCTTTCCACACTGCTGACTAGGGTCACGGAGGGTGGAAGGAGCCATTGAACACGTATGATAGCAGTGTCTATTGAGCCTTCTTGAAGGACTGGGGGTGTCTTTAGCAGAAAGGAGGGAGGAGGGCATCTTGTTCTCTGCATTATTATTGCCGTTGTTAGTATCTGCAATTTGCTTATCTGACACTGATTTACCATGTGCTAGCCAATGTGGCACTGACCAGGACCCCAGGACTGACACCGCAGCAGACAAAGCAGCTGCAAACATCTGGCTGTGGCCCTGCAGCAAACAGAATACCCCAGAGCAGGAGTCAGTGAGGGGTCTGGGGTGGAAGGAAGGATAATCCAGGGTGACTTCTCAGAGGAGGGGTCTTTGAGCTGAACAAGGGGACAAAGTGGCAAGAGCTCAGCTCTACCAAGCTCTAGTGAAAGATGTGTGTTAGTCGCTGGCCTCTTCCTCTGTGGATCCTTACCTGTCATCTGCAGGTCCCTGGTCCTCCATGGCCTTGCATGTCAGAAACAAAGCATTCTCAGTCAAAACAAAACAAAAGTCAAAAACACAACAAACAACAGACACAGGGCCCAAGATGGGACCAAACGCATGCCAGACCAACCCTGGATGGCTTTCTGAAGAGCTCCATGGTGGGTGCTGTATTTAGGGGAGCTGGGTTCCCCCAGGGTCGACTCACCAATCCTGACTACACTTCTGCTTCCTGCTAGCTGGTTGTGTGTGTTGATGGCGTGGGAGTGGAGCAGGGCACCGAGGACCCACCCCTCGCCCAGTCAGCTCCACTGGCTCCGATGGCCTCTGGTCCCTCAGGCTCCAGCGAGGGCACTGTGGGGTAGGTGGCAGGGAGCCATATGTATTGATGTCCCTCGGAGCTGGCAGGCGACTGGAGGCAGAAAGGTATTAATTAGCAGTTATTTGCTGCCACCGTGGAGATGGATAGAGATTAAGGTGTCGGCCCGCACATCCGTTTTGTAGCAGCCGCGAAGTAGAGGTAAATCAGGGCTATGAATCGATGCTGTGAGAGGGAGATACGTTTTAATCTTATTAGTGGTGTAACATTATGGAGCTGAGCGAAGCCACACTCAGGCCTGCGAGGGAGAGGCTATTGTGTGTGACAGGAGGGGGGGATGCCTGGCGGGGAGATTCCAGTCAAGGGGAGTGCGTGCCCAGCTTCCTGGTGTTTTTGTCATGGATCTTCTCAGAAGTGGGGGGCTCTGAGGCAGACCTGAGTTCACTGCATGGCCTGCCTGGGATTTCACTTCAGCCCTGGATGACCCAGGGTCAGGAGCAATGTTAATCGGCACCTGCTTCTCGGTGAAAGGCCCGGCGAGTGGGAGATTAGAAGGTGGTACAGGGTAGGATCAGAATCATGGCGGGTATTGGGCGATACTCTGAGCAGTGTTGCCTTCAGCCCTTCCAACCACTTAAGACGGTGGACACGTTTGTGTGCACGAGAGCAAGTACAGGTGTGCATGGCATGCATGTAGAGGTAGGATGGCAGCCTCGGGGGTATGGGTGTCACATGTGTAGTAGAAATGGGAGTCAGGTGCCAGTCCTGACCATGTATGGCCCTGGGTGAGTAACTTCACTTCCTTAAGTCTTGGTTTTCCAGGGTCTAAACAGGGGACAGGCTGCCACCCGTGGTTGTTTTGAAAAATCAAATTAAGTAATCCCCTCACTCACAGAATGTTGCTCTTTGTACTGCTGTAGTAGCTAGCCATGTGGTGCTGTAACAAGCAAGCCTCCACCGCCCTCAGAGGGCTCACCTGCTGTCCAGTTTTCCGCTCACACCAGGGCCCACAACAGCTGGCCTTCCTCCACACACACAGAGTCAGAGGGATCCAGGCGCCATCCACCTGGTAGCCCTGATGCCCTCTCCTGCTCTCTGCCCAATGGAGGGAGGGACGGAGGGAGCGAGGGAGGGAGGGAGAGAGGGAATGAGAGAGAGAATGAGAGAGAGAGAGAGAGAGAGAGAGAGAGAGAGAGAGAGAGAGAAAAGTCTTTCGTGACTATGCAAAGTTTGCTAGCCATATCCTTTGCTTGATCATCTGTCACTTTCCACACCTGTGTGCAGCTTGGGGGACAGATAGACCACTGGGATAGTAGGGGTAAGTGGGACAGCCTCGCTGAGGGAGGTCATGGGTTTCAGGGCTTTCTGTAGTCAGAGCCCCATACTTCCTCTTCCTGCTGGCTCTGCGTGATGGCAGAGTCTCTTGCTTAGACTTGTCTGCTTCAAGGCATCTGCTGCCCCAGCACTGATCTGGGCAGTGTTTTAAGTATGAGATGGACACATGCTCTGGTGGGCAGGAAGAGCCTGGGCTAGTCCACAGGGCCCTGTGGCTCTCCTGGGATTTACTGCCAGCCTGGGTGACTCTGAGGACCCAGCCGCCAACCTGGCTCATAGACTAGACTGTTACAGTTCTGCCTCTCTCTCTCTCTCTCTCTCTCTCTCTCTCTCTCTCTCTCTCTCTCTCTGTCTCTTTCTGTGTGTGTGTGTGCGTGTGTGTGTGTGTGCGAGCACATACAAATGGCATGTCTCATGTCTGTGGAGTAGGGGCCTCTGTGGGGATCAGAGAGATGGCCAAGGTGATGGAAGAAACCCCTTGGTCCTTCCTTGGCAGAGCCCTGAAAACTAACCCCACCACCAGCTATAACTTCCCCTCTACGATTCCCTGTGCTTGAGGCTCTGGGGGGTACTGTGGTGGGTGTGACAAGTGTCCTGGGTCACATTACCACATGGGGTGCTCCTGGTGGCCAGTGGGGCACACAGACAGTATAGGGGATTGGCAGGAGGAGCGGAGACAGGAGGGGACCACCGTGACAGGTTGAGTGGGTTCCTCTCCTTTGCCAGACTGCTGAGAACTTAGCTTTCAATCCTTAACCTAAATAGAGTCGTCTCCAGCCTGCTTCCCCCTAAGATGCAGAGCACTTTTTTGGAGCAATTAAGGAAAAGCATAAATCAGTCCGGGTTTAAAAGCTCTCTCTCTCTAACTCCCTGGCTGGCTAAAATTAGAGCCTCCATACAGGAGGGGGCAGGGAAAGCAGAAGTTCACCAAGGCTGAGGGTGAAGCCAGGCTTCTGGTCAGAGTCGGAGCTAGCGAGCCAGGGCTACCATCGCCACCACACCTCTGATGACTGGGGCCCCCTGGCTAGCTGGCTCCAGACTCGGGTCTCCCGATGGCCTGTGCTGGTGGAGGCTATGTATGCAGACTGATAGAATAAACTCACACCCATTTGCTGTGTGCCTTTGAGAGAATTGCTCCACCTCTCTGAGCCCACAGTGTCTGCATTTAACAGCCCGTTGTGAGATCACGTGGGAGCAGATGGGGCGTGAGTGTGCATGGCTGGCTGCCAGGCAGGCTAAGTACCCACAGAAATGCCCTGGTGAAGTTGTTTTCAGAATTTGGACTTTGAACTTGCTTGTGCCTAGCAGGCTTCCCTGGTGGTGGGGCTGGAGTCCAAACAGTAACTTGGAATTTGGTTTATCTCATCGACATTTTATACGAGGGGCCCACAGGGAAGTTCAGACAAAATCAAAATGGTTCCAGGCACAAGACAACATTTCCCAGTGTGGAATTTTCCACAGATGTCCTGACACATTTTTTTTTTCCAGCAAGTTACACACCTTGGAGAATCTTGAGTTTCAGAGTTTGGGATCACAGGTGCTTGGCCTGAGTTAACAGCCTCTGAGACTACAACATTCTTCTGCCCTGCCCACCCCCCAGCCTGCAACCTTCCCCTGTACTTGAACACATAGCACAGAGTGGGAACCAAAAACAGGACCCTCACCTTAGCCAATAATGAGGCATCTCCATGGTGAGTACCCTCTCTCCTTCCCCAAACTAGCACAGGCTAGTCCCACAGCACAGGCACAACAGGGTTCGTGAGGACCATCGAGGTCCCTGAAGATCAATGGGGTCTATTTCCGATGCTGACACAGGGTCTCCTTCCTCTAAGAGCCTTGGCATCCTGGGCACCAAGGGCATGATGAGAGTATCCCTCTGGCAGGCGAGGACCAAGCAAGACCCATCTCACACCAGGAGGCCTCTGCTAGGCCCCTCTGAGCTCCACCCTCTGAGGACCTCATGCCAGCGGAAGAGCAGGTGTTGAAGTGGCTGGGGAGCCACCACAGGGCTGAGGGGACAAGTGAGAGAAAGGGGGAAAGAAGAGTGGGTGAGTGAGCGAATGTGTGCGTGAGAGAGAGAGCAAGTGGATGGACAGGTGAGTTAATGAATGGGGGAGTGGGTAAGGGAGTGGGTAAGTGAGTGAGCGACTAGACGAATAAGTGAAAGGAAGGCAGCCCCTCCCCCCGAGACTGCCTCATCTCACCCCACAGCTCCCACTCCTGTGGAGTCCACACACAGCTGTGGAGACACTACCCTGCCCACCCTCTGCCAGCCATCACCCAGGCCCCTTCAGGGCTAGGCATCCACCCATCCTCTGTGCTATGGGTTCGTGGCTCCCTCTGGGATGAGTTAATTGCTCCCAGCTTATCGGCTCATCTCCAGGCCTCTTATCTGGAGTGAGCATTTGGGCAAACACATTAGGGCCAGCTAGAGCCTTTGGATAAACACCTGCCGCCTCTCCTGGCCCAAAGCTGGGTGCCTGGCTGGCCAGCACCTTTCTGGCCAAGCCTTGCTGTTACACACCAAGTCTGTCCAGCCTCCCAGTACCCATCTCCAGGGGTCCCGACAATCTCTGGTGCCAGAGTCCCAGCTTTCCACCTGCGGCCGTGAGTAGACAGGCAGCTGCAGCTTAGCTGTGGGCCTCAGTCAGCCCAGGGAAGCAAGGTGAGGAAAGCCTGCACAGTTCCCAGCTATGCCCTGAGGACTGGGAGTCTGGGACACCCTCCTTAGCATCCAGTGCTCCCTCAGCCCTGAGATTCATCAGCCTCCATTATTCCCGCATCACACTGGGACAACTGAAGCCCAATACAGTCACTGGCAGGGGTGGCAGTGGCTGACCCCACCCTCCGGTTTAGAACTGTCTGTGGCTTCCCAGGACCTGAGGCCCCAGCCAGTGGATCACCCTGGATATAGGAGACCTCAGCGTCTGCTCCTACATCCCAGCACCATGCCTAGTGAGGGGAGCCAGCTTTGGGGAGGACTTAAATGGAGCTCACGGTTGCACTCTGTTTGCATGGGTTTCTACTACCAGGGTAGATTTTCACATGTTTACCGTCTGATGATCCCCACAACCCTTCGAGGTAAGCAAGACATATTTATTTAACAAATATTTATGTACTACTTACTGTGCTCTGGGCACGCTTTGAAGCGCCTTATGAATATTAATATCCTTAATCGACACTAAAAACCCTCCATCAGATCCTATTATTTCCCGCATTTTATGAATGAGGACATGGAGGCACAGAGAGGTTAAGACACGACTCAAGGCCACATAGCAAATGAAAAATAGAGGTAGACCATGAGGTTGCAACTCCTTCAGGTACATGTGCCTGCCCAGGCTAGGGCTGAGGCTGAGGATCAGGGATTCTATGCCGTAGGATTGCCAGGGCAGGGATTAACACATGGGTGCCAGCATGGTGAGCCTTTAGATCAATATCTTGTGTGTATATAACATAATCCCTCCAGGATTCAGGATGCTTTTCTTCCCAGCCACAACTTTGTGCGGATGTGGGATTTGCATCTTCCACGACCAGACTTGAGAAGTGGGCAGGGCCAGAGAACGCACTGCGGTCCTCGATTTCAGGGCGGTCCCTCGATTCTCAGGGTCATGGTACTTTGGAATTCCCTCCAAAGCAGATCTGGATGCAGGGGGTTTGACTAGTGCCGAAGTCTTTGGGAGACAGCTGCAGGAGGAGACTGGCAACCCGGTGGTGGATCAGGGACACTTTGGAACACAAAGTCCTGCCTGGTCTCACCCATAGCTGGCAGCTTCCTCTTAGATGACAACATGTGTGGGGGGTACCCAGTGTGATGGCTAAGCTTCTCCAGATGGGGAAACTGAGGCACAGAGAGGAAGTCCCAGTCTGTGAACAAGGCAGGATTCAGGCTGCCAACCACGGAGTACTAAGGGTGTGTCCTCTGTATGCTGCTTGGTGGCTGAATCCTGACAGTGGCCTCTGTGGGACTGAGTGAAGGAGCCTTTGTCCCTCCTGGGCTCAGTCTGTATTTTCTTGAATCTCACAGATGGTCCCAGTCGCAGATGCTTTTATTCAGTTCAATAAAGGCAATTTGTGGCATATGTAACCCCAGCACATGACATTTAAACCTCTATAAAATGCTTTGCGTGAGTAAATTCACGCTCCCCTCCCCTCCGAGAATGCATGAGGAAGGACCACGGTCAGGGAACAGAACAGGGGTGCAGGTTGGCTCATGCTCATTGCTGAGGGGATGCACCTGGGACAGCCCCATGACGACCAGGGACTCTCAACCTCTCCACGGCTGGAAGACTGTGGAGCTTCTTGGGTGACATCTCTACCTGCTCATCTCCAGTCAGCTCACAATCTCTGGGATATCCCACTCTCTTTCTGGCACCTTGGCATCCTCAAGGTCTTCGCCCCTGACACACAAGAGTCACACAGCTGGATGCAGCTGTGGGTAGGCCCCGTGGCATGCTGGTAACTGCTGGTCTGATTTCTTTTGCTGTAACAAAATACCAGAGACTGTGTTATTAATAACACAGAAGTTTATTTGGCTTTTAGTTCTGGAAGCTGAGAATCTGGAGCCTAGTGCTGACACCTCCAACAGACAACTTGGGGTGCAACTGGGGATTCAGTCCCTCCCTAGGTTGAAGTCTGGCCCTGTTGTGTGCCAGGATCTGACCCAGGACAAACTGATCAGCTGTTCTAGCCCTGTGTCCTCCCAGTGAGATGGGCTGGCTAAGTTAACTGTGCCTGCTTCTGTCTGCACCCCAACATTGTGGCTCTTCTTGTGCCCCCGCTTCACTGTAAGATCAGTTCTGTCTGAGGACACATCCCAGAGCTGAGATCTAAGTCCCACAGTGCTTCTGAATCAAGGCCTACGGGGGATCCCCAACAGGATGGGCATGGCTGCCCACAGACCAGCTGAATAAACATCTATGGGAAGAGAAACACTCATGGCAAAAGAGGCGGGGGCCATGACTGAGGCCCCATCTGCTAATAATGACAAGCTGGCTTTATAGCAAAAAAATCTGGATCAGACACAAGAAGGCACTTCCCACTCTTTGGGACAAGCAAGGTTGGCTATCTGGCTCTCCACTGGCAGTAGGTGGGATGGATGGAGGGGAGAAGAGTGTAGAACCCAGGCTCAGGAAATTAAGACAGAGAGGGGAGAGAGAGGAGGTGGGAAGGCTGGTACCCAGAGAGCCAGCAGGCAGCTGAAAGGGGCCCGGAGGCCTGCTGCTTATTCTGCTCTTGCTGGAGGGACAGAGGCAAACGGTTTCACCTCTCTGAGTCTCCATTTCCTTATCAGTAAAAATGGAGACATAATAGCAATCCTACTAGCTCATTCTGCTCTATCTTCAGTTTCCAGCTAGAACTGTCCCGTCCACAGCCACGACCTCCCTGTCTCAACACACACACACACACACACACACACACACACACACACACACTGTGTCAGGGGCAGAGCCGTGTAGTCTATGCTGCGCCCCACACTTGGAGGCCTTTCCCATCTTCACAGCAGCCTGACTGGCCGCCGGGCGTCTGTTTTGGAAATGAGAGCACAGTTTAGAGAGGTTGATCTATTGTCTGTTTTGTTAACAGCATTAGGCTGCAGAGTCAGGTCTAGACCTGGAATCAAACCCCTGGCTGGGGATGGGACATGAGAGTCAGTCTGGGTTCCAGTAGCGTCTACTCCACTGGCTGCTGGTGGGAAGGTTCAGGGGCCCTGACCCAACAGATAAAATCGCTGCCTCCGGTTAGTCTGTAGGCAGACATTGAGCAATGCTCAGCTGGCCCAGCATAGAAGAGCAACCTGTCCCAGGAAGGGCACTGGCTCCATGGCGACCCCTTCTCTGAGGAACCCAATAGAGATGTTCAGTTCCTCTGTGCCTCAGTTTCCCCATCTGTGACCTGGTGTCCAGATGGAGATAAGGGTGGCCCTGGAGTCTGGCGGCAACCACTGCTGTCCCGGGAGAGGAAGTGTCTGGGAAGCCAGGGCTTCCCACAGCCTCAGATGAGCCCACTTTACAAAGGAACTCTCTGAGTTTTTTGATTGTGACAGCCAGGCCTGAAAGCTGCCGGTAATCACAGAGTGTTTGAGGCACACAACAGAAAATAGCTCCGTCACCAGGTGTCATTATCCCGCTCCCGCCATCCCGTGCAGGGGGATGTTGTCAGCTGGAAGAAACAGAGGGAACAGGAGATTTCCACCGTAGAAGCTGTCATCCTGTGTCCGGTGTTGAGGCTGCCCTGGCCTTTGTTCCCTGGCTCTTACACAGGTGTCTAAATGCCACCCATTACCCTGTTTCCACCACAATTTCCTGGATGCGTCCTCCTAAACCACCTGGGGGACTTTATAGACACACAAAGGCATTCAAAGTTAATGGGGAAGCCAGTGAGGAAACTCAGCCGTAAACCCGCCTCCTCCCTGTGCCCAGCATCCGGTCCCTCCCAGCTCCTGTCTGGCAGCCTGGGCTCTGCTGCCCCAGTTGGCACTGGGCCCTAGGACACGAGGAATGATGGCAGCGGGCGTCCTGGGGGTGACCTTCTCCCTGCTAGGGACATTCATGTCTGCCCAACAACACACAGGTAATAAATACTGTCATAATTTATGTAGATGTTTTTGAAATCCCACAGAAAGATGAGTAGGGACCAGGACAGTCCTATCCCTCATGTCAGTTGTTCAAGTTCACAGTGAGCATGCGTGCGAATCCAGACCAGAGGGACACAGACCAGAAGGGCATGTGTGTCCTTAGTGTGTCCTTGGCCCCTAAAGGGCTCCGGGAGGAGACAGAGCCCAGATGTGGAAGGGATGTTTGGTGCTGCTTCAGCACTTTCAAGGACTGTGTTCTTCCTCCTGGAGAAGTCTCAGCTGGAAGGGACAGAAACTCAGCCTGCTTTTATAGGTCAGGGTGGACCAGAGTCGAGTCTGCCCATGCTATACAACCTTGAACAGATGTCCTCTCTGATGCTGTTGGAACAATCATGAGGAATAGATACGGCATTGTGAAGAGCCAGGCAGAGCTGGAGACGAGACCTGCCAGTGGCTCTGCCCCTGTCACTTGCCCACTTTCTTGCAAACTTCTATGGACCACACTGTTTGCTGAATCTACCTCAGAGCCCCGAGGAGAAACCCTGTGTTCCCCACAGACTGTGGCTATTCTGGTGGATTCTGTGGAGGTGACCCTGGTGGAATCAACGGAGCTTGTACCTCCCTCCCTTCCATCCCCTCCAGGGAGCCGGTAGGACAGGCTGTGGGAGGGGAGGGTCAGCTGCTCCCACCCCATACCTTGATGGAGAGGGGGCTCTCCTCATCCAGAGGGAGTGAGAGGAGCAGGATGGGTCCTCTAGCCAGCATGTGCCATGGCCAAGCTGCAGAGAGTCTCCAGAGTCGGTAGAGATCCGTCCTCCATCCCTCCCCCACCCCTTTAGTACCTTTCCCAACCTTACCCAGCTTCTAGCAAATCCTGTGAGGGTCATGTGGTTTTCCCCAGGTCAGAGGTTAGGTGACTACTCAAGGTCACACAGTGAAGCCAATGTCAGGATCCACGTGTGCCTCCTCTTCTCAGTCACCCCTCCCCCACTATCCATATCTGGCTGCTTCTCTCTGTTGCCACAACCGCCCCCAACCCAGGTCACCATCTGCCATTTCTGCTTCCTCCCAGCTGGCCCTGGCTGCCGCTCACCCTCCATCTCAGCTCCTCCTGGGGCCCAGAGACACATTATTAAAATGTAAATCAGATCCAATCGCTTCCAGGCTCAAACCTCCCAAGGCTGTGGTACTTGACTTCTAATCCCCGGCTCAACCAGCAGTGCTCCCGGCTGCTGCCTCTGTGGCCTTACCTCTTCCCAGTCTCACCCACACACTTATGGTTTCAGCTCCCTAAGGGCCTCCTGGCTGTCTCCCCACACCTCTTGTGAGAACCAGTGCAATCAGAGATGTTAGGTAACTTACCTGAGGTGGCACAGCTGGTTATAGAGCCGGGATTTGAACTCCAGCAGTTCCGCTGGGCACGCAGGCTCTGAGCTGGTTTGCTTTACTCTCTGCATTGTCTCTGGTGTCCAGGGCAATGTGTGCTTACAGGTTAAAGGGACATGGAGCCAAATGAGCAAGACCAAGAAGGGCTCTCAGAGGCCACATCCAGGGAAAACAAAAATGAGTGGAAGAGGCGAGTCTGGGCCAGTTAGGGAACATTTTGCTGTCACCAGTGACTAAGCTATTTGTATGCAGTGTGGAGCGGCCGCCCCACACAAAAGGACCAGTGTTTGCTACAAACTCAGACCCAAAGCCCACGGTGTGAGCTTAAGCAAGCCATGCCTGGGGCCCAGTGAGGCAGCCTGCTGGAGGCATGTGGCTGTATCCCAGGTCCCCAACAGACTTAGTACGGGGACAGGGTTCTGGGTCTGTATTGGTCTGCAGAGCACCTCACTGGGACAACAAGAGCTAAGTGTGTGTCACACATGTGCCCTTGAGCTCTGGAGTCGGTGCTGGGACACAGACCAGCAGCCTGCAGGGCCATGGGGCCACAGCAGGTAATGAAGCGTAGAGAGACAGGAGTGCAGGGTGGCTGGGGTGCCTGGAAGGCCGGGGCTGGAAGGTCCTGGAGACCCGGGGGCTGGGCTCTGTGTGGGAGAGAAGGTAACTGGGCGGAAGAGCCGTCAACCAGTGCAGGCGCTTGGTTTCATGGCTAAATTACTAATTACTAATCAGTGCTGTCAATACCAGCCTCAGTGAAACACAGGACTGTCACTGCTTCAAATTGGTGTGCTCTGTCTCATGGAGCTGGCTGGATGCCTGACCAGTGCACCAGTGTCCCCAGTGCTGGCACACGTGGCAGAGGGAACTCCTAGCGGGGTAAGCCCTGTGCTCAGCTCTTCTGGGCTTTACCTACTCACCTTGTCTCAGCTCCGTGATCATGGCCCAGTGCCCCTTTGTCACTTTTCTGTAGAACGTCAGTCTTGAGGTCTACTGTAGGGCCTGAGGCTTCTGAGAACCCCAGTGAAGCCCTGAAAAGAACGTGGGCTCTGAGCATCTGGGAATCCAGAAACCCCAAATCTGAAATGGTCCCATGTGCTGGCCCAGGTTAACACTAGGAAAGTAGTTTCTTCATTTTATGTGGCCTGATGGTGTGGCTTAGAATGCACTCACACTGCAAAAAAATCATCCATCCATCCATCCATCCATCCATCCATCCATCCATCCATATATCCATTCATATATCCATCCATCCATCCATCCATCCATCCATCCATCCATATATCCATCCATCCATCCATCCATCCATCCAATCCATCCATCCATCCATCCATCCATATATCCATCCATCCATCCATCCATCCATCCATCTGTCCATCTATGCATCCATGCATGCATGCATCCATCCATCCATCCACTATATCCATCCATCCATCCATCCATCCATATATCCATCCATCCATCCATCTATCCATGTATCCATCCATCCACCCACACGATGGTATGACGTTACCATGAGGCTGTGTCTGCGTCATGTGTAAAGCACACATGAATTTGGCGTTTAGATGATAGCTGATCCTAGTTGTCAGCTGGACAGGGTCTAGCCTCACCCAGGAGACAAGCCTCTGGCCATGTCTGTGAGGAAGTTTCCAGATTGAGTTAGCTGAGGAGGAAAGACTCACCCTGGATGTGGGCAGCATCATCCCTTAGGGTCCAGGGCTGAATAAAATGGAGAAAGTGATCTGAGGACCAGCATCCGTCTCTCTCTGCTTCCTGACTGGACTATAGGACCTCACGCTCCTGCTGTCATGGCTACCCCACCATGGAGGTGAACCCATAAACCCTCCTTCCTCATGTCAGGAGTCTTGACACAGTGGTGAGAAATGAACCTTTTTTAGGCTCCTGAATCATAGACACACGGGTACTGTTCAAATGGAGGCATGGTGACCTGGGCCTTTCGATAAATGTTGGGAAAAGTCCTCTGGTAGGCAGCTTAGGAGCCCCGGGCCTCTCAGAACCTCAGTGTCTTCATCTGAAATATGGGGCTACTGCTGTGACCAAGTGAGAATCAGGCACCGTTTCCTGACTTGTGGACCCACTGTGTTTCCATTCGGCCTCTTAGGACTGTGGGAACTGGAGACAGCTTAGTCCATCCAGCCTCAGTTTCCCCACAGGAGGACTATCAAAGGTGACTTTGGGGCAAAGGTAAGGACCAGCAGAGAGAATTCTAGTGTAGAACCCGTCTATAGCAATGATATAGTAAGCCCCGGGTTTGTGTGCTGCAGCCACGGTGACACCTCCATAGGTGTCCTGCCCTAGCTGCCAGCAGCAATACCACAGGGCATTGAAAGGAGCTGAGTCCCAAGATCATACCAGCTTGGAACAGGTGACACAGCTGGGAAGTTGGAGGGTACTGGAAAGTATGCCTCTTCCCCACCACAAGGGGAGTATGTGTGGCTTTTTCTTCCTGGAACTGTCCCTTCCTATCAGCTCCAGAGGCCAGCACTGACCCCGCTATCCTCACTGGCCACAGAAGGCCTGCTCAGTCCCCATCCAGTCATGCATCCGGACCATGCACAGCCCGCACCCAGCCTCAAGTGGGTGCTGTGCCCAGACCTGTCCTCTGTGCTCAGCTGGGCCCTGGCACCTGGCTTCCCCCAGGGAGCTGCAGCCAGCACAGTGGCTGCTAATAAACAGCAGCGGCTGGACTCTCACCCTGAGCTGGGTGGGACCGTCGGTCCTCCTCCCCTCCCACCTCTGACTGGGTTCCCACCCCACTTCATAGATAAGGTCACCCGGGTCAGGGAGGCCATGAGACCTGTATAAGTGGACAGCTCGGGATGGTGGCTGGGGACAGGGGATGAGGGACAGAGGGACACCTGGAAAGGAAGAACAAAGATTTGGGTTCTAGTTGGTCAGAGATCCAGACCTGGTTTCATTTACCCAGCTGTCGCCTCAAAGGGGAGGAGAGATGATTTACTCTGCAGCCAAGTAAGAGTGATCATGCCTGGGGAGCACAGATCAAGGTCACCCCAAATACAGTGTTCAACGGAGATTTTGTAGTTAAGAGAACAGCGGCAGCAACAAAAAGCAGGAGTCAAGGAATTGTTCAGATACATTGTTACAAACACTGGGTAGTGAGGTTGCAACTAGGAAACACATTGGCCTACGGCCAATTGGCCTCAGGGTATCTGAAGCCGTTCTTAGCCTCTGGTGGAAGCAGGGGACCAGTTTATACTTTCCAGGTTAAAAACAGGTGAGCAACTGATGGCTCTTCAGAGGGCTGGAGATAGCCCAGGGTATCTTGCTTAGGATTTGCAGCATTCCAACTCTCCAGAGTCACTGAAGCACTCATCCAGTCAGTCAACCATCCTTGCAGTGTGTTTGATGCAGGTGCAGCCTGCATTCACACTACTCTCGTTCCCATCCCTGCCCCATCCGAATGTGTGAATCTGTCACTCTCATCCTGAGCCTGTGAATCCTTCACCGTGCCCCAGATCTCCTGGCCCTCTATCTTATTCCCCAGCTGTGTTTACCTTACATTGAGACTCAAAGCAGGGTTGGGCACAAGTGACTCAAGTTGGAGGGGTGACAAGCCCAAGGCTTCACTTCCTCTCCAGGCCTCGGTTCTGAGTCCTTGTCCCCAGGAACTGTCACCCACAGGCGTGCTGCTAGTGAGATTTCACTATCCCATGACCACTCTAGCCTGTTGTCTTTACGTCTGCCTTCAGATGGAGTATGTATTCTTCAGTACAATCCAGTCTCTACCATGGATCTGGGCCGGTGTGTGCCTGGGGCAGGGCCCCCACGGCTGCTCCTTAGGGGAGAGAAGGAGGGAGGAAGGCGGAACAGGAGTAGATAGACTTGTATCTGTAAGTAGCTACACTGTTTCTGAGTACATATGAAGCTCCTGTGCTCCTGCCTGAGGGGCTCCCTCCTCCACAGCTGTGACCCGCTCCTCCCTGCCCCCACCCCCCGACCTGAATGGCTGTCACACTAACACCAGCTCAGGATGGACTTCAGGCCCTCACTCTGTGGGAGCTGTCAAGAAGCAATGGCTCTAGGTCCTGGCTTTACCCTCTTTGTGCTGTGTGCTCTTGGGTACCTATCACCCTCTCTGAGTTTCTGCCCCTTTCTCCATGTGTACAAAGGAGATGATAATGATTGATTAACACGGTCCCATGGGAGTGAAACCCCTGTCTCAGTGCACACCCTGTTGGACATTTCTTAGGAACCCACCCAACACCAGCTGCAGCATGGGGAGCAGCTATCACCAGTTCCCCCATTTCTCCACGGGCTGCTGCTGCTGAGCCCCAGAAAGGGAAGGGCCATGGGCTTTCAGAAAGCCGAGTTGCTGCAGAAGGGCCTCCGCTCAACAGGCTAGAGGGACAGGGTGTTTTTGTGGACCTGTAGGGTGATGGAGAGGTTGCATGCCTGGAAGTTACTGGAACCTGGCACCACTTGGGGCTGTCACTGGTCAGGATGCCACAGGCTCCTTCTGTGCCCTCAGCATGCAGCTCTGCCGAGGCTCACAGGGGACCTCAAGGATCACCAGCCTGAGCTGGGGCTGAGAGTGGCCATGGATGCAGGGGAAGCTCTCCGGCAGGCTTGGAAGCAGAGCTGGTTGAGTTTTCTGGATGCCTGAGCCGAGAAGTGACCTTGGTGTGCCTTGCTCTTGGCGGAGGGAGGAGGAAGCTAACGGGGAATGGGTGTAAGGCCGGGAGGCTAATTGATTAATGGCCGGTTGTGTTTTGATGAGAGACACGGGCTGGTGAGAGGTGAGTTATTAGTGCTCACACACATAATTTCATGTCCGCCAATGGCAGTCTGTGTAAATAGTTACCCAGCAGGAATTGATCTAGTAAAGCAGCCCACTGCTCCAGAACTCTCCAAGACCCTGGGGCAGAGGCTAGCCCCACTTGGCCCTTTCACCATGAGGGCACCAGTCTGACTGGGTACACGCATGCCCAGGACTGTGGTTGCCTTTATCATTGTCTAAGGTATAACCTGGATGAAGAAAGTCCCAGTTAAGAAAGGAAGCAAAGCCCTGGGAGAGTACACAGATCCATCTTCTTGCTCATGTTACCTCTCCCTTGATCTCTTCACAGACCTGGAGACAAGTTCAGAGAGACTAAGCAATCGGTTCAGGGTGCACAGCAAGCAGGTGGCAGAGCTGAGATTCCTATCTGAGTCCGCTTGGCTCTATCCCTGAGCTCTGCCTTCAGAAAAGTGGGGCTGAGGCCTCTGTCCCCAGGTCTAAACCCAGCGGAGGTCTCCCCTGTGAGTCTCGGCAGAGCTGCATGCTGAGGGCACAGAAGGAGCCTGTGGCATCCTGACCAGCGGCAGCCCCAAGTGGCGCCAGGTTCCAGTAACTTCCAGGCAGGCAACCTCTCCATTGCCCTACAAGTCTGTGTAGCCGGAGAACAGCTTCCTGGTGGGACAGGGTAAACTGAGGCCTGGTTCCTATTCACCGCTCCAGGGAGAACATCCTCCCACCGCTTTCTTTATCCCTGATGCTGGGGGATGGGACCTTGGGCTCAGCTTGCCGTTGCTCTGGCGCCTTCCTCTTCCACAGCGCCAGCCTGTTTCTCTCTGGTTCTCCTGGATCATGGGGACTAAGGGAGGCTGACACTGCCTCTTCCTCTGTCCCTTGGCCCAGGAACCGAGGTCCCTGAAGTGAGGGACCTCACCCTGTGGCCGCCCAGTCCACATGCTGTGCTCTGTGTGTCTCTGCAGCAACCCCTTGCAGTCGCCCTAGGTAGGGCTTAGGTCCTCTCTGTGGCTCCAGATCATCCTCCTGCATCTGAGCCTGCTCCCTCTTCTGCCTTAGGGTCAGGCCAGCAGTTGGGAATTGGGCGAGTCTGACCCCCTCCTACTGGCTGCAGGGCTAATGGGCACTAAGTGGCTATTTTGCAGACGAGGAAGCAGCAATTAAGAAAGGCTAAGTAACTTTCCTGGGGTCACAGATTCAGATCCTTCGGCTCCAGATTCATGATTTTTTCTGCTTCATCAAATTGCCTCTGATGGACAGGTCCTCATAGGCAAGCATGCTTTCCCACTGGACATGGGATTGCTTTAGTATTGCCTTCTGTGTAGGGACAGAAGCTATGCATTTCCCATTAGCCTGGGAGCCTGCAAAGGCAGGACCGGAGCCTCCCCATCAGACTAGGGAGTTATCCACAGGATCCCACCATCGGAATGGGCTCCCTCATTCAATGCAGGCTCCATGCCTCCTCCATCAGACCTGAAGTCCCTGGACTATGACTGCCTGACATATGCCCACCATACACC
This sequence comes from Mastomys natalensis, assembly GCA_021653895.1. NCBI lineage: Eukaryota > Metazoa > Chordata > Mammalia > Rodentia > Muridae > Mastomys > Mastomys natalensis. Next base: position 205,475 of record JAJTUV010000601.1, on the reverse strand, counting down.
CAACCTCAGGACCTCTTGCTATGGCCCCTGCCTAGCTGTGCCCTGTACAGGACCAGTCCTGGGCCAGGGCAGAAATTACCAACGGACCACAAGCCCCAGGCACCCTGGGTGTTAATTAGTGTTGCCTGTTCTTGAGTTTTTCCCCCATTTATGCTAATCAGAAAGGTAAGAGGCGGATAATGAAGTGTTTGGTTTAATACTGTATGCTAGGAAGGAAGAGGAATTTTAATTACTGGCTTCTAATTGGATGGATGGCCTGTTAATATCCTCTTGACAGCATGTCTAAGCCACTGTTGCCCACCTGTCTAGGCCCCGCTGTCCCGTCTGCCTATGGATACTGGTATCTTAGACACCCGCCCAGCCAGTCCTTGTTGAGGGGTTATGCCAGCAGCCCTCTGCCCTGATATTTAGGACTCTGTATGACTTTGTTTAAGCTCTGCCCCACTCTGAGTCTCCTGCTCTTTAAGGGGAAATAAGAAGGGCTGTGTGGTAGTGGAGGTTTGATAGAGAAGCGGGTTCTGAAATTGGAGAGTACATATGCCGGAGGTGGGGGCAGCCTGGAGGAGAGAAGGGGACACAGCCACTTCAGAGGACAATATACTGCCCACCCTTCTGGGTTTGGCTTGGTGGCATACCAGCAAGCAACCCCTGATCCCTGGACTAGGTCAGGGGCATTGTCATGGGTTGAATGGCCTCTGTCCAGCCCCTACTGCCCTTGTCTGTCACATGGACCATCACCAAGACCATCCAATTCAGAGCTCCCCAGGGGCTCTACTGTTTTGCTGCCCTGTGTCCTGGGCCCGGGACAGCTCTGGAAACCCATGATTCACTTTGCCTATTTATCCAAGGATAAATAGCCAAGGAAAGTGAGTGGGCCTGGTTCCAGCTGGATCTTCTTGCTGAGTATGCTCTTAGCCAGAGGATGGTCTGCGTTCCTGAGCAGGTAGGCAAGAGGACTCTACATAGGGTTGATGGACTGTTGTACGGCCTCTTCTTCCCTTTGAAACCTCTGTCTCTCTGTTTCTCTGTCTCTCTCTGTCTCTCTTTGTCTCTCTCTGTCAATCTCTTCCTGTCTCTCTCTGTCTCTGTCTGTCTGCCTGTCTGTCTCTGTTTCTCTCTGTGTCCCTCTGTCTGTCTGTCTTTCTGTCTCTGTCTGGCTATTTCTGTGTCCTTCTGTCTGTTTGTCTGCCTGCCCCCTATCTGTGAAGATGTTGGATATTCTTCCCCTATTTCTGCTATGTTTCTTAGAGACAGAGTCTCTCACTGAATCTGAAACACTGGGTTAGGCAGCTAGGCAGCTGGCTGGTGAGCTCCCAGGATCCACCAGCATCCTCTCTACAGCCCTGAGGTTACAGACCTGTGTGGCCCCTCCTGTCTTTACGTGGGTGTGGGGATTTGAACTCAAGTTTACGCATCAAGCGTTCTTACCCACTGAGCCATCTCCCTATCCCTAAGCATCTAAAACTCGACCAGGTCCAGGTCTCTCTACAAAATACTCAGGAGTATTTATGGGTCTTCTGGGGGCCCAGGAGAAGAGGAAAGAGTCACTCTGTACCAGGAGTGTCCCGGATTCTCTTACAGAGTGTAATAAGGGTCAAAAGTCCTCAGAATCCTCTGGATTGGAGCCTTTCCCAGCACTGTGGCCTTCTGAGCCTCAGTGGGCATATCTGTAAAATGGGCAGAAGCTTCCTTCAGAGAGCTTCTGGGAGAGTCATTGACAAAGGGTCCAGGTGATATTGGACCCATCCCATCATCGTGGGATGAGATCTGAATGGAACCACATAAAAGGGGTTCAGCCTGTTTAGATTCCTGGCTTTGAAACCAGAATTTGGGCCGTGACATCTGTCACAGTCCAGTGAGCTGAGACAGAGTCGACTCTTTAAGCCATGCTTCATTCAGAGAAGACAGGGATCTGAGAAGACAGGGGATTAGCATCCTAAAAATCTCTATCCCATCTCATCTCAGCTGCCAGACGGTATAGGGAGAAAGGAGGTGGGAACAAAGGCTGTCAATCACACTTCCCTCAGGCTCTCCCCCTGCTCGGGTGGTCTGCCGCTCTGCTGAGGCATAGTGTCTGGGTCTCTCCTTGTCTTCCCCACACTTGGGAAGGTTCAAACATTTACTGCGGCTCATCAAGACAGTGTCTGCCAGTGTCGACCCTGTCCCCTCTGGTGGTGTCTGGGCTGGAAGAGGTTAACACACACGGGGCACACCATCAACAGTGTGTGTGCATGCACAATAAGGAGGGCAGGACTCTCTGTATAACACAGAACGGGAAAGAGGCCCTGTCCATTTCTTCTGTCCCCGCTTGGCTTCAGAAGGTCTCAGTCCAACAGGGTGTGGAAGGTCTGACAAGGCAGCTCAGGCTATGTCAGAGGGACGGTCTGGTGGAGGCTGTTCCCATCGTGAACAGCCGGAAAGCAGAGAGCGAAGAGGCTCCAGGAGCTGGCATCACTTTCAAAGGGCCCCTGGTGCCCACTTCCTCCAGCACAGGCCCTTTTAAATGTTTTGCAGCCCCTCCAATAGTCTTACTACCTGGGGACCAAGTGCTCAGAACAGGAGCCTTGGGGAGGACTTTGAAGATCTGAGCCACAAACCCAGGACCGAGCTTAGCACAGAGGAGGGGGCACAGTTGACTGCTTACGAGAGGATATTGCTGTTAGACTCAAGGGCGGACTGGCTTCCTGGAGGGGACTGGTTCTCTGGGCGGCATAGAAAGTGACTGTGGCTGGTACTTCCCACACCATGGACACGAGGAAAGGATTGTAGATTGCTGGGAACAACCCTGGGGCCTCTGGTCCTATAGCGCCTGAATTGGACAAATGTGAATGGCTCTACTTTAGGAGACCAGGGAAGGGGAGAAATACCACCCACCCCACCCCCAGCACCCTTGTCTTCCGTTCTCTCCGTTTCCCTTCTCCACCAAGAATCTCCAAGGACTCACAGTGCCTGCTGACCTCAGGAGGAAAAGCCAGCAACCACAGAACAATCACTGTATGCAGTAGGTACTACAGGATGACCGCCGTATTCAGCAAGTGCTACAGAGTGACGACTGTATACAGCAGGTGCTACTTGATGCATATCATCTCCAGAAGAGGAGAACAGTGGAGGAACAGACTCTAGAGGATGCCCGTAGGACCCTCCACCTTTGCCACACTCTCCTCACTCCCCAAATTGGCTGAGGCTAAGAGGCCAATTTACCTTCCTGTAAGACGCTTCCTGGGTGTATCGAGTACACCAGCTCACCCTGATCCAAGGGTGCCACAAAGGGACCAGAAAAGTCATGTTCCCCATCTCAGAGCCAGGGGCAGGGAGAGGTGGTGTTGGCACCAGAGCCTTAAAAGATAGGAGAGCTTTGAAACAGTGAGAAAAAGTCAAAAGGAAAGCAGATGTCAAGCGTCAGTTCATCAGTCTGCACTCACAGGGTCTGTGGGGCAGCGCTGCAGAAGAGGCCAGCGTTTCTTTGGATGGAACAGATGAAGCAAACCCGGGCATGAGTCCCAGTTTCTCCTTTGGAGCTGTGTGACTATGGGCCTATCACCTAACCTCTCTGAGCCTCAGATTGCTCACCTGCCAAATAAGGCCGTTTAGAGGGCTTGCTTTTGTGTGGCAGAGACAGCACAAGGCCTGGGGTATAAATATTCAGTCAGTGTCCATTCTGTTCTTGTTCCTGGATGCAATAGCTAGCCCAGGCTATGAAAGAATACTCAGTTCCCAGGCTAGAATGAAGGGAGAGAAGAGGACATATGGAAGGTTTTGAAGATGAAGTGAGCTCCAGCAGAGTCTTTGGCTTTGGGGGAGTCCCGGCTGTGTTCTAGAAGGCTGGAGATTGGTGGAGGGCAGTGGAGTGTCACTGAGAGGAGGCCTGGAGCCAAATACAGGGTAAGTCAAAGCTGGACGTGCAGGATTCATGAGTGGTGAGGTTAAGTAGGTCCCATTAGTCAGCTGTGGTTCCCTGTGGGCCAGGGCCGGGGCTGTAATGTGGGGTCAGAGTGTGTGTGTGCGTGTGCGTGTGCGTGTGTGTGTGCGTGTGTGTGTGTGTGTGTGTGTGTGTGTGTGTCCCGCTCTGCTAGTTCCTAACCACTGGCTCTGGACAAGTCGTCCATTCTTGTCTGAGCCATTTCCTTTGCTGCACAAGGGGGACTACTGTACCTATCTGACAAGGTCACTGCGAAAACAGAGCCCAGCAAAGTACCAATGCACACAGTAGGAGTTCAGGAAGTAGTGTTGATTTTGGTGCTGTTGTTGGGGTTTGGGCTAGAGCAGTGGACAGTGACCCAGGAGGGGTAAATGAGGTGGAATGTGCTGTGGGAGGGTGAGTCTGCCCATAGACCTTCACTTCATGGCTGGCTGGGTGGAGTCTTCTGGGTGGCATCAGGACCACTGTGTAGCTATGTTTCAGACAGCTGCCCTGGTTCCACAATAGTGGATGGGAAAGTTCTGAATCTGAGAGCTGCTCTTTCCCCAATTTCCCCACAGCATCCTCTGTGTCACCAGCTTTGAGGGCATAGGCAGATTCTCCCTGCACCACCTTGCTGCCAGGACCAAGGAGGAGAGGGCCTCACACAGGGAAAGCACTCACTGTCTCCATAGCAAGCTCGGCTCTCAGGATCTGGAGACTGGCCAGTATGAAAAGCATCACACCAAGCTAGCTGTCACTCATGCTAGCAGGTCCAAACTCTGCTGATTTGCAGAATCACTCGACTCAAAGCAAGCAGAGACCTAGGGAAAAAAATTCTGACAGCTTTCCTTTAATGATCAACGTGCACAGCCTAAAGTCATCTGAGAGGAGAGCCTTAGGTGAAGAATCACCCAGACCAGGCTGGCCTATGGACATGCCTGGAGGGCAGGCAGGTAGTGTCTGGACTGTTAATTGATTCAAGAGGGCCCAGCCCACCATGGGTGGCACCATTCCCTAGGCAGGCCATCCTGAGCTCTATAAGAAAACTAGCTGTGCATGAGCCTTATGGAACCAGCAAGCAGACTTTTCAGGGGCCCATGCTGTACTTCCCAGGCTGTGAGTGAGCCCTCTCCTTAATGCTGCCTGACAGAGCAAGTAGGCCTTATTTTCAGCTTCCTGGCCTGACTTCCCTGGACTTCCCTTGGCTGTAACCTGGAAGGGTAAGCCAGATAAACCCTATCCTTCCCAAGCTGCCTCTGGTCAGAGTGTTGTATCACAGCCATAGAAAGAAACCAGAACAGTGCCAATACAAGGCTGCCTACGGTCAAAAGGTGGTAGTGTTGGCACACTGTGGCTCACAAATAGTTACTGTGCCCTCTACAGGTGTGGAAACTGAGGCACAGATGCAGCAAAGAACCCGCCTAAAATTTTAGTACTAACAAGTCTCAGTCTTGAACCCAGGTCTCAAAGAGACTGCTCTGGTCTGGATGAGTGGCCCACGAAACCTCCAAGGCTTGGTCTCCAATTAAGGCACTGTGAGGAGGTGATGTGGCCTTTAAGGGATAGGGCTTTGTGAAAAAATGGAGGGAAGCATTAGAACCTCAATCTCTTGCTCTCACTCCTTAGTTTCTCCCACTATGTCACCCCATGGGTTGATATTTGTCCTGTGTGAGAATGAACAACTTTTCCTATGCAAATGTGACATTTGTATTTCTCTGCCGGGAATTTATTTCCCCTTTTATTTTGACTGTTTCATGATTAGCACCTTTTTCTTATTTGTTTCCAGGAACTCTTTATATAATCAGGATATTTATGGTATTAGGGATCTGTATTAGTTTCCAGGGCTGCCATAACAAAACACTACAAGCCAGGCTGCTTTAAAAAGAAAAGCCAGAAACGAATTTCTTTCCTAAAGCTGGAGGAAGTAAGTCCAGGAAAAAGGTGTGGACAGGACTGTTTTTCTTTTCTTTTTTCTTTTTCTCTCTGTGCCTGGTAGAGAGCCATTTTTTATGGTAGATGGCTACTTTCGTGGTAGGTGGCCACTTTTGTGGTAGGTGGCCACTTTTGTGGTAGGTGGCCACTTTTGTACTATGTCTGCCAGTGTTTTCTGTTTTGTGTGTTCACATTTTCTCGACATGGTAAGAGCAACCATCCATTGGATTTGAGCCAATGTTACTGGCGTCATTTCCCTAATTCCTTGTTAAGTGCTTGTCTCCCAGAGCAGTCACCTTCCAGGGTCCTGGGACTTCAATATAGGGGGTTCAGGGTCACCAAGTTCAACCCATGCCAAAGGCCCAAATGTTTCTGTTTTATCCTTTGCGCCTGTGTATTTTTCATATTCACTGAGCAGAACAGCTTTCTTAGATCCCTGAACTGGAGCGCCTGGGTAGCATCTATTACAGAAAATATTACTTCTCCTCCCCCCCGACCCCCCCCCCAAGCCCCAGTCTGTCTTCTGAGACCATGGAGCTCATGGGAAAGGATGCAGCAGAAGGCTCTGAAGTTCCTCTGACCTGAAGGCGCCAGAGACAGGCAGTCCGGTGACCTTGGCCATCGCTTTGCCCCATCAGCGTCTCAGAGTCTCTGTAAATGAGCTAAAGATAGCTGGCGGCAGGGCTGGAGGACACAGTGAGGTGATGTCTGTCCAGTGTGTGGCTCCTGGACTGGTGCATGGGAGGGGCTTGTGGGCAGTGGCTATTGGGGCTGTCCTGATGAATTGAAACTGGCGTTTATCAAGCACCCAGGGTATGGAGGGAGTAGGACCATGATGTCCTAGTTGCCTGTAGAAAGAATGAATAAGCAAATGTAGCCTGAAGTCCTCGCGTGTACTCGCTGGGGACTAATGGCCAATCAAGGGCTCCCTGGAGGATGCCACGCTGGCAGGGAGACAGTACGATTTGGCACAGGTGGCCTCAAGCCGAGAAGGAGGAATCCCAGAGTCGCTGTGATGTGGTGGGGACAGATCCAGGAGATGACAGGAGAGAAAGGAGCTTGGTGTATTTGCATTGTACCCTCTGAGTCTTGCTGACACCCACATACTGGGTGACACCCACATCACTGGCCTGGCTGTACACAGTGGGAGACAGACAGGAGACTGGAAACAGCTCAGGCAGGAAGCAAGAGGAGAGAGCTCCGTAGGCCTGTGCCTGCTAGAACTGTCTTGGGATGGGTGGCTGAGTGAAGAACATGGTTCCTGCCTGCCCACCAGTCTGTCAGGCACACTGTTCCTGAAAGCAAACCTGGACCTCATGCCTCACCTGCTGGCTCCCTCAGAGAAAAGGACCAGCCCCATGGTCCGCAGGGCACAGGTCCCCAAATTTCTGCCTTCCCTGCTGACCTAGCAGAGCCTACACTGTCCACCATAGCAAGAGTGGCCGTAATGGGGGCTCCCATGTTCCAAGGGGGAAAACGCAAAATGTACCCCTGATTTTCATGGATCCCCAGGCCAGTTTCCCTATGGGACCCTTGTATTTCTCCCCATCTCCCTTCGGACACAAATCCCTCATTCAGGAAGATGTACCTGAGCGTGTGTATTACGAGTGCACATGTGTGTGAGTGTGTGTGGGTGTGCATGTATGCAAGCATGCATGTGTGCGAGTACTCATGTGTCCGAGTGCGCATGTGTCGAGTGCGCATGTGCGCGAGCGCATGCGTGCTCGTGACGTTGATGCTGGAAGTCTTCCTCTATCACTTTCCAAATGATGTTTTGAGACCAGTCTGACATTGAACTCACCGATTTGGTTACACTCGGCAGCCTCTGAGCTCCAGGGACACCCCTCCACACCCCCACCTATCTCCCAAGTGCTATGGTCCAGATATTGCAACCACACCCACTTTTCCCTCAGTATCTTCATGCTTGCCTAGCAAGCGTGTTACTGACGTAGTTCATTCCCCAGCCTCCTCAAGGAGGGCTATTTTTAGTATTGGCCTTTATGGGTCTTTGTGGGTTGGTGGGAGGAGACGACTGGTTTAGTATCATGGCCCGAATGCTTCCAGACTGAGACAGATTCCTGCTGCCGCCTTGGCAGTCATGTGGGTATCCAAGGCTGTAAAAACAAAGCAAATGGTTAACCTCTGGGGAGGGGCTCCGCCACTGCTAACAATCGCCCTTCATATCCCTCCACGGCCAGAGGAGTCCACGAGGCTGTTAACTCACATATAATAACCCTTAAACACTGTCATTAACTCACCTCTCATTCCTGCAAACTGCCCAGGAAGGCTCTCGGTGTGATCGATGGCTGCTCTTAAGCCAGTACCCAGCCACTCACACACTCGGCCGGAAGCCCATGTGCAGTGTTGCATAAACAGACCAACGGCAGCATCGAAGTATGGTCCAGCTTCCACCCTGGTCTGCTCTCAGGACTGTCATCTCTGGGACAAGAGGCACTGAGAGTGGGACCTCTGGGTCCCGAGATGTCACAGTAGCTAATGACTCTAGAAGAGCCAGAGGCTTGAGCTCCAGTCCTCTGTCCTGTCCCTAATCTCCCAAGGGCATGAAGATTGAAGTTGGGCTGGGGAAAGAGTGACCACCTTTGGGGGTCACATGTAAGGTGCTCGACCTTCTTTAGGTCATCACAGGTTTATATCATGGTGTAGGTCTGTCCATTCACAGATGGGAGCCCCCAGAACAGGCCCCTGAGCCCCGTTTTATTACAGGCTAGTGTTCATTGGTGCTGCTGTTTCCTGTAGACACCCAGGCTCTGGGCTGGCTGTGGCATCAGTGGTGCTGGTTATGAGCGCAGGATGGAGAGGAGAGCCGGGAAGGGAGCTGAGCGCTTGATTGGCTCGCTGGCTTGCAGTCAAGGGCACGGTGCTCACCCAGAGGCTGCACACACATCCACGCTGCACTTGGCAATGGTCAGTGTTAATATTTAATGAGCCGCTGTGGCTGCGGACAACTACTGTTTGCTCAGCAATTCACTCTCCCTCCTCCCTGGAGGCTGAGGATCCATGAAGGATCACAATGGCCTGGAGGAGGTTCTGGGCTGAGGTCTCCTCTGGTAGGACTCTCAGCATCCCGTCTGTGGAGCAGCTGTGTTAGCCTGACCCTACGTCTAGCAAGGACGGAAAGAATAGAGTCTCTGTGCTCAGAGACAACAGGCTGCAGTGTCCACTGACACAGGTGCTTCCTGAGTACCTAAATAGCCAATGTCCATGGCTGAGAAACAAAAATACAGAGAGGAAGTGGGGTAAGGGCATATGGCTGTCATCCCAGCACTGAGGAGGCTGAGGCAGGAGGATGTCTGTAAGTTTGAAGCCAGAATGGGCTGTGGAATAAAACCCTGTCTCAAAATACAATAAAATAGCTGTGTCTCCTTGGGTACAGTGCTCACGGAGTGAGGTCCTGGGTTCGATCCCCAGCATTGCATAAACGGAATATGGAGGGTGCACTTATGGTCCTAGTGCTGGAGAGGTGACGACAGGAGGATCCAAAGTCCAGAGTCATCCTCAGCTACATAATGAGTTGGAGGCCACTCTGGCTCCACGAGACCCTGTCTCAAACTAAACGAACAGATGCAAGAGGAGCTGGCACTTGTAGTCTGTGTACTGTGCCCTTGGTGGAACTGTACGCTGTGTGGTGGGAATAATTTTCCAAGTCAGAGTTCCAGACAGAAAGGGGAGAACTGTACCCGGTGATCCAGGCACTGAAGGGTATGGGGCACACAGTCAGACCTACAAGTGTGAGGATTGTGGGTGCAGGAGATGGGCAGTATAGGAGCCTCAGCTGGCTGCTGCTTCACTAAGGCTGTAACTATGAGAAACCCCAGTCCAGGATGAGATACAGCCCTAGGGTTCCTGTCTTAGGCCACAGGATACCCTGGTGGAGAACAAGAGAGGAGACCCTGCGGGAAAGTGGAGCCTGGGGCCTCATCCAGTTGAGGGACAAGGTGATGTTATCTCAATGGGGACAAGGCGGATCTGTGACTCCCAAAAAACACACTTAAACTCTTGCTGACTAACCACAAATGACAAATTTATGTATCAAAGACAGATGCCTGGGTCTCACACCCAAAAGAGTCTCAGTAGGTACAAAATACCTACTATGGGGACTTGAGAGGAAGCTCTTGCAGAGGACTCGGGTTCAGTTCCCAGCACCCACACGGGGGGGGGGTGGGGGCAGCTCATCACACCACCCATCCCCACCCCATGGCAATTGTCAGAGGCAGCGTTTGAACCCAGACTGCCTGGTTCCAGAGCCTGAACTTCCTGTACCTACTCTACTATGCCAGCCCTTCTGAAGGCTGGGGCAATCTTGTTGGTCTTCTCTGTGCGGTCTTCTGTCTACGGTTCTCAGAGATGCAGATTTGGAACTCGTTGGTCAGCCTGTGTTCTTGGGTTCCGAGAATAGGGAGGTCAGAGCAGGTCAGCACCATCCGGAAGGACTTCCTGTACCGTGTGGTCACGTGAATGTAAGGGGCAGGAGAGGAAGGGACCCAGGCTGGAGGCAAGGCAAAGGTATGAATAGAGGCAGAGAATGTTGACTGCGCATGCCTGTTCGGGAAGGCTATATATGGGAGGAGGGGTTAAGGCAGTGACAGCAGAAAGAGAATAAAGGGCTCATCTGAAAAGTCTTCTACAATCAACCTAGACACAGTGAGTTCAATCTATGGGCAGAGTCGGACTCTTCAGAGAGCACGCCCAGTCCTAGCTGTGATTGGTCAAAAGCTAAGCCAATCTCAGCTATCTCCTTTCCTCTGTCAGTGATTGGTTGCAGCATAAGCGTAGGACACAGCTCTAACCAATGGCAGGAGTTCTGCTAGGGAGACACCAGGGAGGAAACAGTCCCTCTTTGGACGGGGTTTTGTGTCCCGTCAATGACTGGAACTACAGCAGCCGTCTTGCAGCTATGAGGTGAACAGGCAGAGAGGAAGGCAAGAAAGAATGAGAGCCAAGACCAGGAACCTTGAGGGGGAGCCTGGGCTACTGAATAAATCAGTCTTAGTGTCCCCCAAGCTCAGAAGTGTCAACGTGAGGTAATTTTCAGCATCGTTTAAGCCATTGTCAAGCCCCTGTTGAGGTTTCCTGTTATCTGAAGTAGAAGTAGCTACCGTACACCGTGCATTAATTAAAGTTTATTAAGCATCGATTAGTCCTAGGGAGAGTCACGTACGTATTTCACCTCACAGCAGTTCAGCAGAAGAGAGGACCTGACTTGTCTCCGTCAGTCTGTGCAGCCTTCACCAAGCACGGAAGCCTGGGACTCAGCCATGGGAGTCTGGAAGTCCGAGATCAGAGTGTGACAGGGTTGTTACTGTGGTTCTGTCCTTGTGGAGTGTGTGTGTGTGTGTGTGTGTGTGTGTGTGTGTGTGTTGTGAGGGGGGACAGACATGCAGATAGGCAGGCAGAGACAGAGACAGAAGGGAGGAAGAGAGGGAGAGAGGGAGGGAGGGAGGGAGGGAGGGAGGGAGGGAGGGAGGGAGGGAGGGAGGGAGAGAAGCACCAATCCTATCACATTCATGGTCTCCTTAATTCCCTAACTCCAGATGTGGCCACTCTGGGGACTGGAACTTCAGTGTATGGATTTTGGGGGTGGGGGGGACACACACTTAGAAAGGATATGACTTCTACAAGGACCAGCTTGCAAGGAGATTGAGCTGAGATGTCAGGACAGGTCTGACTGATTATTCCAATCACTCTGTATGTGACAAGTTGTGTGTGTGTTTGTGTGTGTGTGTGTGTGTGTGTATGTACATTCATCCTTTCCCCTTACGCTAGTGATAAGAGCATGAGATTCTTCCTCAAACATGGTGGAAGGTAGACCTACACGTAAGGTCTTCCAACCTCCACATGTGCCATGGCATGTTCTCCTGCACTCACACACAAGCATATGCATCATACACATTGAGATTCTTTTTAAGATGTGGAAGATAGTATACCCCACAGTCTGTTCCTTGCCTTTGATTGAGCCTTCAGGCCCAGGGGACTGTGGAGCTGCTTCTGTCTCGAAGGTGAGCCTTTTCTAGAATTTCTAGAGAACCAGGCAACCTGTGTCTTAGAGGACCTGGCTTATTCGTCTTAGCGTAATGCATTCCAGATTCAGCCCTGTGTAGGCACAGATATGTAACCCCCCCATCCCCTTTATGGGTGAGCAGCATTCTGCCATGACACTAGGTCAGATATGGGCTTATCCTAACGTGACTTGTTGCCTTCCTGAAGTCAGGTGTCTGATGCTCTCTGCATCCGGTTTCCTCCCTCTCTGCAAGAATCACACACCATCTGTGCTGCTCGCCAGAGGTGACACATGACTCTTACTCCAAATAGCTCTGGTCCCTCAGTGTCACCAGAGAGTCCGCGCCCCGGGCCCTGTAGGACTCCACTTGTTCTTCACAGCCGGTGCTTTGCATCTTCACAGATGGACAGTTAGTCCTCTGTCTATCTAGTCTCAAACCTTCATGCTTCGTTACCGCCTTCCCTGCCACTGCGGAGGATGTGGGGGCTTTGACGTGGGAAATGTCTGGGTTTGAAAGAGCAGGACGGAAGTGAATGCCTGAGTATGCATCCCTCTGACACCCACTGCTGTCTGTAGAAGGCTGCTTAAGGGTCGCCTCCCTCCCCCTAACTTCAGAGTTCACTTCCTGGTCTGGCCCACTCCTGTGTCTGCCTGGAGGGAATTCTTTAACAGGCAAAGCCATCCAACCTCCTTAGTGCTGCCTTCTCCCCCAGGGATGAAGCAAGACTCCCGTCAGCCTCTCACTGGGCTCTTTTCATTCTGGTTTCTGCAGAGGTAGCTGTCCGCAGTACACCATGCCCTGCAATGTCCAGACCTTCATGATGGTCACTAGGTTTGTCCCCAAGTCAGCCGGGCGTACAGGACTCTTTGCTGAGGGCGGGGCAGCCTCCGCAGGACCTGCCCTTGGCCAGTGGGAACCAATATAGGGTATTGGTTCTGTGAGGCTCAGCCTCATGCCAGGTAAGGTGAGGGTGGCTCATTTCTTTCTAGCACAAAGCAAGTCTGAAAAGTGATACCTGAGACCGACATCAGGCAGAGTACACTGGACTCCTTCTACTGCTGTGGGGACCAACGTGTGATAGGTGTGTGTCTTAGTCAGGGTTTCTATTCCTCCATAAAACAGCATGACCAAGAAACAAGTTGGGGAGGAAAGGGTTTATTCAGCTTACACTTCCACATTGCTGTTCATCACCAAAGGAAGTCAGGACAGGAACTCACACAGGGCAGGGATCTGGAAGCAGGAGCTGATGCAGATGCCATGGAGGGTGCTGCTTACTGGATTGCTTCCCCTGGCTTGCTCAGCTTGCTTTCTTATAGAACCCAGCCCAGGGATGGCACCATCCACAGTTGGCTGGGCCCTCCCACCCTTGATCATTAATTGAGAAAATGCCTTACAGCTGGATCTCATGGAGGCATTTCCTCAAGGGAGGCTCCTTTCTCTGTGATAACTTCAGCTTGTGTCAAGTTGACACACAAAACCAGCCAGTACAGCGTGTAAGAGTCTCTCTGTTCGGCCAGCATTGCCCCAGCACAGCCACCTGGCCACGTGGACTCTGACCTTGTCTTTCCTTCCAAGGATGTGAGGAGGTCCAGGCCCAACAGTTCCCCAAGGAGAGAGTGTCCAAAGTCACTGTCAACCATAAACATAAAGGGAACTTCACTGCCACCTCTGAAGCCAAGGGAACTCCAGTGGCCACTAGAGAGACATCTACATTTGAAACGATGTCACTGGTCACACCCAGGATTTGTAAGAGTGTTGTAGGCCTTGACCTCGGTTGTCCCAGACTTTTCCAAGGTTGGCAGTTATGTGGTTAGTTTTAACTGTCAACTTGACACATCCTACAATCGCTTGGGAAGAGACTCCTAACGAGGGATCACCTCAGTCACATGGCCATGTCTGTGGGGGATTGTCTTCAGTACCATAATTAAAGTGGGAAGGTCCAGTCTGAAGGAAGGTCGTTCCTTGCCCTGGTTGGTTGGTTGGGTAAGAGTAGAGGAAGGTAGCTGAGGTCAGCATTCTCCATTCTCCCTGCTCCTGACTGGGGCTGTGAGGTGACCAGTTGGTTCATGCTCCTGCCTTGACTTCCCCCAAAATGAAGAATTACAACCTAGAATTGTGAGCGGAAACAAACCCTCTGTCCTCCAAGCTGCTTTTCTGGCAAGGCACTTTGTCATAGATACACGAAGGATGTAGGATGTCCACAGCGCGGCGTTTCTTCTTGTTAGCAGGGGTGTAATTGGAACGGTGTGATCACTCGTGTGATCATCTGTGCTGTGAACATGACTGTCTCGGTGACGTCCACTGACCTAGGTGTTTCTGGGACACATGTTGCTTGATCCCAGAAGCTTACAGTTTAACTCTGGGGACAGCCCTCCCCCTCCAATAAACAAATGATTGCAGACTCTGGTGGACTGGAGGACCGGAATCAGAAATAACACAGTGACAGATACTTTCCAGAAAGCCCAGGATTGGGCAACTGAACCTTGGGTAGTTCCCACCCAGAGATGGTCATAAGGAGTCCTCACAGGGACCCCAAATGCCTTATAAGTGCCATGACATGCTCACATGTCCACAGGAAACAGATCGATTGCTTCCTTGGCACAGGACCTTGGTGGGGAATTCCAGCCTTCCCTCGTCCCCTTGACTCACGCTTTCAAATGTACTTAGTGCGGACCGGCCTGCACCTCATTTGTTCGTGCGGCACCAGGAATGATGGATGCCTCCTCACTCTGCTTAGGCAGGCAGAACCCTTCATAGCAAGGGTGACTGGACACTTGGGGATTGGACCAGCAGGGGCCACGGTCACTTTGGAAAGTGACACTCGGTAAGCTGCTGGGGGTGGGCTGAGGAGCCCCAAAGTCAGGATGTGGAACCAAAGGGCAAGGATCATAAAGGCCAAGGACCGCCCCCCCACCCCACCCCCCGCAGCCACTGACAGCCACCAGACAATGACTGCAGCTGCTGAGGAGGAGGAGCCATGGGGTAGCTTCTTGGCTTTGTCAGTGCTGTGTGACAGCCTGGGTTTCAATCTGGTGAGTGGGCTACTACCTTGAAGTGTGAGGTTGTGGTGAAAGAAAGAGAAGAGAGGAGGAAAGAAGGGAGGGAGGGATGGAGGGATGGAGGGAAAAAGAGAGAGAGAGGACACACACACATGCACACACACGCGTGCAGACTGAACACCTACTAAGTGCAGGGCCACAAGGTCCCTCTACCCTCTCTAGAGGCAACTCCAGTGTCAGCCCAGAGATGCACAGGACCTGCTGGGTTCCTCAGTCTCTCTTGGCACTGACTGCACGTTCTTAACTTACAGCCCAGAAAATAGAAGCATGGGGAGGGAAGGACCTCGGTTCCAAGGAGGGACCAAGATTTCAGCCCAGTGCCTCCCTTGGGGCCCCAGTCCCCACACTCTCATCAGCTCCTCCTGTGGAAGGACTTGTTCATTTTCCTTAACTTCCCTCATCTGGGTTCAGGGGAGCTAGGAATGGTTCTTGAGGCTCACATGACAGTCTCAGAGAGCAGCCAAGTGCAGGCTGGCACTCTGGGAGCTGAGCAGGGAGGACAGAGAGTTCAAGGTTAGTCGGAGCTAAAGGGAGGGAGGGGCTGAAGGAGGAGCCTCTTCCTGTTTTCTTTTCCTCTTCACTCCTCCCTGTGACCTCAGCTCCTTTGATGCTGCTCTGGGGTCACCTTTTGTACCCCCCCTTGTCCCCTACCCTGGAGCTTTGGCCCTGAGTGTGTGACAGGTGCATCTGGGCCCTGGCACAGCTGGAGCAGTGGGCTCTAAGCTCTGGGATGCCTGTCCCCGCCTCCTTCTCTTTGAGGCTCAGAGGGCATAAGTTAGATAACCATGACACCTGTTTTAAATTAGCCTTCAGAAGCCTCCGACAGCTGAGAAATTATTTAACAGGGAAAGAATTGAGTACATGAATAAATATTAATATTAAATCACAGCGTCTCTCGATTTGAGGGGAAAGGAGGGGGCCCTCAGCAAGAAACAGGCAGCCTCAGAGGAGAGATGCCGCTGAGCATAGTTTGAGGACAGCTCATCGGTCACCCGGTTCTGTCAGAGCCGCACAGAGACTCCATCTGTCAAGGAGGCCGGCAGGTGGCAGAGGTGACTTCTGAGAGTCTTGTGATGGCTCAACAGGTATCTAGTCTGAGCTCTAGCCTCAGCTTCAGGCTGTGGCAGAGGGTGGAGGAGGAGGGACAGTGCCTGTCAGGGGATGGTTTCCCATCCCAGAGCCCAGAGATGAGCGGCTGCCTGCGGTGGCCTCTGTGGGGCTTCCCTATGTAACAGTGCTGGCGTTGTATGTTCAACGAGCGCTTTGGTGTGAAGACAGACGGAGACCTAATTATCCACCCACAGGTACATGGACTAAGCCAGCCTTCCAAGGAAGGCATAATAGAAACCTTTCTCTTGGAAGCTGCTGGAGGCCTCTTCCTGGTCCATCGGGACAGCTGATGCCACACAGAGGAGGGAAGTGGGAGAGGCTGTCCTGGAGTTCGGGAGGATCCAGGATGGGCCAAGTGCCTGAGGGCTGGGAGCACGTGGAAGCTGATCTTACCTTTCCCGCCCACATCACAAATCAACACAAAGTCACAGTCAGTCACTATAAACAACAAAATACTAAGCCTGAGTTATGCTCTCTGCTCTAACAGGCAGGCAGAGGGGTCCTCGGGGTTTCTGGAAATTACCCAGCATGCCCAAGACTCAAGGTACTGATAACTCATCTCCTTCTCCTGTGACCCATTCAGACATTTGTCCCTGTGACTGAATACTTCGCAGGGACGGACCGTGTGAAGTGGGGGAGATTTAGTTTGCAAACGGCTTTGAGGGGTTCAGTCCATGGCCGCTTGGTTCTGTGTCTCTGGGTCCCTGGTGAAGCTGAGTGTCTGCGTGGCAGAAGTAGGGGAAGGAAGCTGTTCACAGCATGGTGGATCAGAGAGGAAGGCGAACATTAGAGACTGGCAACAACCCTCATAGGTATCCCCACCGCCAGTGACACACTTCCTCCAGCAAGAATCTACCTCCTCAAGTTTCCTGACGCACACCCCCTCAAGAGAGTTTTACCAGCTAGGGACAGAGAATTTAGCCTGTGAGCTGTGGCGGGCATTGCACATTCAAGCCACAGGGCCTGGACCCCTCTTCCGCTGGTACAGCACCTGGCTCCCTCATCCCCCTAGGACCCCTTCCTTCCATGTGCCCATCCCAGTGATATCCTTCCATGTCTTTTGATCTAAATAGCTCCCTCCTCCTTCCAGTGCTGCCACTAACTCTGCTTGTTTTCTTCCTGGAACTTACCATTTCCTAACACTATAGTGTTATAGTATATATATAAATTATATTATATATATAAATTTATATATATAAAGTTATATATATAAATCCGCTCCTCGGAGGCAGTGAATCTCAACCTTCCTTACGCTGCGACCCTCTGATGGAGTCCTTCATGTTACAGTGACTCCCCTCTGCCACACATACCACAAAATGATTTTTGTTGCTACGTCCTATCTCTAATAATTTTGCTACTGTGATGAATCATAAATGTGACTACTTTTGGAAGTCCAGGGTTGCCAGAGGGGTCGTGACCCACAGGTTGAGAACCACTGAATAAGGACAACTAGAAGGACTCAGGATGTACTACAATGGCTTCTCAGAATGTAGCCCACTTGTCCATAAGCCCATGAGGGTAGACACTTGGTCTCATCTACTCTAAGTCCTTAGCTTCCACATTGAATGAATGTGAATGAATGAATGAATGAATGAATGTACATGTCAGGCACAAGATACAAAGGGTCCTGACACTTGGCCTTGTGCAGTTCTCTTACTCTGTGCCAGAGGTGTCCTTAGGGATACTGATGCTGGGACATACCTGGAGGGAACTGTGATTGACACAGCGGTGGCTGCCCGTGACAGAGTATGTGCAAGCATGAAAACCTGAGTCTGGTCCCCAGGACCCACCTACAAAAGCCAGGCTGGTGTAATTGTACACTTATGCTGGGGAGGCAGAGTTGGGTGGCTCCCTGGGGTTCTCTGGTCAGCCAGCCTAGCCTAGAGGGAGAGCTCCAGACAGATGAGAGACCCCTTCTCTCAAAAAACAGATGTCTGAAGTGGACAGTGCCTGAGGAATGACACCCAAGGTTGACCACACATGCACACGCACACCAGACACACACACACAGACACACACACACACACAGACACACACACACACATACACACAGACACACCACACAGACACACACACACACACACACACACACAGAGAGAGAGAGAGAGAGAGAGAGAGAGAGAGAGAGAGAGAGAGAGAGAGAACAGACATTTGTATGCACACATACAACCACACCTACATCAAAAAGAAAGCAAGCTCCAAAATAGCAAAAAAGGGGTCTGGAAGGTACCATGGGATGGGTGAGGCTGTGAGGAGGGTGACTCAGTTTCCCCTTCCATTCCAAGTCCTATGTTTTTGTCACTGTCTGCTTCTGATCATTCTAGGCTCTTTGTTGGGGTTTGGTAAAGCACTCCAGTCAGGAGTGGACACGGAGAGACCAGCTTCCCTCTGGCCTTCCCTCTGCCTCCTGCTCCTCCTGACACAGTTTAGGACCCAACACCTATGGGTGCTGATGAGTCCTACCATCACGAGACACGAGCCTCATGTACCCACCTCCATGTAACCTGTTTGCTCTTCTCTGCTCCGCTCTGCCACTTACAATGACTGAGCCACCACCCGGCTCTGCTTATTGTTTGATTAGGGCTGCTATGCGGGTGTAAAAGGCTGCTTGACTGGAGTACAACACACACTGACCCACATACTGTTTCAGATCAGAGTCCTCTGGCCACGCAGCCCTACCCTGAAAGGGATGATAGCAGTGGGCTTTCTAAATGCTGGGAGCATTAAATGAAATAGTGTGTTGGTCTCTAGGGACCAAAACCCAACAGTATCCTGTCTTCAAGTCCCAGATCCTTCTTTCTATGGACACTGGTTCTTCCCAGAACACCCTGGAAAGAGGCAAAATGCCAGCCCATTCTCTCTATATCAGTTGTTCAAAGATGGCAAGTGTTGGTGGCCAGAGGAGCAGAGGGAAGCTGGTCTCTCAGTGTCCACTCCTGACTGGGGTGTTTTTCCAAATTCCAACAAAGTGCCTAGGGATGTTCTCTAGGGAGCATCACCCTATTCCCATCTCCACAGTGTGGAGGACTTGCCAGTGCCTTGGACTCCATGGAGCTGTGTCCCTGGACCTAGGCACTCGTGGGTCCTCCATTAAGCTCAAGCTTTCATCTCAGTGGGACAGCTCTCACCCAGTCACACACAGAGTGAGGATGGAGCTGTGGAGCTCTGTCTAGTGAGTTCTGCTAGAATAGAAGAAAGTGGACTCAGAGAATGTACATATATTTACATTCCAAAGCTAGACTCAGAGAAGGGTCTGTGGATATCTGTTCTATGCCAGGAACCCATGCTCATGGGGACTGAACCTTCTGTTTGTTGAGGCAAAACCTGGAGTGTCTGGTGGATTAAGCTTCTTGACCAGAAAGTGCGACATTCCCAATTTCTGGAATGTGTCTCTTAGAGGTCATCTCCTCCTGCTATTCCTGAGTCCTGTGTGCCTCATACAGGCTGTCCTGTACCTGGGACTTCTTCCCTTCAGTGACTCCTGAGTCACAAAAGAACATCTACTTATACTTTCTCAGTCATCACTGATGGGTGGGTAGGTGGCTGGATGGGTGGGTCAGAGGATAGATAGGGTGGATGGGAAGAGGGATGATGGACAGATGGATTGATGGGAGGATAGATGAAATGGATGGAATGGATGTGAGGATAGACAGACGGACAGTTAGATGGACGGAGAATAGATGGATGGATTGTGGACAAATTGGATGATTGATTGATGGGAAGATGAATGGATGGAAAAATGGATGACAGATAGATGAGTGAGTGGGTGAGTGGGTGGAGAAAAGGATGGATGAGTGGATGAATAGACAGATGGATGAGAAGATGGATTTCTAATATAATGATGAATGGGTGGATAATGGATAGATCCAAGAGAGGCTAGATGAAGGCATAAAGAAATGAATGGATGGATGAATGGATAGATGGGAGGGAGGATGGATAATTAGATGGGTGGTTGGATGGATAGATGGATAGATGGATGGATATATGAATGGATGGGTGGTTGGGTGGATGGATGGAGAGGATTGATAGATAAATAGTGAATTGATAAATTACAGATGAATGGGTGATGGGTGGATAAAGACATAGATAAAGGATGGGTGAGTGGATAGGAGGATGGATGTTAGGTAGATGAGTAGATGGATGAATGGATGGTTGGATAAGTGGATAGATAGATGGAAGTATGGATATATTGATATCTGGGCCAATGATTGATGGTTAGATAAATGGGGAAAGGTGAAAGAATGATGGATGGATGTGTGGATTGATGGATGGGTTGGTGGATAGACGGATGGATATATGAATGGATGGGTGGTTGGATGGGTGGATGGATGAGTGGTGGATGAATGGATGGTGAATGGATGGATGATGGATAGATTGATGGATGGGCAGATGGGTGGATAGATAGATGGATGGATAAATGGATAGATGGATGGATAAATGGATAGATGAATAGAAGAATTGGATGGGTGGATGGATGATGGATAGATGGATGGATGGACAGATGATGGAAGAATGGATGGTGGATGGATGAATGGGTGGGTGGATGAATGGATGGGTGAGTAGATGGATGGATAGATGGATGGACAGATGGATAAATGGATGATGGATGGATGGATGTCACACACAACTCATTCTTAAGCTCTGTTAGCTCATGAATGGGGCATTCAGTGAAAACTAAGCTACCTGGCTCTGCCACATTCCCGGCTCAGAAAATCATTCTATATCTGGAATAAAGTATTAAGACTTCAGCCCATAGACTTTAAAGGGCCATTTTGCTCTCAGATCTGGGAGCTGTCCCCTAACCACTCACTGTGTGGAACCTGCAGGTGAGGAGGGCCCATGGCTGTGAACTGGCAAAGCTTTATGTAGATGGCATCTGAAAATACCTGGCAAAAAATGGATGCATGCACACAAGATATATAACAGTCAAAAAATGTTATTTGAACATGGAAGAGCTGGCCACCAGGACTGACAGGAATGACGTCAGAGGTAAACTAGAAAGCTGCCAGTGCTGTGAGATTCACAGTTGCCATCATGACTGCCAGGCCTAAACTCAGCAGCTTAAAACATACTCACAAACCAATGGTAGCAGTGGTGGTGCATACATACCTTTAATTACAGCACTTGGGAGGCAGAGAGAAGTGGATCTCTGTGAATTCTAGTCTACAGAGTAAGTTCCAGGACAGCCAAGGCTACACAGTGAAACTCTGGTGTATCTCAAGAAACCAACAACAAAACAAAACCCACACGCTCATGTGTTCTTAGAGCAGGGTGCCTGAAGCTGAGCTCCACGGGGCTGTCTGAACAGTGGGTTCTGCTGCTCAAGCTTAAGATTGCAGGTTGAGCCGTGTGGTCCATTCTGGGTCTGCGAGCATGTCTGCGAATAGATGATGCTCCTCTCAGAAGAAATGGAGAGGATGCCACATCGCTAAGCATATCTGAACCATGTCCTTGTCCCTGCCCTCCCATTGACTAAAACAAGTGACACAACCAAGCCCCGCCTTGATGAGATGGGCAAAGGGAAGAGGGGTGAGTAGAGATTTATTGACCAAGGGTCCAGGCAGTATCATGGTGGCTCAGGGTTAGGATCAATGGCACATCGCTCTCACCAGCCATGTGACTTTGGAGGAAGAACTTTTCCTGTGTGTGCTTCAGTCTCTCATGCTTCTGTCTCCCATTTCAGAGTCAGACGTCACTGACCATGGTCTACCCAATTGTGTGATCCCTATGAGGCTCAGGCTGTACAACCAGTGAGCGTCTGCTCTCCGATCTCACGATGTCACCCTTGCCATTGTCTCTGGCCCTCCCTCACCCTCCTTTCCCCATGCCGAGCCTCCCCTTCCTTCCAACCCCCACCCACCCACCCTGCATCCCCCGGGTCTCCACTCTCTTCAAATATTGGGAAACGTCCCCAAAGTCCCTGATCTCGGTCATGGTTAAGCCCAGCCCGGGAGATTTGTTTGCTTTAATCTTTCCACGTAAATTAATCCTGGTGAACCTTTAATCATTCTCCACCAATGAGACTCTGATGAGACGCATGTTGGGGCTCCCACTGTCCCTCGCTGCTGTGTGACAGGCTGTCACACTGATGGAGAGTGTACCCAGAGGTCAGAAGTTCTGAGCCTCAGGAGCCAACACCCACACATCTGTCCAAGCCTCAGTGTGTGGGGGTGGGGTGGGGTGTGGATCCCCCACACCCATGTGTTTCTTGAAGTAGAAACAGGCTACAGAAGCACACCCTCCCCCAGCCAGCTCCTCATGTGACCAGTTGGCCACCAACTATCCCTATGTGGGACGCGTGCCAAGTTTCTATCCTCGACATATGGGAGCTCTTTATAGCAATGATCTCAACCTTCCTGATGCTGCGACTCTTTAGAGCTGCTCATGAGTTGGTGACCCCCAAGCATAAAATTATTTTCATCACTATTTCACAACTATAATTTTGATACTGTTATGAATCGTGATGTAAACATCTGATAGGCGGAATATCTGATACACCGAATATCTTATGCGTGACCCCCGTGAAAGGGTAGTTTCTACTCCAAGGGGTTGAGAACCAGAGGCTGAGAACCACTGCGTTATAGCCTTCTTGAGAGGTTGAACAAAGCAGCAGTGTCCCTTTGTACACAGACTATGGGTTCAAATCCCAAGCAGGTTTTGTGCATGAGTAAGTGACCCTGTGTAGTCACCTGTAAAATAGGGTGCTATGTTTAAGACTGTTTGACTCAGTGTCAGCTTAGAGAAGGTGACATAATTATGGGAAGGGCACAATGGGAGAGAGACCAGGTAAGTATGTCCCACAGTGAGTGACTAAGTGATTGGGAAGTTTACCCCCTCTCTCTTTTTCCCTCCTTCCTCCCTTCCTTCTTTTTCTCGCTCTTTTCCTCCTTGCTTCCCATGCCTCTCTCTGTGCCCAGTATCCTCCAGAGCCTCTGACAGTTGTCAGATCCCATCCAGACTTCTCTCTTAAGTCTACAGCAGCCCTCCCCAACTCTGATTCTCTATCTCCATATTCTGAGGTTCATTCCCCTGCAGTGGCTGTCTTTACAAAATGTCCCATGGTCCTCCCTCAATCTTTAGTGGACTTTCGTATCTATGGAACAAGGCCCGAAGCTCACAGAAAGCCCAGGTGGCACCCTACTTTACAGACAGGGAAAGTAAAGCCAATTGAGCAACCCCAGCCCCAAAGCCAAGCTTTAAGTCCTGTTTTCCTCTGTCGCTCTCTGCTGCCTCCAGCCATGCCAAGCTTCCCGGGCTCCCTGGGCTCACAGGCTCCAGCCAGTCTCAGAGTCTCCCTTATGCTGTTCTGCTTCCTCATGCTGCTCTGTCTCCTCTCATGGTCCATTGGCCTCTGGGTGACATATACTTGTCCTTCAAACCACCATTCCCACATTTGCTGAGGGAGCGTCTCAGAGTTCTGGTGCCCACTGTCTTCCTTCCGTGATCCCTTCCATGACCTTTGGCTTCACATCTGCTTCTCAAGCATAATCACACGGTGAGCTCTGGGAACACTCAATTGCCACAGCCCAGCGATACAGAGGGCTGACGCTGCATTCCCACAGTTCATAGCTATGGAGGGTAAAGTTCATGGTTCAGCGCCGACAGTTCAGCTCCTGATGAGGACCCTCCCTCAATACTGTGTCCTCACAGGGAGGGAGGGAGGAAGGGAGGAAGAGAGAAAGAGAGAGAGAGAGGGAAGGAGAGAAAGAGAGAAAGAGAGAGAGAGAGAGACAGAGACAGAGAGAGAGAGAGAGACAGAGAGAGAGAAAACTGATAGGGAGGGCTCTAGTCTTCCTCTTATGGACACACTAACTCCACCACAGAGACTCACCTCCATGACATCATCTCCTTGAGGCTTGATCTCCAAAATCCCTCATGCTGGGGGCTAGGGTTTTGATGAATAAATTCTGGGATGACGCATTCAGTTGATAGCAGGCAGAACATTCTGGGTCACTGGTTCCAAGCTCAGTTCTTGGCACTAAGAAAACGTGAGAGACATTTGCGGATGGATCAAATGACCAAATGAAGGAAAGCCAACAGGATAAAGGGCATGCTGGAGAAATGGCTCACTGTCCTTGCAGAAGACCTAAGTTCGAATCCCAAGAGCCACATTAAGCAGGTCATGGCCACCTTTAACGCCAGCTCCTGTGGCACCTGCACACATGCACATAAGCACATAAGTACATCTTTTTCTTAAAAGTAAAATAAATGGAAAAAATAATAGTCCTTTTTGGACACCAGTTGATGTTGGAACAGAACCCTGACTCCTCCAAATGTCCCACGCAGTCTGTGAGCACAAAGGTGGTGGCAAGTCACCATTCAACAGAGACGATGGCTCTGGTTGGCAGTCAGTCACCTCCCCGGTTGCAGAGTTCTGAGTTGTTTGTAGAGTTTTCCTTTTTTCTTCTAAACAGAGAAGCACCCTTGAAAAAGGAAAAAAAAATAGAGGAGGAGAGGAAGTCACGTCGAACTGCTCTGATCTCCCAGCCATAAACGACACCTCTGGGATGCGAGCCCACCTGTGAAATATTGCCCGGCGATTAGATCTCCAGCCGTGAGATATAACCATGAATTTCCATCCCCACCTTGGAAATACAGTTTACTGTTGGATCAGGGGTGAAGTATGGCTTTCCGTTTGGCGCAAGCCGGTAAAATACGGCCTTCGATCAGATCGCTGTGGAGAGAGCAAGGACACTCGTTGGGTCCAGGGACGTCACCACAGCCTGGTGAAGGAAATAGAAACCCGTACAGGAGGAGAGACAGAGTGAAGAAGGAAATTGATGATAGTGACATTTAGGTGCTTCTTGAAAGTTGTCAGCATGAGGGAGGGGACTGATAAGACAAAGCATGCGCTGTGCTCTGCTAGGTGACGGCTAGAGGCAACTGAGATGTCCCCACTTGTGTCCCATACAGCTGATGAGTGCTCACCCAGCGCAGGTTCCTCTGCTTCCTGGAGAAAGGCCCTGGAATTGCCCTGTGAGGTCCTGCTGGGCTCAGCCCAGTCTTCAATATGAGAGCACAGGCTCGGAGTCACACAGTAGGGCAGCTGCAGAGTTGAACACCTGCAGAGCTGGGCCAGTGCTCCAAAGTGACCTCTGGTCTTGGTTTACAGTAAGTACTTTTCTCTATGTCTCATTCCCGGCTCCCACAGCTGCTGCCACCTTCTTCCTTCTTTTTCCTTTCTGGAGAAAAAAAAACCAACCAACCAACCAAACAAACAAAACCCCTAAATTTAGATGCTCACACTTGGCTCAGAGCTACAGCTTAGCATGCCCAGGCTCCAGTTTAACACCTAAATCATGTGATCTGGGTGGTACAGTGGGTACCATGCCAGCCTCTCACAGCCGTGCCCAGAACAGGTTCCTGTCTCAGAACTGCCCACAGCTGACCACTGACCATGGTCCAGTCACGGTGTCAGCATCCACTCAGACCTCTATGCACCAACAGGTTCACCTGTGTTCCATAGCACCCGGGGACCAGCTTAGCCCCCTTTACTCCTCCATGGCTCACAGCGGCTGTCCCAGGAGATCCCCCTGAGAACGCCCCTGCACACAGCTCTTCCTCTGCACAGTTTGTTTCCAGAGAGCTCTGTCTGTAGCAGATACCCACTGGCTGGAGTCCTCCCTCCCACTCTCCTACCTGAATATTCAACTATAAAATGAGACTATTAGTGTACCTGTCCCAGGCCTTTTGGAGGCAAGTACACATGTGTGTATACAGAGGGAGGTGTATGTGTGCGTCGTGTGCATGTGCATGTGTGTGTATGTGTGTATACTTAGAACCACTCTGGGCACACCATGTCTTCCTGAACATTCCTGACACACCATTGAGGCCAAGCCATCATTTCTCCCTCCCTGCAGAGGGGTTCACTCACCTCACTCGCTCCTGTGGTAGCCGTAATGTTGTCTGCGGCTGTGCCGGCCACGGGGGCTGGAGCTGGCACCCATCAGACCTTAGCTCTCAATCTGTGTTCTCTCCTGGTATGGGTGCTTAGAAGAACCCTGGGAGGGAGGGAGGCACGGGCTTATCTCTCCAGAGCCAGGCGTCTGGCTGGCCTTATCTTGGATTGAAGCTTGTAAAACATGGCTGCTATCATGCCATCTCCCAGAAGGAGCCTGGGTGCTCCCAGAGGAACCTTGTGCTGTTGATTATGACTTGTGATTGAATGGAGAGTGGGGTGCCCTGGTAGACTACAGAAAGTCCACTGAGGAAACTGGGGACACCCGGCCAGGCCTGACACCATATTGGAGTGGGTAGTGTTAGGGTGTATGGAGTTCCTGTCTCCTTCTACTCCCTGCAACAGGAGTGCAGATGGGGAGGAGGTCTGAAAGTCTCTGGGAACTCAGCAGGAGAACATTCTGGAAGGAAAATGAAAGCAATATCTACACCATTGATCAGTTACATTCACCTGTTCCTGGATAAATACTTACTGGGTACCAGGCCCTCTTTAAAAGGTGAGCATGCTGGTCTTGGAGAAGGAAGGTTCCAGAACCTCACTTCTGTCTCCCATGCTTTTGAGCTATGCAGCCCCTGGCCGATCTCCTGTCCTCTATGGACCTCATGTGTCCAGTTGGAAGAGTGGTACTCATGGCATGAGGTTATCCTAAGGCACTCTGGAGGCAGTGAGTGTGAAAACTGCCTTACGAACTGTGCAGTGCTGTGCCCACAGACGTGACAGAGTCAGAGGAGGAACCAAGCGTAGATCATAAGTTCAGCTATCATTTGCCTCAGACTCTGAGGAAGGTGGGATGAAGCAGACAGAGAGCATCCCAGGCAGAGGGGACAGCATCTGCAGGGGTGCAGGGTCGGGCCCCAGTGTGGGCCTTGCCAGGGGCATGAGTGCAGGCGGCCCAAGCCGAGCCGATCTGAGGCTGCTTTGCTGGCAGGGGGAGGCTGGACCCATCTGGCCCTGTTTTTCTCCTGTCACTCTGGACCCTTTTGTGTGGAGCTCCCGGCTGTCACCACTCGCCTGTGATTCCCTTTGAACTTGGCATCTGTCTGGGGCTCCCTCTGGCCTGTCCTGTGAGCGCAGGCTCAGATCTGTTGGCAACCCTGGCATCTGTTCTGGTACCAGGAGGTGATTCTGGCTCCAGCAGCTGAGCAGGGGAGGGCAGGGCAAGGACAGGTCCTCCTGGAAGGTGTGGCCCTACACCTTCCCGACACAAGCAGGTGGCACTTGCCTGTCCTGAGAGGTGGACAGACAGCTTCCTTCTTCCCTTCTTCCTTAGGCGTGCCAATAGCTCCTGTCCTCTGCAGCATTGTCTCCTTGACTTCTGATAGCAGGAAAGATTGGCTACACCCAGCTCTTGCTTAGGGCCAGCAAGCCAAGATGGGACCAGCAATGCCATTGCTAGCTCAGCGTCCAGTGGCCTGTCCCTTGCCTCTGTGCAATGCTGATAAGGCCAGATGGAACTACCACAGGACACAACTGGCCTAGACTGGCCCAATCCTTCCTGCCTGTAGATAGGGGTAGGGCTCTGAGCCTAATGTCCACATCTGGTTCTGCCCAGACACCTCAGTTCATCTCTCTGAGCCTCAGTTCCCTCATGCAGAAGAAGATGCAGACCAGAGCTAATGGGCATCTTTGATGAGCTCATGTGTCCACGAGGTTTTGAGAACCATGCCTGGTATACCACTGACACAGCACAGTCATCGTCATCGTCACTGTCCCAACCTAGTGTCTTTGGGAGCCTTGTCTGTAGCTGTCATGAAATCACAGAGAAGGCAATGGCCTCCTCAGGGCTTGCCCCTGGGCTCCTAGTCCCTGTGAGGCTCAGGCCAGCTGGGAGCACATTGCAGTAAGGATGGGGATGAAGGAGAGTGAGGATGGAGGTGTTCCCAGAGCCCTCTGGCTACCCACTCCGCGCCCTGACTTCTCTTTTGGTCTGGGGAGTCTCTCTCTGGTGAGAATTGGACAGGAAACAGCACGTGAGCAAACAGTCTGGGAAAACTCAGCTCCAAGCACGCTGGCTCCGTTCATTTGCCGGAAATCTCACTGGAGCGTCTGGGAGTGGGAGGCGTGGCCCTGGGTGCAGGGCTGGGAGACCCTGCAGCAGTCAGGGTGTCCCAGAGAGAACAACCTCAACATTCACATTCTTGAGACTCTGTCGTCAGGAAGGCAGCAAGGGCTGAGTCCAGGGAGGACAGGAAGGAAAGGGACCATTTGTCATGAAAGTTGAGTAAAGAGCGGAGGCCTACAGATGGCTGGAGCTTGCTGGGGCAGGAGGTTAGCTGGATAGAGGTTAGGCCAAGGAGCCCTTTCTGCTTTTCCTCAACCTTCGGAGCATCATTTTCAAGTCTGTGCCTTATTGGATGTGGGCCTCGTCCGGGCCCTCGATGGCCGTGTCTCTCTGCTGTGGGAATCCTCTCCTCATCTTCTGCTCATACCTGGCCTCTCTACGCTTGCCTTTCTCCAGGCTGCTGCCTGACCCAGGAAATGGTGTGTAGTGGGTTGCTGTTAGTTCTCCTTCTCAGAGAGCTTTAAGTGTGACGCCCCAGGAACTGGAAACCAAGCTGGAAAGAGAGACACTTGGGTGGTGTAGACCTAGTAGCTGGAGACTCCAGTCCTGGGGTGGTGGGGTGAATTCAGGGGTCCATAAAGTCCAGCAGAAGGGCTGGGTCCAGACCTAGTGTAAGAAGGGAAGGAAGCCATGAAGGTTTTCCAGGAGATGTGGTAGCCAGCATGCCGATGATTTAGCTGTAAAGGGGAGGAGAGGGAAGGTCGTCTCTGCAGGACTGAGCAGCAGGTGCCGAGCCCTCAGGCAAGAGCCAGAGAGAAGAACTTCAGAGCCGAGGGCACCTTGGTTGAGCCCCAAGGGTGTGCAGAGACTCGTAGGGAGGGGAGATGATGACAACGTCTGGGTGAGGAGGATGGGTTTTATTGTCGAGGCTAACACAGGGGTGGGGTGAGGCAAGTGTGTCTAAGGCAGGGGACCAAGGATACAACCAGTTACAACAGAGTAAGGCTGGAGGCAGGGAGGCTTAGAGAGGAAGCTGACCCTAAACATCAAGATGGCCAAGGCGTGGAGGCTGGAGAGTGGGCATCACTAGAACCTTGGAACTGCTTCAGTTCTGAACCCCCTTACCCCAGGACTCCACCTAACCTCATGGCTCGGAGGAAAGGCTGAGCTTGGGCCCCGAGTTCCTGCCAGGTGCTTCTACCAGATTTTTGGGTACAATGAACAAACCAGAGCTCAGCTGGAGAGCTCAAGGTCTGTCCTGCAGTCACAGCTCAGCAGCGGGACCCTAGGTTTCTGGGGGTGTCTTCCAGGGCTCTGGAGCTGTTCTGGGCATGTATAGGGAGTTCTCCACTGACAGATTTTGTGTATCTACCCCATGTGTGACAGTCCCAGGGGGTGTCCATCTGACAGGTGTAAAGACCCAAGCTCAGGAAGCAGCGACATCCCAGGTCACACAGGACTATAGCAGGGACACTGTCTCACACCTCCTCAGTCCAGGCTGCTGCCTCTACCCTGAGATGTCCCCACGAAGCTGGTCATCCTAGCTCTGCAGAGCCGAGCAGAATGGTAGCGTGCAGCTGCCCGTCAGCAGGAGGGAAGGAGGAAGGACGAACTGGCTTCCGTGATTTCCCTGGCTTCCCGGTACCCGGTATATATTTTTTTTCTAATCGACTCAGCTGCTGATAGTTTATCTGGCTCTGCCAGAGAGCGAAAGAGACTTTGTGTCAAATGCTGAAAAATGACTTTTCAGGCAGCCTCTCTGTCTCTTGAAAGGAGGTGACGTGCTCAGAGCATACAAATCGCTCAACAGTCAGGCGTCTCCAGGCGAGGAAAGAGTGTGTTTAGATTGCTAAAACCACTCTCGTCCCTTCCCAAGGTCATGGGCAGGCAACCCAACTGTGCTAGCACCTGCAGGACATGGAGCTGAGAGCTGAACAGAGAGATATTGGTGAGCTGAGTGGACTCTGGGCCACCACAGGACAGGTTCCTTCAAGGGACAATGGGTGACAGCTCATGAGGAAAGGTGACCTCAGGTTCAGATCTCCATCAGCTCACGGTAAGCTCTGTGTTCTTAGACACATTCCTGGATGTCTCTGGACTTGGGACTCTTTCTGTATTAGCATCTCTCACTTTTTTCCCAGTCACTTACAGACCAGATGTTCTGATAGCTGGATTTCTTAGTGCCTGTGAACTTTCAGAGGTTCCCAGGAATCAACGGAACCATCCCTAGCATCCACAGACAGGGTGAGTGGGGAAGGATGGGCTGAGGGGCACAGGACACCTAAATAAGGCAAATCTCAGCTCTGACACTCAGGGGCTGTGTGACTTTGGGCAAGTGTCTTAGCCACTCTGAGCCTTGGTTTCCTCCCTTGTCATCTAGAGAAATAACCAAAACTACCGATGAGGGTCTGTGGGAAACTAGGGCTCAGAACAGTGTCTGGCATGTGGCATGTCCCCACATATGTCACTACTCATGTATTGACTTCATCCACAGCCTGTCTCCTAACCTTACCATGTCTTGATTTCCCCATCTATAAAGAGAATCTTAAGCCTTTTAATCACTTGGCACATAGTGGGGTTTTTATCTCATGTAGAGTTTTCTAGCCCTTTGCAAAAAGATATTCAACATTTGGCCTTCGAATGTCTCTGAGGTTGTTTGATCCCATGAAAATTAACAACAAGGATTCATGGAAGAGAAGTCTAGGCAGAAGGCCCCACTGCCTTCTCTTCCTGGTAATGAATACTTCCAGGACTAGAGTTCACCATGGACCAGAAAATATCCCAGAAAAGGGAACAGCTACCACAGTCAGAGCCTAGAAGGCCAGGACTGCAACCAGGCTGGGCTGCCAGGGAATATTCACCATCCTTTGTGTGCCTTAGCTACAGACAAGACCTTCAAACTCCAGACGGTCGGGAGGCCTTGGATGCTACCCAGAGCCTGCCAGCAGTGTCCCCCTCACTGGGGACAGCCAACAGCCACCATGGCTGGGAAACCACTGAAGGCAGAGATGAGGCCAGTCACAAGCCAGGGAGTGGGCTCAAGGGGACACTGAGGCAGACAGCTAGAGAATAAGAAGGATGGGAGGTTTTCATCGCAAACCTGAAGCCAGACTCCCTGACTCTTAGACGGGAGGCAGGCAAGGGGTGGGGAACAGATGTGTGGCCACCGATACCCCCCTTGAGTGTAAATTTACGTCTCAGGTGAGAGACCCCGGCTTCTAAGAGTCTGTTAGCTGGGGGCACACAGATGGTGTCTCGGTAGGTGCATGTCGGTGTCTGGGGGTGAGGGTGGGGTGAAGAGCTGCAGGTGCTGGGACCTGAGCCACAGCTGGATCCTCACATCACGTTCTTACACGCATGAAGGGCCAGTGCGGTGCTGTGGGGCCCAGAAGTGTGGGCTGCTTGGCTCTCAAGGAGTTCCCTCAACTTCCTGTCTGCCAGTTCTCTTTCCCCCGGGCCTTGGATTGAGGTTCAGTAACTCCAAGATGGTGAAGGAGAGGCATGAACCAAAAGGGCCACACCCTCTCAAAACCAAGCTCTTTAAAATCAGCTCATGCTTGGCACCCCTGGTGTCCACAGCTCTAAGAGATCAGTGGGGCCTCTGGTGACACAATGTGTCCCCTGTTCCTGCTCCCTCTGCTTCACCTCCTCAGCACGATGGCAGCTTGGACTCCATTTAATTGTCTCTATTGTACATGTCACGCAGGGTAATCTCTGCTGGAACCATGGTATACGGTTCACTTCCGGTCCACTCACTTCCAGTGTTGTATAAAATCGCGTTCACAGTCCACACTGCATTGCCAGATAAATTCTACAGCTTCGGGCGCACAGCTGGGACTTGGGATGCTGTCCCTGTTGTCCTTGGGACCCCATCCCTAGAGAATTACTTTGTCTGAAATGCATCCAAGGAGGTCTGGTGACTGGCCCAAGGAGAGTCTAGAAACCAGTAATGGCCCCAAGCTCCTGCTCCTCATCTGCATGTGGGTTCTCTGTGTCCCCTGCTAGCTGGGGAACTGTGACAGTGTCCGTTGCAGGTGGTGGGGAGGCTTGTTTGGGATCTGGGTTTAAGTCCCACCCCTGCCCCCCCCCTCATTGTACAATGGCCATATTCCTTCTCTGGGTCTTCCTATCTTCATTTATAAAACACGTAATAAGCCCAGTTGCCTTGAGAACAGCAGAGCCTCAGAGAAACCACAGGGCTGGGAGCTAATGGTAGGACAGCGCTTGGGTGTAGCCAGCTGTTTCTTCCTCCCACATTGCCTGCCTAAGGTGGCCACCCTCCCAGTCCTGAAGCTAGAGGTCAAAAGTCAAGGTGAGTTCCTGTGAGGAAAGAGCCTTCCTTGCCTCCCAGTTTTGGCATCTGTGGCAATGTTTGGTGTCTCACAGCCTGTGGCTGTCTGGCCCTGGTCACCTCCTTCGATGTATGTTTCCACATCCATGTGCCTCTTTCTTCACAAGGTCAGTCTATCCGATTAAGGACCGACCTCACTGTAGCTTGGTGACATCTACAAAGACCCTATTTCTAGATAACGCCATTTTGAGAGATTTGGCCTTGGGAGTGTGGGGGGAATAGACTATGCCCCTTAATGTCCTCCTCCAACCCTGGGATCCTGTGGCCCTTGACAGGAACCTGTCTTTGAAGAGTCCCTGCAGGAACTGTCACATTCCTTATCTCTTTCCCAGGGAGTGCTGGCATCCCCTTTCAGGTCCCCTGCCCCTTGCGGCTTTGTACCAGGAGGATGTGTAAACAGATAACAGTGTTTACAGGGATGCAGTAGAAAGAAGAAAGTTTACAGAAGCCAAGATACAGTATCGCTTCCCCACTGAAGGAGGGGTGTTTACAGACACTGAGATACAGTATCCGTTCCACTCAGAGAGAGTTAGAAAGGTCTCCTGAGCCTTGAAGGGTAAACCAGACACTTGGGGTGGAGGGAAGTTGCTAGCAAGGGCTTAGAAGAAGGGGCTAGTTGCAGCTGTTTGTTGATGGGACTAGTCAGCACTGAGAGTGGCTGCTGGCCATCCAGCTCCTAGGACACTGGGCGTGGGAGAGTCAGGGTGAGGTTCAGACGTTCACTGGGGAGCCATTGAAGGTGGCAGATCTGAGCTCAGACCACTCATCCAGCAGCACAGGTGCTCCAAGGCTTTGCCACAGAGACACGTGGTTACCCCTGGGATTGCAAGAAGACTTCCTCCAACCAGAAATCTCCCAGAAGGATCTTTAAACTGAGCTGGTGACAGCAGCCACAATGACTCAACTTCCCTGGTCTTTATCTTTTCCTCTCATAGGAACATCAGACAAGAGTCTGGGAGACCCAGGAACCAACTCCTCCTCCAGAGACAGAGGGAAGGATTTGGTACCCCTGACCTTGTCCCCTTTGCCCTAGAGACAAGAGGCCCAAGAGTGGAGGCGTAACCCTCCTTGCCTGCATCTTCTCTTCATTGCATGGCTGGGGTTTTACCCTTGACCTCAAGACCAAGAGTTTCCCTCACCCAACCCCAGAAAAGCACAGTTTAGGTCACAAAGGCCCAAGAGCCCGTTCTATTCTCAGGCCTGGTAAGCGGCAACCACCCTTTACAAAGAGTTCAGCATTCAGTTCACACCTGCATGCTCCCCCATTCCCAGAATGCAGCTCACTGGGCACAGGAGAGCCCCAAGCCCCTGCACAACTGCATCTGGGTCTCCAGTCACTTCTCCCGCCGCCTCCTGCCAGCCTTACTAACTCTGTTTACTCGCAGCAAAGTACACAAGATCGCTATCCTGTACTTGCCTAACGTCAATTTCCCACGATGAGCAGAAAACTGTAAACACCCATATTTCCACAAGCCTATTACAGACCCATGTACTCAGAGTCGATGAGCTAGACAGAATCGTACACCCAACATGCTAGGCTGTGCAGGGGATCAGGCGGGACAAAGCTGGGAGCCTGGCCTCTTAGGTTCCTCTTTGCCATTCATTGACTACCTTCAATACCCAGAAGGCCTTTCTTCTGTCCCTCACTCAGTGTCTGTCTTATTGCAGCTGTCCCTCTGAGGCAGAGGAAATGTTTAAACACCAAAAGAGGACCACAGGTTGACTGTAGCATACACCTTCTAGTGCTGGTCGTCTTGGGAGAGGTGCCCTGTGCCTGGCCTTCTAGACCCATGGTTAGCTAGGCTCCGAGTAGGGAAACACCCTTTGGAAGTTCTGCAGAGGAAAGCTAGGATGTACGGGCTGTTTGGTGGCAGTGGAATCCTTGGGCAGGTACACACACTTTCTCCAGAGGCATCGGACTTCCGATGTCAGGGGAGTTGTCTTACCAGGCTACCTTTCCCACACACTGCCAGCTCCTTCCTGCCAAGGGACTCACCAAGTGTAAGGCTATATTTTAGGAGGCTCTAGCACCAAGTAGGACCTCTGTTGTAGCCTCAGCCAGAGACATGCCCAAACTCCAGCTGGTGCTCCTCGGGAACCATTGCAGGAATGATCACAACTGGGTACACTGATGCCGGATGAGTCAGCTTTCTGTTGCTGTGACAAAATGCCCTGAGCTAAACAGTCTAAAAAGACTAAAGGTTTATTTTGACCCATCGTTTCAGAGATCTGTGTGTGATGAGAGCGATATGCTCTCATGGAGAAAGCAGGTAGTAGGAGAAAGCTGTGCACATCACAGAGCTAGGACTCCTGTATCTCTTTCCTGGGCATCCCTCCAAGTGACCTAAATTCCTTCCACTAGGCCCTGCCTCCTAAAGGCTTAACTGGTTTGAACAATGCCACCTTCTTCTGGCACTGATGCCTTCCACGCAGGAGCCTCCAGGGGACATTAAGATCTGAACCAGAATATCTGCTCAGAACTTGCATGACAGAAACTGCGTGGAAGGGGGCAGATGGGAGGGGTCAGAACCCAGCCTCCAGCATTGACAGATTCTGAGCCTGAGGTCAGGCGATGTCCACTGTAAAGAGTCAGATGGTAGACATCTTAGGATTTGCATGCCAGTAAGCAAAACAAGAGACCCCAGGGGCACTAATATAACCACTGAAAATCTTAGCATTTGAAGATACCCAGGTGATTCCAGGGCACTGGTGGGCCCTTCAACAACTGGTAGTACCAAGACTTGACCCTGAATGCAACTTGCTGAGTTCTGCTCTGAGCCCATTTCCTTCATCTGTGCTCTGTCATCCCTGTCTCAGCACCAGGAAGAATGTGCCTGACAACACTCAGCAATGGGGAAACTGAGTCACAAGAATGCAGACCCTTGTCTGAGGTCATAGGCTTGTGAGGTGCCCCAGCTGGGCCTCCCAGCATCCATGCCAGCAGCCACCAGCAGCTCTCGTTGTCATTATTGCTAAGTTCATTTCTGTTGCCCATGACTAAGTGAATCTAACAAGGGCCAAGACACAGATCCTTGAAGGAGATGGGGGACATAAACCTGCCTCACCTCATAGGTCATGCATTCTATGTGACCTCCAGTTGACCTCCTTCCCCCTGCTTCCTATTACTGGGACTGTGAGCTTGGCATCTCTGATCCCGGGTTGGGGGCTGAGAAACAGAGAGGAGGGAAAGCAGGGTGGAGCGTCTCTGGAGGCCCAGAGCAGTGGGTGACTGACAGATGGCCCTGAAGCAAGGCAGCTCATTCCTCCCAGTTCTGAAAAGAGAGACTGAGGTTAGTTCAGCTTCAGAGAAGAGGGCGAAGCCCCTGGCTAGTATTGAGTCCAATGAGGGCTGCTGTGGTCTCTGGAGATGATCTCCTGTCTCCCAGCTGAGCTATAGAGAAGAGGCTCCCAGTGGTGCAAACATCTTGTTTCGAGCTGTC
This sequence comes from Mastomys natalensis, assembly GCA_021653895.1. Lineage (NCBI taxonomy): Eukaryota > Metazoa > Chordata > Mammalia > Rodentia > Muridae > Mastomys > Mastomys natalensis. The sequence continues at coordinate 169,702 of JAJTUV010000601.1, read as the reverse complement.
AACGTTTGCTTCTCAGTGTTGCTGAAGGTGGCCTGAGGCTGGCTGGAGCCACACTTTGGAAAGCTCCCTGCCTCTAGGCTAGGCTGGAGCAGTTTGGGGTCTACACTGTGTAGAGAGAACAGGTATTTTATGTTAGTTTTGCAACATGATAGTTGCAAAGTCCTGATTTAAGAAGGAAAGAAGGAAGGAAGGAAGGAAGGAAGGAAGGAAGGAAGGAAGGAAGGAAGGAAGGAAGGAAGGGAGGGAGGGAGGAGGGAGGAGAAGGAAGAAGAAGGGAAGAAAGAAAAAGAAGAAAGGAAGAAAGAAAAGAAAGAAAGAAAGAAAGAAAGAAAGAAAGAAAGAAAGAGAAAAAGAAAGGCCCAGACAGATGGAAAAAGAACTCCAGTGTATTCACATTGTCTTTCTCTGTACTGTGAGTCACAGTGTGACTTTTGCTTTCTGTGTAATTACTCCTGTGAGTTTTCGGCAATGGGCTAGAGCTCACAGAGGGCAGAAGCCATGGAAGATAGGACCACACTCAGGAAGCTGCCTGCTCTATAGCAAGTATGCCCTGAGTGTGGAGGGATGTTTGCCTTCCGGGTCCTTCTGCTTATCTCTCTGGCAAGGAGAAGGTTGGAGGAGCAGCCAAAACAGAGCAAGGCTCACTGGAGCACAATTCCAACAGCCCAGTGTGACAGCTGATCACAGCTCTGCTTGGGGACAAAATGAAAAGCCATGTGTATCCTGGACATAGCTGCCACCTGGGAGTCCCATTCAAACCAGAGGAGGGCTGGCTTGAGATTGAGACTCAAGGTGACCCATAGGAAGGGTCTGAACTCAACCATAGACTAGACTCAGACTTAAGAGAAACCAGGAGTGACAGCTGTCAGGACTGGCAAGGAAGGCCCCAGGGGATCCTTGGGAAGCCTGTATGTGGGGACCGATCCATAGCATTGTCATTTGCTATAAGCACAAGCGGCTTGAGGCCATGACACGGGCTCACTGGAGGCCCCACCAAGCCACAGCCAACCGTCCCCAGATATGGTTCCCAGAGCAGAGCCGCGGCTGTGAGGGAAGATGAGCCCCATCCCTCTCACTGACATCTTAGCTGGGGCTTGAAGTGTGCACATAATTGGCCATAAACAACAGATAAACTTGAAGTACAGTCAGGTAGAGACTCATAAAGAATAAAGTGATTCTGAGAGAGGGAAGGCAGGCTGGTGAGGATGTCAGGCTTGGTTGTCAAGGCCTCAGCGGGGGAGTGACATTGACACTGAGAGAGCAAGTGAATGGGCCATGTGCATAGCTGGGACAAGGATGTTCCTGAAGAGGCACAATAACAGCACTGGCTAAGGCCCTGAGCGGGGAGTGAACCTGAGATGGTTTCAGGCAAGCAATGAAGCCTACAAGTGTAGCTGGGATGGGGGTGTGGCAAGCAGCAGGGCGTGGCTGTTTGAATAATAATGCGCCTCCTAGTCTCATATACTTCGATAGTTGCTTCCCAGTTGGTACAACTGTTTAGGAAGGATTAGGAGGCGTGGCTTTGTCAGAGGAGGTGTGGCACTTGGGCTGGGCTTCGAGGTTTCAAAAATCCACACCAGGCTCCGTCATCACGCCTGCCTATGTACGTGCCACCATGCTCCCCACCATGATGGTCATAGACTCACCCTCTGAAACTGTAAGCAAGCCCCAAATTAAATACTTTGTTTAATAAGTGGCTTAGGCCATGATGTCTTCCTCAGGACAGCAATGAAGCAGTAACTAAGACTGCAGTCAGGAGGCTGGGGAACCTTCTCAGTCAGAAAAGACCTTGCTGAGAAAGCATGAGGAACCGAGTTCAGATCCCCACCACACATGTAAAACTCACTGTGCTGGTGAGCCTGTAGTCCCAGCAATGGGAAGTGGAGACAGACAGCTATGGGCTGCTCCGTGGCCATCCAGGCTAGCTAATCAGTGAGCTCGAGGTTCATTGAGACCCTGTTCTAGTTCCCTCTCCTGTGGCTGTGATAAAAAATACTCTGGCAAAAGCAACTTAAGGGAGAAAGGAGTTAAGGGTCTCGTCATCACCTCAGGGAATTCACAGCAGCAGGACCTTGAGGGAGCTGGTCACATCACATCCACAATCAGAAACAGAGCAAAGAACACATGCTGGTTTCCCTTTCTTTACACAGTCCAGGATCCCAGCCAAGGGAATGGTGCCACCCTTAGTGGACAGGTCTTCCCACCTCAATTAATAGTAATCAAGATATCTCCCTAAGCATGTCTAGGGGGTCTGTCTTCCAGGTCATTCTAGATTCTGTCAAAATGACAGATGACACTAACTATGACAAGCTCTGTCTCAAAACAGAGAATGAGGAAGATGCCTGATGCTGATCTCTGGTCTTCACAAGCAGATGCATGTGTACCTGCACACACACACACACACACACACACACACACACACACACCACACACCAGATACATGTGTACATGCACACACACACACACCACACACCAGATACATGTGTACAGAGGTCACTGTCCTTGCATTGGGAGCTGTGGGGAATGGGGGGAGACTCTTACCTGCTCTGCCCCCCCTCCTGTATAGTTTACATTGTATCTAGGTGACTGGGATACTTGATATACACTGTGTCAATGGTTGTTACAGAAGCTGGAGAGATGCTTTGCAAACAGAAGGGCCCGAGTTCACATCCTCAGAATCCACACAAAAAGTCAGGTATGGTGCACACAGACTCAGGGAGACAAAATGGGATCAAAGGCAGTGCCACGATTTGGGGGCATGGGAGGATTGGCTTTGAAGTTTCTGGGAGAGATTGGGGCAGGGATGTCCTATCAACCAAGTGGCCTGTGGGCATTTCCCTAAGGCAAGCTTTTGTAGGGAAGGTAGGGTTGCTGTGAGTGATGGTAGAGATGTCCCAAGTGCCCACTGGAGGAAGGGAAGGAACCAGGCAGGTATGACAGGAGTGACCTTCACCTCCCAGTCCCAGCAGTGATCTCACCACCCAGGGCTGCTGTCATAGTCACTTTTCTCAGGGCAGTGACAAAAAACCCATACATGCAACTTAGAGGAAGGAAGGAAGGAAGGAAGGAAGGAAGGAAGGAAGGAAGGAAGGAAGGAAGGAAGGAAGGAGGGAAGGAGGGAGGGAGGGAGGGAGGAGGGAGGGAGGGAGGGAGGGAGGAGGGAGGGAGGGAGAGGAAGGGAGGAAGGGAAGGCTTCTTTAGACCATAGTTTAAGAAGTATACTGTCTGGCATGATGGGGAAGACACAGCACCAGGAGCATGAGTTGACAGATCACATTGTCACTGGGGTCACAGGTCCCAACTCTGGGACAGAGATTAATCTTGGAACTCAGCTCACTTTCTCTTCTGGATTCAGTCATGAACCCCAGGCCATGGGGTGGTGCTGCCCAGACTTGGAGTGGGTTTTTCCATCACAGTTAACCGATCTAGAAACTTCCTCACAGACAGGCATGCCAAGCACATGATGTTGAGAAAGTGAAACCAGTTCTCGGAGGCTCCAGGCTGTGTGACCTTGTTTACATGGGGTCAATAAGAAAGGAACTGACCTTAATGACCAGTCGAAACAGAGGTCACTGTCCTTGCATTGGGAGCTGTGGGGAATGGGGGGAGGCTTTCGGTGCTGGGCTGGCCTTGGTGGCTGTCCTATCGGTGGCCCTCTGGGTGTGTATGTCTGCCCAAATCCATCCATCCTCACTTGGGATCCGTACATCTTGCTGTCAGCTCTGTCCTATAAGAAGACAACATAGTCTGCCATCTCCAGCATCAGGAGGTAACACCCAGTTAGTAAATTAAAAGATTGAGCCCATGGAAAAGAGGCAAAACAAGACTCTTACCTGCTCTGCTCCCCCACTTGAACCCTAACCTAAGCCTGTGACCATCAACAAGACAGACTGGTCTGAATCCACCCATCTCCCACACCTATAGTGGACTATTTGCACACAGTAGGCTCATTGTTTATAGAATTCTAAGTGTTATGGGAGGATTGCTGGAACTCCATCTGCCCTGTCCCTGAATTCTCATGCCCAAGCATCCTTGTCTGAGCCCCAGGCTGTCACTAGGTACAGGTAACCTGCTTGCTGGAGGCCCTAATCAAATGTCTCCTGCTTACCTGTTTAGCCTGCCCTTTCCAGGCCTAGCCCTTCCATTCTGAAACACCCACCACCTGGACTTTGGCCTCTAGCAAGATGAAGTCCAGTGACAATCAACTCAGACCCCAGGCACCTCTGGTGACAGGCGAGCGCTCGATTGTGGAACAAATGTAATAGGTTGATGTTTATCTTGCAGGCTGCGTGCACTTAATAAAGTATTAATACGGGGAGCAGATTGCTTCTCCCATCTCGCAGGCTAGAGTGTGATTGCAGAGGCGAGAGGCGCCGGTGCTCCCTGGAGAAGGGAGTCCCAGTGGGTTTGTTTCTTAGTGGAATGAACACCTTCTGTCAAAGGTGACTGCAAAGGACATTTCTCACAGCATTCCTGGATTGTCAAATCACCACACATTCCAGAGGTCCGGACAGGTGCCCCGATGCCAGGTAGGGCTGACCCACTTGGGGGAGATGAAGTTTAACCAGCCATGACGAGCTTTGGGCAGTCCGTATTTTCCCAGCCCAGATGGCTGATCCTGAGTTTGGAAGACTCTCTGCTGCCCCAGAGGACTCCTGGCTCCACACCCTAACCTTCGCAGGAGTCTGTACTTCCTTGCCTCCTTCGTTGTTGGGCTTCTCTCCCTCTGTGTTGCTGACATCTGGGGCCAACTGACACTCAGTTATCTAGATCTGGGCTGCATCCCATCAGGTATCTCATAGAATAGTTCCCCTCCAGCTGGTTTTAAGTCATCTCTAATGTTCCCCAAGGGTCAAATCTCACCTTGGCTGAGAACTGTAGAATGGAGGGACGAGACCTCACCAGACCAGGCGCACTGTGTGGAGAGTCTAACCTAGGGACTGGGCAGAGTTCTCAGTGGTGAGGTACGTATACAAACATGAAGGCTCGTACTTGGTCCCCATGCAAAAGTGGGGTGCAGTTGATGCAGGCAGTCACAGCGCCCCGAGAGCAGAGGCAGAGGCAGAGGCAGAGGCAGAGGCAGAGGCAGAGGCAGAGGCAGAGGCAGAGGCAGAGGCAGAGCAGCAGAGGCAGGCATGACGGCAGAGGCAGCAATCTAGCTGAATTGTTTCAAAGAACTCCAGGTTCAGCAGACAGCGTGTCTCACAAAAGAAGGCATAGAGTGACTGAGAAAGACGCCCAGCACCGTCCTCTGGCCTCTATATGCACATGCAAACATGGACATCTGTAGTCATCCCTCCCACACACAAGGTACACGTACAACAGGTGCCATGCATGCGCGCGCACACACCACACACACCAACACACACACACAACACAGGGGGGTGTGCTGTAAACCAGAAAAACAGACCTATTTCCATTTGGTCATCAGGAAACTCTGATCACATGAGCTCGTTTGGAGCAGATGCAAGCCATATCTTTCAGATCACATCTTAAAATAACAGGGTCAAGGAAGCAGAATTGTCACCACGCAAACTCTTCAAATTTCCAAGCCTTCAGTGCCAGAATGAGGTAATCCTGTGCAATGCCAGTTGCTTTTTTAGAGAGAGAGAAAAAAGACAAAAACATTAAAGAAAGATCCCTTTTCATTGCCTCAGCTCCCAAGCCCTTGCAATTAATTCTTATATGCTGAAGGACTTCTGTGTTTATGAGGCATTATTATTTAATGGAGGCCTATTTTAAATTGTAATTTTTTTCATTAAATTGCCTCATTTTACTTATTAAGACCAGTTTATATCCTAGCTTAGTCTGTGTTTCTTGAGTAATAACTATTTTTCTTTTAAGATATTCTGTAATGACTTATCATCCATATTTTAAGTTTTATTCCAAGTCAAAGATGCCTCCCTGTGGCTCACAAGTTTGTCCCTGTGGTGCTTCATGTGAGAGTGGAGGATGCAGGAGCAGGTGGAGGATATAGGAGTAGGTGGATGAGATGTTGGTGACAGGTGGAGGATGCAGGAGCAGGTGGAGGATGCAGGAGCAGGTGAGGATGCAGGAGCAGGTGGAGGATGAAAGAGCAGGTGGAGGATGCAGGAGCAGGTGGAGGATGCAGGAGCAGGTGGAGGATGCAGGAGCAGGTGGAGGATGCAGGAGCAGGTGGAGGATGCATGGAGCAGGTGGAGGATGAGGGAGCAGGTGGAGGATGAGAGGAGCAGTGGAGGATGCAGGAGCAGGTGGAGGGATGCTGGAGCAGGTGGAGGATGCTGGAGCAGGTGGAGGATGAGGGAGCAGGTGGAGGATGAGGGAGCAGGTGGAGGTGCAGGAGCAGGTGGAGGGGTGCAGGAGCAGGTGGAGGGTGCAGGAGCAGGTGGAGGATGCAGGAGCAGGTGGAGGATGCAGGAGCAGGTGGAGGATGCAGGAGCAGGTGGAGGATGAGGGAGCAGGTGGAGGATGCAGGAGCAGGTGGAGGATGCTGGAGCAGTGTGGAGGATGAGGGAGCAGGTGGAGGATGAGGGAGCAGGTGGAGGGTGCAGGAGCAGGTGGAGGGTGCAGGAGCAGGTGGAGGATGCAGGAGCAGGTGGAGGATGCAGGAGCAGGTGAAGGATGCAGGAGCAGGTGGAGGGATGCAGGAGCAGGTGGAGGATGAGGGAGCAGGTGGAGGATGCTGGAGCAGGTGGAGGATGCAGGAGCAGGTGGAGGATGAGGGAGCAGGTGGAGGATGAGGGAGCAGGTGGAGGGTGCAGGAGTCGGTGGAGGATGCAGGAGCAGGTGGAGGATGAGGGAGCAGGTGGAGGATGCAGGAGCAGGTGGAGGATGCAGGAGCAGGTGGAGGATGAGGGAGCAGGTGGAGGATGAGGGAGCAGGTGGAGGATGAGGGAGCAGGTGGAGGATGAGGGAGCAGGTGGAAGGTGCAGGAGCAGGTGGAGGGTGCAAAGGAAGATATAGGATGTGAGCTATGTCCTCTACAGTCCCTGCTGTGGAGTCTCTTCCAGAAGCCAATGAGGCTTGTGGAGCCTTGCAACATCAATGTCACCCCATCCACCCTCCATGGAGCTTCCAAGTGACAACACATAAAGCAGTGTCACTAGGAGAATGGAGACACAGAGAGGTCAGAAGCAAAGGCCTCCACCACAGTGACCAAGTCCCTGTGTACCAGGCAAAGCTCTGGGCTGTTTTTCCTTCTGCCTCTCCCTTGCCAGCCATAAGAAACAGAGTCATCTGCATCTGACAGAGGTGGAAACCGAGACATGAGTCCTCAGGGTGAGCCACTTGGAGTTGCACAGTGAGCCCATGGAAGCCTGCTACAGGCTCGTCTCACTCCCAAATTCAAGGTCACTCTCTCTGAGCACCAGAAGTCCCTAACAACATTCCCATACAGAACACCCTCTTCTCCCTTCTCAGCCTTGCCACTTGTCCTAAGGAGTAAACACCTCAAGCCTATTTCTCAGCTGAATTGACTGAGGCCGAGAGGACTTGTCCTCTGACTGTTGTGGATGAAGACTAGCCCTTCCTGGTCATCTGTGTAAACAGCTGAGCAGTCTCTCTTCTTTCTTCCTGACTACCCACAGCCTCCCCATGTCCAGCTGCCTCTCCAGCCTTGTGCACAGCACAGCCCCTGGACCCAGATACCACAGAGACGCACATGGAAGAGTCACAGGCTTCTGAGCTGCAGCCACTCCCTCCTCCACATCACTCCAGGCCTTTCCATTCCTGCGGTGATGGAGAGAGGGCTGTGTGGGACTGCACGTTCTCAGACACAGGCCTGATGGCTGCACTGCTCTGATAGGATGTGATCTCATGGCGAGTCAAACGGCAAGGGAGGCTGGGAAGTGTTCCTGACTGAGTGCTGGTGTGTGTGTGTGTTTCTCTGTGTGTGTTTCTCTGTGTGTGTGTGTGTGTTTCTCTGTGTGTGTGTTTCTCTGTGTGTGTGTGTGTTTCTCTGTGTGTGTGTGTGTGTTTCTGTGTGTGTTTCTGTGTTGTGTGTGTTTCTATGTGTGTGTGTTATGTGTGTGTTTCTTTGTGTATGTGTTTCTGTGTGTGCGTTTCTGTGTGTGTGTGTGTTTCTGTGTGTGTGTTTCTGTGTGTGTGTGTGTTTCTGTGTGTTTGTGTGTTTCTGTGTGTGGTGTGTGTGTTCTGTGTGTGTGTGTTTTCTGTGTGTGTGTGTGTGTTTCTGTGTGTGTGTGTGTGTTTTCTGTGTGTGTGTTTCTGTGTATGTGTGTGTTTCTGTGTATGTGTGTGTGTGTATGTGTTATGTGTGTTTCTTTGTGTATGTGTGTGTGTTTGTGTTTAGACACGAGGCAGTCTGTGTGGTTAGGAAGACACATGTGTAGCACAGAGTAGGTTTCACCTACAAGACAAGTGTGAGGATCCCAACATAAACTTGGGTAAACGAGCCTGGCATGGGTATAAGACCACAGGATCTGGATAGAGCCATGGGCGGCAGCTGCGGTCTGCAGGTATATGCACTTGTGGCCCTGTAAAGAGTTTCCCCAGAGAGACACCTCAGAGGCAGGAGGATGGACTGAGTGGGTCCTACCTGCTCTGAGGCAGGAGGATGGACTAAACTGGTCCCACTTGCTCTGAGGCAGGAGAATGAATTGAACTGGTCCTGCTTTCTCTGAGGCAGGAGGAGGGACTGAGCAGGTCCTGCCTGCTCTGGCCTCAGTGTGCCCTATTCATAAAATGGGAAGGAAAGTCCTCGCTCTGTCTTCTGTGGGGAGATGAAGGAGACTCAGGTGTCTGTGAAGAGCCCCAGGGTCTCCTTATTAATAGTATAACTACATCATTATCAATAATGAAGCACAAATTAATAATAAATAAACAAACTAATGATAAATAATACATACACCATGAATAATACATTAATATGCCCAGGATTCCAAACGTCTATTGCCTTTGACGAGGGGACTTGATGAGCTGGCTAGAGATCATACCGAGGGGGTTCTGGCAAGGAAGCCAAATTATGGAGGAGGGTCCAGGCCATCAAACATATTCCTGTCAGACTGAAAGTGCTTTGGTCCCTAGGAGCCCAAGACTGACTGAACTTCTGCTGGGACATCAGGGACCAGGAGCCTAGTGGAATGAGGTGTGCCTTCTCTTGCCTAGAACAAAGTTGGGGTCACAAAACAGTTCCTAGAAGGGGCTGGATGTGTATCAGCTGATAGAGTACTTGCCTTGCATGCCTGAAGTCCTGGGTTTGAGTCCCAGTAACGCACAAGCCAGGCCTAGTAGTTCAAGTCTATAATGTCAGCACTTAGAAGACAGAGGCAGGGGCATGACCAGTTTCAAGATCAACTTTAGCTGTATAGTGAGTTTGACTAGGATGGGGGTGAGTAATTAAAAAGAAAAGAGAGGAAGAAAGAAAGACAGACAGACATACATACATACAGACAGACAGACCTTAACAGAATCAGATAGTGTCTGCCAGGCTAGCTGTCCATGAGACCTCGAAGAGTACTTTTGTTCATCTGTGCCTTCATCTCCTTGGAGATGGAGTATCATCACTGTGTAGTCCAGGCTGGCCTTGAACTCACAACCCTCCTGGCCCACCTCCAGAGTGCTTGGATTACTTATGCATCCCATCATTCCCTGCCCATCCAGTTTGTCTTGAGATAACTAGTCGCCACAAGCATGATGGCATAGTTGGGACAGGCACTTAGCCTTCTGGGAACAACTAGCTGGCTTTGGCAGACAGGATGGCTGGCTGGAAAGGGTGTGGCCATGCCATGCACTGGGGTCATGGTAGATGCTGTGTGAGGGCGTCTGACCCAGATTTAAGAGGCTCCTGGTAAAGTACAAGCTGATTTGGACAGGAAATGTTTTGCCAGGCAGAGGAATGATGGGCACAGGGATCTATTCACTGACGGACGGAAGCCCACTGTTTATGGGGATCCGTGAGTAACTCAGAGTGGCCAAGGCTCAGAACAAAAGCAGGCAGAGAGCTCTTGGGCTGCAGATGACAAGGGCACCTCGGCTGAGCCTTCCTGGGTCCATGGCTTTATCTCCAGATCAATGGAAAAATCAGAGTGGGACTTGTGGGGGTGGTGGGTGGTAGGGGGTGGGGTGGGGTCTTCAACATCACACTGGTGCAGCCACTGCATGCCACATCACCCAGGAAGCTGGAGTTGTTTGAGGATGGAGAATCAGTCACATGGTATATTCAGTAGGAACTCAGGCGGGCTGCCACGGAGATGCCGCCACTGAGATGCTCGCACAGAGTGAGCTACTGTGGGCTCCTAGGAGGGAGCATCCGTCTGGTGTAAACCCAGGCAAGGAGAGCATGATGCTGATCCTTTATGACTGGACCCACCTAGCTGAGTTCAGGGAAGGAGAGCTCACAGGAGGAAGGAGAACAGGGTGGGGGTGGGGGAGGCGTGGAGAACTGGCAGAGGTTTCAGGATAGCGAATGCTGCATGTGAGACTGATTGAGTCTGAGGGGATGGGAGAGGGGAGCTCATCAGGGGCCCAGTTGGCCTTGACAGATTCTGAACTTGATCCTGAATTGGAAGGCAATGGGGCGGGGAAATTGAGCGACATTAACCAGAGACAGGGCGTCGGTATTTGCATTTTAGAACTCTCTGAAGTGAGTGAGATTAACAAATCTGCAGGTTACAGAGCAGCGGTCTGCACTGCAGGGTCCTGGGGAGTGGCGTTCTCCAACTGAGGGAGACTGGGGGAGAGAGCAGGAGAGACACAGTTCTGATCCACTGTCACAGAGTAGGTAGCTTTCTATTCTGAATGACTCCCTTTCATTTTGCCGTCAGAGACAGTGGTCGGGGGTACTCGTTGAGGCCACGCAGAAGGGCATATTTCACAGATTTCCCCCCACCCCCATGTACCTGCCCATAAGGTGAGCCTGCAGTAATTGGTTCCCTGTAATAATATTTATTGCGACAGTAATTACGCAGTGCAGGAGCCCGGGGAGGCTTCGGTGGTTCTGCAATGTGATATTTATCTTCATGAGATAGGGGTGACCTCATCTCCTCATGAGTGGTAATGCATGGAGCTCTCTTGCTGCCAGGTGGGAGATAAATTCCAGACCCTCGGCAGGGGGAGGGGGATCAGGAATTGATGCGGCCCTGATTCCCAGGATCCATTCCCGGCCAGCTTTAACACCAGCGGATGGAGGTCCAACAACCGCCAACCACATGTCCCTTAGTTGAGTCACAGTGAAGCCATGCTGACACAAGAGACTAGTCTCTAACGTCTATCACTAGTACTCAAAACAGAGCTGGATTCCGCACAAGACCCCATCTGGTGCCACACAGTCCTCCTGGTAGAGCGACGCTCAGCTCTTCTCATAGAGATCTGCAGGAGGTGATGAGTTGGACAGTAAGACTTGTCTAACAGTTCAGGGGCGTGAGAGACAGATCTGATATGATGGATATGAGTGCTCCACAGGCTCCTGAGTGATGTGGTGCTCCCACAGACTCATCGTGTTGCATGGAAGCTCCCATCCTGAGGTGTGAAGCTAGATGGCTCAGGTGCTCCCACAGGCTAATGTGGCATGGAATGTGATGTTAGCTCCCACAGGCTTGTGTGCTTATGTCAGGTGTCCAAGGCTCGTGTTGGCATGGAGGCCCAAGGTTCTGTGTTGGATTGAGTGCTCCCACAGGCTTGTGTGCTGGATGTGAGTGCTCCCACAGGCTCTGTGCTGGATGTGAGTGCTCCCACAGGTCCTGTGTGTGGATTGAGTGCTCCCACAGGCTTGTGTGCTGGATGTGAGTGCTCCCACAGGCTCTGTGTGCTGGATGTGAGTGCTCCACAGGCTCTGTGTGTGGATGTGAGTGCTCCCACAGGCTTGTGTGCTGATGTGAGTGCTCCCACAGGCTCCTGTGTTGGATTGAGTGCTCCCACAGGCTCCTGTGTTGGATGCGAGTGCTCCCACAGCTCCCGTGTTGGATGTGAGTGCTCCACAGGCTCAAGTGTCTAAATACCTGGTCCCCACCTGGTGGTGTCATTTAGGAAGATTGTGGAAGGGAGGTAGACTTCCTGAATTGACAGTTTGAAAGAGAATGTCCTCTGTAGATGTCTTTGGCCCCCTCCTTCTTTGATCCCTGTCTAGAGAGGTTCAGGAGATGTGTCCTCACCTTGAGATGACTTCTGAGAGTTTAAAGGTTGACACCAACTCCTACCTGCTCTTTCTGACACACACTTCCCTCCCAAAAATACCATATAAGAGACCATGGAGATGGAGGGTTCCAGAATGGAGGTGACAGGGAAAGACAAGTGAACTTGAAGACACATGACAAGGTGACATTCAGGCATGGGAGACGAGATGGAGATACACATGGTGCAGGATACACGACAAACAAGGACTTGGAGACAGGTGGGACTAGGCTTTGGAGAACTAAACAAGGGTCAAGGGTTAGAGAATGACAGGGATGCGATTTTGTGTGCAATCATGTCAATAGGAAGACTTCTCTAGAAAGAAGATGCCTGAACAGAGAAAACACAAGGCATTGGGCCAAGTGGGGAAGGCCATGTTACGCTGGAAGGTGGAGGAGTTGTGGGAACATCCTGAGGTGGGATCGTGCTGATTGGACTCTGAGATCAGCAGGGCTTCTTGTGAGTAGGGGTGAATAGGGAGGGGGCACAGAACAAGTTGAGGGTGAGGAGAGTAAGTCAGCATGGTAGGTGGGGCAGGACTGGGGGTTCCCTTGGGAGGACGCTGCAGTAGGGCAGTCATTGAGAGGTGACACCAGGGCTAGGGAGGGGATGATGGAGGGATCCAGTTGGACTCTGGATGTGTTACCGGAAGCATCCAGGCCTTGCTGGCTCCTCAGACAAGAGGAAAGGGTATACTAGGAAGAAACAGGGTGCTTGAGGAACAGAGGAAGTACCCCATCAGTTAGGGGCTACACTTTGAGGGTGTAGAAGGCATCCAAGCCATGTGCCAGGCCATGTTGTATCTTCTATCGCCAGGGGTGGGCACAGAGGATGACTGTGTCTCTCTGGGCAAAGGCTCCTGGCGTGGGCATGGAAGAGAGAGCGTGGAGCCAGAGTTACCTGCAGAAGCTAGGCCACGAGATGGAGGTCCTGGGGGTTACAGGGTAGCATTCGGGAAACCACAGCAGCTCCATCTGTCACACTGGGTTTGCTGGCCTGTAGCTCCTCTCAGGTGGCCACCATTGCTCCTCGACCTGAGCCTGTCAAACTGAAAGCCTTCCTGGGCTACTGCCAGTGAGTCCCACTGCCTGTCCCCTAGCTTCCGCTCTGCCTGCTGACCCATGGCCATGTTGTGCAGCTCCTGAAGAACAGAGATTGAGAGGCAGCCATTCACCGTCCAGGGCTGGCTTTCTCCTTGAAAGGAGTCTTTGGCCTGCAGCCACGAGAGGCCCCTGGGTGCTCGGTGGCACAGACCTGGCCCAGAAGGTACAATCAGAGGCAGGCTGAAAGACACTCGAGGGCACCAGAGATCTAGACTTATAAGGGCAAGGTACTTCTGATGGTCCCTGAGACCCTTGTCCTCTCTGACTATGGGACAGTCATTGGGAAAGACAATTCATTTTGTCCTTGTGAGCTCTCTAAGCATGAGAGGTGACAGTCAGAAACAGTTCCATGGCTAGTTTGTGTTGTCATTTACGACAGGGTCTCATGTAGCCCAGGCTGGCCTTTGAACTCCTACTCTTCTTGCTTCCACCTCCCGTGTGTCAGGAATGCATGCATGCGCCACCATTCCTTACTAGAAAGTAGTTTTAGTAATTTACCCAGGGCCATTTACGGACAGGTGGTGAGATGGAGATATGACCAACTCAACAGTTTGCAGATGTCTCTTCAAGTTTCTGCGTGCAAAGCCCCTTATCCTCAGATAAGATCAAGCTAAAAGTTGGACATGCTTCTCTGGGCTCCCTGGCTGACTCATCCCCTATGGGGTCAGGCCAAAGCCAAGTCCGGTCACAGTTTTGAGCCTGATGCTCTGAGAGTGACTCCATGATGCTTCCAGGCTTCCAAAGGGGAGGAGGCATCAGTCATCACCCCCTGAGGCAGATGTGTGTGGCCTAAATAGCCCTACAATTTGCTAAATCTATCTTACCCCGATGTGCCTATGCACTGTCAGAGATACAGAAGGCAGCCATGGTAGTGTCTGGTTAAGAACGGCTTAGTTAGGAGAGAGCCGGCTCTGCTCCAGTTCACCCCACCCGATATACTGTGCTCAGCAGGGCTCAGCATCAGAGCTGACTGGCAGTGAAGTGAATGTCTGCCGTCACAGAGTCCATCTGCCTCTGCTCTCTGAATAATTGGTGGATACACTTGTCAGACAAGTGATGAGAGCCATGCAGGAAGGAAGGTAGCCATGTGACCCTAGCCAGGCCTCTGCATCTAAACTGGTTCAGGCTGCCCTGGCATCTGAGGAGGAATCCTGCAGATCACAAAGGCCCTAAAAATCCTTTGTTTCATGGACGAGGAAACTTGGGGCCAGCTAGAAATGTGCCTGAGGCCCCCAGAGCTGGTGTAGCAGCAAAGCTGGGACCGGATACAGCTCCCTGCACCCTTCTCTCTGTCCTCAGTGCCCTAGACCGGTGGATGAGCCTGTGTCCCCAACCCACGCTATGTGCTACAGCCAGGTCAGGGTTGGGGTTCCACAAGGCCCCTTGACAATGATCCCAGGGCATGGACCATATGAGTCCCACCGTACCATCTTCTGTCACTTGTTGTCAAGATGCTGGCCTCTGTCGTCCCTTCCTAGAACTGAGCTAGAGGGAGAAGAGGCCAGTGGCTAGGACGCTTGGTTTCACCCGAAAGTGGCAGTAACTGGTCAGAGGGAGGTCCACACCTGTTTTTGCTGCTTTGAACTCAATGATCCTGTCTGCCTCCCACAGGAAGAAACAGGCCCACAGAAGTCCCGCATCCTGTCCAGGTCTGTGGAGTGATAGGAAATGATGCTTGGCCCAGCCTCCTGCTAGGTCTTTCTTAGAAGCCTAGTCTAAGAGCCAGCTTCAAATGAAGATATACTATTCATCAACAAAGCCACAAATTGGGGGTAGGCAGCCCCTGAGTCTTGGTGGGCCTTATTAAGTCATGTGACTCTGCTTTTGGTAGTGCTGAAAAGTGGGAGAGAGATGAGCTTTAGAAAGTCAAGTAGATCTGGGTTTGAATCCCAGCCTGGCTGCTGCAGTCCACATACCTGGAATGAAGTGCTTCCCGCTCCGAAGAGTAAAGCCGGTGTTGACAGGGCCACAAGTAGTTAAGGGAGCTGGAAAATCGGTCTTCTTCATCTTCCTGTTTCAGCGCTCTGGGGATAACCAGGGAGAGAGACAGATGAGCAGACAGTCACACTCTGACACGGTTTCATTGTGAGTGCTTTCCAACCTACACATTGCTCCCCAGCTGGTACAAACAATGAAAACCAAGTTCTGGACAAATTAGAAAGAGTTCTACACAAGGGATTCATCTACCCGAGAGCTGGAGTCCAGGCCCTCGGCACCCAGTGTGCCTGGACTCAGTGTGTGTGGAGGGGAAGGGCATACAATCAGGAGCCTGGGAAAAGCACCAGTGAGCCACTGGCTCTTCGGAGTGGGCCAGGAGAGGACGTCCCTTTGCCTTCTGCCTCTCCCTTGTCACAGCCTACTCTACTGAACCCTAGTCCCATACCAAGTTCTGCCCAAGACTTGTTCCAAGTTGCAGAATGTTGGGAAGAATTTCCTACTGTGTCCTAAGCCTGGAGTCCACCACATATCCCCAGAAGGCCTCTGTTCCTCTTGGTCCTGTCTGGTATGTTCTCCCTACTTGGCCATGTATTCCATAATTTCAGACTTCTCAGAGAAGCTTCCTGGGAATTCTTGTCCTGAAAGCCTCTCCTCCATTTTTCTCCCTGGCACTGCCCCGATAGATAAATCCTTCCTCCTCACACCTCTCCCCATGTGCTGTATTCTTGATAATCAATGATGGCTTTGTCTACTAAAGCATCAGCTCCACGATGGAGGGTGGTGTTACCATCATCAGGATACCCTGTCTTAGCTTCTTGTCCTGCTGCTGTGTGTGTGATCAAATACTCCATTAAAGCAGGCCACTGATCAAGGCATAGTCTATCATAGTGGGGAAGTTGAGGCAGCAGGAGCTTGTGGCAGCTGGTCACATGGATCCCCCCACCCCATGTGAAGAGAGCAATGCATGCACACAATGCTGGTGCTCGGCTTGCTTTCCCTACTCGTTCACAGGCCCAGAATCCCTGCCTAGGGATTGGTGCCACCCTCAGTGGATGTGTCTTACCACCTCAATCAACATAATCAAGATACCCTCCACAGACATGTCCAGAGCCCCATCTCCTGGTGATTCTAGATTCTTTCAAGTAAACCATTAGTACCAACTGTCACAAACCCACATGACCATCCTATTAAGGAGGGACAGGTGTCATTTCCTTGGCTAATTGTTTCACAGAAGTAGGTAGGTGGCTGCAGAAATTGACTGCCTCTAAGTTAGAGTCAGAAGCTCCATCTCTAAGACTTCAAAGAGACTCACCCCTGAGAACCACGTACCAATGTGTCTGCCCACCTTGCACAGCACTTCTGCTGTCACAGCCCCACCTTGTACCCATGTGTGTGTGGCTGAGGTCCTGTCATACCCAGGGAACCCCATCGTCATGACATCATATGCTGGCGTTGCTCACACTGTAGCCCCATCTCCAGATCCATAACCGTGCTCACTCCATCCCTACCCCCAACTCCCTGATGTTGTCCTCCATTGCCCTGACTAACTATCCCTGCTCCGTCAGCTCACTCATGCAAGAACAAAGACCTTTCCTCCTCCAGCCTCTGGTCCTGAGCCCATCACTTTCCTGGCCTGGTGGTGCTCAGCTCTTGTCTACACTTCAAAAGTGGGAAAGCCAAGAAAGAGGGCAGGGTGACCAAGCCGTGTCAGGTGGGATCAATAACTGGACGGCCGTGTAATTTTCTCAGTCACACCCCCGCTCCCTGGCATTCCAAAACAGAGGAGAAGAATGCAGGTTCACATGAGTCTGCTTACATCTGCGTAACTTCGGACTGCTCCATCTCTGCAGTCCCTGGAGAGAGGCTGTGGCATGGTGGGGTGAGACTTAGGCATGGAGCAGAGAGGACTGGTTGTGAGTCTCATGTCTGTCGTGTGATCCTGGCAGTTAATATATGTGTTGGCTAGTTTTATGTCAGGCAAGCTAGGTTATCGGAAAGAAGGGAACTTCAACTGAGAAAACGCCTCCGTAAGATCCTCCGAGGGGCATTTCTTAATTAGTGATTGGTGGGGGAGGGCCTGGCCCATTGTGAGTGGGGCCATCCCTGGGCTGGTGGCCCTGGGTTCTATAAGAAAGCAGGTTGAGCAGCCCACAGGGAGCAAGCCGTAAACAGCACCCTCCATGGCCTCTGCACCAGCCCCTGCCTCAGGTTCCATCCCTGTTTGAGTTCCTGTCCTGATGTCCTTCTATGATGAACAATGATGTGGAAGTGTGAGCCAGATTAACCCTTTCCTCCCCCAGCTTGCTTTTGGTTGTAGTTTCATCACAGTAATAGATGGAACTAGCTAGGATTAAAGGGCTCTCTCTAACAGGCCCCGGGCATGACAAACATGGATCCGTTTCCCCTTCTCTCCCCTTGCTAAACTGTTAGATGACATTCCTAAAGTTAGCCCCAAGGTCTATTCCTTTACTTGGTCACTGACTCATTCCTGAGACTGACCACCAAGGTCCAGCTATCAAAACACGGAAGTCCAGCAATCAAAACTCAGTATTCAGCTACGCTGGCTAACCTGTCCAATCAGGACATACCAATTCCCCTCTTGCACAGATTTCCCCATTTTTCTCGGTAAAAACTCACTCTTGCGAAATACTGGCTATCTGCCTTTCTCTGATCCACAAGCAGCACTCCACACCCCTCGTCCCTCCAGGTTAATAAATCTGCTTTGCACTGAGGCCTTGGTGTCTGGGTGTGTTCTGTAGTGACTCCGAGAGCCCCCATCCACCCCTACATGGACAATATACCTCTCCGTTCTCCTGTAAGTGTTAGAGGTGATATCTCTTCTTGAGAACTGCATGTTGGATGCATGTGACACATTTAATTAGTGCCTGGTACACGTCATGTCTACCATGTCTTACAGGCTTGGCTTGCCCAGGAGCCTTCTGGTTCCTTCAGGTCCTTTTGGCTGATGGAGGTTTCCTTGTTGGTCACAATTTGGGACCTGGATCACAGAAGCCTCACCCAGATTCCCCACTCCCTCTCATAGCTCCGACTCTCCTCCCATCTCTATCTGGCAAGCACACGATACTGCCTCTGTTTCTCCTTTGTATTTTCCAGAGGACGTGGTCACATCTGTGCCACCCCAGGTCTTGCTCAGGGCACACGGACAAATGAGTTGTAAGATTCCGGAAGGCTGGCCTTGCCCTGGTATGGCAACTACTTTCTTAGACCTATGGCCACGGGGGCTCTCCGTGAACAAGACGTCAGCTTACATTAGAGAGAGCCCCAGAGTGAGTCTTGTCTTCCAGCCCTGCTCTGGAGCTATGGCCACGCAGGTCCAATTCAATTCCCACTTCCACATTGATCTCTGAGGTCTACTCTTGTTTTTGCTCTCGGAGTGTTGGACCCATTAAGCTACATGCAGGGGTCAGGCCCTGGGGCTCGATCCGCTCAGGTTGCCTGCACAATTGAAATCCCAGCCCATCCCGGCTGCTTTTCTCATTAAGATGATTGGACTGGATTGATCTAGTCAATCAATAGGCGGACATCAGCAGTGGGAAGCCGATCAAATGAGCCTGGGTTGATCAGACCCAGAATGAAGTCCCTGCCAAGCTGGAGCGGGCATGTGGCCCTCTGGGATGGAGGTGGGGAGGTAGAGGAATGAGCGGGAGGTCTCGCTGGACTGGATGGCGGTGTGGATGCAGTAGCATCCCCAAGGCATGACTATTGAGGTGCTTGTAGATGTCCAAGACTCCTTCCCAGCTGAGCACCCTTTAGTCAGGTCCCCCGTGACCTAGCATGGTATCTGCCCTCCCTAGAGTATCTGGGCATGTGGGGGTGAGAATACTGGGTGCTAAAGAAGCCAGTGGTGGCATCTTAGGGCCTTCTTCCTAGGAGTTAGTAGCATTGAAATTGGAACAGACTATTAGATGGACCAGATCCCAGTGTGCATCAGGGACCCTGTACTTGACCCAGTGAAGGGGCCTTCCAGGCAAGGAGGTTTGGCCACACTGGGTCAAGTGTGTGCCCTCTTCTGCAGGCCCTATAAGACTATTGTCGTATTATCTTATGCAGGCTCATGTTTGAACACTTGGTCCCCAGTAGGCGGTGCTGTTTTGCAGGGGGGCGAGGGAGACGGTTGTGACACCTTTAGGAGACAGAGCCTGGCTGGAGGAAGCAGGTTGCAGGAAGGGGAGCCTTGAAGGTTACAGGCCTGCCCACTTACGTCTGGAGCGCTCTGCTTCCTGGTCAGTGGCATCCAGCAAGCCACAGCTGTAAACTCACCTCAGTGGACTTCGCTCCCAGTCCATAAGAGACTGTGCCCTCTCGAGCACATGACCTTCCTCCCCATGTTGCTCCTGGCAAGTGTTTTGTTACTGTAACTAAAGTCATAACCAGTACATCAACCAGGTTTGTGTCACTATCTAAAGGGAGGGGAGCCAGTGTTGGGTCCCAGCCTTTCCCCCTTGGACTCAGAAGGTCCTATATTTTTATTGCTTATTTGTAAGAAACAAAGGTTTCCCAGAGAGAAATCACACCTTCCATAAAAGGTAGAGAGGGCAGGATGTTGCAGGATCAAAGCCTGATTCCAATCAAGTGTCTAACCCCACTTGCTTGCTTTCCTTTCCACTTCTGTGTTTGACCTAATGTCAAGTGGATGCAAGTTAGCTTAGCAAACCAAGAGCTTCCCCCATCAGCATCCGAGGGCTGGGACACAGGTCGCCCCTGTGCTGAAATCCCCATCTGATTCTCCATCAGTGTACTTCAAAAGTGCCTTGACTTGTGACTTTTCTTTATTCTGTTACTATAAAAACTTCATGAAATTGCTTCTGTGTTGGAACATGGAACTCAGGGTAACCTAAATCTGTGGTCCCAGGCCGTGGTCACCTATATTTGGATTCAGAATAAAGTATCTCTTACCCCATTTGAAGTGAGTGTTGTGGTTTTTTTTTTTTTTTTTTTTTTTTTTGGTGTGTCAACCTTATTGTGTGTGTATGTGTGTGTATCTGTTTTGTGTGTCTGTATGTGTGCCTGTGTGTACAAGTGTATATCCTATGGTGCTGTGTGTGTACATGTATGTGTATGTGTGTATAGTTATCTGTGTGTATTTGTGTATGTATCTGTGTATGTGTACCTCTGTGTGTGTATGTGTGTTTATGTAGATATCTGTGTGCGTGTGTTTGTATGTGGGTATATGTATCTGTGTGCATGTATCTTTGTGTGTGTGTGTGTGTGTGTATGTATCTGTGTGTGTGTATGTATCTCTGTGTGTGTGATTGTATGTGTGCCTGTGTACAAGTTATATCCTATCGTGTCTCTGTGTGTGTACATGTATGTATATGTATGTATAGGTATCTGTGTGTATGTGTGTATCTATCTGTGTATGTGTACCTCTGTGTGTGTATGTGTGTTTATGTAGGTATCTGTGTGCGTGTGTATGTGTGTATATGTATATGTGTGCGTGTATCTTTGTGTGTGTATGTGTGTGTGTGTATCTGTGTGCGTGGTATGTGTTGTACATATGTGTGTGTAGTGTACAGCCATATATCCTATGTTTGATTATGGTGTGCATGTTTGGAAGTCAGAGAACAGCTTTCAGGAGTTTATTCCTCTTGAGTTGTGGGTTCTGGGAATTGAAACTTGGGTTGTCAAGCTTGCTCGATGAGTGTGTTTACCCACTGAACTGTCTCGCTGGCTCTCCGTGGGTCTTGTAGATGGACAGAAGCCTCGCGTTGGGGAAAGTTCTCGTGGTCTGAGATCGATGGGAGCCAAGATGCTGGCAGAAGGGAAAAGCCAGTGAGAGGGAGGGGGGATGAGATTGTCCTCTATCATAAGCTGAGGAGTGAGCGGTGACCTCTGCACAGGAGGCCTGCCCCTGCTGTAGCCTCTGTCTCATTTCCGTATTGCAGGTGGTGGTCACTGTCCAGACTGGGGATTGTTAGAGCCTCAGTGTCCCACTCAAAGAATGGAAAGAATTCACATAAATAGCAAAATAGGAAGGAGTTTGAGTCACAAAAGTGAAAGTGCAGAGGAGAGAGCAGGGCTATGCTCCAGAGGAGGCTTACCCCTGCTCCTTTTGAGGGTTCAGGAAGAGGAAGGAGCCGGTGTTGGGGTGGGGTGGGGGTAGTATTCTGTGTTTGATGTACAGGCTTGGGCTATGGAAACCTTTATTCGTGTGAATGTCTTTTCCCATAATGCATAGGATCTCAGTCATATACACAGCCAATCATGCGCAAGCATAAGATGGTACATAGAGTATTTCCTTCTAAGTTCATTCTCTCATTGGTCACCTTGACTGCAAGTGTCTGAAACAAGTTCAAGCTGGATGGGGTCACTGGCCTGAATTTCAGGATATATTTGGTCAGCGAAAGGGAGTTGCTAAGGGTTACTAGGAAGAAGTAGCCTGCCTACTGCGCCATTCGGAGCTTGATGCTGTACCCCAGTGTAGGTGGGGGGTCCAGGTTGCTAAGTTACTCACTCTGCTTGCCTGTCTCATCTCCTGTCTCCTTCCCTCCACAGGCTACCTGACAGTGAACATTGAGCCCCTTCCCCCTGTGGTGGCTGGGGACGCAGTGACCCTGAAGTGCAACTTCAAGACAGACGGCCGCATGCGTGAGATCGTGTGGTACCGGGTAAGTGGCATAACTGTCTCTGTGCCCTCTGGGCTATGACAAAATCCATAGGCGAAGTTACATCCCTAGTCCTGGCTACCCCTAAAGTGCCCTCTGCTCTCTGTCTTTCTCTGACCTTTTACCTCTGATAATCCCAGGAATCCATCTGCACCCCAGTAGAAGTTACTGAGAAGTGCACAAGCCTTGGGAACAGCGTGCAGCTGAGAACAGTACTGATATGGTCCTAAGCAGGATGCTCTGCTATGGTTTTGGTGTGGAGAGAGGACAGGATGGTTTCCTGTCTTTAGAACTGCCTTTCAGCTAGGTGTGGTGATGCACGGCTCAACACTCAGGAGGCTGAAGCAGGAAGTCTGCTGTTTTAGGGCAAGCCTGGGCTACATAGTGAGAGTCTGTCTCAAACAACACAAAGTGCAATGCATTTTAGAGATGTTTCACCATGTAAGTTTATGCCCAAGATCCAGTCTGGCACTGGCACTTGGAACCTGGCACCTGGCTCCAGATATTTAAGCCTGAGGAGGGAAGTGGCTCGAGATACATAGGCAACACCTGTCCAGGGCCCAGGTGCCAACGGTGACAGTAGGAAAAATGGCTTTGGGTCTTGGGCACAAGAAGCCATTCCAGCCATGTTGGATGAATCTCTGTGCATCTGAAAGGGGTATTCCAGCCTTTGAGGAGCAGGGGCCTGGCTCCAGGAAGGCAGGCTTGGAGGCTGGTCTTGCGAACATACCCAGGGATACCCACAAAGAGTTCCTCTCCTGGGATCTAATCCAAGGGCTGGTATCATTTCCTGCTAAAGGCCAAGACTGTAAACATGCTCCTCTCTGCTGACCAGATGGAGTCACAACTCTTTCACACCATTTGGGGACAATGCGTGAATGAGAGGACATGCCACATCCCCAAACATGCTTGATGTGGAAACCATCAACCAGAATTCCGTGTAATTTTCTCTTGTCGTGAAAATCTCTTTTTCACTAACAGTTAAAAAATTAAAAGCCATGCTTTGCCTGTGGGCCATGTGGAAATAGAACGTGGGCAGAGGGGACTCCTGCCTCCTGGTTAAAGATTCCCAATGGAAAGCAGTCTGTAGGGGCAGGGGTGTGGCTCAGTAGGTAGAACACTTGCCTGGAATATGTGGAGCCCTCATTTTGGTCCCCAATGCTGTATAAAAACTGGTACTGTGCACATCTGTAATCCCAGCTCTATGTGGTGGAGGCAGGGAGATCAGGAGTTCAGGGTATCCTTGGCTACTCTGCCTGGAACTCAGCAACAGAGCCTGGAAACTTGGGGTGAAAGGAAGAGGGAACTCCGGGCACCACAATGCTCTACTCAGGCTGTTCTCCGTGCCTTTCTTCCAACAGGCACATGCCTTGCTCAGTACCTGTCTTGCCATCCATCTTGAATTGCTGGTCTTTGGTTTACCATTTGCTGTCAAGTCTTATGTTACTGTTGACTATGGCTGTGTTCTTTTTAACCCAAGCCTGTCCTCCGTCTCAGTGTCACAACCACTTCTGGTTGGAACCAGCTCTGGTGGCTTCCATACAGGTGTGAGCTGCATACTGGAACCCACGGTCTCCAGTCAAGGCCAGCATGCTTGCTGTGAGTTGTGTTGTCTGTGAGGTCAGAGGCTATGGGGGCTGCTTGACTGTCACAGATTGTAAACATTGAGACACTGAGACAAAATAACATAGATTCTGGCTGATCCTGGGATCACATCCCACCCTCCCGTATCCCTGGGTGGACTCAGGGGAGAGAGAAAAGGTATCCGTGGACTGGTAGGAACTGTTCTTGTGATTGAGGGTCAGGTAGAGTTAGAAATGGGGAGAGTCCAGGGGCCCCAAAGCCTTCCACAGTCCCCAGCAGTCATTATGGTGGAGATGACAGTCCTTCTGAAGAGACTAACACCAGGCCAGGCTGGGCCCATCCCCAAAGTGTCCCTGTGGCTTCCTAAACCAGAGGCATAGTCTGTCATGAGCTCTTAAGCTGGTTGAAGGAGTCCGTCTTCCTCTGTCTAGCCAGTCTATCCACCCCGCCCCCACACACACACACACACACACACACACACACACACACACACACTGACTGCTTAAAGCGTTGGTTACATCTCTGACAAGTGTCAGGCCCTCTGTATGGGGCTACGGTAGGCTACATTAATTTATTTTATTTCATTTCACATCCTTTGACTGAAGGCCTCTGGAGTGGGGGGTATGCAGATGTATGCAAATCATATGCAAATTGGACAGTGGAGCCAAATGCCGGGGCCCTTTTAATTCTGT
Organism: Mastomys natalensis; assembly: GCA_021653895.1. Taxonomy (NCBI): domain Eukaryota; kingdom Metazoa; phylum Chordata; class Mammalia; order Rodentia; family Muridae; genus Mastomys; species Mastomys natalensis. Next base: position 145,651 of record JAJTUV010000601.1, on the reverse strand, counting down.
AGCTGGACAGGGTGGTGGCTGGCTGTCTGGTTGCTCTCCTTGGGACCAGAAGAGTCCATGTGTTCAGTCTGTGTTGAGGAGGAGGAAGGCAGGGAGGGAAGGTAATTCCAGGAAAGAGGTTCCGTGCTGCCAGTTTTCTTTCCCTCAGACTGCTGCCGTTCTGGTCTCTCTCCCTTTTCCCTCAGAGCCAGCTGAATGGAGAGAGATAAGAACTGACCTACCCAGGTAGAGGCAGCAGGACCTGGGGCCGGGCAGAGTTTCCAGAGGGCATGGGAGAGGCAGCCAGGAAAGCCCCAGCCTCCTTCTCCAATGGACATCCCCCACTACCAGCCGAGCCCCTCAGCCTGCCTCATCGCCTCCCCTCCAGAAGTCTGGCAACAAACAGCAAACTACCCAGTGCCTTTTGTTTCCAGGCCCCTGTTACTCCCCTCCTCCTCCTTCCCCCATCTCCTGAATGAGCTTATAGAGCCTGGCTTGGAAAGAGATGAATAGACCTCACAGGCCCAGCCAGGCCTAGGCCTCCAGTCGCTTTAGAAGGGAAAAGCACAGGCAATGTGACAGGCTACCACTGCCCCGCTCACTCAGCCCAGTGGGCACAGATCGGACCAATGCATGAGACAAATCTTGTACCTCTACTCTGCTCTAGAAAATTGTCCAAGCAATAGATCATCAGAGTTTTTCTAAACCATAGAAGCCTGAATGAGTAGCTTGGTGGTAGAGCACTTGCCTAGCATGTGCAAGGTCCTGGGTTCGATTCCCAGTACCACAACACACACACACACACACACACACACACACAAACAGAGAGAGAGAGAGAGAGAGAGAGAGAGGGAGACATGAGAGAGATTGAGAGGAGATTGAGAGAGATTGAGAGGATTTGAGACATTGAGAGAGATTTTGAGAAGAAGAATGAGAGGAGATGGAGAGATTAGAGAGAGTGAGAATTAGAGAATGAGAGACAGAGAAATTGTGAGATTTTAAGAGATTGAGAGAGACAGAGATTGCGAGAGAGATTCCAAAGCATAGAGAATAGATTGGTCCTTTGAGGAGACTAGGGAGCCAATAATAGCACTGGCCCTTGGCTGGACTTCTGGGAGATGCCTAGACAGAAGAAAGGTGATGGAGAAGTGGCCTGAACTTGGATACCCTGCCTGAGGCTGTCTAATAGAGAAAGAACTCAGGCCAGTTTTGGTGACATTGCCAAAAACTATTGGATAATCTTAAGAGAGCACAAGTGATCAGAGCATTCCTGCTTCCTCCCCCCATGCCAATCTGTGCCATCCATGTGGCTGCCACTGGTCACACATGGCTGTTCTGATTTGAATTAAAGGGCAAGATGCTTTCCCCATTCATTCAGACGACCTTTTCCAGCACTCTCCACACAGAGCTGGTGGCATCAGATGGCAACAGAACAGACATAGGACATTCCCATCTCTGGAGGGTTTGTCGGAACCTAGATGCCTCTGACAGTCAGACCTCCTCCCCACCAGAGCCTCTAGAATACGCTGTGCCTGCCTGTCGGAGGGACGGGGCGGCACTGGCTGTTCTCGGAGTCATTTCCTGGCACACTCACGCCACGGTGAGTTCCAGCAAAGTGAATTGTATTGATTTTGCGAGCTCTCACCATTACAGCATGTGTGTCTGTGGTGAGGGAGGGTGGAAGAAGGAAGCTGTTAGCCCTCTTAAAATATGTTGAAAACATAGCACCAGGGGACTGGTCAGGCCTGGGGTCTTGGGTATTGTGGTCTCTGTCAAAGTCCTGTATGATCTAATGACGCCTTCCATCCATCTCTTCTCCAGGGACTTTTCCTCTATTGCAAGGGTTCATCGTCTAGACTGGAGTCCGCCGGTCTCCACCTGCAAGCCCTGGCACATAATTCTTTTTTTTTCTTCTCAGCAACCTAATAGGGTAGAGGTGCAGTTCCATACATGGCCAGTAGGGGAAGGCAAACTGCCACCCCATCTACCTTAGGGCTCAAGGAAGAACTCCAGAGGAAAGTTACACATTGAACTTCACTTTGTCCTTCCTGTCCACTGGGGTGTGTTCAGAAATGAGATGAATGACAACCTGAGTGGCTGACATTAGTGCGACATTCCTGGGAGTTGAGGACAGGGTCAAGGGCTTCACACTTCAATTTCATGTTGTTGCCGTGAGGCAAACACTACTGTGAATTCTGCTTTTCAAGGGAGGTAACCAGTGCCATTTAAAATACTGGGTCTTGGGCCCTATTGCACCTCCCAACTTCTCCAGAAAAGTCTAGACACACCCTCCTCTGGGCACCTTCAGCATAAAGAGGTATCTCCTGTGATCCTGGGCAGCTACTACAGAGACACCTTGGTAGTGTTGGTGACGACAGCAAAGAGTGGGCTTTGGAGGAGGCGGTCTGTGGGTAAAGAGGTTGTAGTGCAAGTGTGAGTATCTAAATTCAAATCCCAGAACCCAGTAAAGCCAGGTGTGGTAGCATGTGTCCATAATCCCAGAGCTCCTATGGTGACATGGGAGACAGAAACAAGGGAATCCCCAGGAATCCTCAGATCCTTGAGGGCCAGCCAACTAGTCTGGGAGAAACAACAGAAAACCATAAAAAGAAACATCTCAAACAAGATGAAGGCCGATTAAATTTAATCTATAAATTCATGTGCTCACATTCATGCACATGAATGTGCACATGCACATATGCATGTTCATACGTGTGCATGTGCACACACACACACACACACCACCACACACACACACACACACAACAAAACCACCAGACACACACACACCAGAACACACACACCAGACACACACACACCATATACACATCATGCAGCCTCCCATCCTGAATGTACATGGATCCACAGAGTCTCTCTGGGGAAATGCAGGTCTCTGCAGACTGTCTGTGGAATGTGGGCACCAGACACATTTCTTAATAGGAAATCCTGTCTAAACTCATTTAGTCGGGGGGTCACCTGCCCAGCAGGCAAAGCCAAAGGTCTGTTTATATCATAGAAATCCATTAAGCAACCACAGGGAATCATGGGAATTTAACCTTTCATGGCGGTTTTTATCATCGCATCTTTGTTTTGTCTCCTTTCTGTACTATTTATTCCCAAGATCTGCTCCAAGCGCAGGTTACAAGGCCATGGAGAAAAAAGCCACAGAAGGAGATGGAGGGGAGGAGACGGACGCGGGACTACAAGGCTCTGCTTTCTGCAGCCCTTTAAAGGGGGATTTATTTATTTGTTATACGTATATATGTTTATGTGAGTTTGTGTGCACCACATACCTGTGGGGGCCCAAGGAGGCCAGAGGGTAGTCACATGATTCAAACCTGGAGTGACAGGCAGTTGTGAGCTACTCGATGCGGGTGCTGGAAATCAAACCCCACCCCTCGGAAAGAGCACCAAGAGCTCTCAACTGCCGAGCCATCTCTCCGTCTCTCCTGCCCCTTTCTGTGTCCTCCATCTCTCCTCCTCACCTGTGGATGCTGGCAGCTGGGCTGGGTTTGTGTTGCGGTCCAAATGGTATTTCACGTTCCTCCATTTCCCTGGAGATCTGATGGAAACCCTTGGGGACAGTGACGGAAGGCAATGACCTTGGATGTGAATATGACAGCGTAGAGAGAGAAAGGCCTGGTAACTGGATGTCTACAGTAGGTTCTGGGGGCAGGACCCTGGTGGTCATGCTTTGGAAACCCTGTGTGTTCTTGGGCATAGATGGGTATACTTGGTACCAGACTCGCCACGGCATCTATTCTGTACATGGTAGCCATTGTCCGACCCCGTTTCCTAGTGACCTAAGAAGTCCAAATAAGGTAACTTAGAACGAGAAAGATGGTGTTTGGGAAGGATCACCACCTCCGGCTCACAGTCAACAACACTACCTTTCATCCCTGGGTGGTGCTGCTGTGACCTCAAAGGCTCTAATTCCTGGAAGCAACCTCCCACAGGGAAGCCCATCTCAGGCTCTCCCTAAAGCAGGAAACCCTTTCAAATGGTGTCACTGCTGCTCCTTCCTTTGTATTCCCTCCATAGTGTTCTCTGTTTGAAGACAAATAGATGACAGTACCCATACGACAGTGCCACAATCCAGTGACATCTGCCACCTTCTCAAGTGGCAGGTGGACACCACAGTGCATGTCCCAAAGAATGAGCATGAACCAGTCCCAAGACCCTGGACTTGGGACCCAGTGAGGATGCTGCTTACCCTGGCTGTCCCTTGCCTCTTCCTGGATCATGCCTGACCTTGGGCTCCTGAGTCTCACAGATTACTGGAGGAGGAAGACAGTGAGGACAGCCCTTGCATGGGGCTCCTTCCTCCTGGTCCCTGTGATGTCACAGAGGGGAGATACTCTGGGATAAGGGGTACAGTAACCAGACTTATCACACCAGTCACATGGGAGGGGAGAGAAGGTGGGCAGGGATGGGCTAGCAAGCAGAAATCAATGGTTGCCCCAGACATCATCTCTATGATCAGGCTAGACCCTCCAGACTGAAACACCAGGACACCTACATTTTTTAACCAGCTTCCCAACTGACTGTAGTGCCCTTGACCTGGCAAATGGCCCTGTTTGGTGATTCTGGAAGAGGGGTCTAATCTGCTTACGTAATCCACATTCACTCATCATGTGTTATGGCACCAAAGTCAGGATGGATCCAGGCACTGAAGATGTGCCATGATGTAGAACCATAATCCCTCACTCATGAAGATCCCTGGGGGATATGTTTAAAAGTCACACCACCAAGAAGGACTCCAGGTGTCAAGGAGTTTGATGCATATGGTTGAAATAGGATCGTGGGCAGACAAGAATCTGTGGTCAGGAACACACCTCTCTGGGAAACTGATATCACCCAGGGAGCAAGGAATCTTCTTTCCCAGAAAAGGAGGCAAAACCTTCCAAGTGAAGTGAGGCGCATGTGCCTAGGCTGTCAGAGAACAGAAAACAAGTTTGGATGACTGAAACAAAGGAAAGCAAGATGCTGGAGAGATTGGCAGGGACCGGTCAGGCTCAGCCGGTGCTCCAGGGAGCCAAGTCTCCAGGGGGTTTCTGAACACAAACACTGAACGGCTTTATCTTTTTATGTTGTGTTGTGTGTGTGTGTGTGTGTGTGTGTGTGTGTGTGTGGTGTGCAGGCTCATGCACACCATCACACTCACGTGGAGGTCAGAGGAAAACTTATGGGAGTTGGTTCTCTCCTTCCATCATTGTGGGGCTTGGGAATTGAACTCAGCTCTTCAGGCTTGACAGCAAGCCCCTTTACCCACTCAGCCATCTCACCAGCCTAGCGCTGAAACTTTTAAGCAAAAACTCCCAGCGGCAGGCTTGCTTTAGCAATCTTTGCTAGTGGAATACGAGATGGAGCTGTAATATCAGCCACAGAGAGGTCACCTTGGGGGTCACTGAGGCCAGAGGTGGCTGGGGCTAGCGAGGACCACAAAGGTACAGGTTTATCCTACATGTTGTTGGCTATAGGGAGCATGGGCCAGCGGGGTGTGACCTTGAGGTTGTGACCATCAAAGGGAATTGACCTTGCACTTCCGCTTATGAGTTGCAGTAAGGCCAGAGGACTTGCTAACTCGCAACTAGCGATGGACTGGGGACTTCCAGATGGCTCGTGGCTGTGGGTTGGGGCAGCTGGGTAAGGGTCGTGGTTGCTGTTCATTGAGACAAGGAGGACAGAAGAGAAGGTTGGAGGATAGCTACCAGAGATTGTGTCACCTACATTAAACTGAGGTACCACCAAGATACAGTGATGGGGCTATCACAGCAGAAGCTGGGAGTTCTGGGACAAGCCCAAGCCTGGGCATGATAATGGAGGTCCCCAAGGTTCATGTAGTTGACACCCAGCCTCTAACGTAGCAGTGCTGAGTGGTGATTTATGTCCCTTGTCTTTTTGGCCACTCTGCTTATCCTGGCACGCTTATGGCTTCAGAACCATAGTCTGAGAAACACCTGTCACTAGGAAACCAAGTCTTGAGCCTCTGATACACAGCGGTTTGTGTTGGCTTATGGTTCTAAGGCTAAGAAACCCAGGGTTTGAGGCTGAGGTCCTTCCTACTGCCTCACAGGACAACAGGAGCAAGGCCATGTCAACATCCCAGGGAAGTGGCAGAGTGCACGCCCCCATCGCAAACCTCCTCACGGCAATGGAGTCGTTAGCGTATGTCAGCAGAGCCCTTGTGACCCCCCCCATGGTGCGTGTGTGTGTGTGTGTGTGTGTGTGTGTGTGTGTGTGTGTGTGAGAGAGCACTTTACTGACTAAGTTATCTCCATAGACTGTGTTGTACGATTTAGGGGGACCAAGAGACTGCAGCTCCCCAAAGTCTCCTTATTCCCCTTTACAAAGCTCGGGATCTGAGCATCTCGTGTCTGGCCGGTGGATGATTTTCAGACATGAAATGTGCAGCGTGGGTCACAGAAGTCCAAACTCGGGCTATCTATGGAACCTGTGAGAGTCACTCTTCACGAGCATCTAGGGACCAAGGTGGGGAGGATGGGTGCCATGATCAGCATGGGTGGAAAGAGCCACGCCAGAGGCTGGGATCAAACCAGACCCCAGCTCCATCAGCCTGGGTTTGCACACGGCTGCTCCTGGCCGGGGAGGGGACAAGAAAGAAAAGAGGACAGCTTGGTGTGGGCAGTTCATCGCTGCCCTTTCTGGCACCAGGAGAATTTTTGACCAGAAAAAAAATATCCTTCTGCTCTTGGGGATTAAGATCAAGTTCCCGATACTGGCAATGAGATCTTTCCCTGCCCCATACAGGCCTGATAAGAGCTCTTGGCTCCCAAGCTGTCAGGAGACCGAGCCAACAGCTGGCACGGACTCACGAATATCAGATGTACTATTGGCCCACACGTGGACTCCACAAACAACAGGTTTTCTTATTGGATGAGACAGAAGTGGGCAACTTGGGGAATCCAGGGCCAATGGGGTGATGGCTGAGCTTGTCTGGTATTTGTCCTCATTTACCCAAAGCATCCAAGACAAAAGAGCCAGGACCTGGCACAGAGCGCTCTGCTGTGTGGCCTTGAGCCAACCACTTCCCCTCTCTGACTTCAGGATCTTCCTGTAAAATGAAAGGTCAATCCCAGGCACAAAGTAGATACAATGTTGCGTCCTTCTCACTTTCGGCCAGCCTTGGCTTATATTCTTTTCCCAGAGGATCCTGGGCTCAGAGGCTGCGCAGCCAGGGCGCTCACTCAAGCTGAGGTGGGAGTCCCGGCCTGAGCCACTGCAGGGCCTCTGAGCTGGTGGAGTACGGAGCTATATTAAGCCTGAAGTGTGATTTTCAATGTCTCTGCCTGGCTCACGCCCTGCTGGGTTTAAATGACAAGGGGCTGACTTAACTTGTCAGAGAAGGATTAAAGGCAAGCTTCCACTCCAGCACACCAGAGAAATAAAACACCACAGCAGAAATGAGGTGTTTCGGAAAGGGGCCCCATCCAGCTCCATCCAGCTCCATCCTCCTCAGCCCTGCTCTCCCTAGCCCTGCCTTTTCTCCTTGGGTGCTAAGTCCCACTGCCACTGTGTCTCCTTGCAGACAGCCATAACCATGGGCTTTCCTAGAGCACATATCTGACCATACCACTGCTACCCTTTCTGCCCCCACACTTCACACAAAAGCTCTCCATCACTCTCAGGGTCAAGTTCAAGGTCACCTAACCAGCTGCCAGACCTTTCTGGCTTCAGCCTCAACGCTTGTGAGCCCCAGTGGGCACACCACTCGATCGATTGTATGGTTCATCTTCAGCTGTGCCAACGTTCCTCACCTCCTCCCTGTGCTGCATCTGCTACCACAGGGCCCTTCCCTCCCTCCGTCTGTCAAACGCTGACGTTCCCTCAGGCTCAGCTTCAGGGTCACCCCCAGGGGACGATGTCCAGTACTCTTCCTTCCATCCTCGTCCTCATCCTGCCACCTTGGCCTTGTTGGAGTTAGACCCTCATGTGCAGAGCCCCGCATTTGACTCGACACAGGCATCAGACCTCCCTGACTGTCCCTAAGAAGACAAGTGTCCTCTGACTAAAAACTCAGAGAAGGGAGGTGGTTGGCCCGAGGCCACAGAGCACAGTGTTCAGACCAGGATCCTGGCTCTTTTCTCTTACACACATGGGGAAAGATGGGCTGAGCTGTCACTGGTGCTTAAGACTTGGCAGTCTTTGCTCTTCCACCACCTTTTGGGGCGGGGCTTGGACCTAGGGAAATGACTCATTCAAAACACAGCCTTTCTGATTGGTTGGGGCTATACCCTGCATCTTCTCACCTGAGGTCTTGTGTGGTCCTGAGCACGTGGCTTAGGGTGGGAGGGAAGAAATGGCATCAGACAACTTCTTCTCTGCCTTTATTTTGAGGCAAGGTCTCTCATCAAGTCTTGAGGTCGGTGATGCAGCTACTTTGGCTATCACTGAGCTCCAGGGATCCTCCTGTTTCCGCCTCTCCAGAGCTGTGAAGAAAGAAGAAAGGAGGAAGGGAGGGAGGGAAGGAGAGAGAGAGGGAAGGAAGGAGGGAGGGAGGAGAAGCGGGAGGAAATTTCTGGGGAAATGTAAAAGTTAATTTTCCATTGATCAAGCAAAGAATTTTATCACAGTGTGATCTTTCCAACCCCAGATGGGGTATCTTGGGATGGGTGGGTTACCCGCTTGAAGCTGTCAGAGTGGCCGCCCGCCAGCATGCCAGTAAGGAAGGCTCCCAGTCCAGCTGAGCACCAAGTGAGTGACTCTCTGTGGTTCTGATCAGGCTGTACTACCCTGCAGCCATCATATAGGATCGGAAGGTCTGATGCCTACCTCACTGATGGTGACCGGGTAGTGTTCTGCAGAAAGCTGGTGTTTGTATGACTTCTGCGTGCCATTCCTTGTCATCCTCTAGAGACCCATGGTACCCAACCCCAGCCTGCATACCCTTCTTCCTCCCCACGAGCTCTTTCTTCCATGGATCCAGAAGTTGGGGGTATCCAGAGGCCTCCTGGAGCTCCGGGAGAAAGAGCAAGGACCACAGCTCAGGAAACTTAGGCCAGGAAGGGTGGAGCACCTTGCCCAGGCTGTGACGCTAGAGAATGGCTGAGTAGTCTCTAAGATTGAGTCTTTTCTGCTGGGAGCTCCGAGAGGCCAGATCTACTGCTAGGGGAGGTTAGAGCCCCTGAGTGCTTGGGCCCCTAGGAAGGGCTGAGCCCTCTGGAGTAGGAGGTTGACAAGACAGGGCTCAAACCCTGTCTCCCCCATAGCTAGCATGAATGCTAACCACAGTGCTGGTCAGCTGCAATGCTGGGTGTTTGACTAGTACCTTTGAATACTCAAGAGCTGAGGACCATGAGGCTCAGAGAAGTAAACTAATTAACCCCAGGCATCCTGTCCAACGAGGTCCAGGAAGATCCGAACACCAGGCAGTCTGGTCATCTGGGTGCAGGTCCCCAAGGTTTCTGGGCCATCCTCTTCCACTCTAAAAGACAAGAGGAGGACAAGGGCAGAGGAATAGGCCAGGCCAGAGGCTTCAGGATGCTGTCATCATTGCCTGGCTAGAGCCACCTGTCTGCAGAGGCACAGACCCATGAAGACATTGTCAACATCAAGCAAGGATGTGTGGGAGACACGGCACGGTTCACCTAGCCTGAGATGAGCACCCGGGGCAGAGAGGCAGTAGCAATGTTCCCCTCCCCTCCCCATCCTTACAGATTCCTCTAAGCTGGATGCTTCTTTAGAAAATTCTGGGCGCAACTGTCCAGAGGTGACTCCTCACGGAGGCAAGACACAGAGAGAGACCTCAGCCACCCTAGGGATGGAGGCAGGAGCCTGGGTCAACCATGCCTGCTTGGGAGATAATTCAGCAGCTGATCCTGTGTTGCTGCTGCTGTTGCTGCTGCTGTTGTTGTTGTTATTCTTTTGCAAGGTGGCAGAGTGACTCCGACGAGCGTAAACATGTATTGTGTAGCGGTGGTTCTTGGGGGATATGCTTTAACGGCTATAATAATCATCTTAATTGGCACATTAATTATATGAGAGCAGGTGCTTCCAAAATAATTGAGGATGTTGCAAAGCTGTTTATTTCCTTAAGTGGCTCACACGGTCGCCTTTAACCCTTGAATAGCAGACTACTCAAGGTACAACCTGGAGAGGAGGGAAGTCCATCTTATCTGTCAGTTCAGAACCAGGGTGACCCACTCCCCAGATACTCATGTCACCCCTCAACCCTCCTGGTGAAGAAGAAGAAGCATCACCAGAAAGCTTGGGTTTTCACATGATGATCTTGTCCCAGCATGCACTCTACTGGATAGATAATGGAGTCCTGGTGATAGAGAGGAATCCTCTAGCATAGAGCCAGGACTGAGGGAAGGGAGGTGCAAAGGGCCTGAGGGCGGCCCATCTTAGCCCCACCAATGGGGGTCTGAGAGGGAAGAGAGGAGAAGTCTTGTGGGTCATGGAGACCTGTCCAGAATACATTATGTTCACCTGCCATGCTGTTGAGTTTGGACAAAATCCACAGGGGTGATTAAAGATGTTTAAGAGCAGCAGGCGTGCCATCATCTAATTTTATAAAGTTGCTGTCCTTGCACAGAGATAATTGACAAGTGTCTCCCGCTTGGCACGGCCATCGCGAAGCTCTGCTCTGCGTCCCCGCTCCGCCCACTCATTCCCCTCTTTCCTCGTCATAGCAAATGACATCACCGCCCACAGATTTCTTCAGCCAGGACTCTAAGATCTTTCCCGTCTTCTGGGTCCCTGCCACTCATCATTCACATCTCTTCCGGTTAGTCAACTCTCAACACCTGCCGTGAGTCCATCTCTCACGGAAGCCTTGGTCGCCACTTGGAGTGGGCCACCCATTCACTGCAACTTGTTTCCTTGTCCAGTCTCCCCGCCCCCATCCACGCCCCTGAGCAACCAGAGTGTCTTTGAGCATCTGAGTCAGGACAGCGCCATCCTCTGGAACCACTTGGTACTGCAGAATAAAACAAGAGGCCCACATGGGGAATCCTCGCATTACGCCAAAGCCCAGGAAGAAGGTGATAGAAGACGGGTGCTTGAGGATTGCAGGGTGTGACTTTCAGCTTCACAGAAGGAAGCCCTGTGACTGAGGCAGGCTGATCTGGAAAGAGAAAGCCTCAGAGCCTACCTTTGTCAGCAACAATCCCCAGCTCCTTCCAGACTGCCCTGCAGTCCCACTGACCCATTCCTGGCCCCCACAAGCAACCACAGAAGCCCACAGTGACCCCTCACAGCACACTGACCCTGGGGAGGGAAGGAAACAGCTGATGTATGCAGGCCAGTCATTCAGGCAGTCATTGTACTGACACTCCTCAGTTCTAGTAGGCTCTTACAACTTTGTTAATTATTATGTAATTCCATCACCTGCAAATAGCAACGACCTTCCTCTTCCTAATGCATGGGAGAGGCATCATCTCCTACGTCATCGTCATCAACATTCCAATCCTGCAGCCAGGCTGCTCAGATTCCAAGTCAACCTCTTCTTAGACTCTCTGTGACTCAGGCACAGTGGTCTGGAGAGATGGCTCAGTAGTCAAAAGTGCTTGCTGCTCCTACAAAGGACCTGAATCCACTTCCCACGGTCACTTGGAACTTCAGCACCAAGGGGTTATAGCACCCTCTTCTGGCCTCCGAGGATATCAGCACTCACATGCCATACACACATAAACAAGCAACAAGCAGATGACTAAGTAAGTAAATGAATACTTAAATCTTACTATTTAAGGTGGTTTGATAATGCCCGCCACAGGCTCACTAGTTGAATGCTTGGTCCCCAATCGGTGGTATGTTTGGGAAGGATTAGGAGGTGTGGTCTTGTTGGAGGAGCTGTGTCACTAGGGACAGGCTTTGAGGTTTCAGATGTCAGTGTCATTCCCAGTGTCTCTGTCTCCTACTTGTGTGTCAAGATGTGAGCTCTCCTTGTTCCTGTCCCCATGCCTTTTTCTGCCATTGTGGTATGGAATCCTGAAGTCAGAAACACAATTAAATGTGTTCTTCATGGTGTCATAGCAATAGAAAAGTAAGTGACCCACTATGTAAGCAGTATTTTTATACCTACTGAACTTATTTTCATTTCTTAATTTATTCCATTGTCTGAAACTTTCAGGATTCTTGCAAAAAAAACCTTTTCCTGGGTTTCATTATTTAACTAATATTTATTTACCACTGATTTCTGATAAATACTTTTTTTTTTATCATGTATAGGAAGGTTCCCTCTATTTCAATTTTCCTAAACATTTTTAATAAGGAAAGTTAATTAAATGTTCTTTAAGAACCTACTGAAGCAATCATATGGTTTTTCTCCTTTAATTTTCTAATGGGATGGATTATGTTGATGGTTTCCCTAATATGGAGCCTCTGTTGGGTTTTTTTTATAATTTTGCTAAACAAATATCTAGTGCCCCAGATTAAAAGAACTCTCCGGTACTTATTTATTAGTATTATAAATGGAGTCTGTTTTGTTGGCTTTTCTGCAGGTCTCTGGGATGTAAGAGTGCCTGGCTATTGATTTTCTGTGCGTGCTTTTTATCTACTCTATAAATGGGACGTGCTTGGCTTCTTGGCTTTCTGTTCCTTTGACTAGTCTGATCACCCTGTCTCCCCAAGCTGATGTTATCTCCTCCACCTCTGAGGTTTTCTGTGAATATGTGTGTGAGGAATGTCTACTGTGTACAGAGCACTGGGCTGGGCTCTCTGACCCCAGGCTCCTGTCACCCCTGTAAGGCCAGAGTGGTAGCAAAAGCATCTCTTCAGCTGATGTATCAAGGGCAGGGGTCCAAAGAGTGGAGGCTCCAAAGCCACTTAGAGGCTGGTGGGGATTCAAGCATTGTAATCCTCAAGTCACACCCCCCATAAAGTCAGCTCCTTCCCATGGTATCTTACCCTTTGAGAGACATGAGTAATGTAACCTTGACCCAGAGGGGAAGCTGGGGCTGGGGTCATAGTGGTCAGAGCTGGCACTGACTGGGAGGTTAGATGTTCTCACCCTAAACCTTCACAATTATGATCCCAGCTCAGGGGCTGGGGCTGGAACTGCAGCCTCCCTTACTCCTAGGCTTTCCCCAAGGCTAAGTGGGGCTGGTGACATCTCAATGCCCACTGGAACTCCCTCTGCCCATCTGCCTTATGATGCCTCAGACCTGGCCTTCCTGCTGCAGCGAGTTCTAAATTGCTCTCTGTGGCATCGCTGATAACTGGCTCCCTCCTCTCCCCAGTGTCCACACCTAGCAGCCTGGATCCTTCCACCTGCTCACGGAGCCCCAGTTACCTTAATCAACCCCAGAGCCCTTACCTCTGGTCTCTGGCTGGTTCTCAGTTCCTACTCTGCTCCTTGGATCTCTCTGGTCTCCTACGAAGATGGTGGCTGACATCTTACTGCCCAGCGTCTGCAGTTGAGCCCTAAGGAAAGAGATTGCCTGCTAGAAGAGCCAAGGCAGCTGATGCCTTGCGTGTTCGAGTCACTGGGCCCTGTGCTCAGCACAGCTCACCTTCAATCATGTCAGAGGACCATGTGGGTTTGAGGCAGCATGTCCAGTGAAGCCTGTTCGGTAGCAGAGAACACATAGATCCTCTGGGTAGAGCTCTCTGTCCCAGACTCTTGGGATATAGTAGGAAACCCATCCTAGCTAACAAGGGAAGCTGCTTCTCATTCAGGGAGGAGAGTTGAGCACCAAGAACTACCTGGAACCCCACCCACTGTAAGATACGGATACTCAGGCTCAGGGATAAGATGTAATTTCTCAGAAATCACCAGGCTGGAATTTAAACCTAGCCCTTCTGATCCCAGACCTTTCCCTAGGCAGTTTCTTGTTCCCTTGCAATGGTCAGCTCTGTCAGTCTGCTTGGACAGGTGTAGCAAGCATAAACCCTCCCTCCTCTGTGCTGTCAAAGCCCTACCTGGGAGCCTCCACCCAAGGTGCCACCCAGTGGACACTCATCTGGATGGCAACCTGGACCAAGAGCATGAGCATTCCTTGATAGTGAGCCACCAGAGTAGAGTATGAACATCTAGGGTGACAGGTGAGGTTCCTTCAGATATTCCAGGCTCCGGACAAGCAGCCTTCCTGGTAAGGCTGGCCCCAGACCCCTCAAGGCCCTTTCGGGAAATGAGGGAAGCAGCGCCCCCTGTCTGGTGTTGAGGGAATCCCGTGCTCTTTCTGGGAAGGCCTCCGCAGCTTCCCATTTATAGCAGAGGGTTTATATGAACACTCTAAGATTTGATCTAGTCATTGAATCATCACCCCTAGCCTATGGTTATGTGCAGTCATTATCTCCAGTTTGTAAGTGGAGCTACTGAGGCTCAGGTCAAGAAACAACGAGTGTGGGTTGGCATGGCACCCAAACTCTGTGGCTTGGCGTCTGCATGTACACTCTCAGTCCTCTCAGTCAGCCCTTGGCTCTTCACGGAGGACACATTTTAGGACCTGAGTTCTCCAGTCTCTTCTACACAGTTCCACAATGGGGCTGGGGGGTGGGGAGGTGACTCAGAGCATATAGCGCTTGCCATGTAACTGGGAGCAGCTGAGCTCCTATCTCCAGATCCATACAAAGCCACCACAGACCCCTCATCCCAACACTCCTCCAGAGAGACAGAAGGCAGAAGCAAGAGAATTCCCAGAAGCCCATGGGCTAGCAGTGAACGACACTGAGACCCGAGACACGGTCTCAAAGCAAAATGGAAGGTGGAGACCAACATGGGTAGTCCCGTGTCCTCCACGTGTGCACCTGGGATCGTAGGTGCCTATGCTCATCCACACACAAACATGAACTCACGCATAAAATGCCACAGCATCTGTGTTTAACCTACACAGTCCCCTGCATGCTTGAGTCACCTCTGGGTGACTTCTGCTGACTATGTAATTAACTGCCTTGTTCCCAGTTCATATTATTATACTCTGTTTAAGAAACATCAGGGGGCTGGAGGGATGGCTCAGCAGTTGGGAATGTTTGCTGCTCTTGCATGGTCCTTAGGATCTGTTCCCAAAACACACATCAGGTGGCCCACAACCATCTGTAACTCCTGCTCCAGCAGATCCAATGCAGTCCCCACATACAATGCACGTACATCGTACACAAAAATAAAAATCTTTTAAAAGGGGACAAACAAGAAGGAGAAAGATGCATATGTGCTTAATGCAGACACAGAATTGTATCAGTTGATCACCATGAACTCAAAACCCAAGACAGTTAGGGAATAGCCAGACCTGTCGTATCCCATCTCCTCCCCCCACCCCAAACTCCTCTCCTATACACACAGATATATTAGCTGACAGAAATAAAAATTTAAAAGCCCAGATCTGTCTCTGAGCCCTGGGACACTGGTGAGGGGCACAACTGGCCACAGAACCTGAAGAAGAAACCCAGCCAGCTCGTAGGGATTAAAAGCTCCCAGGCTGACATGTGCCTGGCTCTCTTCCGCTTCCCCCTGGGGGTGGCTGAGTCTGTGCACACCCCAGGACCTGGCAGACCTGGCCAACTGGACATTTTGGAGAGATTCAAGCCACTCCCCGAAGTGAGCCCCCCTCGGCGCTCACACAGTGCAAGGCTCTCTGTCAGCACTGCTCAGTGGCCGGTTTCTCTCTGCTCAGTGGAGGTCGGTGGCCTGATTGATGGCGGCCCCTGTAGAAAGTGGTGCTGAGATTTTCCATTAGAACTGGGAAGCTCGCTGCTGTAGCTTTTTAGAAGGTCAGAGGGTCAGGGAAAATACTGACAAAGCAGCCGCAGCCGCCTCCTTTGTGGTCTTCATGGGTTTGCTCACTGTGTTTGCCTCCTGCTTGCCCTGTGGCTGAGGGTGGGGCTGTGTGTAGTGTGAATTGGTACCGACCCATCTGAGCCTGTATTTTACTCATACCTGCTCTTGACCACAGGCACTTCCGTGTGGCCTCAGCCTACTTCCTGCTTCCAGGGAGATCTCTGGAGGATTCTGAGTCCTTTCCTGACTCCTCAAGGAGTCTGCTCGCCTCTCCCACTATGGAGAGAGCAAGACTGAGGTACAAGTTGGAAAGATAGAATCCAGTGCTCACGCCCTGATCTTCTCAGCCTGTCCGTCTGTTTTTCAGTTCCTCCTTTGTCCTTCCATCCTCTTTCTCCTCCCTCTCCCCCCTCCAAGTCCTGATACAGTCATCCATCCTGTACCCATGTGTCTCCTATGCAAGGTGCTGGGATCCTGCCCTTGGTGTCTGTGTGGGTGTCCTTCAGGAAAAACCATCCATGCCTCCTCCTTCCGACTGGAAACCCCTAAAACCAGGAAGTATGAGAATTAGCTAAACAGAGAACACCTTCTTTTCTTTGTACCAAAACTCCAGTTACAATACCTTCAAGGCTGGGAGAGAATGATACTCCAGTTACTTGCTTGTCACAAAAGTGGCACAGTGAATGGGCTCACAGTTCAAGTCTCTGGTCCCATCATGGCAGGAAGGAGCGGAGGCATCTATCTGGTAGCATCGCATCTGCAGTCAGGAAGCAGGGAGTGGTGGATGCTGGTACCCAGCTCATTTCCCCTTTGTATTCAGCACAGGACCCCTGCCCTGTGGGATGGTGCTTTCACATTCAGAGAAGTCTTTCCACCTCAGATAACTTAATCCAGAAGCTTCCTTACAAACATGCCTAGATGGTTATCTTCTCAGTGATTCTGGATTCTGTCAAGCTGACAGTCAATATTAACCACCACAGATGCTCTGTTAAAAGCTTATCTGGCAAGCACAGGAACCTGAATGAGGTTCCCAGGATCTGTGTACAGACCCTAGCATTGGGGAGGCAGAGACAAGAGGATCCTTGGGGTTCCATGGTCAGCTATTATAGCCTAATTAATGAGCTCCAAGCTCACCAATGTCAAACCCTGTGTCAAAGGAGGTGGAGAGTTCCTGAAAAACCATGCTCAGAGTTACCCTCTGATCTCCATATACACACATGCATATACAACCCAGACAGTCACACACCACACACACACACACACACACACACAACACACACACACACATTTTTTCCCTCCTAATTCCTTTAAAAGAAGCTCAATGTACAAAGCTGAAAGATGGCTGCAAAGCCAGTCACAGCCCGTTTTGGGAATCTCTGGGGCTCTGTGTCCTCTGGTTCTGGTGCAGGATGGAGACAGCTCCCAACCTCAGCAAGGGAGAGAAGTTAATGCCCCTCGTCTATAGCATGCCTAATGTGTCCACACACCAGGAACTATTCTAGGACCAGAATATAATTGTGATAAGACAAACAGAACTCCTCCCCTGGTGGGGTAAGGAGACAGACCATTAATTAAGTAATTAGCAAGAAAATAGCGGGCAGTGATAAGTGCGGTGCAGATAATTGTGGGTGGTATGGTAGAGAATAGCTAGAGTTGTTGAAGCGCTGGCCAGAAAGTGACATTCACACTGGACTGTATGACGAGGAGGGAGTTGTCCACAGACCTAGAGGGAGAGTATCCTGTCGCTCTTCTGTTGCTGAGAAAACACCTGATAAAGGCAACTTGAGGGAGAAAGGGTTTGCTCCCTCCCACACTCGGTGGCACCCTCCATCATGGTGGGGATGGCAAAGCACACAGAGTGTAAGGCAGCCAGTCACATCACATCTGCACTGGGAAACAGAGTGGGATGCATGCATGTTGCTGGTCAGCTCCCTCTCCCCAGGATCTATCACCTAGGGAATGGCGCCGCCCACAATGAGTAGGTCTTCCCACATCACCTAGGGAATGGCGCTGCCCACAGTGGGTAGGTCTTCCCCCCACTCAGCCTAGTGAAGAGAATCCACACAGGTCTGCTCAGTGGTCCATCTACCAAGTCATTCTAGAGGTTCTCAAATTGACAACTGAGATCAACAGTGGCAGAGAGCAGGCCAAGCAGAGGGGCTACCTAACCAAGGAATGAGCTTGGTCATACTGTTGAATTCAAGCTATGGGGACACACACATACAGAGGAGCAAAGAAAAAAAGACATTAAACCAGAGAAGAGACAGGGCTATCTCACAGCAGGCCTGGTAGAGTCCATCCTTAGCACAATGGGACTTGGGACTTCCTGGAGTGGTTTTGTAATGTATGTGCATGTATTCCTCTCTCTCCTCTCTCTCTCTCTCTCTCTCTCTCTCTCTCTCTCTTCTTCTTTTGTGTGTGTGTGTGTGTGTGTGTGCGCGCGGTGTGTGTGTGTGTGTGTGTGTGGTGTACAGACTAGAAGTCATGTGTCTTCTTCTATGGATCTCCACTTATTTTTGAGACAGTGTCTCTCACAGAACCCAGAATTCACCAATTCAGCTAGATGTTTGGCCAGTGAACTTCAGACTCTGTGCTAGGTGGCAGGCAGGAACCATTGTGCCCAGCTTTTATGTGGGTGCTGGGCATCTGAACACAGACTCGCATGATTGTTCAGTAAGCACTTCATGTGCTGAGCTGTCACCCCAGCCCCTGTGTTGAAGAATTTCATAGGATCTAACTTAGTTTCTCAAAGGAATTCTCTGGCCGTGGAGCAGAATCTGGATGGATAGTCAAGATGGTGCCATAGTAACAAAACAGCGCCCCTTGGTGACTATATATAACAAACAGTTCTTCTCACTGACAAAATCAGAGGTGCAGCTGTCCTCAGAGAGGTGGCTCTGGGGTCCAGGCTCATTCCGTCTCTTCTGTTTTATACAAACTTGACAGAAGTTAGAGGTGATTGAGAAGAGGAAGCCTCAATTAAGAAAATCCTCCCACCAGTTTGGCCAGTGGGGCACTTGGAGGTGGGGCTTAATGATTGACATGAGAGGGTGTAGCTCACTATGGGTAGTGCCATGCCTGAGCAGGTAGTCCTAGGTGCTATAAGAAGTGGGCTGAGAAAGCCATGGGAAGCAAGCCTGTCCATGACCCCTGCTTTGGTCCCATGTCTAGGTTCCTGCCTTGTGTGCCTGTCCTGACTTGTCTGGGTGATGGGGTGTGACCTGATAACTGTAAACTAAAATTAACCTTTGTTCCTGAGTTATTTATGGTCATGGTGTTTCATCACAGCAACAGAAACCCTAACTGCAACATCTACTAATGTCCCTTCCCTTCAGTATGCGTGGAGGCCATCTGAAAAGAGTGTCACCCAGAAACAGGAAAGCCGTGCTGCTTTTGTGTCCAGGAACAGCTTAGGTTACTTCGACTCATGCTCATTGGCCATCATTTGACAGTAGCTGCAAGGGAGGCTGGGTAATACAGCTTTCCCCAGTTGCTCAAGTAGAAGCTAGCACAGTGTGATCTGGTAAGCTCAGAGCACCATCTGTGATAAGATCAGGGATGGGTGTGGGGAGGAGGGTTAGGAGGATCCCGCGGACCTCCAGAGGGGACTGATGATGGCCCCATATGACCTATGACAGTGGGGATGCAGAGAGGCAGACAGATGTTGTGTCATTGGACACCTGCTGCTATGCTTAACTGCTGAGCTCCGCTAGGCCCAACTGTTGTTATAGCAACTCCTCGCAGTGGGGGCACTGTCCTCATCTTTTGCGGATGAGGTCAAATTCCCCAAATGGCTTTTCTCTACCTCTGAGAGGTCTGCAAGCAGAGGCATTCTCCTAGCAAGGCTTTCAAAATGCTAGAGTCATAAACCCGGAGCGTTCGCTCTGGGTAATGGCCTTTAGAGATGTCCATGTCTTCTCTCTGCATTTATCAGGGGAAGTAGTGCCCCAGAGCTGACCAGGGACACCCGCTGCTGCAGAGGTGGTAGTGTCTAAGCAGGGGCCGAGTCCAGGTCTCTCATGTGCCTCCCATTCAATGCAGTAACTTTCAAATGTCTCCTTCCTCAGAGAGGCCAAGGGTGCAAACGGCTGGGGAAGCCCCCTGGGGTAAATGTCTCTCTTGGTGACATTTGTTTGAGACTCAAGGGGAGGGAAAGAGGGTGCTGGGTCCTGTGGCCATCATAAGATCTTCTCCACCTCAGTCACCCCCTTATGTCGCCTACTTATTCTCTCTCCCTCCTTTAGAGGGCACTGAGGATGACAGCCAGCCTCACTTGGTTGTCACCAGGACATGAGGAAACTAGAGAGTGAATCCCAGAGTGGACACTGGGAAGTCCTCAGTGATGGATCTAGGAACAGGGCAGAGGATACATAGCCCTCTGCAACCTCTGTCCCTCATCCTACATGTGCTGAGGACAGTCAGCTTATTCTGGGTCCCAGCAACTGTGCTAAGCATCTCACATGTCACCTTTAAACTTGCAATCCACCCTCTGCATCTCCTGCTGCTGCTGTCATGGTTCAGGTCTTTCCGCCCTGCCTGGTGTCATTGGGTACTGAAGCCAGGCAATGGTCTCCAGACCTCTGCTCTGTCCTTGGGTCAAATCCCCCTTGAGCAGGAGGAGGGTAAGAAGTGTCAGAGACCTTCATCGAGAGGCTTCTCTCCCCCACCACTCTCCACGTGCAGGAGTAAGGCCTGGGGATTTGATCTCTCTACCTTAGGGTGAAGCTAAACACCCTCCTGCTCTTAGCCAGAGATCCCAGGAGCCACAGGAAAGCCAAGCTTCCCCAAGTCACTAGACCAGTCACATTCTCCTAGCCTCTGTGGATAGCCTGAGACGGGTTTCTGGTGAGTATGGTGGTACAACACCACATCCACTCTGGAGGCTGAGGCAGGAGGATCTCAAGCTCAAGGTCTAGCCTGGGCTACACATAAGATACTGCCTCAAAAGGACAGGGGCTTCTGATGTTTGTCCTGAACTGAACTAGTGAGTATGGGAAAGAGAAAGCTGTCACTGGGGACAGAGAAGGTTCCGAGATTCTGGCGATAGTTCCCTGGCCATCAGAAGTGTGTGAGCCTGGATCAACTCTGTGGCCCTGCTCGGGGAGCTGCAGGCTGGATCCCACTGCTCTGTCATTACCCATGGGCGCTCAGAGGTAGTTCAATAAAGAGAATTTTAAAGGCTTTTAATGCTTTACAGGGAGTCTACCCTTTGCCAAAGTACCAATTAAAGAGGCAGGCAGTTCAACATGACTTTATTACCCACATTTGGTCTGGAGGGGAGACTCAGACAATGAAGGCTCCGAGACCTCCCCCTCGGCTTTCTCCAACGGGGACTGCATGAGTCTTCTCCAGGGGTTTGCCTACACCTGCACTCAAGAGAGAGCAGGAAAACTCTCTTGGGAGTGTCCCTGCCATGGAGAGAAAGGTATCAAGGAACCAGGAACTCTGAGACTCTCTCTGACTGGAAGTCAGCAGCTAGGTGCTAGAAGGTAGACGAAGCAAGACACTGGGTCAGAGACGTTGCGAGCAAAGTCAAGACCAAAGGAACTAATCTAGAATGACCGCCAGGCAGTTCTGTGTCCCACACACTGTGCTAAGTACTTTCTATGTGACCTCAGACCCGTCAGATCACCCTGTGTCCTCTGTTGTCACTGTTCTGCGAATGGGAAAACTGAAGGCTAGATCAGTCATTCTTCAGGCAGGCGCTGGAGCTAGGCAGGTGTTCTCAGGGTTTCAGCTCTCAACTCCGAGACTAAACAGTGGGGAGAGGAGTAGAACGGACTCAGGAGGCAGCGTCTGTGAGGCAGACAGTGTCCGTGCTCATAACCCACTGATTTCCGTTTCCCTCTTAACTTCCCCTCAGGAGTCTCTGTGTCCACTCAGGCATCAGATCTGGGCCTCTCATCCAGACTGGCCTAGCTTGGACCTGTCTCTTATTGGCTGTCTCCATCCTCCCTGTTCTAGAAGATGCCATTGAAATGTTATCCCTCCCAAAGGGATTGTCTGTGGCATTGTCTCCCTGGGTTTTGTTGATAGCCCTAGGACTCTTCATTGACCATTGAACAGGCTGCTGCCTGCACCATGCTCCACATAGATGGCCCAGTAAGATGTCTCATGGTGCCACCTCATTCAGGATCTTCTGAAAAAACTCTGTGCTAGAGCTCGTAATAGCACAGTGGTCATTCAGTTATGTGTCTCTCCACTCATCCACCCACCCACCCACAATCCATCCATCCATCCCATCCATAGCACCTTTTATCACCCTTCTGTATATCTATGCACATACACATCTATCCATGTACTATCCATCTATCTAGTCACTTACAATCCATCAATCACCTACCTCTATCCTACATATCCATCCCCACTACCCACCACATCTATCTTCTACATATTATTTTATCCATCTATTCATTACCCATCAACCCACCCACCACCAACCACCACCCAGTCATCTACCATTTACCCCATATCCATTCATCTTTCCATGTATCTACCTATCTACCCCATTCACCATCCCTCCATGCACCACTCACTGTCCATCCGTCTGTCCATCCATCTATGTATCCATGCATCCGTCCCCTCGCTCATCCATCTACCCATCCTTTTGTAACCATGCATCCACCTTCCCTCCATTATCCATCTGTCTGCTCACACATGCACACATCTGTCCACCCTCCCACTGTTCCTTCCACCCACACACGCCTGCATCTCTGTGTGTCTAGCATCTATTTTTGAGTGTGGCTTCTTCCACTGTGCTCTTAGCGCTGTGGCTGGGATTTAGAGAGGGTTAGCTCACCATCTGTCTGCCTTTAAGCTTCATCAGTGCCCTGCGTGACCCCAGGAAAAGTGACAGGGAGATACTTCCAGTCCCCAGTCCTTCCTTAGTAGAGGAGTGGATGGAGGGCGAGAAGAAGACTCCATTGGTCAGTGCTTGTTATGCAGGCATGAGGAGCTGTGCTCAGGTCCCTGGCCGTAAAGCTGGATGTGAGCACTGCTTGTCACCCCAGCACAGTGGCTCAAGGACTGTCCTCCGTGCTCCCTACCCTCACAGCTCACAGAAGGGCAGCCAGACTGAGACACTGCCGGCTGGGACATCTCTCCAAGACTGAGTGACTTGCTGTTACCTTAAGCCTGGTGTGCCTTGTCTGGTCTGTCCACTGTGAAACCTTCTCACTGGCTGCCAGCTCTTTCTCCTCCATTCTGTCTGCCAGGTGACTGGGAGGAGAAGCCATGCCAACGGAACATTAACTTCCTAAAGACTCCGGTCAAGTCCCCGCTCCCCCTCAGAATGCCGGAGGAGGTGGAGCCCAGCTCCCCTTTCCTGAGCCAAGCTTGGGGGCCAGCAGAGCAACTGTGTCCCTTGGCTCCACTGCTCTGATGCTCTACTCTGGTTCCTGTCAGAAAAGGGCTTGCTAGCCGTCTCCACGGTGGCTCAGTGGCTTCTCTCTGCTCTTGGTAATATTGGATTAGCCCACTTTCTTGAAAGCTGATTTTCCATTTGCATAATCCTCCCCTCTTGGAGTTGCAAGGCCCTTGGTGATAAGCCGGTGGGGCCAGGGCAGTCAAGCAAATTATACTGTTGATTCTGAACAGCGTTCAAAGTGGAAGGAGGTTTTTTTTTTTTTTTTCTTTTTTTTTTAAAGAGGTCATACATATTATTTTTAATCTTCATACTCCTTGTGACCAGCGGTGACATTCTCATGTGGGATGCCTTTCCCTGTGCCTCCCGGAAGGCAACCCTCTTCACCAAACCACAGCAGGAGAGATGAAAGTCAGAGCTAAGGGGGACTTCCCGTGGAGCATCTGCCCCTGCCCTAAATGCATAGGAAAGCTCCTTAGAACAACAGTGACTTTCATTATATAGCGATAACAGCACAGTCCCATCCATCACTGCTCTGAAACACACCAGCGCTATGAGGACAGGCACATCCTCTGGGGGATGGTGGAGACAGCTAGAGAGTCAACGTCCTGGGTGGAACTGAAACCAGTGTCTCTGGCTTCCTTGATGCCTAACTAACAGCTCAGTTCCCATCAATAAACAGCGAGTGTCGAATGTCGACCTGCTCTGTGCCACAGGGCTTCTCACTGAGAGCCTACTATGTGCCAATTCCCAGGACACCACTCAGAGGTACCTACTGCCTATCACTGATGACAACCGAGCAGAAGAAGATCCCAGAAGCTGTGTCCTTCTTTGGGGACCTCTTCTTTCTGTTCAGCACTGGACTTAGAGCCTCTGTCCCTTCCCTAGACTCCTCTCCCGTGCAGCATCCCCCTCCCCCATTGCTTCCCTCCACTTAAAACTGAAAAATGCTGGCCTAGGGAGGAAGCCCAGTTGCTCATTCCTTACACTTCTTAGAACCACTCATTTCTGTTTGATTTGTTTGTTTGTTTGTTTGTTTTGCCCAGGCTGGCCCTGAACTCAAGGCATTCCCCCTGCCTCAGGTTCATGAGTGCTGCTGCTATCACAGGTACAAGCCACCAGCCTCAGCTTGTCTTGCTTTACTCAGGATGAAGATGTTCAGATGTTGTGGAGGCAGGGGGATTGACCCAGTGAGCAGGACAGGTGAGGTGGTCTCTAGCTTTTGAGATTCCAGTGATCTTGACCTTGGTGTTTTGGGCAAAGCCAGGGAGGGTGACAGGAGGCACCAGACTGGGAAAGAGGAAGCCCACCGGAGACTCAGTCTCCCCATGTCTAAAATGAAGGGCCTTGTGCAAAAGACCCTTTGAGGAGAGTACCCATCTTTGAGGGAGGTGTGAAGCATGGGATAGCCCAGACTGGGCTATGCCCTGGAGCCTGGATTGTGCCCACAAAGACGTGAAGTCCCTTCTATGAGAGGCAGCAAGCTTTGAGGGGGCTGTGTGTAAACAAAAGTCACACTGGGTGCCGAAGAGATAAATCAGCAGGCCTCGTTCACAGGGACATGTCCTGCAGCTGCAGCCCACTAGAGGGGGTGCTCCTCTGACTTCCTAATGGACCGAGCATGCAGGAGGCCCAGTTCCACCGTCCTCCCCCCACCCCCCGCCTCTGCTGAGTCCCTCTGACAGCAGGTAAAAACACTAATAAATATTGAAAGAGAGGGAAATGGCTGTGGCTGCCGAGCTTCTGGGTGAATAAATGAAAGACGGAAAGGAGAAAAGATCACCCCAGCTTGGACGCCTGCCAGATCGCCTGGAGGCCAGTGGATGGGCGCCGTAGCAAGCTGCAAAGAGTGCTCAGGGCTGGCCGTGTGTGTGTGGGGTGTGTGTGGGACCGTTCCAAGCCTCTGTCTCTTCAACTGTAAATGGAGCAGATCCACACTCACCTTGTGATGTCAGATTAAAGATCTACAAGAGTCAGAGCAAGCGCTCAGTAGGTGACAAATACGAGCTAGAATTCTACCCTGTCCCAAAACTGCAGCATGGAGGTAGAGGTGTTCAAAACCATAGTTGTCTGTGATGACAGTGAAGAACAGAGAGGGCCAGGGCACAGAGCCCACTCATCCCTTGGTGATGGTTTGCTTGTAAGTGGCATCAGCCCCCCTCAGAACCTTGTACATTCTAGCTGTGCCCCTCAGAGAGGACTTCTCCCTTGACAGGACAGTGAGGGGCTGGGACTGTGTGTGTGTGTGCATGTGATGTTATGTGTGTGTGTACTGTGCATGTGTGTGCATGTGGGTTACTGTGCTGTGATATGGTGTGCATGTGTGTGTACTGTGCATGTGTGTATGTGTATGTATATGTACTGTGTACTGTGCATGTGTGTGTGTATACTGTGCATGTGAGTGTGTGTGTATTGTTCATGTGAGTGTGTGTGTATACTGTGCATGTGAGTGTGTGTGTGTGTATTGTGCATGTGAGTATGCATGTGTACATGTGTGTGTATGTGTGTATATTCTGTAGCATGTGTGTGTGTACATGAATTTGTGTATATGTGTCCACATCTGTGCTTGGTAGGAGTTGTGCACCCATCTCTGGGCAGAGGGAGGGAGCCAGGGGACAAAGAGGACTTGGAGGAGAGGGAGGAAGGGAAGGAAGAGAGAGGGCCCGTGGGATGCCACAAATAGGAAATGGTGACCAGATACCTACAGGAGGCTCCCTGCAGACGGGCCCAGCATGCCCCAGCGGCAGGGAGAGATGGCACCTGGATACAGACTCTGAGTGTGAATGCAGCTGTAGGCTGTGTGTGTGTTGTTTGTGTGTGTGTGTGTATATGTGTGTGCGTGTGCATGTGTGTGTGTGTTGTGAGATTGCCCAGGCCCCTCCATCCCTGAGCCTCAGTTTTCTTCCTTCTCTGCTGCTATGGGAACCTCCCTCCCCCAGCACTGATAGCTGGTTGTTTAAGAGAAGCTCCTAGAGGGAGCCTGGACCATGGAACATTCTTCGCTATGATAGCATTTCCCACTGGGGCTGTAGGAGCTAAGTAGATGGGCAAAGGCCCAGGACAGACACAGGACCCCCACGAATAAATCATGTCATCTTGTAAGGACTTCCTGTCGGCATCAAAGGAAGAAGCAGGTGGCCAGGCCAGAGGCCCAAGAGCAACCAGGAGCCAGAAGACCCAGGAATGCTGGCAAGATGGCTGGCCTCCTCAAAACTATAGCATGGTCATCATGGAGACCCATTCTGGCCTTGGCCAGGGGTCCTGTCCACCTGTGTGAGGGAAGCACTAGGGCTGAGGACTCTGTGGGGTCTTCCGAGTCAAGTAGGACAACAGCCTGACAGGTCTCAGTACCACATCCTCAGCTATACACCCTGATCTATCGGCCAGAGCACGGAGTGGGGCCCTTGTGCTGTCTCACCTCAATTCACCCGTGTTCCAGCTCCTTTATCTACTCTGCACCAAGCCAGTGAGAACCGAGAGTGCTCCAGGGGATCTTGTCACATGGAGTGACACATGAGGCAGTGTGATGGTTGGCTGGGAAGGCATGCCTCTTAGTTATCAGAAGGTTAGAACAAGAAGAGGAGTTGGCAAGGAAAGAAAGTTGTAGGGAGGAGTAGTGAGGAGGAGGGGGAGGAGGGAGAAGAAAAGGAGAAGGGAGAGAAGGAAGTAAAAGGAAGGAGAGGGAGGATGTGAAGAGAGAGAGGAGAAAGAGAGAGATGAAAACGGGGGGATGATAGCACCAGGGAGGGAGGAAAAGGAGAGGGAGAGAAGAGGAGGGAGAGGAGGAGAGAGAGAAGGACGGAGAGGAGGAGGAACAGTCAGCACCAGCATCTGAGGCCCTCTCCTGTGGACTTGGATGGTACGAGCAGGAAGGGCAGGGGTGGGCCTGTCTGAAGCAGGGCTTCTGGTAAAGCTCCTGGCCTCTGAGACAGAGATCCCAGCACCAGCAGTAAGTATTCTGGATGTGATCCAGGGAGAACTGTGGCGGTAGACCGGATGACAGAGGGCAAGTGAAGACCACCAGGTAGGAGTGGCTACTGAGCCTGAGGAGAAGAGGCTGATCTCACTGAGAAGCCCCGACCCTCTCCAACTCCTGCACACCTAAAAATCGCCCTGGGAGGCTGGCTAAGGAACATTCCAGAACTTACCTCAGTCTGACTCTGTAGACCTAGGAACCCAGAACCTTGCAAACACTCCTGGCTCAGGCCCTGCCAGGTGATGAGGGCCCAGGGGCCACTGTGACCCCAACCTGGGAGGCCCAAATGCTGGTGTCTGTCCCCACCCCAGTGTTAGTGGAGAACTGCTGGGATCTTGCCTCTGGCAGGGCTTGTGCAGACCTGTGTAGGGATGAGAGCATAAGAGCAGTCCTGTGTCTGGGCCAAAGGGCCCCAGTTGAGTCCTGTCAGGCCAGTAATCTACATGATTTAGGCCAAGCCTACAACCTCTGTAACCCTCAGTTTCCTCATCGTTAAGGATGAGATCCTAATTCTGACAGAAAAGTCATTCTGAGAACTTCAGGAGAGCAGCCTAGCAGGTATGCCCAGCACATAGTAGGTACACAATAAAATGACACCCCTATCCTTGCTGAATTGTGCTGGGTTTTCATCTCAGGTCCAGTTAGTTTTGCTACCAAATAGATCAAACACACACACATGCACACATGCATGCATGCATGCATGCACACACACATACACACACACACACACACACACACACACACACGCACAGTGATTTTAAAAATTAATTTAAAAGTGTAAGTGCCAGTGCCCTTGGGGCCTGCACCTCCACACCTATAAAACCTGGGGTATTCTTCGCTCCCCCTGCCTGCCCATCCCCCACGACTCCCACACTCTCCCCTTCCTTTCCCCAGTTAAACAAAGCCACCCAGCCGGGAAGGTCACCTGACAGGGCTGCATGTAATACATAAGCGAGAACAACAACAGGCTTTCACAATTGCTGGGGACGAAACTATTTCCTTTTCAATCTTCCCTGAAAAGTGACAGATAATAACCGGCCTGGAGATTGTAATATTATTAGGGCCCAAAATAAAATAAACCCCTTAACTGCTTCCCCCCCACCCAGAGAGGCCGAATCGCTCCTCCACTCATTTAAATGAAGTGATTGCTTTCTGATTCTTATCTGAAATCCTGAGAACTGGGTCCCTCCCCTCACAGGGAGTGGTCCACTCCCCCTCTCTTAGCATCTCCAGTAGGGTTTCTCATCTCGGCTTCCCACCAGCAAGAAGGAAGCGTTATGGACCACCTGTAATCTGCCTGCTCCTACACAAACCCCACCAGCACACAGGAAGGGCCCAGCTACCATTCCTGCCACTACTAACAGCGATATTGTGTGGAGTATGTGAACCAGGTTGCTGCTATCAGGTGCTGGGGACCATGCCTTGGTTTTTCCAGCTGTAAAATGGGCAGAGAGCACATGAGAGGAATCCTCTTGGGACCTCCTGACAAGAGAGGAGAACAGGTTGCACTTGGACAGAGAATCAAAAGTCTGTGGACCTGGACACCTTTTATTCTGGGGACAGACAGAAGCTGCGTCTCCAACAGATGGCTCTGGGCTATAGGGAACTATGTAAATTGAAGCCTTTTCTTCCGAGGCCCTGAGTTCCAGAGGGTTCTGAGGGCGGCCTTCCTCCTCCACACCTCTCTCTCTAAGCAGCCATGACACACGGCTTTACCTTCCCCTCCTCTGCCATAAGGACAGGGTGGTTGTCCAGCGAGCCTCTGACTGGAACTACCGTGTGACACATGTCTTATGCCTGTCAGCCAATGGGTTGCTGCTGACATCGGTCACAGCTCCTCCACTATTTTACCAGCCTGAACCCTTTCCTGCAACCTGGAAACCCCAAAATGTCTAAAAGCTGAAAACAGAGTTTAGGGAGATGGCTGGTGGGAGAGGTGAATTTGGTGGCAGACCAGAGAAGGCCCAACTTGAAGTTCTTGATGCCACCCCACAGCTGGGCAGTGGGAGGTTTTCCCGTGGTCTCTATTTATCTCACTTTCGCTGCTGTCCAGATGGGGCTGCAGAAATATTAGTGTGGGAGAGATTATGGAGGTGAGCCCTCCACCCCGCCTGTGTACCAGTCGTGTGGTGTGGTGTGTGCGCGTGCATATGTGCGTGTGTGTGTGAGAACGTGCAATAGTGTATGGGGTGTGTATATGCTTGTGTGTGCATGCATGCGTGTGTGAGTGTGTGCGTGTGTGCATGCATGTGTGCATGTGTATGTGCAACACACACACGGTGTGTGTGTGTGTGTGTGTGGTGTGTGGTGTGTACAATACACAGAACAAGCCCCAGACTCCATGTTGGTACAGGATAAGGCCTGAGTCCTGGCTCCCTGGATCCCAGATATGGTGTGAATTGGCACCTGAGGATGTCTGGGAGGAGTCATACCTGCATCAGTTTCACTCTTCCCCCCTGCAAGCTGAACTCCTGACCCTCTCACACACAGAGTCTCCATGTCCAAGGTCAGCGCTGTCCCCAACTGTCCTTTTCCATGCAGCTGGAGGTGAGGATGTTCAACCTGCTGGCACCCACAGGCTCACTGCCCCCACACAAGCTGCTGGCTCAACCCTCTTCATACAGAGTTTTCTTTTGGAGCCAGATCCACATGGCCAGGGAGATCAAAACAGAAGTTCCCTGTACCCCACCCCACCCTACCCTACCACCCAGCAAACTGCCTCTTCCTAAAGCTTAGCAGGCAGCCCCCAGCCAATCAGCTATGTCCAAGACCAGGATCTTCCAGAGGAGAGAGGATTAAGCATTTCATGTTTAGGGGAGGGAGTCCTTTTCTTATAGGCTATGCAACCCTCCTAGAGATGACCCTGAAATGTATCTCTCAGGTCCTACAGTAGCATGGTCTTACGAGTCGATGCTACTGACCACCAGCTGTGTGCCAAGGGCTATTCTAAGCAGCTTCTGTGACTTGGATCTTCCAATACGCTCAATATCCTGCTAGGTGTTTGCTGTTATCTTACTGGAAAGGCAAAAAGACTGAATTCAGAGAGGCTAAGTAAGTTGTTCCAGGCCACGCAGCCCATCCGCAGTGGAGCCAGGAGCTAGTCTCAGGCAGCTGGACTCTAGAACCCAGATTCTTGACCACCCGTGTGTCATTATCTGTTGCCATGGTGACGCTGTACAGCAGATGCCAGCGGAGCCTCCTAGGCGAGCGGCAACAGCAATGGGTGCTTTGTGCTCACACGTCTGGGGGGATGTTCAGGCAGCTGGGCTTGCTCACATGTCTAAGATTGGCTGTCAGTTCACCCAGGCTGGCCGGACAGAGACCTCAGCAGTGGCTCAGCCCTGTCCCCTGTCGGCCTCCAGCAGGCAACTCAACAGGTTGTCCATGGTTACATCAAAAGCCTGTGCTCAGTCGCAGTCCTTGAAGTCCAAGTAAGGTTTGGTGCCCTCTGGTCACATCTTCCTCTTGGCCTGAAGACATTCCATGGCCAGGCAGTAACTCAGTCAGAAAGTAGATGACAGAGAGACGACGCTGAGTGTGGAGGGGGTGGGGTGGGGAAATGGAGCAGGGTGTCAATTCACGACATCACGAAGGGTTTCTGCTCCATCGTGCCCCGTCCAGCAGGGCAGTAAACAGGGGTCTAGGGAGATCACCTGAAAGAGAAGATAGGGGAAACAGGAGAATACAAAGAACCATGATTTGTTCATAGTCTGATCAAATCGTAATTTTTACTTTTTCACACGCGGGTTATATACACAAAAAGGCAGGATGTGGGGAAGGGGATGACGCAGGAGCGTGGGTGTTCAGGGGGAGTACAGATGCCTTCCAGAACAGAGTGTCAGCTGGGAGACGGTTCAGGGACAGGTCACTATGACTCCGCCTATGATTCACGTGTCCTTATCTATGTTGGTACTATCTACCAAGGCACCCAAGGTCTATCCACAAGACCTATGACTACTTGTTCTTATCCAGGCTGGTAAATTTCCACCAAAGCTGCCTGTTTACAATATCTTGTAGCCATCTGTTCAGTGTTTTTCCACAGAGACCCAAGACTTTTTGTTAGCAAACTGACTTAGGCCTATTGCCAATTTTTGACCTTCAGTGTATAAGCAAAGCTGCTCCTGACACCATCAGTTTTGCCAATTCTGGACCCTCCTGGTTCTCTTAGCTGTACGGCCATTGACCCCCGCCTTTGAAAAGGTCCCAACTGAACCCCCAAGAACACAGAATCAATAGCATCTTATGTTCTATCTCTAGGGTCTCCCAAGTCAGAGAATAGGAGACATGTATGAAGAAGGGGATTCACCCTCAGCCTCAGAGCCCAGAGGACAAGAGCCTTCTTTGCAGAACTCTTATCTAATGCAGAAGGCACCAACCTCATTCTAATGGGATTGGGCTGTCTACAGAGTGTGAGGGATGACCACGTGATTGGAATATAGTAGCGATTAGACACAGATAGCCAGCTGCATAAGAAACTACATCCAGGGGTCCACCTAGTAGGCATCCTGGAAGAGGCAGTTTGGCCTCATTTCGGGAGACACACTGAGATCTCTCAATGCTGGTGGGGGCGAAGGTCTGGGTGCTGGGGACATAGGACACAGGCAACTGATTTTCCCCCCAGTCCTTGCTCATTGGACCCTCCAATCTGCCCTGCCCATGGCGCCATCTAGAGCTTAGACTCTTCTGGGACCCCGTTCTTCCTTTCTCCATGACAGGTACTTCAGGAAAGAGAGAGGAAGTGAGGATGAGAGCGAGGAGGCCTGAGGTTCCTTCAGAAAGCTGGGAGGAAAGACAGCCAAGGAGGTAGAGAGGGAGGGGACAGCAGACTCCACGGCTGGCCCTGTGATGCCCTCAGGCCACAAGCTCTCTGGGAACAGCATTCAAAGAGTAACCAGCTCTTTTGAGGCCTTGAAGGTCGAGGTGGAGAGTCTGATGCTTGGGACTCAGGGAGCAGCAGGCCAGGGCACAGGGTTATCTGAAAGCCACCATTGCACCTGTCACTATAGTGTGTACAACAGCAGATGAATGGTTGCAGCCTGCACAGTGGAACTCCAGGCTTCAGACAGCTACCTCATGGTTCCCGTTGAGACCATGGCTGGCTGGCTGCAAACAGGAGTTACGGGGCCTCAGGGCCTCCTTCAGTGTGCCAGCTGTTAGGTGCAACTCCCCGCTCTGTGCCTGGCTCATAGTAGGTGCTTAAAGTAATGGGTCACAAGCAGGACGGATAAGTTGGCTTCCCTCCCCACCTGCTCAGAGTTCAAAATGGGGGCTAGTTTGTCCAACTACATACTGAGTTATGACAGGCCTGACTAGATCAAGAAAAGCCAGTGTATTTCTGGGGCACACTGTTGAGGGTATTCATAAGGGTATTTCCATAGAAGATTAGTGGATTACCAGATGACCCGCCTGGATACAGGAAGACCCACCCTACAGGTCCCCAAATGAATACAAAAGAAGAGAAGAGAATCCAGCTGAACACCAACACTCTTTCTTTTTCCTGGGCTGCCAAGTGTGAGCCAGCAGCTTCCTGTTCCTGCTGCCACAGACCCAAGCAGCTCCTGCCTTCTGCACCACAATGGACTAAACCCTCAAACCATTGGCAACACAGACCCTTCCTCCCCTAGGTCACTTCTTGTTGGGGATTGCTCACGGCAACAGAAAAGGTGTGTACCAGCATTCAGCTCTTGTTCCATGTACCATGGTCATCTTTGGAAGATCTAGATGGACACTTAGTGCTCCAGTTAGGAGCACATCTGGCCCTTGGCATCCTGTCCCTCAGGACCAGCTGCCTTCTGCCAGCCACACCGGCATGAACACACTGGAGCCTGAGTGCTCTCAATAGGGCTGGAGCTGATGGGCTTTCCAACACTCTGGAAGATTCCTTTTGGTCCTCTGAACTCCTGACTCATATATTATGGGTAGGAGGAGAAACCTACTTACATCCTCCCTGTCTTCCACACACGCACACACACGTGTGCACACACACGTGTGCACACACACACATGCACACATTCACGTACATACACATGTATAGCCATGCACATGTGAGCATGTACATATATAGCTAACACATGTCCCAATCCCTGGCTTGTCTAAGGAAGAGGGACAGAGGACAGAACATTCTCAGCCACCTGTGTCCCACTCAGTTCTCCTATATTTCCTGTCCCCCATCCACCCACTCCTTGCCCTAGGATGGTAGGCACCTTTTCTCCCCAACTCACCTAGGGCATACTCACCCAGCATGTGTCACCACCATGAAGAGGGGCCAAGCCAGACTCCACTCAAGGTTACTTAGAACTCACTGATGACGTCATACCAGTGTCTGACCACAGCGACGGGGGTGACATTGTCAGCCACACTGGAAACAGGCTGGACCTGCGACGGTGGGTTTCCCTCTCACCTCCCATGCAGATCCCAGGACCCTTCATACTATGCCTATCAGATACCGAAAGGGAAAGACGAGGCTCCCACTGGTGCCATCAAAGCTGTCAGTCACTGCTGCCCATGCTAGGCTGTGTGTGGGTCTGATGCCCCAGCAGTCTTCCTGACAATCGCACCATTCTCCTGCTGAGGTGGCACCTTTGCCACTGTGAGAGTCACCGGCCAGTGTAGGCTGAAGAGGCCTGGAGGAAAGCAGGGCTGTGTCATCTTGGGGCATCAGGTTCGAAAGAACCCAAACTACAGGAACGATAAGTTCTCCAGGTCCAGACAGGCACTGAGGGCAAGCTCCTCTGCTCACCTCATACAGCCAGAGACAGAGGGTGAGCCTTCCTGGGCTCCCATGCAGTATCTGTTAGCTAGTACAGAAGCATCGCTCCATCTTTGCGGCCCTGACAGAAGTGAAGCATTGACTTTACTCAATGGAACCTGTCACTGCAGAGTGCCTCACAGAGGGTGTGGGACTAAGGTAACCAGCTCGTGACAGCTTGCCAGGACATTTTCTAGTTTCAACTCAGAAGGCTCCTGGGTGAATGACCAGTTTGCTGTGGTTCTCTCCTCTCTCTCTCTCTCTCTCTCTCTCTCTCTCTCTCTCTCTCTCTCCCTCCCTCCCCCCCCCCTCTGTGTGTGTGTGTGTGTACATGTGGAATCAGGCATGTGGAGAGCAGAGGTCAACATCAGGGCTCTTCCTCAATTGTTCTCCATTTTATTTACTTCTGCATGCATGTGTGTGTATATACATACATACATACATACATACATGCATGCATACATACATATGCATATATGCATATACACATATATACATACGGGCATGCTTATGTCAAGGAATGCGGAAGTCAGAGGCCAACCCTTGGGAGTCACTTCTCTCCTTCCTGGACCAGGATCAAGCTCAGGCTGTCAGGCCTGTATGGCAAGCACCTTTACTTGCTGGGCTATCACTCCGCCCTCCCCTTTATGCACTGAGCCTACAGCTCATTGAGTCAGCTGGACTGACCACTCAGCAAGCCCCAGGAATCCTTTTAGCCCCACACTGCTGTGACTACTAGCATACACCACTATGGGTAGCATTTACAGGGGTGCTAGGGATTTGAACCCGGCTCTTCATGTT
Organism: Mastomys natalensis; assembly: GCA_021653895.1. Classification (NCBI taxonomy): domain Eukaryota; kingdom Metazoa; phylum Chordata; class Mammalia; order Rodentia; family Muridae; genus Mastomys; species Mastomys natalensis. Next base: position 111,105 of record JAJTUV010000601.1, on the reverse strand, counting down.
TGTATGGCAAACACTTTACTCCATCCAGCTGCCTTCCCACCTCTGCCTTCTCCACACACCCAGAGTGGCCCCATGACCAGACTGTAACTACAGTGGCTGCCCCATCAGCTTCAGCCTTTGGTCTAAGCCCTCAGCCTTACTTGAAGCCTGAGGTCCCCATGTTAATGGAGATGGTTCTGCTCCCTGAGGCTGTAGACAGGTGTCCAGAGGTCACGGTAATATATCCCAGGTCATCAGCGACCCTGAAAGGTTCAGCAAGTGGCTGGGGTGACAGGGCATTTGGAGAGGGGCATAGAGGCTCTAAGACTTTTCTTAGGAAGATGTGGACAGGTGTCTTTCACTTTCAACCAGGGTACAGACCAAAGAAACAATTCAGTTTAGTCCACTAAGTCCAGTTTGGCAAACCAATGAGAAGTTTTGGCATTACTTAAAGGAGCATGTCTACTGTGTCACTGGGGAACCCATTCCCACATGCATGGCTCCTCACCAAAGAGGCACCCCTGGAGTTTTCTGTGTGACTTGCAAGAGTTCTTCACAAGAGCTTCTTCTCTGCAGCAATTGCTCCAGCTGAAATAATACTGGAGCAGGGTCTTGGAATCTTGTAAGTTATAGGAACCTCCTGAGACTTGTGAGTTTCCTTGACTTCTGGACTTTAAAAAAATCTAGCTACATACAAGGTTGGGCCATAACTAAGATGTCCCCTGGGGCCATTGTGAAAGGTGGGAGGACTCTCTGGCTACATTTTCCTACCGTATGATCACTGCCTTAATACATTCACCTACAAATAATCAGATCCTATTTCTGAAAGCTGTAGTGAATGGATACAGAGGCTGTGCACAGAGCCCTGCCTGTGGTCACCTCTCCAGAGGTCACTCTTGCTGCCCATGTCCTGGCAATGTTGCTTTCCTATACTTATGTGACCAGGCCAGCTCCTTTCTGAATGTTCTGGCATAGGGTGAGTGATCTGGAAGACACTGAACCTCAGTGAACAGAGACATCACCACAGTCGCCCAGTTCTTGTCAAGGCCTGACTGACCTGAGGTGGGGGAGGGTCTCCTAGCTAACTCCTAGCTAACTGCACTTGAATCTACAAATCCTTCCTGGCTTTTAGACATTTGCTTATGTTCCTCAGTGGACAGTGGCTTGCAGGATGTAGCAACAAGGCCCCCCCACTCATGCCCAGGGGAGCTGCTGTTTGCTCCCAGGCTGGGGGAGCCCCTTGCTAGGCTTTCCTACCCCTACTATACTCCACAGTTCCTCCTCTACTAAGAGCTAAAGAGATGAGTCATCTAATAACGCAGACCTGGCATCTGCTTTAAACCTCGCTGTGTCTTCCTCCTCACGAAGATGACGAGAGTTAAATCTAACCTCCTTACAGCAGCCTTGATGACCTTTCGCGATCTGAGTCCAGGCACCACCACACCATTTCCACCATCCAGCTCAGTCCACCCTCACTGCAGACAACTGTGCCCCACTGCAGGGCCTTTGCAGCTACTCTAACCACCATTATCCCTCCTGACTCCCCCATGTTCCTCTCACTACCCAGGTTTTACTGAAAATCCATGTTCCCTAAACCTAACCCTCAGACCTGTCTCTTAGCTTCTGGGACCTGACTATCTTAAGAACTTACTTCCTAGCACAGAGCTAGGTGTTCCCTTGGCCTGAGGGTCTCTGATGGCTGTAGGCATGCCTGGCTCTGTCTCCCCAGTCCCTGAGACCAGAGGTCACACAGGGCAGTGACTGTGGACCACACATTTTGTCCTTACCTCACTTGGGAAGGGGCTATCACATCCCATTTTACAGATGGGGAGATGTCAAGTCTGGGTCTCTCCTCGAGTCACCTGGAAGGCGGATCCAAGGCTGCGTTGACTACAGCTCTGACATGTTTTCCATCCCCTCTCTTAAGTCATTCCGTCCATGAAGTTCTGACTCTCTGGGAACAAGAAAACAAAACATAGCTGATCTATAATGAAAAGCAAATGGGATTTTTTTTTCCTGGTTGTAATAATACCAAGTGTTTGTTCAAAGCCAGGTAAAGATTTGGTTTTTTTTTTAATATACTGAGAGATCTTTATTGGATAACCTCCTTGTAATAAGACCTTTCTCCAGACCTTTCCATTCTTTCCCAGTCCCAATGGGATATCACGCCTCCTGCTGAGCAGAGGGACAGTCAGAACCTCTGGGTACTCCTCTCAAAGGCTCAAACTGGGCGCTATCTCCATTGTGGCCTATATGACAAGGCTGTTCCTCTGAGCTCTGAGAGGGAGTCAGGGCTTCTGGATGAGACCCAGTTCCATCATTAATGGACTTTTTGTACATCATGAGGCAAGTTTCTCAATGTCTCTGGTAGATGTTCACAAGGTCCACCTCAGAGATGATTCAGTCTGCGCTGGCAAGATGACTCAGTTGGTAAAGTGAAGACCTGCATTTGAATTACTAGAAACCAAGCAACAATCTGTGTGTATGTGTATGTGTGTATGTGTGTGCACGCGTGTGTGTGTGCCCTTGAGCACTCGTGCATGTATGGGTGTGTGCTCACCTGTGTGCATGTGTGTGTGCATGTGTTGGTGCATGTGTGTGTGCATGTGTGTGTACACACTTGTTTGTGTGTATATGTTGTGTGTGCGTGTGTTCGTGCATCTCTGTGACTCCAGAGACAGCAAGATGGAGGATGGAGACAGACAGCTCCCTGGAAGCTTGCTAGTCAGCCAACCTAGCCTACTTCATGAAGTTCCAAGCCAGTAGAGACTCAAACACTTGGTTATTATTACAACTAGGAAAAAATAATACCATTTGCTTTTCATTATAGATCTGATATGTCTTGTTTTCTGTCTCAAGAAACAAGATAGATAGACTTACCTGCAGAACGACCCCCACAAGGTTTACCTCTGCTCTCCACATACACTCACACATATGCAGGTATACACACACACACACACTCACAGGGCCCTTAATGTTTTTGCAATTCATTGTATGCAAATATCACCTAAAAAAAAAAAACCCTCATTAATGGACCATGAACTCTCTACTGTGGCATCTAGGCAGAAGACTTAGAAGCCAGGCAAGTTGATGTATGTGATTTACCAGGCAATGTACCCAGTGAGTGAGGCAGGTGGATGCCCGGAGACCAGACTCTTCCACAAAGTTCAGTGTCAGCAGAGGCCAGGGGCCAGGCACACTGGGACGAGGTTTTAAATTCCTCACCCTCTTCTAAGAACCAGAGAGCAGCAACCAAACCACAAAGTTACAGACCCTCACCCAGGGCTCTGTGCCTCAGATCCCCGTCTGTGCAGTGTGGAGTGCACACCTGTCCCAGGGCTGCTCCCAAGACTGACTGTAGAAGACTCTAGGACTTCAGTCCCTGCCTCCTCACCTGAGCTTTGGCCCCTTCCTCAGCCATCGACTCTGATGTGCCATGCCCACCCACCCATTCCAAATAAGCACACAGCCCCTCCTCTACCCAATCCACTTTAATCTGATCAACCATCCATCCCCTCCCAATACAATACAGGGTGAAGAAAAAGAGAGACCACACAGCCATGCCCCCTTGCTTCTAAAACGGTCTCTGGCAAAGAGTAAAAACCCAGGACATTCTTTTTTAAACAATTTATTTATTTCATGTATCTTCAGACACACCAGAAGAGGGCATTGGATCCCATTACAGATGGTTGTGAGCCACCATGTGGTTGCTGGGAATTGAACTCATGACCTCTGGAAGAGCAGTCAGTGCTCTTAACCACTGAGCCATCTCTCCAGTCCAAGGACATTCTTATTGAATGAGAAATAAGTGGCCACAACCTGCGAGGCCCAGTGTGGCCCCTAACTGTAGACATCTGTCACCCAAAGACTATCTACTGCTCGAACTTACCTACGGCAGGTAGGAGAAGAACTCAGAGGTGAGCCATCCCAGTTCCATTGGACAAATAAGGAAATTGAGGCCAAGAGGTGGGATGTACATTTCCCAGCATGCCTTGCCAGTGGCTGAGCAGAGATGGGGATCAGATCCTCCTGAAGGCAGGCTTTCCAGGACTCTGCTCTCCCTAGCAGACTGCTGAGCTTGTGTTAAAAGACCATTCCCAGAAGCAGCCAGCAGATGGACAGGCCGATGGGCTCCGCTTGGCTGAGCTGTCTACGATGCCGTGTTAATTACACAGGGCGAGAGATGCCAGCCAACACTGTCTGCAGTGTAGCTGGCCTGGTATAGCAGGTGCATGGGCTGGCGTCCGGTGCTGATGGCCACAGCCGTGGATCTGCTGGCGGACAGACCTGCTGACATGCCCCAACTGTTTGCAGCACTACTGAGCATGGGGGCCCAGCCACATTGTCACAACAAGGCCCCTCCCCAGGGACTGGCACCCTTCCTGATGGCAGCAGTTGGACTGATGGGCCCAAGCCTAGCAGCTGTCCTGCAGTGACAGTGTCCACACAGGTGGACTTTTAGAAAGGGTGTCACAGCAGGGCTCTGTGATAGAGCCTTAAGCACACATACAAAGGTCCTGGGACTAGATAGGACCCAACCAGGCACTGTACCTACCCAAACTGCTCCTGAGATCAGAAGATGTCATTAGCAGCTCTGAAGAAGACCCAGAAAATGGTCTCTTCTGTGTTTGTCTTTCCGCAGCTCTGGGCACCAGTCAGAGATCCTCTGTATCTATAGCAGTTAGGGACTATTTGATATCCCTGGACTCTAAGGCCTCCTTAATGCTTCTGGTAGCACCTTACCTCTACTTCAATGTAATAAACAGTACCAACCTGTGCCACATCCCACAGCTGACAGTGGGATTCACACTCTACTCAAGGACTGCCACTACCAGACGCACAGAATCCATAGCATCCTCCCGTGCTCCCAGAGTGTGCTCCTCCTACCCCCAAGCCCTGACACTACCCAACACACAGAGTCCAGAACATCCTCCAGTGCTCCTGGGCTGTGCTCCTCCGACTCCCAAGGCCTGGCACTATCAGACAGAATTCAGAGCATCCTCTGATGCTCCCAGAGTGTGCTCCTCCTACCCCCAAGGCCTGACACTACCTGACATACAGAATCTAGAGCATCCTCCGGTGCTCTCGGGGTATGCTCCTCCTACCCCTGACTTACAACTGAGAAGAGCGAGGCAGGGGGATGCAGGATCTAGAGGTGCTCTCTCACCTCAGAAAGCAAACTTTACTGCACTCAGCTCTGCAGTGTGAATTAGGGCCTCCCCATGGCTGCTGCAGTTCAGGCTCTGGTACCACACGTCCTGGGAGTCATGCCGCTTTCCAGCTGATGCCATGAGACTCCCCATGCAGCCTGGTGATGGTGCTGTGCTCTGAAGTCCAAGAGCCTGGCCTCAGCCCTGAGGTGCCTTTCCTGTCCTACCTGCTAGCCTTACAATGGGGAGGAGGATGCACAGGAAGTGATGTGGGACCCTTGTGCACCTAGTGGCGTGAAAGAGCTCAGGAAGCCATGCTTAGATGTGGGTGATGTAGGGACAGCCAATCTGATGCTCTTGACCTCCTATGGAAGCCCTGCCACAGATGGTGCCTTCGGTTCCTGCTCCTTGAGTCACAGAATAAGGAAGGGACATTTACTGGGTTGCCACTGGGTAAGGGCACATTCACCATGTACCACAAACCGATACATACTCCACACCCCATAAAAGTGTAGTCATTTACACACACACACACGCACACACGCACACACGCACACACACACGTACACACACAGAGCAAATTCACACCACTGGCAGCTTAGTACATCTGAGTCACTCACAGATTCCACCATCCCCAGAACGCAGGCTCTCACACTAGTGCACATGCTCGCCCATATAAGCTGCCTCTCACCCCTCCCCCAAGTAGTACAGGCATCACACTGTCTGCTCACCTGCCCACGTGGCAAGCTCAGGACCCACAAGGAAGCTGGCAACCACTCTGCTCTCCTCTACCGTTTTCGACGCCACCCCCCTAGTCCCGTCCTGAGTGCCTGTCTGCCATCACACCATAACCAGATGAGACAAGGCAATTTATGATACCAGCTGTCTCTGTCAACACCGGATCTCCCACACACGCCAGGGAAGCCAATCACCCCAGCCCAGCCTTGCCAGGAGTGGGAGCTCACAGAGGCAGCACAGCAGGGTAGAGTCGGTACTCAGGGAGGTGGGTGGCCTTGACTTTAGAGCTTCCCCCCTCCTTGACTCTCACACATCCCCCATCATCCTTGCATCTGTAGCTACAGTTCTCTACCAGAGTAGTGGGCCGGAGTTTCAGAGGAAGAGTGGTCCAGGGTCACCATGGCAATAAGACCACCAGAAACTCTGCCCTCCTGAACCGAGAGGACCATAAGTGGCTTCATGAATGTCCCCTGGCTTCACTCCACATCCCTTCCCAGGCATCTTGGTCCAGGTTTCCCTCTCCTATAACACCTGTCCCTTTCTTGGCTCTGGCCCTGACCCAAGTCCCCTCCCTGGGGCCTTCCTATAGAATCTTCAGAATCAGACTCATTGTCCTGAGCCAGGCAGGCAGCCTGGACTGGTCACATTCCTTCTCTGGCTGCAATTTTATTTCCATGGAGTTCGAGTGAGTATTTGCCCCATGCTTGACTTTATTGTAGAATTTCAATGCACAGCTCCTGGCCATGCCCCATCCACTCCCACTCTACCTCCAGTATGGACATGCACGGAGGACAAGGACAGTACCAGCTCCACGCTGCCACCCTACTGGAAGAATCAGGAAATGCACAGCTAGCTAGAAGCCAGCTTCTCACTGTCCGCATCTGCTTGGCTAGAGTTGCCTCAGCACAAACCCAGTCTCGCAGGAAGATGCTAATCTTAGGCACACAAGGAACCCAGGCTGGGCCTGACTCACCTGAATTATCCTTTGATGAAGCTCGGTTCGCATGATGTCATCTTGGGTCTCTGCTCAGCTCTTCATGGTTCATAGGTAGCTAAGGACAGGAGCCCTGGAGAGTTCATACCTTCCTCAGCTGAGCTACTCGATTATTTAACAAATGTACCTTGAGGGCCTACTCTGTGCTTGCCCTGTGCCAGACACAGGTTGAGTGACACAGGGAAGGGACTGCTGGATGACAATGTGTGGTGGAAGTTTCTAGAATCACTTTTCATTGTCTTCCACAGCTCTGTCTAGATGAGAATTGAAATTCCAGACCCAGAGTAGCCATTTCCCGTCATGCTTTGCAAGTTTCTGCCTATTTCTTACAGCGATGAGGACAGGGTCTCATAGAGTCCCAGCTCACCTCCAACTCGCTGTGTTGAGGATAACCTTGAACTTCTCATCCTCCTGCCTCCACCACATGAGTCCTGGGTTTATAGGTGTCCTGTCTGGATTTTAAGCACGCTTGTCGGACCCTCTACTCACTGAGGCTCAGAGTCGCTCCACGCTACAATTGGTTCTGAGTTCTGTCACTTGCATGGCTTGATGTGTGTTCTTTCCGCCCTCGGAAGAGCCGGAAGGCCAGCCTCATTTTTTCTCATTCGCTGCCGGGGACTGAGTGGCCTTGCTAGGGACTTGAACTTGTGCCTGGCTGCTGTAAGCTCCCAGGGGCTAGCCATTCCTCCACATCTAATCAGTTCATTAAAGTTTGCCTGGCAAACACTCCCTTGCGCCGCCCAGGACACAGAGACCTCAGCTGCTCCATTTCCAGGAGAGCGAATTCCTTCCCCGCTGGAGAGGAGCGGAGTAATGTAGGCAGGCAATTTAAACAGCTCCACAAACCCGCAGTTTCCACTCTCCGCCACTATTACACTTCCTGGCCGCAGCGGGATTGGCCCGTAAGTGGGATATCAAGTTTATTACAGCTATTTCCAACCTGTAATTGGTTTTGTGGAACACAAAGAGAAAGGCTGGGGGGGGAGGTGATCCCCTCTTTTTTTCTTCTCCATTTTTTTTTCCTTTTACGGATGGTGGCATCTAGGGGTATTGGTGAGAAGGCTAACATTGAAGACTTATTTGTTTTTTTCAAATTAAAACATGGCTGGCTGACTGGTGGGCCTCCTGCTGCTAGCTAGACTGGACCCATTGGCCATGATTTTTATGAGTCCACTTGTAAATACATCTGGCTGGGTCACAGCCAGGATTGCTGGAGGTGGGGGAGGGGGACTGGTGCTGAGGGCCTAGTAGAGAGATGTGACCTGTTGTGGTTAGCTAGGACTGGCTATCTAGAGCCATGCCACTGGACCATGCAGTAGACAGAGTATTCGGAAGCTATCAGGCCTCATTTTCCTTGTGGAACATTTAGGGAAACTGAGGCCTAGATTAGGAACAGTACAGAGACAATTTGTAGATGGTAACTCAGGAAACTCATAGCAGAAAGATTGATATGGTAGGACATGGAGAAAATATCTTTTTTTAAAAAAAAACACCTACTATGTGCTAGCCGCCCAAAGCACCTACTGTGTGCTAGCTGCCCAACCTGGCCACACAACAATGTGACTTCCTGGAAGCTGATTATCACTAACATATACTTATAGTGAAGTTTCAGAGATGGAGACACAGAGAGAGGACAGGGAGAAGGAAGGAAGATGGAGGTGGAGGAAGATAATCCAGATTCCGCGTGGCTTTAAATAGCCACAGGTAGCTATAAGTATCATATAAGGGATGATAATTATAGGACAATTTATCTTATCTAGGTGGACAGTTTATATTAATTTCAATTGGCTCTGAGTAAATTGTGTGGACGTTTTGTGGGGAGGGAATTTACTGATATAAATCTGAGTTATAAATTACAAGCCCCAGAGTTTTGATTTTACTAGGTTATTGGAATTTGGGACCTCTGACCACAGTAGGTGGATGGCTGGGAATGTGGGCAGAATCTGCAGCAAGAGAATCACGATAGGATTGGTCAATGCATGGGGCTAGTCAGGGAGACAGCAGAGCCCTGGGTTGGGGACTAGCTGAGTATCGCGTGGGCTGGTACCTTTTATAATATTTCCCGCAACGTGTACTGACCATGTTTGCATCTGAGTCTGTGCTTACAAGCAATGTTGAGCAGATGGTAAGAACTCAACAAACACAGACCATGGCCAGTCCCCTACCCAGGACGTTACTCTCCGTAAGTTCAGTCACCTGTGTGTGAGGGCTAATCTTTACTGTCCGTGTAACAAGATTCAGAATCATCATGGAAATCCATCCTCTGGCCATGTCTGCAAAAGACTTTCTAGATGACGCTAACTGAGGTGAGAAGCTCCACCCTGAAAGTGGGCAGCACCATTCCAGGGGCTGGGGGTCCATGAAGAATAGAAAGTGAACTGAGCCCCAGAGTCCATCTCTCTCTGCATTGTGCTCAGCTGCCTCGAGCTCCTGCCTCCGTGCCTTCCCCGCCATGATGGACTGAGTGAAAATAGTCCCTTCCTTCCTAATGTAGCTTCTTCGGTATGCTATCACAGCAGCCTGAAAAGCAACTGAGCCTGAGAACATCCAATGGGAGAATCATTCTTGGGGAAGGAGGAAGCCATACACCCTGGTCCTCTGGTGGGGCTTGGCATGTCTCACAGCGGTCTGTCTGTCTGCCCACAGCTCCTCTGAACTATGGCATCATGGGTGTGTCAGAGCCCCTCCCAAGGTTCTTTTCAGAGCTCCCTAGGCAGCCTGGCTGTTCTGAGGATTGAAAGTCAGGGTGCCCCCGCACCCTTTTCTGAGTCTGCTCCCTGACCACTGGTCTTCTGGTACATTTCCTGGGCTGTACCATGCTTATTCCCAGACTTCTGGATCTTTCATAGGAGCCTCCCACTCTCTAGCACCAGCCAAGAGGGCAGAGAAGAGCAAAGCCCCCTGCAATCCCACGTAGGTCTTCCCAAGGATGAAATTGTAAGATGAGGTGTCCCCATCCCAGGTTAGAGGTGGAAAAGGAGATCTGAGAGGTAAACCTGCTGTTCAAGAGCCCAGGGCTAATGACGATGTCACATCTGTGACAGAGTTGGGAGGGGCTCAGGCTTGCTTCACACCCAATTGTCCTCCTAGACAGGAAGAACCTGCTTGGGTCTAAGCCGTCCCCACAGACCCAGCTGTGGCAATCGGTCTGTCACTGTGACAAAATGCCTGAGGAAGCTTCGGTTTCAGCGAAGGAAAGGTTCATTTAGCTGATGGTTTTGGAGGATGTGGTGGAGAGAGCATAAAGACTGAATGAAGTCCCTCAGCTCATGGCAATGAGAGAGAGGGAGAGAGAGGAGGGGAGGGGGAGGGAGGGAGAGAGAGACCTAGGTGTGGACTGTACCACCCATGTGTACGATGGCCCTTAGTTAAGCCCCTGGGAACGTCTGACTATGACCTGCACAGACACACGGAGGTGTGTCTCTCTCGCCTTCAGATGATTCTCAGTTCAGTCTAGCTGAACCTACACACCTTCAAGATTTTTCTGCTCACCTTCCCTCCCAAGGAACTCTGCCCTTCCAGGAGCATCATGGGTAGCTCTTGGGCACATGCCTGTCACTGCGGACTTGCTGTCTCCACTCACCTCTCCCCAATGGCTGTGGACTGAGTTCCTCTCTCACCAGATCTTGACTGGGACACAAAGAGCTGTGGGTGTGCCACAGTCCCCTCTTGCCTGAGGACTGAAACTGTGACCCTGTTCTTCACCAAGCCTTGTCTACCTTTAACGGCCCAGCCTCATCTCAGGACCTCTGACCGATGGGAGCAATATCTCTGTGCAGTGTCCAAACATCAGGTCCCTTTCCACCAGCAAATGGTCAAGATAAAAGGTGACCAGTTTGCCTGCTACCCCAAAGGGAAAGCTGTGACTAAGACCCAGGAGTGACAGCAAGTGCCTGGAATCCCAGTGGCTCAGGAGGCACAGACATGACTCACACCCACATTTGGAGGCCAGGCTGGACTGCCCATAGCGAGTTTCACTACCGCTAGAGACTGTCTCAGAAAACAGAAAAACAAAATGTAAATAAAACCAAAGAAAAGCAGGCTCGTCCTTGAGGCTCTCCCGAGTTGTGCCTCAGCCTGCAGCAGGGATTTACAGTTCAGGTAATTTCTCCTTGCTTCGTCTGGGGTGTGGGAGTGTGTGGACGTGTGGGGGCCAGTGTATTTTCCTAGTCATAAAACCCTCAGTCCCGGCGAATAAATTTGAGGAGACAGTTTTACTGACAGATTTTTTTTTCCCTTCGTTGCGTAATAAAAAGAAAATGGAGTGAAATTTGAGATTGGGGCGATGATGGCTTCGAGTTTTAGGAGATAAAAAGCTGTACCTGGGGCTGGAGAGCTGGCTCAGTGGTTAAGAGCACTGACTGCTCTTGTTCCTGAGTTCAATTCCCAGCACCCACATGGTGGCTCACAACCATCTGTAATGGGATCGGATGCCCTCTTCTGGTGTGTCTGAAGACAGCTACAGTGTACTCATATTAAATAAATAATAAATAAATAATAAATAAATAAATAAATAAATAAATGCTGTACCTGAAGGCAGACAAGACCGGAGCCAGGGGGATGCTGGGAAGCCTACTGCCACTCTCCTGCTCCACCTGTCATTCAAGATGAGGTCAAGAGGCAGTTAGGCGACCTTGCCAGCCTGGCAGGATAGGCAGGGAGTGCCAGGCCCCAGTGCAGGTTTTCAGCTGTGTCTTCAGTTGTAACGCGGGTTGTTATCATTGAGCTGTCTTCCCAGGGCACAGGGATGGGGGCATGGCACACAGATGAGAGATGAAAAGCCTCCTAACCTTGACATGTATATGGTGTACACAGGTACATGTGTACATGTGAATAGGTATGCGTGTACATGTTTATGTGTACCTACATGTTCATGTATGTGTGCAGGTATATGCACTTGTATACAGGTGCATTTGTATATGTATGTGTTCATGTATGCAGGTGTGTGTGTGTGTGTGTGTGTGTGTGTAACACAAAGGTAAACTTTGTATCATTCCTCAAGTTCTTCCATCTTTGTTTTTAAACTGACACTTCCTGCTTAGGTCAGACTCATTGACCAGAGAGGTACCCCATTACCCCCTTCCCCCACACACACACCCTCACTGCTGGGTTTTCAAACACCCTGCTTTTTTCTATTCTCTGGGGACTAAGCCTCCTTATCCCAGTGAGCAACACTGTGTGGAGGAATACTTTGAGGGGGCCCTCTTCATCAAAAGGGACAGTTACAGTCCAGGACCCTCATGGCGACAAATCTCGTATGTTCAGAATAGCCATGTCCCCTGGTAGAGAAGCAGGTCAGGATTGCCTCCCCGGGACTGGAAATGTGGCTCAGCAAATAAGATCACTTGCTGTTCTTGCAGAGGGCCTGGATTTTGTTCTGAGCACCCACATGCCAGCTCACAACCATCCGTAACTCCGGGGGAATCTGATGCCCTCTTCTGGCCTCCATGGGCATAGCATGATGCACAGACATACAGACAGGCAAAACACTCATACTCACAAAATAATAAAATATATAAGCAAACCTGCCTCCCAGTTGAGGGTCCTGGTTGAAAAAGTACTTTGGTGTGTGTGAGGGGCCAAAGCATCCTGGAAGGGTTGGGAAGAGGGGACCCGGGCTGTGATTGTAAGTTTGTTCTGATTTGCAATTGGTCAAGCCACTCAGCTCAGCCCCTCCCACCCACCCCCAGACCCTGCATCACGTGGCCTCGACCCACCGCAGGGCATGCGCTGGGTCAAGACTTTAGTCTCAGAAACATCCTGGGCAAGTGCTGACACTCACAGAGGTCTCCTTATTCTTGGTTACTCTAGTCTATAGGACAGGTATCAGATGTGGCCAGTGCAGGACACACGGTTGGTGCCCCGTAGAAGCTGGCTGGGTTACACCAAACCTGTTTTCTAAACCGCCCAGATGTTGTCTAAGTCAGCTGGGCGCAGATAAGCTCCGAGAGGCCAGTCCTCCCAGTCGGGGGACAGATGCCTGGGGAAGCCACTCTCAGCATCTCCCCATCCCTGACCTCCTCCCTGGTAGCACCCCTCTCCGGCTTCCACCCGAGGAGCCGCAGGGAGTTAATTCCACTTCTCCAGGCCCAGGCATGAGGCCGCCCGTCGCAGGCTGTTAGCGCGGAGCCCAGCTGAGCGGCGAGAGGCTGCAAGCTCGCGGTCTATAATAGAGTTGCTGAGACAAGCGGAAAACTGCAGCCGAGTAAACAGATAAATAATTGAAACAGTGACAACTCATACCTTGCTGCTTTGTGGAGTAACGCTTTCATTAGCAGGAGGCAGTGGAGACCAGGCGTGCGCGTCGGGCGGCCACTGCTGGGGAGCCCCCCCAACACTTGGCTCTTCAACAGCTGTGAGCAGCAGGACCCTGTGTTCAGCCTGTGCCCCAGTACTGATGTGGCTGCTACCTCCTGAGGCCCCCTCTGCCCAGCAGCCTCTCACCACTCGGTGGAATGGAGACCTTGTGGCCTCCTTCTGTCCCAAGGGTGTGGCTACCGAAAAACAAAAGCCAGTGCCCCGTGCTGACAGACCCTTCTGCACATCCCTGGGTCTGGCTACCACACTGGACTTGCTTAGAAGATCAGGGGGGTTTATAAGCAGAACCCAAATCTGACCCTGGGTGGCAGATGCCTGGGGGGGAAAGGGGACTGCTTTTCCTTGGGTCCATCCTCTTGCTCAAGGCACTCTGAAGAGAGTCCGTTTCACAGAGGCAGCTGAGTTGATCCCTCCTGCTTCTGGCCTGGCTCTCAGCACCTCTCTGCCTGGACAGCCATTGTGCTACTGGGCTGAAAACTGCACCTCCTGCAGAAGCAGCTTAGGTATCGCCCTCTGGGAGCTCCCCTCCTCAGAAAGTGGGCTTCCCTCTCCTCTGAGTTCCCGTGCCATTCTGGGCCTAACCGGTCAGGATGTCCGTGAGGCCGTGAGATGGCTACAAAACGCTTGTTGCTCAAGCCTAGCCACTTGAGTCTATCCTGGGAACCCACAGGAAAGGAAGAGAGAAGTGACTCATAAAGTTGTCCTCTGACCTCCACAGTCAGCCCCTCACACATTGTGTGCACATATGTGATAATAATAATAACACCAATAATAATAACTATATAGTACAATTATATAATATTATAATATAGTTATATTATATAGAATATATTAAGTATCATATTAAACAATATATTAAATATATCATATATAATAATATTACACAGTTATTAGTAGTATTATTATTATTATCACTCTACACAGCCCATTCTGGTCCTACCCATAATTCCACAGCTCACTCTTCACAGCCCATTCTGGTCCTACCCATAATTCCACAGCTCACTCTTCACAGCCCATTCTGGTCCTACCCACAATTTCCCAGGCCCTGCTAGCCATGTCTGCAAGGTAGTGCTGTCATGGTGGTAGGATCTCTTGTTGCATGGAAAGACCCAGTGGGGAAAGGCTGCTAGCTCTGTCCCCTCAAATCTGCAGAACCTCAGAGGGCCTTTCCTCCCAGGGTTTGCAGAATTGAAAGTCCTGTGTTTCTCAGGAGCAGGAGCAGAAGCGGATGCTCTGGTGGCTAGCATGGAGGGGAGGGAGCCAGGTTCACTCATAGGCTGGCAGTCCTTGAGCTTGTGAAAGCTGTTGACCCAGGGCTCTATATCCAGGGTTCCACAGTGCACAGGGCTTTGACAAGAGGCAGGAGAGGGAGGAGCAGGGTAGGAAGGCTCAGTGGTGGGTGATCTTTGTCTCTTCTATGATATGGTCATGAACTTGGCCTCTGGGCCAGCAGCTGTCATTCTTCTATTTATTTGTTTGTTTGTTTATATTTGTGTGTGTGTATGTGTGCACGCACACATATGTACATACCACAGTGCCTGTGGAGGTAGGTCAGATGACAACTTGCAGGGGTCAGTTCTCTTCTTCTACCATGTATGACCCAGGAATCAAACTCAATTTGTCAGGCTTTGGCTGCAAGCTCCTTCACCTGCTGAGCCATCTTGCCTGCCCTATGGTTCTCTAGCAAATTCCTAAGCTGTCAGTGGTGCTTAGATTCAAAGGCGAGCAGCCCGGCAGCCTCCTGGATATAAAGGAGGGGCAGACATCAAGCATCAGAGACATCTTCAGCCAAAGAGGGTAGGGAGGGACAGGCCAGGGCAGGACGGGCGCTTACCGTGGCTCCTCTGCTCTTTGGCAGGTGACAGATGGCGGCACCATCAAGCAGAAGATCTTCACGTTTGATGCCATGTTCTCCACCAACTACTCGCACATGGAGAATTACCGCAAGAGGGAAGACCTTGTGTACCAGTCCACTGTGAGGTGAGGCGCTGTCTGAGCTGGCAGAAGGAATGTGAGAGGGAAGAGGGAGGGCCCGGGCCTGGGGGGTGCTTTTCTATCCCCTGCATACTCTTAAACAATGGTTCCCAGGTGTGGGTCATGACCCTTCCACAGGGTTCACACGTACGACATCCTGCATAGCAGACATTTATATTATAATTCATAACAGTAGCTGAATTACAGTTATGAAGAAGCAACAAAGTCGTTTTATGGTTGGGGTCACCACAGCATGAGGAACTGTGTTAAAGGGCTGCAGCCTTGGAAAGGTGGAGAACCGCTGCTCTGAGGGGTGTGCCCGCCTCCATGAGCCGAGGGCTCTCTGTAGAAGTGGAGCCCAGCCCTGGAGGGAAGAGGCAAGGAGAGGTGAGGAGACAGGTGCAGAGAGGGGCGGAGCTAAACCTGAAAGCCACACAGCCTAGGATGACAGGCCTGAGAGGCGAAGCAGCTCCGTCCACCCTGGAAACATGTTTGATTGACTTCCAAGCTCTCTAAGGTCACAAAGGTCCCAAGTGCAAGGTCACCTGGGCTCTCAGCTCAGGATGGAGCAGAGCAAGCAAAGGCTGCCAACCAAGATAGTTCAACCTCAGGCCAGGGCCCCACATGCTCTACAGATGTGGGTATCCACAACCCTACACAATCCCCACGACTTCTGCTGTGTTTTACTCCTCTGACCCTTTACACATGGTAGTCTCTCCTCCCACCTTGTGTCACCTGGTAAACTCCTCTTCAGCCTTCAGAACCCCACTCAGGCACGACCAGCGTGTTTGCAAAACAGATCTCCCTGGGCTGGATGGCCGAGGCTCCCTCAGTCCACACCCTCCTCCAGCAAGGGGATCTTATGACCTCTGTGAAGGAGCTTCTTAGTGATGCTAGGTATGAACACACACACACATACATACACACATATACACACATATATAATATATACACACATACACACACAAACACATACACACATATACACACATACATACAACACACACACATACATACCCACATGCATAATATATACACACATACACCACACACAACACAAATATACACATACACGCATACACAATATATACACAGATACACATACAACACATGCGTATACCTACACACACAATACATACACACAACACATACATACACATATACACAAATAACACATACACACATATATACGCATATATACACAAATAACACACGCACACACATACACATATATACACATATACACACATACACACACCACACACACACAGTGCTCTTTCATACTGTGTGGTAGATGCTTTGCCTGACTCTCTCAGAAGGCAGTATTACAACAGAACCTATACTGGGAACAACAGGAGACACAGCCTGTGTGACACCTTGCAGGGTTCCACTTGGTTGGTGGTGCAGCTGGGACATTTCAGTGAGTGTCTGAGGTCATGTGGTCTTTAGACGCTGAGTCCTGGGGTGGACAAGGCTCCACCCCTTAACTGGGACATTCACCTACCCCCACCTCTGAGCTTAGCTCCAGTTGTCCACCGAGGCCTGGTCACAAGTCAGTGCATGACCGAATTTGTAGAATGAAGAGACTAGAAGGTCCTGGAGATGCTCCTTTGTGGTTGGGGGTGTGGGTTTGCATGAGAATAAAATCTCAGAAGGGGACAGAAGAATTTCCGGTTTTCAAAGTGTGTTGCGGGCTCTGCAGTGAGATCTGGCTAGGACCTCCTACCTTCAGAGTGAGGGCCAGAAGGTGGGATGGCCTCTCTCCAGGCTCTGAGCTAGGACCTCAGACCCAGCTGTTCTTTCCCTGAGCACCTGAGACAGTGGGGGTGCCCAAGGCCTGCAGGAGGCAGGCAGGTGCCTCTCTGGTTCCCCCCTTTTTCTGAAAAGACAGGCGTGCCGAGGATAAATCAGTTGCCATCAAGATGAGAACAGAGATAAAAAGCATTTTGAAGAGGAAAATAAGAAATGCCCTGGGAGCCGCAGAGAGTCCTTAGGGAGGGGACTTCCTGGCTTATAGCCAGGTTTCCTGAAACCCAGTCTCTACTGGTAACCCAGCACCCAGCACCCAGCACCCAGCACCCAGCACCCAGCACCCAGCACCCAGCACCCAGCACCAACAGATCCCCTTGTTTGCAGCCTACTCCCAGTTATGGGCGTGGCCTCAAGAGGCCTCCCTGCTTTAATTCCTCAGACCAGAAGGAAACCACACACCCCCACACACACACACCCCTCCCAGCCATGCTTAGAGAAAGCCAACAGGTGCCTGAAGACCTGGCTTCAAATCCCTGCACAGCCATTTCCTACCCAGTGACTTTGACCGAGTCCCCCACAGCCCCCAGAGAACAGGCTGACTAGAGTAATCTTCCTGTAATTCTAGAATGGATAGAAATTGGTGCTCATTTTCCCCCAAGTCAAATGCTGGCTGCTCCACATGGTGGGCAGGTGGCCCGGGGTCACAGTTTCCTCGTCTCTAAACACAGTTCTGAGCGGAGCGTGTCCACCCCTAAGCTTCAAGCAAACCTCTCTCCCCACCGTAAGGCAAACCTCACTTTGCACCAGACCCCCCTAAAGCACCTATGTACACACTTTCTCTTCTTCTGCTCTCCTTCTTCACTGTTAACCTCTTGAACTTGGAAAAGTAACATTACTTTTTAAACCCCCATTTTTTTCTGCATTTTATTTTACAGAAGGGGTCAAAGTTCACTAAGGCCAAGTGATGACCCATCTAAGGGTCTCCCATTGGAAACACATGAACTTGATCAAACTCCAAACCACCTCTTCCTACACCTATACCATGGCGTCATCTTTGTTTTATGATTAATGAAAATAAGGCCCAGAGAGGGTATAGGACTTTCCCAAAGTCACACAGCAGCATGGACTTAAGTCCAGTCCTAAGATCATTGCCGAGGCTCTTTTTGTCCCCCATGTTCATGCTGGGTTTCTGCATCCTTCATCCTGCACTCTGAGACACCAGGGTATCCTGAGTAGAGGGTACCCCAGGGACCAGAGCCACCATATGTAGGGGACACAGGGGGGGAACAGTGAAAAGAGAGACCCGTGAAATCTAGCAATGTTGGGAAAGTCTCCTGGTGCCCAGCCAGTGAAGGAAGAGCTGCAGGCTGCAAGGCCGCATTAGGGCCAGCGGCGGGGCTCCGGGCTCCGCATTTACATATAAATGAAGATATTTACAAATTAATGCATCTCAGCCCAGAGTCCCAGCTCCACAGCTGTTTGAGCTGCTTCCTCTTCAGCTGGGAAAGTGGGGTGAGAATGAGGCTGGGAATATTACCAGGAACCGGCAGAGAACAATTTCCTGGGGAGCCTCAAGGAGCCCCAGGGACTCCCCGTGCTTGTTCGCAGCTGGTGGGACTGTGATCGGCAGAAGCTGGTAGATGACAGGGTGCCTGCCTCCTCTGGGCGCAGGTGTGAGTCCTTGTAAATGCAACCTTAGGCTCGGCGCTGGACCTCAGAGGTTTTGTCCACTCAGTGTGTGATGGACTCGGGGTAGTGGAGAAGGGACTGGTGGGCAGCAGAGGAGTGGGCAGGGCCTTAACTAGAGTATTACCTACAGGGTAAAACAGGGGGCTGTAAGGAGCTCTGTGTGTGTGTGTGTGTGTGTGTGTGTGTGTGTGTGTGTGTGTAACTTATATGGGGACACACACGTATGCAGACTGGTGCTTCCTCAATCACTTACGTTATACACTGAAACGAAGTTTCTCACCTGAGCTGCAAGCCACCAACTCCGCTAATCCAGCCGATAATTTGGTTCTGGGGATAGATTCTAGACTTCACTCTTAGGCAGTGGTTGCCTTATCCCCTGAGCCATCCCACCAGCCCCTGGAAGAAGTATTATTGTGTTTAGGATGACTTTCTCATGTGCAGTTTCCCGACACCCCATGGCAAGGAGGACAGGCCAGAACTGGTCAGTGCTTGGGTTTGACTAGGCCGTCATCCAAGCAATTTCCAGTGTGCAATCTCTGCCATGCAAATGAAGGCCATGCAAATAAGAGCCATGCAAATAAGGGCACTCCTGATCAAGGATGGGTCTCAGGGACTAGGGACCATATATGGCAGAAGACGTCCAAGCAGAGAACTAGAGTGCAAACAGTCAAGCACCAGGGGTGGGGCAGGAAAGCAGAGGTCACTCCAAGAAGCAGGCAGAGCAAGCACAAAGGCCCTGAGGTGAGAAGGGTTGCCTGGGGCAGAGGATGGCCAGGGCACAGGAAACAACAAAGTAGCTATTTACCCTCAGCACCCTAGAAGCCACCGAGGGCTGTGGCCCACCATGACCCCCATTTGAAAGTTCACACGGGTTAAGTGATCTGGGAGGAGTCTGGGGCCTGATATCTGAGTCCCACAAACCCTTGAGAGCACATGGCCTCTCACCCATGGAGACTTTGAGCACAGCAGGAACTGAGCAGACAGCCTTACCTTCCCAAGACACCATAGCAGAAAGTGGGGTGGGGGAGCATTGGCAGGTAGATGCTAAAGGAAGTGACTGTCCCCAGGGCTCTGACATGTTTTAGGGCCGGAGTACATTTGTCAAGGAGGCAGAGCCAAAAGAAATTGGATACCATGGAGTCTCTCATTTCCTTCCCATGCTTTCATCGGGCAGCAAGGTCCCCCCAGGGGTCACCCTCCACCCCACCTCAGCACCCCAGAATCTGTCTGACATTTAGAGAGGGACAGGATGTAGTGGGGTCTGGAAAGAGGGAAAGTGGAGCTAACCATTGCAGAAATGATGCCAGAGGCATCTGAGGAGTTGCTCAGACACACACCAAGGTGACTCAGCTGGCGGGACTGAGGAGATGGTGGCCACAGTGGCGTTGAAAGTGGATCTAAAACCAAAAGTGGCTTTGATACAAAGCAGGTAGGGCTGGCGGGGTGGGGTGGGGGGAGGTAGGAGCTCTAAGTGGAAGGACAGTATGTTCAGTGGCGGTGGGAAGGTGCCCAGAGAGGACAAGGCCACTCTGAGTAAGCAGACAATGGTCCTTACAGAAGCCCTTTGGAATCAGCTCTAACGAAAACACACTTCTGGGTTTTAAATAGACACATTAACGGTTCAGTCCAAAGAGCCAGGCATCCGTGGCCCTTTGAGAGCTTGCGTGTTTTTCTCTGATGATATAAGTTACTGCGCAGCTCTGATGCTTGTCTCACTGTGGGTACAAAAGAAATGCCATCCCAGCCTAGATAATTTGGAAGCCTGAATTCTTGTTCCCTTAGTCCTCTGGTTTCTATTGTAAGTCATGCATCTGGTTTCCCCAAAGTATATAAAATGGGAACTGCTTGCCCATGAGACTCTCCGTAAGCACATGTTAAGAACCTACTGTGTGTAGAGCTTGTAGGACAAACTCAGGCTCAGTCTCTCTGGAGATGACCACCCAGGATCCTGTACATCCAGTTATGGGCCCATCACAACCTGGTGCCTCTGTCCCAAACCCAGATCATTGAGAAATCTGGATAGGAATGATGCAGTGAGAACAACCTTGGGCCCCTTCAAGTATGTCAGTCATAACAGTTGATGTTTATTTTAATCATAAACAGGAAACCCCAGCATCCAGTCTCTACAAACCCAAGCCTTCAATGGTAGTTGGCACCCTCGAGGTCCATATGGTGAAAATCAAGTCTTTTAGAAGGGTGCTGCAGTTCTTCTTCTGGCCACTAGGGGAGCTTTCAGTGAATTGCCCTTTTGCATTCCCTAGCCAAAGCTGGCCACCGCCTAGGGCGGGCACATGGTCTGCTTGGAAGTTGCTTGAAAAATGTGAATTTCAGAAACCTGCCCGGGCAGAATTTGATTAAGCCAGGGAACCAGGAAGTCGGGCTTTAAAGTGATGCTGGCAGTGAAGATTTAAAGAGCTCACCGCCACACACCACCCACCTGTGACCTGTGTGCAGCCTGATGTCCAGAGGTCACCATGCTGGAGACATGGCTCAGGGGCTAAGAACACTGCCTGCTCTTTTAGAGGAGCAGATTTGGTTTCCAGTATCTGAATCAGGCAGCTCACAGCCACCTGTAACTCTAGCTATGGGGGATCTAGTGTCCTCTTCTGGACTCCTTGGGATTCTGCAGTCAAGAGCACACACACACACACACACACACACACACACACACACACACATACACATAAAAAGCTGCTGAGTGCTCTGGTAAAAGGAAGGCAAACCAAACCCAAGTCCAGCACTGGGAGAGGGACTCTGTATCTGCAGCCTCTGACCTGCAAGAGAAATCCTTCTTCTAAGAGCCCTTCACTGTGCAGCCTAGGTCCCCATGGACCTGTCCCCTCCTGGGCCCCATCCCCCTCTGACATTGCTGCCTTCTTCCCTGTTCCTGCCCATGGTTTTGACCTGTCTCTTCTTCAATGTGTCCCTCCCTCTCAGGAAGCACCTGCCCTCCCTGCCTTTCTACCCAGCTCAGATACTCACGTGGTACGGCAGCCTTCCTGCTCCTCTGCTGTAGGCACAGTCCATCCTTCAGGGCAGGAAGCCTGTTGTGTTTCCTTCAGCTTCCCAAGCGATTGCTCCCACCTCCTGGCCTCTCTGCTGATGGATCATGAGCAGCCCTGTATGACACTGCCTGGCTGCAGAGTTCAGGCTGCTCCTCTGCACCCCCAAAAGTTAAATACAATCTCCTTTCCTCTCACACTCTACCCATCCCCCAAAGTGGACACTCGCCATCCCTTCCCTGGCATTGGCTTTCTTTGGCTTTTCCAAATGTCTTTCTTTATCTTGCCTCCTCTTGGAGCCCTCAATGCTGGTCGGAGTGTTTGTGTCTTTATCCTGAGCGTTCACACTCACACACATGCGCATGCGCGAATACACAGGCACACATACATGCACACGTGTGCACACTTCCACGTGTAACTCATGCACCTCTGGCTTGGAGCCCCTCCACGGCCCCAGTATCTTTCTGGCTATAGAGCCCCTGCCTGTTTCCATGGTTAGCAAGAGAACCGGGATACTACTTCATCGTATCTTGGGAGAGTAGAGACATTCTGAGGCAGGAAAAGGGGGTGGTGCCTGCTGAGCCCAAGTTGCAATTACGCAGCCTCGACTACCCACTTTCTCCAGGGAGACCACTGAGTTTACAAACCACCACCAATTCATAGAGAGGACAGGGGGCAGAACCCACTACAAAGCTGTCTGCTGCCCTCTGGTGAAGCACTGGGGTATTACAAGCAGGGGGCTCCACCCCCAAGTCCAAAGATAGATTCCTAAGGGTGGGCAGGCACCCTCTGCCCACCACTGCTGCCAGGTCCTCAATGCCCTACGCAGCAGTTTAGTGAAGGGTTGTTAGGCTAATGAGCTGGTAGCTACTGGCTCTTCAGCAATCAGCCTGTCTTTGGTTTGCACTATCTGATTAAACCCAGCTTTCGCTGTGTGATACAGCCCTCAGGCCCCCTTCACAGGGCTCCAGCTGAGGACAGAGTGACTTAGCTCCCTGGCAGCCTGTCCTGAGCTGATGGATGGAGACTAACAGGCAGCCCCTTCTCTCCTCTGGATGATGTTACACCTCTAACCTGGAGTCTCCTAGGGACAGTATTGCCCCCAAGTTGTCAGGAGCCACTAGCCAGCACCAGGCTGTGCTCTGGGTGAGTGGTGGGAACATGGCCTTGATTTCTGCCCTGTACCCACTGCCTCATTACTCATCATTTAAGAAAAGCTTCCTTGCTGACTGTGGGCACGGGGAGACGGGAGAACAAGGAAACTGGGGCTCTTTCCCTGGAGTGGTCATTCCTAGCTCTGTACTGATAACAATGGAGAAGGAAGTGACTGAGTGTTGGCTGAGCTACGGCCTCCACAGTGAAGCAGACAACACCTCGTCAGGGAACGGGGCTTTCTGGATGTAGGAGACAGCAGCTGGAGCAGGTGGGTGTGTTTGGAGAGCCCAGAGGGATAGGACTCAGTGTCCCTGCTGAGTGACGAGCCAGGGGAGGCTGAGAGGCCAGCCAGATGTTGCAGAACAGTGTGGAATGTTCCGGTGAAATGCAGCTTCCGAACCAGGCCCAACATTCTAGAACCCAACCACTGCCCAGGCAAGGCAGCACTGCTGGTCCTCAAGCCAAACAGACACACCGGGGAGGCTGAGACAGGACGATTGTCGAGGGTTCGAGGCCAAGCCGAGCTAGAGTGAAAGTCTGTCTCAAAAAGATAAATGAAAAAGAAATGAAAAATTCCGAGTTCTGATCCATTAAATAAGCCAGTGGGGCAGGGACTGTACCCGCCCAAACGGATTTCAACCAGCAGGCAGAGTGAAGACAACCGTCTAGAACATTCTGGGACATGGGAAATCTTGAATTGTGCTCTAAGGGTGGGGAGGAGCCCCTGAAGAAAGTTCATTACAGCTTGACCCCCCTGAAAGGTAAAAGGTCACCAATGCAGGGGATGGGAAGGGTATTGGAACTGGAGGACACACTGAACCCTGATGGACTGGAGCTGAGGGACATGAGGAAAGGCTCAGCTGACTCCGGGGCATGGCTGCAGCACAGAGAGACACAGGGAGCCAGGCTCTTTCCTGAATTGGAAACTGGTGAGGTCTGGGCCAGGTTCAGGGTTCATAGGTGCTGCTTGGATGTAGGGTACCACAGTGGTGGACCCCTGAGTGGAGGGGAGAAACAGGCCACTGAAAACACAGGTCAGGGAGAAGTTGCTAGAACCACTGACACATAGATGTGACTTAGAGCCACTGTCCCCTCCCAGACTCTCAGACCCTCCAGAAGCCCTCAGTATCATCCAGGCCCTTTCATTCTCCGGAATGGGAAGCCAAGACCCAGAAACTAAGGGCAGCTTCTCTATGATCACACAGCAAGTAGGCAGAGTCAAAACTCAAAACTCCAGTCGCCCGAGGCTGGTGTCTCCACAGCCCAGCTGGGGGATAGAATTGCTGACATCGAAAATAATTTATCTACCTACAATCAGAAAACCACACACACACATGCACACACAAACACACACATACAAACACACACCATCTTTTTACTTGTAAGTAAAACACCAGTAACAGGCTGCCAGCTTTACTACTAATTATATAACCATTTTATTGCTGGTATTAAAAAAAACCTGAAGGCTGAAACTGTCCTGGAAAGGCCTAATTTAGTAAACAGCTCAGAACAAAGTCTTTGTCACGCAGGTGTTGCCGTGCATTAGAAGGGACACCGGGTGATTCAGACCTCCTCCTTCATATGTTACTGTGGTCTAATAACATTTCCCAGGTCTGAGAGAAGCTCTGTTGCCATGGAAGGTAATTGTGTTTGTGGCGATGAGTGTTGAGGGGGGCTGATGGAACTGAGAGGGCTGGCACAGATGGACAGATGGACAGATAGGAAGATGGATGAACTGGTGAGAGCGTGGATGGATGGATGGATGGATGGATGGATGGATGGATGGTGGATGGATTGGTGATTGTGTGCATGTATGTATATATGTGAAGATGTATAGATAATTGTATGTATGCATGCATGTCTAGATAGATGGATAGATTTGTATGTGTTATGATATGTAATGTATGTATGTATAGATGGATAGATGGATGGTTTTGTATGTATGTACACATGCATGGTTGAGTGGATGGATACATGGTTGGATGGACAGATGGATGAATGAATGCATGGCAATTGGGTGGATGACCGGCAACATGGACTGATGGACAAACAGACATATGGATAAAACAATGGATGGATAGATGGATAGAAGGGCAGTTGGTGACTGCAAAGCTGGGTAGTTATGATGGACAGAGAGACACACGTGCAGGTAGGTAGCAAGGTGCTCATGATGGGTGAGTTGAGGAAAAACCACCCCAGGCTTCCATTATAGAGACGAGGGCCCAGAATGTGAGCCTTGACTAAAGCTGGTGTCGTTGCCTCAATTTGCAAATGATACCTTCAACTGAGACCGTACAAGGCTGAAGAACATGGCAGTCCTTCAGTTTACAGAAGGAAAGAGAGGACCAGAGAAGCTGAGTAATCAGCTTCAGGTCACACAGTGTGATGGACCTGGGCCAGAGGCCAGGCTTTCTAATGCCTGGACAAGGGCTGTGGGTTTCTTTGCAGGTCTCTCCAGGGGCATCATGGTCCCTTGTGTGCAGCATCCTTCCATGCTCACTCAGCATCCAGAGGGGCTTCCTACAGGGGTATCATGTCATGCACCCACTCCTACAGCCCTGCAAGGGCCCCACACGAGCTGGGCACAGAGTTCAGCTTCTATCAGATCTACCTGCCTGTCCCATCCCCGGCTGTCCCCTCACAGTCTTCTCACCAAAGCCTCCATTCACCCAGGCTTTCTTGTCAGGTTTGTAGTCAGCCCAGGACATTTGCTCCTGCTCTTCTATCCCAATCTCAGATCAGAACCACCTTGGCAGAGATAGTCACCTGGGCTCCCTGGTCACCCACAGCAGTGGCAGCTGTTACTCTGTCCTACTGACCCACTGCTGGGTGGAGAGGGTTGCTGGTCTCCTCGGAGGCCGCTGCTCTCTGGTGGGCTCTCTGATTTACCAGAAGATATTTTATTTTGGCCCTAGCAGTGCACATGCCTCATGAACTATAACTTGTTCCCTCTGGTTCCCTTCTGCCAGACTTTCAGAGTGACAGCAAGTAGCACTTCCCATCCAGAGACTGAGAGCTAACTCATACACAATTAAGAAAGCCCTGGTAAAGGGCCTGGCTAGCCTGATCTACATGGGACCTGAACCGGTGACAGCAGACTCAGCCTGACACACAGTTTGTCTGAGCCTCAGTTTCCACTCACCCAAGTCCCAAATGAAAGGTGCTTCACTTCCCTGGAGTCAGGAGAAGCAGGCAAAGTCCTCCATTGCTGCACACAGCCTCTCCTGGAGCCAGAGGCTTATACGTGGGAGGCCGACGGCCACAATTTCCCTGGGAGCTGTACAAATACTGTGGGTATTTTTGGGAGGTGAGCACAGTTAGCTGATGGTCTTTTCTTTCTACATGGCCGTGCCTGTGTACCTGCCTCTTTTCCTTCCCTGTGAGATGATTGCATATTTCGTGGGGAACACGGGACTAAATCCAACCATTGATCTTCACCCAGCCCCACTTAAGACTTCTGAGTGCTCTGATGTAACGTCTCTGCCTTTTTTTTTCTTCCTGCTTGGGAGCTATGATGGTCCCCAAGTCCTCAGACTGGAGTAGCAGAGCCATGGAGACGTGTTAGGATGTTGGGGCGTGCCGTACACCATTCACACATTTGTGAATATTCCCTTATAATGTCTGAGCAAAATAGGCCCTGCTACTGCCTCTGTCATAGATCACAAATGAAGCTCATCCAGGTTGTGGGATTTGTCCAGGGTCGCCCAGACAGCAAGTGATCAAAGAGAGGCAAACGCTCCTGCAGGGCCCAGATTGCAGCGACTGCACTATTAGTGCTCAGCAGTGCTGGCGATGCAGGAGAGGCAGGAGATGCAGGAGATGCAGGGCCCCAAGGCCCTGGGCTGTGGACCTGGCCAAGGTGGTGGGCAGGAGAGGCTCCATGCTGTTAAGAGCAGTCTGTGGGGAGGCTAACTGGGAAAAGGGAGGCAAAGCGTCTTCACTGGGAAAAAATAAAATAAAAGAGGCAAGCAAGTTCCCACACTGCTGTGGGACTAGATGAGTTCTTATCTTGCAAACATCCCTCCTGGTCTTTGGCAAGCAGGCCTGTGGGGATGACAACACAGCTGTGGGATTTTTTTATAGTGTGCTTTGTGCCTTACCTGCAGGTTCTATGTTCTGTGTGGGACAAATTGGATGTCGTAAAAGTAACAGGAAGGGTGGGAGGAGCCCGTGAGTGACAGATGCATGTGCCTGCAGAGCGAGCCGCCCCTGGCCTTCCCCCATGGTCTTTACTAAGGGTCCTCTCATCCCCCACACACTGTGGTTTCTGTCTGTGCTGGCCTTGTGCCCATTTGGCCCTGCAAAGCTCAGTCCTGGAGAAGGGCGGGGAGGGGGAAGGAGCATGAAAGAGAGGCTCTTCTGGCTTTGTGAATGGAGGGGTATCCTGGGTAGTCCTCGTGGCCCACCCTCCTAAGGACAGCACCCATACATCCACTCCCATCCAGCTGGCCAGGGGCTCTCCAGGCATGAAACTGGGTGGCAGGTGGCTGGTAACGCTCACTGAGCAGTGGACAAGCTGGTCTTCGGACTCCCACCCCCACTCCCACCCCCAACCCCACCCCACTCCGAGTAAACACTGGCCCAGATGTCCATACTGCTCCTTCCTTGGGTCCCTCCTGGTCACTGCTCTGACGTCTCCCCTCTGCAGAAGACCTTGTCCCCTGGTCACGTTGTCTAAAACAGCAATCTGGGCTGGGGAGATGGTTTGGTTGGTGTCTTAGGGTTTCCATTGCTGTGAGCAGACACCATGACCAAGGCAACTCTTATAAGGACAACATTTAATTGGGGCTGACTTACAGGTTCAGAGGTTCAGTCCATTATCATCAAGGCAGGAGCATGGCAGCATCCAGGCAGGCATGGTGCAGGAGGAGCTGAGAGTTCTATATCTTCATCTAAAGGCTGTGAGTGGAAGACTCACTTCCAGGCAGCTAGCGTGAGGGTCTTATAGCCCACACCCACAGTGACACACCTACTCCAACAAGGCCACATCTCCAGATAGTGCCACTCCCTGGGCCGAGCATATGCAAACCATCGAAGTTGGTAAAGTATTTGTGGTCCACACTGCATAAGGACCTGAATTTGATCCCAGGACCCACATAAAAAACTGAACAGGGCAGTGCATGTCTGTTATCCTATCCTGGGAAAGCAGAGGGAGGGAGCTCCCTGGGGCTTTCTGGCCACCCTATCTATCCTAAGCACTGAGCTCCAAGTTCAGCAAGAGACCCTGTCTCAAAGCTCTACCGAGGAAGATACCCAGTGTCAACCTCAGGCTGACAGTTAGCGCAGGCGCGCGCGCGCGTGTGCGTGTGTGTGTGTGTGTGTGTGTGTGTGTGTGTATGTGTGTGTGTGTGTGTGTGTGTGTGCATGTGGTGTGTGTGTGTATGTGCATGTGTGTGTATGTGTGTGTGCATGTGTGTGTATGTGTGTGTGCATGTGTATGTGTGTGTGTGCGTGTGTGTATGTGCATGTGTGTGTATATGTGTGTGTGCATGTGTGTGTGTATGTGTGTGATCACCTCTGCGTTGCTCTCAGTTTCCCCATAATCCACTACTCACTGGCCTGATATGGCAGAAGCGTCCTCCGTGGCTCGTTCTCTGTCCCTTGTGCACTAGAGACAGATTCTTTCATCCACCGCTCTCCCTGAGCCATCCGTAACTCCTGGAAGGCTGCCTGGGGCTGTCAGTGCCGTGATCGCAGTGACTCGGGTGAATCTAATATGAGATAGCAGCAGCTGGGGGGCCCTCAAGGGCCATAGACAGGAAGTTGACATGTGGTAGGCTGGTGACGCAGGAGCTGGCCACTCTGTAGCTGTCCGCTGTCCTGAGCTCTTGTTCTGGCTATGTCAGCAACCCCATCACCAATGCGTGCTTTGAACGAAGCGGCTTTGAGGTTGGGCCTGTGGCTCAGTTGGGAGAAAGCTCACCTGACTGAATGAATCACTGCACTCCATACCCAGCGCTATATAAACAGGGCAGGCAGAGTGGGGCAGTGCCTGGAATCCAGCACATGGGATGTGGACGTAGGAAGCATAAGAACTCAAGGCTATCCTTGCTTATTTATCACATTTGAGGTCAACCTAGGCTACATGAGACCCTATCTCAAGAAAAATAAAAGAGTGAAGCCAATTTAGTAGCACACGTCCTAGAAACCGAACACCTGCCTGTCATGCCTGTTCCTAGGCTGGGCCTATGACTTGCAACTCCCAACCTGTTGCCTCTTAGAGTTAAAGCCTCCCCCGAACCCCTTGAACCCCAGAACTCCTACTTCTCCCTAGCAAGGACCTCTGCGATGCCACCAGCCACCTGGACAATCCATTAGGAGCACACCCTCAAAGTCCCTCTCGCCATAGGAGGTGACATGTTCAGACACGGGCATCTCTGAGGGCGCGTCCCCACACAGCTGTAGGCATCAGTGGAACACCAGATCTCAATGTCTGTAGTCGCCTTCTCCGTGGAAGGTGACCTCATTGGGAATGGGGGGAAGGTGTTCCCCTCTTCCCTTTGCAACCCTAGTTCCTCTGACGGGGTCTGGTGCAGAACCAAAGCCCCATGGCACCTCTGGGGTAGGAGTCTACTAACCTACCCACGTGCTCCACCGAAGCTAGCTTGGATCCATGCAGTGTGCATCTGTGAGGCTGAGTCCTCACCCTGCTGAAGATGCTCTCTGGGCCAGGAGGAAGCTTCCCCTAGTAAGGGAAACTGAGGCTGGAGAGGGAGGAGGGGAGGAGAGGTCAAATAAGAGAAATGACAGCTCACAATGACAGGATCTTCCTGCAACACCCTTCATATGGGTCCCTCCCATAAACCAAAACATAGCGGATGCTTATTCTGGAGCCCCAATCTCTGATTTGCCACTGACTGCTTTGGCGCCCTGGCAAGTCACTGTCTCTTAGGGTCTCAGTTTCTCCCCCTCCTAAGTGGAGATGGTGATGGTGGTGTCTATCTGCAGAGGGCTTGTCAGGCAGAAACGAGGCAGGCAGTGTCCAGGGCTGGCCCAAGGCACAGGAAGGAAAAAGCTGACTTCCAGGGAAGCGGTATGTGAGTCACAGGCTTTCAGGAAATGCTGACCCTTGCTGGCCATGGGTCAGGCATGATTCTGGGCTCCATGGAGACAACTGGGGACATCCAACTTCCCTTGCTCCCCTTCACCACAAGGGTAGTGTTCACCATGGCTTCCATTTTATAGAGGGGAAAACCAAGGCCTGAGGTTGCCAAGCACCTGCCTGAAAAGCCAAGGAGCCGACGTGTATAACAAACCCTCCCTCTCAGCCACAATGCTCTGAGCTCTCCTCACTCAGTGCTGGTACTCAGAGCCCTGGAACCGTGCCCTAGATCTTTCTGGAAAACTTGGACGCGGTTCCTAAACAGGGGTATCTTCTTCTCATGACGGCCATCCGGGGACGACATGAAAATTTGGCTTTGATCAAATTAGGCCCGTGTTGTGGCATAACTTTCTCCATTCACCGAAAAGCTAATAAACTAATAAATTAGACAAATGAAAATATCCCTGGCCGGGGCCACACACTAAAGCATCGCCGTAATTGCTTTCACCGGCCGGGGCCAATTTCTCAAATTTCGCCTTGGCCAACTTTCCCCAGCTCACCGTGTCCCTAATAAAGCATAGCTCACTCTATAAACATTCAATTGACTTACTTATTTTAAATACAGTAGAGCTGAAAAGCACCCCATGAACCTACTCTGGTGCATTTGCTTCCTTGGGAGGGAAGTCCATCCAGGGTTTGCAAAACCAAAGATCTCCAGTGTGGGTCAACCCAGCCCGGTGCAGCTGTCCCTTCCTAGCCAGAGTGCACTGTCTGAAGATCGTGTGGGCTGTCCACACAGATAAAGATGTTACAAATTTTGGGTGGTACTTGTCCCTGGAGCTATGTGGGGCCCTGTGCTGTGACTTCCATGGGCATTCACTTAAGGAACCATGCACCAATCCTTCTCAGATGAGCCACACTTTGCAAGAGAGAAGAGTGGAGCAGACCAAATGACTAGGGCTACACAGAGCATGACCCAGCAGAGCAGAGGCCTGGATAGGATTCAGTTTCCACAGCTGGTACAACTTGTCTCTTAGGCTGTCCTTGTGGATGACCGACACTTCCGACCTGGCAAACAACGGGGGGGACCCTGACTGCTAAGAGATCACTCCTTGAGTTTATGGGAGCCTTGTGGATAGAACTGGGCAAGCAAACAAAACTGTGTCTGTGCTCAGGGGCAAATGTATGGTGAAGATAACTGTAAGACTCCCGGAGTCTGCAGTGGTCATCTTGGCTCTGCTGGAGGAGATGATGGGGGACAAGGACTCCATGCCTTAGCTAGAGATCATAGTTGGTGTGAATGAGTCAGCTGAGGCTGGATAAAGAAACAAACGAACAGCCTTCCAGATCTAATGCATGGCAGAGGTGTAGGCTGAGCAGGGTGTTCAGGGATCCGCGTCTGCTGTGAGGTGGGGATCCTAGCCACAGACAGCATCCTCTCCCACCTACAACCAGGGTGTCACCAGTCACCGAGTGGAGACCTGGGAGCTGTCATCTGAGAGTCCTCTTATCTTGGGATCTCTGTCCTCATAGCCCTTCCTTCCTAAGCTTTGCCTGACCTTCCAGCTGTTCAGGGCTTCCTCTTGGCAAGCCTGCCATGCCGATCATCACACTGACGATTTAACATGTGCTTGGATGACGCCTTCCATCCCTGCCTGCAGCACTAGCAAGCAAAGTCCACTGGGACAGGGAGCATGGCGTCACTGTCACTGCTGTCCTGGTTATTACCCTGGGAACCATGAAGTGACACATGTAAACTAAGTGCTATTAGCACATGGAGGAAAGAAGCTGGATGGATGGACAGACAAGAAGATGGGTAGGTAGATAGATGTAGGGATAGTCGCTTGGAGATGAATGGGTAGATGAGTGGATGGATGGATGGATGGATGGATGGATGGATGGGTGATGGATAGATGACAGAGAGATGGATGGATGGACAGGTGGATGGATGGATGGATGAATGGAAGGATGAATGGATGGTGGATGGATGGACAGATGGACAGATGAATAGACAGATGGATGGTGAATGGATAGATGGATGGATAGTAGATGAATAGTTGGTGAACGGATGGACAGACAGACTGATGGATGGATGGATGGATGATGGTTGGATGGATGGGTGATGGATAGATGGACAGACTGATGGATGGATGGACAGACAGACTGATGGATGATGAATAGATGGATGAATAGATGGATGAATGGATGGTAGATAGTGTGTGGGTGGTGAAAATGAATAAATGAATGGTGGATGGATGGATGAATGGGTGGGTGGATGGTTAAACAGATGGCTACAGTAGATGCTAAAACCCGGAGCAGAAACCTCATCCCAAGGCTGGCACAGCAAAGTCACTCCCTATTGGTGAGGTTGGAACCAGAGCCCAGGCATGCTCTAACTCAGGGTTTCGACTTCTCTCCTGCTCACTTTCTGGAAAGCAGAGCCCATGATGGGAAACCAGGACCCAAAGCCAACCCCAAACCTGAGGCATGACAGAGGCCAATTGGGGTTGTCAGCCATGCCAGTCACTGGGTCTGGGCTCTACCAGGCAAGATGCCAACCAGCAAGGCCAGGCCCTGGAGACTTTGGCCCTGTCAAAGCAGAGCTACCCCTGGCCTCTCCTTCCTGGCATGGGCCTGGCCATCCCTATGACCTCCAGCATGAGCTCCAGAGCTGAAGACTGGGGGAGGAAGATCTCCTTTCGACAGAGGCACTCACCCTTAGCTTTCCAGAAGCCATAAGCTTTCCTGGCCCTGCTCGGAGCCGCAGAGGGTGTTCCACCTGCACGACCTGTCTCAGCCGCTTCCATCTCCCAGCACAGGCGTGGACAATTGTCTCCATCACAGAGCAGTACCTGGCCCTCTCCCTACGGTCAGGTTCCTGAGGTCACAGCTGTGCCTGGTTCTCATCCACAGTCCCTCTCAGGGTTGCCGGGGAAAGCCCGATTTCATTTGCTTCGTGTTTGAGGGAGGCAATCATTCCTCAGGTGTGCTATGGAATACGCAACTTGTACCTCAGTTTCCCCAACTGCCAACTCGCCCTAAGCTCTCTCTGGAGCTACACAGAAAGTACAGCACCATTCCCTGTGCCCAGCTCTAGGTCTGGGCTAAAGTCAAGTAGCTTGTAGGCTGTCCTTAAAGGATAGGGACCGCCCCTTGGACAGGGCTGATTGGCATCTTTTTCAGCCAATCTCTGGGGATTTTGCATTCAATGCCTGCTCCATCCCACAAATCAAGCTCTCCGAAACCATACAATCTCAAGTAAGCTGTGGGTGGTGTTGTCCATACCAGTTCCTCCAAGGTCTGCATCTGGTCTACTTCAGGGTCTATGACTAGGGAAAGAACCTTCCAGTCTTTCTCGCACTGTTTTCTCCTTTGCAGCTGGCAGCAGAGAGCCTAACTTTACAAGTTGAACCAATTGTCCATGGTCGCAGCGCCCCCTAGTGGTAGGGTGTTCAGGAATGATCACAGCGCCCTCTAGTAGTGGGGTTCAGCTTTCACCAATCTGCTGTATTCCAGAGCAGGTACAAAGGCCACCAGTTTCAACCCTGTTCTGGAAACTGCTAAGCTCTCAGAACCTGGATCACCAGAGAACCAGGACTCAGACATCCAAAATTGTCTGAAATATAGCCAACCATGGAACGTATATGTCAATAGCAGTATCTGCCTGAGTTCCCTCTGGGCATCCGGGTCCCAGAACCTCACTGCCCTTCACCCATCTGGCCTCCCTGCATAAATCCACATGCTCCCCAGGCCTCTCAAGGACCCCCAGGCAGAGCCAGTAGCTGAAAGAAACATGAACCCTAACATAGGCATGGAGCAAGAAGAAGCCTCTTGCCCGTGTTGGCCCTGGGCAGTGGCTCTCCATAACACGAATCCACCTGTTAATTTGCTTAACGCTGTTAGCATCACTTAGGGACGATACCATGATGGCACCAGTTTTCAGATGGGGAAACAGAGGCACTGAGTGATAGAGAAACTTTCTTCAAGTCAGAACATGGAGGAATAAGGTTCAAAGCCAGGCTGCTCTTCCAACATTCATGTTCTTGGTCTCCATAGTATTCTCTCCGGTTCTGATCCTTGGGTCTGGATACTGCACAGCAGGAGTAACCTTGGCAACAAAAGCCTTGCCTCGTGCTGGTAGTGGGGGTGTTGAATAGCTGCAGGATAGTGGGCTGCACCGCACCCTGGTGCTGGCTTTTTGATGGGTCAGCTGGATGCTAATGGTGTTACTACAGAATGAGGGGAAGATCCAGCCAGGCTTTCCTCCCAAGCTCCCCTCGGCTCCCCATTCTCACCTCCCCAACACTGCCACAGAGCACAGAGCATGTCTCCCATTCTGGCGCTCAACAGACCACAGATGTCAGGGGCTTTGGATGAGTGTGGTGTCCACCTAGCACACACCAGCCTGCTGGCCGCTGCTCACCTCTGCAGGCTTGTCTCCACTGGTGAGGTGAGCCTATGTATGTGTGTGTACACATGTGTGCAGATGTGTGTGTGTTTGTATGTGCATGTGTGAGAGCGTGCTAGGTCAACTGAGACTGTTTCTGTCTTGGCTTTGGGGATAATTCAAGTGACTCCCTTTGGGACGCAGTGGGAGCATAGGTGGCTGCTCTCAGTTCTGCTGGGGGTGGGGGTGCCCACCTTAGCACCCAACCG
Source organism: Mastomys natalensis (assembly GCA_021653895.1). Classification (NCBI taxonomy): domain Eukaryota; kingdom Metazoa; phylum Chordata; class Mammalia; order Rodentia; family Muridae; genus Mastomys; species Mastomys natalensis. The sequence continues at coordinate 76,656 of JAJTUV010000601.1, read as the reverse complement.
CTCTGGTTCTGCCTCTCTCGCCCTTTCGTTAGCTCCCGTGAGTCCCTCCCTCGCCGGCCTGGAACTTGAAGGTCAGTCCACAAGTTCCGTGTGACTCACATTGATTATCTCTGGTTAATTGAATCAATAACAAACTCTGGAAGATCGAGCGATTTCGCCTGGAAATCTCTATGTGTGGGGTTTCCGTGAGGAGGTTAAACATGGAGCTTTTGCTTTAGTCATTATTCCCAAATTATAGTCGTCAAACACGTAAATAGAGGCTTTGAATCAAAAAATGGCCTCTTTGTTCCTCACGGTCCACAGCACTGTATCATAAGAATGAGTTTGAGAATAAGGAAGAAGGAAGGAAGGAAGGAAGGAAGGAAGGAAGGAAGGAAGGAAGGGGAGACAGAGGAAGAGAGAAAGAGAGGGATGAAGGCAGGGAGGGATAGAGGGAAGAAGAGGGAGGGAGGAAGAGGAGGGAGGGAAAGTAGGAAGGGAGAGAGGGAGAGAGGGATGGAGGGTGGGAAGAAGAGAGGGAGGGAAGGAGGGAGGAAGGAGGGAGCAACAGAAGGAAAGAAAGGGAAAGAAAGGAAAGGAAAAGGGAGTTTAAACCAGGAAAAATTGTTCTCGCTCTGCATGTCAGGGCTCCTGGGTGTCAGGAATTCAAGTCAATTCTCTCTTGGTATCTCTCATTTTCAAGGTCAAAGTTCAAGGAGATTGCCCTAGCTCCAACCATTATATCTATACTCCCATGTGTCCATGGGCTTTCCTTGGGTCCAGATACTGAGATTGACAACTTAGAGGCAGAAATATATAATTATAATTAATATATATATTATATAAATATATATATGCGCTGTCAGTCTGTGGTGGAGCTGAACATGGGAAAATAGAGCAGGAGGAGGCAAAAACAAGGTCTCAATCTCCCCAAGGACACACAGTGACCTCCCTGTCCTCTTTCCCAATAGGGTTCTACCAGCTACCGTTGACCCTTTAGCCCTGGAGTCGTAGTCCATTAGCGTTGACAGGGATGGGTCTCTGGAAGTCCTACCTGAACTTCGCTCCTCAATCACATGGCTGCCCTGCTGCAAGGAAGCCTGGGAAATGTAGTCTTCATTCCAGCTAGCCTGTATCCATAGTAACTGTGGACTGAGTAGTCAGTCCTCTGAAGCCTCTGGGACCATGGTTGTTGTGAGTTTGGAAATTTTTCAGATTCTGGAATATTTGCACAAGTATTAATGAGATATCTTGGGGATGGGCCTCAAGTCTAAGCATGTACACAGCTTGAAGGCAACTATATGCGGTATTTTTTTCCCTTAAACAATTTTGTTCACGAGGCAAAGCTTCCATGGTTGAATTTTCCACAGTGGCATTCTGAGCATGCTCAGAAAGCTCCAGACTTCCAAACCTCTCGGACCCCAGAGTCTCATGTTTGGGATGCTTGAGCCGTGCAGCCATGAAGAGGAGAGATGCTGAATCCTGTAGCTACCTCCTCCAGGGTGAACTCATGGGCGTGAGACCCCAGCTCTGCCCTGGCCTCTCCGCATCCATCACGTCTAGGAATTTACATAATGTTCATCTCATAAAGTTGTTCTGAGGACTCACAAGGACAGGAGGGACAAGCATGTTGCTAGCAAAGCGTCTGAAGTTTAATGTGAGCTCGGGACTGCCGTGTCCATTCAGGCATCCCTCCAGATGTCACATGACCGTCCCTCAGGTCAGGCATCTCTTTCCCATCCTCCTTCCTGAACACTAGAAAAACCAACATGGAGGCCTCCCCCTACTCCCAGAACACTCTATCCTTGCCCAGTCTGTATTTTCTATAAGATGTGCATATGATCATATGATCATGCTATCTGACATGATGTTATGTGTATATGTGCGTGTGTGTACATGTGTGTGGAGGCCAAGGACAACTTCGGGTGCTGTTCAGACACCATCATCTGTGTTTTGCTATAGTCTCTCATTTACTTGAAACTTGCCAGTTAAGCTAGGCTGGCTGGTTAGTGAACCCCACCGAATCTCCTGTCTCTTATCCGCACCCCACCTCCATCACTGGGATTACAAGCTGCCCCTGGACTTCTTACATGGGCCCTGGGGATTGAACTCAGGTCTTCATGCTTGCAAGGCAAGCACTCTACTGACTGAGCCATCTCCTCTAGCCACTGGTTTATGTGTTCAAAGCTTACTTTACATGTGTGTGTCTGTCCACATGGACTCCCGTGGACAGTGGTTGTTTGTGTTGCGTTGGGTTTAGATTTTGAGACAGGCCCTCACTGTTCATCCCTAGCCAGTCTTGAATTTGTTCTGCAAATGAGGCTAGCCTCAAACTTGCGGCAATCCTCCTGCTTCTGACTCCCCAGCACTGGAATTATAGATACGCATCGTCTTGTCTGGCTAGACAGTAGATTTTGTTTGTTTGTTTTGTTTTTACTCTGATCTGCCTTACTCATGGCTGTGTTTCCAGGATGTAAGATAGGCTAGCACATAGTAGGTGCTCAGAAAAAGATTGCTCACAGAATAATAAATGAATGGTTGGATGCTCTCCCTCTTCCAGCACCCAGCACTGCTGTGCTCCTGCAGAGACAGACTAAGAAGCCAACAACCTTTCTGCTTCCGGCACCCCGTGGCAGAGAGCCCAGCACCGAGCACACTAAGATAAATACCTATTACCGTGGATGGGATCTCGGTGCCGGCCAGAGTCCAGGCATTTTAATTTTGTTTTGACAAAGAGGCTGATGGGAGAGGTTAGCAAGGCCCCTGTCTCCCATCTGCTGCGGCCCTGGGTGCCCCAGGCTGCCCTTCTCTGCCTTTGGCAGCACGTAGCTCAGGACTGTGAAATGTAATTGGCCTGCCCTACTTTTTAACAGAATGCAGACTGAAGGATTGGGTTTTTGGTGGGCTGACCCGTTTAAGAGCCTTAAGAGGGAGCTGGGAGTTTCAATTTTCCACTGCCAAAGCCTGGCTGTTTTTAGCTTGGCTTTGATGAAGCAGCAGGAATCGGGTTCAGCCTGGGGTCACCCATCAGCTGACCTCATTGGGAAAGACCTCCTGCGGGCTCCAGGCCCAGCTGCTGCCAAGCAGGGAGAGTTAAGGTTTGCTTTACTGATCCGAGTAATTGGTCCTGTATAGATGCTATCCCTCTCACCCATCCAGCCCAAAGCGGAGATCCCCACCCCCAACTACAGGATGTACTGGGAACTGAGTTTTCCAGACCCAGCTCCTGTCCCAGCCGTTAGCAGAGGGACCCCTGAGTAAGTGCTCGGCCTCTGGGGCCTCTATTCCCAGTCAGTTCGTTCTGCTCAGCATTCTCTTCTGGCTGAACTGTGCCTGGCTGACCCCCGGGGGGGTCAGTGTGTACCAACTGCTAGGGTGTGGACTGACCCCTGGGTTATCTGAGGCTCTGAGGTCATAGCATGACAACTGTCTCCCTGCAGGAGACAACTTCAGGCTATTGAGTCCATCAACAGCCACATAGTAGGGTCCAGGCAGGTCTGCCTAGCCCTACCCAGGAGCCCCACTCTGAAGTGTGCTGCTCTGGCGTCCTGTGGCTTTGCCAGGGGTCAGGCCCCTTCACTTTGAGCCTGTCTTCTGATCCCTTGTCCAGCTGTGCTGAGCACAATGGTCTGTGGGGGCTTTCATCCCATATCAGAGGACTTTGTGTGATGGTTTTTTATTAGAGTTTGCTTCCAGAGGAAATAAAATAAGATAGGCTGTCTACAGTGACCAGAAGGCAGGGCCAGGCTGTGCATCTGGCCCCAGGCTGACCTAGAACCACAAAATCTCCACCTCATGACCTCCACTCCTTCTGCTTGCCCTTGCGACCCTCCAGTCACTGGCACAGTACCCTCCCCTGGGAGAAACTCTCTGGGCCTCTCTTTTCCCTGCTGGTGGCTATCATCACACTGGGGATTAGGGTTCCTTGAGGAAAGTGACCAACTGGGCCATAGCAGGTGTCGCCTCTGGAGCTTCCACCAGGACACTGCCCATCTGAGTTCCCTGACTTTGAGTCAGTAGTGACCAGCATGACAACCAGCAGCCTGTGCCTCTGTTTCCTCTTGGAGCTGTTGTAAGGACTGGGATGGGGAAAGGTACAAATGCTGAATTACTTGTCCCAGGACACTCACCCTTAGCCAGCCAACTCGGGGAGCTCCTCACTCACAGAAGGTTCTAGAATCATCCCTATGTCCATGATTGTCCCGGTGGCTGAGCTCAGGGGCGGGTGGAAAGAATTCAGCTTTTAAAGTCCTCAAGGAGAGTCTGTCATGAAGCAGGGGCTCTGGGCACAGGCACAGACACAATGCAGGCCTGTCCTCTGGCGTGCTGAGGACAGGTGACCTCATTCTGGCCTCACACTCATAGACAGGCAGTTGTGTTCACTAAACAAGGTTGGAATGATAACCAGGATAGAGGTGGAAGAAGGTAGCACACTCCTTTAATCCCAGCACTCAGGAGCCAGAGACAGGTGGATCTTTGAGTTCAAGGGCAGCTTGGTCAACACAGAGAGCTCCAAAACAACCATCGCTACATAGAGAAACCCTGTTTCTCGAGAAACAAAATAAACAAAAAGAAGAAGAGGAGGAGAAGAGAAGGAGGAAGAAGGAGAAAGAGGAGGAGGAAGAGGAGAAAGAGGAGGAGGAAGGAGAGGAGGATAAAAGGAGAAGGAGGAGTAAAAGGAAAGAGGAGAAAGAGAGAAGGAGAGGAGGAGGAGAAAGAAGAGGAGAAGGAAGAAGAGGAGAAAAGAAGAGGAGGAGGAAAAGGAGAAAAGGAAGAAGAGGAAGAAGAGGAGGAGAAAGAGGAGGAAGAGGAAGAAGAGAAGGAAGGGGAGAGGTGGAAGAGAGGATGAGAGACTTTCCACACTTCTCCTCCGCTGACCACCAGCTCTGGTCAACATCCTGTGACCTTCCTTATGCTGCTCTGGCTGGCTTGTGCAGGAACAAAGGACAGAGACTTACAAAGACAGAACCAGCAGAATTTCTAGCTCCCTTGCTACCCAGCACCCTCTGCCTGATTTCTCTTTGGTCAGATGCCTAGTTTCTGGTCTGTGTCTCTGCCCAGTGTCCTTTGGTGTCGAGTCCTACCAGGCCCAGGTGCACTGGGGTAGGGAAGAAAGGACAAGAGCCTTCTGGTCCCTTGGCCCCACCATATTCCTCTCCACCTCTGCCCAAAGCTGAGAGCCAGCAGGCATGAGCAGCTTACCGTGAGGGGCTAAATGAATCCATCAGGACCTGGAGGGTGAAGTGGTTTCCATGGTAGCAGCAAGAGGCCAGAAAGGAAGATGAGGCCGGGAGCAGGATGGGGTGGGTCTGAATGAGAGAGGCAATGGACAGGAAATCAGGGCGGAGTCTACAGAAGAGGTGGAGAGTGGACAGCGAAGGTGAGGGTTCAGGTACCAGGCTGTGAGTGTCAGCCTACAGGACAAGAAGGAGCAAGACAGGTAACAGGCCAGAGCAGAGAGGCCTCTCCATGGTCCCAGTCTGTCATCTCACAGGCTCCCTCCTGCACCCGACATCCCCAGGCTGGATTTTCTGGACAAAATAAAATGGCAGGTTGCCAAGGGGAAGCAGATGCCAGCCAAGCTGCCCAGTTGTAAATTATGGCTTGTGTCTGTAGAGCAGCCCTCAGGTGGAAGCGGGGTGTCTTCCAGGCACACTCCACCCCCAAGAGCTCCACACCCAGGGTTCAGGACAATGGATTCAATGCATCTATGAGACAGAAGCCAAGGTTCAAAGAGCAGCTGGTGCACCGTTCCACCCAGCTTCCTGCTGTCCACTTCAGATAGCGCTTCTCGAGAGAGACTGAGACAGGAGCCTCCCTGGGTATTTCTCACACAGCACAGGAAGGGGAGGGCCAGAGAGCAGCAGCCAGTGGACACATCAAACTCCTGATAGAAGGGCTTCATGGTCCAGGACAGATTTGATAGTCTAACCCATCTGTGGCAGGTGAAGGTACTCCAAAGGTCCCCGGACAGGACAGAGGAGGGAAAACCTGGTAGACATCCTGTCTACACATCACTGCCCTCCTGTCCCTCTCCATCACCCCATCCCGTCCCCTACCCAGACAGCCTGCAAGTGATAAGATGCTTTCAATGCCTTCGGTATTCAGTACCCACAGAGTGGCTAGAAACCCTTTTCTGGTTCAAAGGCGTGACAATTACACTGCTGGCTTTTATAGGCCCTGGGAAAGGAGCTTGTACCGCCTCTGCCAGGAAAGGAGAGAAAAGAGGAAGAGAAAGCAAAATGGTCCCCAGGCTCCCAGGGGTATAGGCTTTTATGAAACCTGAACACCTGCTCAGCTTCGCTCCTCCTCACTTGACTCTAGTCAGATCAATCCCTAGGTCCCCAGCAGGAGCAGCTCAGGTCCCAGGACAACCCACCACAAGCACCTGGGGCTAGACCCAACTTGTGTCCATCCAGGCGCCATGTTGAGGTCTAGTCCCTATATTCCTGAATGCCCTTGCTGGATGCCACAAGTCTTGTCTGACTTCGGGGGTAGCCATTGCTGACACAGACTCTGCTCCATTGTTCTTGTCTGTCCAAAGATCGGATGGACCAATAGGAAAACAGTAGCCTCTGTTGCTCCCAGAGGTCGCATTAACTAAGCTGATTATGGCAGAAAGTCTTCCACGCAAGTCATTGCCTATCTCCAAGGCCCGCTGACTAACAAAAGGTATTATTTGTGATACCTTCTATCAAGCCCACCCAATTCCCCTAACCATCAGTCACTGCCTTTAGAACTGCCTGTGTCCCCCGCCCCCCTGTCCCCCATGGAAAAGCCACACAGTGGCTGATCCTCCTTTCATTGGCCTTTCACCTTCCATGATGTTCCCAAGACTCAGCGAGTTGTTTTCTATTTCCTTACTTGTGTGTGTGTGTGTGTGTGTGTTGTGTGTGTAGATTAGCTTTCTGACAGGCCCTGTGTTGAGGGGACCCCTGAAGGGCTGTGACATCTGTCATTTAATTCTGTCCATTGGCACCTGCTATGATCCAAAGCGTATCCAAGTTCTACCTTCCAGTTTGGGGATTGGAGAAGCCTGTAGACAGGAACCACCTGGCCTGATTTGTGGGCAAATCTCAACAGAAGAGTCCCAGATCACAGGGAGAGCCGAGAACAGGAGACTCTGGGTTTGTTCATTGACCGCTGCAGCCTCAGCTCCCCACACCCCACCCCATCCAGAGCCTGTGAGATGCCTTGGCCCACCAGGGAGTCTGGCAGGCTCCCAGGGGGATTCCTGGGCTTGCCTAAGGTTGAGCCATGTATCCATCACTCACCGGGTCTTCCACTGAGGAGCCGACCCCCGCCAAGTTGTTAGCATCCGTTCCTGTTGTCCCCAGATACCTCCCTGGGCCTAACTCTCCACCAGGTAACTAGTCTGTCTCCCAGGCCCAGGCCTAGGACATTGAGAGGGACAGTGAGGTTGCCTCCGAGAGGAAGATAAGAGGCAAAGAAGACAGCTTGCAGACAGGGAACAGCTGGGGCACATCTGGACCACAGGTCCATATTTAAGCACAGGCACAAACAGGAGAGACAGGGCAGGAACCACACCTCACCTTTCTCTTTCCTACAAGGAGTAAGCAGCTCTTATTAGCAAATACCCAACAGCACCCAAGGCTGCCAGAGACTTTACGGCCATTTTTATTAGCTCTGCCCAGGCTGAGCAGGCGTCAACATCAGAGGGCATGACCCTGAACTGAGAGGGAAACAGATGTTTGACAGAGACACCGGTGGGGTGGGGAGACTGCAGGGGGACAGAGCAGCCAATGGAGGCAGCCTGGTGGCTCCAAGAGCCGGACAAACTTCATAACCTCACACTTGGTCTCTTTCCAGCAGGGTGAGGGACGGCTGAGCCCGGCAGGCTCTTGGCTCATAAGATTGCAGGGGGTGTGTTTAACCTACTTGCAAGAAAGAACTCTTTCTAGCCCCTCAGAGGCCCGGTTTCCATGCAAACAATGCTGTCCAAATGAAAAGATACTCTCATCTCTTCATTAAAGTGCGGCCTCAGAGGACCCATTGCTACCTGAATCCGCACTCCTAGCCTGCAACGTGGTGCCTCGTGTGTATAAATGAAGACGTTTGAATTACAAAATGCCTTTTAAATAGAGTGCATTATACAAGTTTGGTCCTGAAGAGTCTCCTCGTTTGATTGCTGGATTTTGGCACTGAGACGTGAGGCCGCGCGCCATTTTCTTCCCTCCATCTGTTCCCTCCTTCCTCCTCTTTGGGCCTGAGCCAGATCTGAGCTTGCAGCTAGACTGGACTTAATCCTTACAAGAAGGGAAGCCTACAGTAGGCTGTAAGTGTGGGGAGGGATGGGACCCATCCTCAGGGTCAGGAGATCGCCACAGCAGCAAGATGCAGGTGGAGCAGGCTGGATGGGCTGAGGGGTGGTGATGGTGGGAAGAGAGGAGAACACAGAAGTCCTGGCTAGCTGACCCACAGCTTGCCAAAGACTCTCCTGTCTCACCTCCCATCTCACCATAGGAGTGCTGGGATTCTAGATGCATTCTACTGTATCCAACTAGCTCTTCGTGTGGGTTTGGGAATCAAACTCGGCAAGTGCTTCAATCCACTGAACCATCTCCCCAGCCCAGTGGCCGATGTTTTAAGAGGGTGGGGCCTAGAGTGTGCTCGCGGTCTTTAAGTTATTTACAGTATATTCTTAAGGGGAGGAGGAGACCCGTCTCTTCCTCACTTGTCTTTCTGGGCTATTATGCTTCTCCTTGCCACCCATATTCTGTCACAGGCCCCAGAGTATCAGGGCCAAACTCCATGAATTGAAATCTCTGAAACAGTAAATCCAAATGAACCTTACTTTTGTTTAAAGTAATTGTCTCAGGTATTTTGTTACAGTAGCAAAACTAATGCAGAAAAGTAACAAGGCTGCAGGCCCCATAAGACATAATGTATAGACTGGGGATCCTTGGCAATGTGTTTCCTAGGAATAGATAAGGAATCTGTGGCCATAGGGATAGATAATGAAAACGGGTTTATTGGTTTGTTGGTTTGTTTGTTTGTTTGTTTGTATGAGGTCTCTGCATGAATACCTGCATGCCAGAAGAGGGCATCAGATCTTATTATCCATGGTTGTAAGACACGATGTAGTTGCTAGGACTTGAACTTGGGACCTCCACAAGAGCAGCCAGTGCTCTTAACCACTGAGCCATCTCTCCAGCCCCAAATCTGTGGTCTTCTAAGCATCAAGGAATGGATTGCAAAAAGACCTGAAGAAGCTTCAGGGCAGCACATGAGGTCACTGTGTTGAGGGTGGCCATAGTTTCAACATGCTGGAACCTGTTCAGTATGCCTACCATGTAGTTCATCAGTTCTACTTCAAAAAACCTTAGAACAAAACTTAAACCCAGTAAGCACTGGGGAAGAGGCTCAGTTGGTGAAGCTGTGTAATTATGAGGTGCTGAGATTGAACCCGACGCCCGTGTAGAAAGCCAGGCATAATAGTGCCCTATTGCTATCCCAGCAATGAGAGGCCAGAGACGGGACGATCTCTGGACCTCACTGGCTGGTGAGCCTATCATGACTGAAGAGCTCAGCCCCACTGCAAGAGCCAGACTCAAAACACCGAGTGGCTGGCTCCCCAAGGGACAGTATCTAAGGTTGACCTCTGGCCTCTACACATGTGCAGCCACATGCATGTGAACACACCCCCACACCCACATGCACACACACAAATGAACAATAAAAATAAAAGCAGAGCTGGGCAGTGGTGGCACACGCCTTTAATCCCAGCACTCGAGAGGCAGAGGCAGGTGGATTTCTGAGTTCGAGGCTAGCCTGGTCTACAGAGTGAGTTCCAGGACAGCCAGGGCTACACAGAGAAACCCTGTTTAAAAAAACAAAAACAAAACAAAACAAAAATAAAAGCAGAAGAAAGGGAAGATAGAGAAATGACTTGGTGTGAAGAGCACACGCTCCTCTTCCGGAGGACCCAGGTTCGATTCCTGGCACCGTATTGGATGGCTCACAACCACCTGTATCTCTGGCTAAGAACATCTGTTGCTTCTGGCATCCCTGAGCACCTGCACCCCCGTGCACAGACACATGCACATAATTAAAGATAAAAATAATAATCAGGTAGCAAAATTTAAAGCATAAAAATCCCCAGCAGAATAGTGTGGCTCTTGGGATACATGCTACCTAATGGTAAAACTAACCTAGTACAATACAAAAGCCCCAGAGGCGACAAGGTGGGATTGGCTTTTATTATATTAGTATTACTACTATTATTATTATATTTATTTATTTATTTATGATGACTTTGTTTCTGAGGCAGGTTTATTACATCCAGCTCAATTCTCCTGAGAAGGAGGGAGGTGTCTATGCAGACAGGACAGACAAACAAACTCCCAGTGTCTCCATTCAAGCTTATGTCTCTGTCTGGCTCCTGGCTGGAGACTAAGCACTGAAAACAGCATGAGCAGTGGCTTAATAATTTGTCTTAAAATTTTAATCAATTAATGGCATAGGGGAAAGTAGAGCTTGCCAGGCTCCGTTAGCTGTGCGTTTGCGCATTCTTTCATTGGGCTCTTTAAAGGCCCATGGCTGGCTTTCCCGGTTCCCCAGCAAGGCTACACGGTTGAGCCTCTCATCCTTTCCCCCCCCTAGTCAGGTTCCTAAGTCCCCTGCCGGGAGCCTCCACAGGAGATGCCCTGGAGGCCCAGAGAGCTTGAAGAGAACTCAGAGAAACACAGCAGGGAGAAAGCACATGGCTCTCTTACCTGGGGTGGTAGCAGGCTCAGAATAGAAACACACAGGGCCAGCAGAGGCCAAATCACTCAGGAGGAGCTCAGCTCAGGAAGGAATGAGGAGGGAGGGTAGAACAGTGGGGTAGGAGAGCATCTGCCTCCTCACCTGCCGCCTCTGGCTTGAGATCACACCAGAGCATCTACCTGCTCGCATCATGACCAGTCTTGTCTGTGTGCCTCAGTTTTCTCATCTGTGTAGTGGGAGGCCACAGCCGTACAGTAAGTTCCGGTGAATGGGGGGGTGGGTAATGCTCATTGTGAAGCTTCCACTGTGGCTCTGCGAAGACCAGCACCTCTAGAGCTAAGATGTCACGTGGTATTCCCATACCCAATCATCAGATAGCAAAAGTGAGGCCCTGGGAGGCCAAACAGACTCAGCAAATACCACAAGCTGGTCAGGTTCAGGAGAGACCCTGGATCTTAACAGCTTTCTGCTGATCTGAACCTCCCAGATACTCAGGAACACTTAGCTAGTGGCCAAGAAGCTTCCAGGGAACCCCTGGACTGGGAGGGAATGTGGGTGAATGGTCAGACACAGAGAGGAAAGAGCTAGGGCTGTCTACACAGAGGATGAGCAGTCAGGGCAGCCTTCCTGGCAGAGGCAGCTCAAGAGTTCTATGCACCTCTAGGATCTATGTCACTGGACACTCCTGCTCCAACCAGCCCTCAGTGTTCCCCTTGGATGGTCCCTGGTGGTCTTCCCAATAGTCTTGTGAGCGGTGTGACAGATGGAGAAACTGAGTCTGAGACAAGTCACATGATTTCCTAAGAGGTACAAATCAGGACTAGGCCTGAGCTGGAAATCAATATTAATCTAACAGCCTGTTTTAACCTGCATGCTTTTAACCACTCCACTGCACTGCTGGGGACAGGGGTGATGACTAGAGACTTTCCACAGGGACAGGAAAGAGGGAGACACTCCAAGTAGAGATGGAGTACCTGAGTATCTCCACTCCACCACAAGGCTCAACCTTGCAAGACACACAGAAGGTTTAAATGCTGGGGCACGTAGTTGGTCAAGATACCAGGACATGCTATAGGCATAGATCAAGGCACACAGTAGGTCCAGAGTCCAGGACACATAGTAGACCTGAATGCCAAGGTGTACAGTTGGTCCAAACATCAGAGCACACAGTAGGTTTATATACTAGAGAGTACGGTAGGTCTAGATGCCGGTCGCACAGTAGGTCTAAGTCTGTGTGCAGATGTGACCCTTAGGCAAAAGCCGCAGTGTCCAGCCCTTATCCTCACCTGGATGAGGCTCAGGCCAGCAGGCAAAGGTAATGTTTCTGCTCCTGTTCCCAGCTTTTCAAAAACACAATTACTCGCCCTTCAGAGATGCCGTCAGTGTTGGTAAACTCCAGACGCTAAACCGCATTGCCCCTATCTGCGCACAAACTCTGCAGTTATTAATAGTTTATCGATCTGATCTCAGGCCATTGCTGATGAGAGCTGCCTCCTCCCCACCCCCGCGGCCTCCTGTTGCCTGTGAAGGCCTTCTACCCTGCCTGCAGATCAATGCCAGTCAGAGCTGGGGCAGGGTGGGCTCTGGGCCACTTAATCCACTTTCGGAGGACAAGAGTGGAAGCAAGATCTCAGGGCTCGATGAAGGAGAGGAGGCGGTTAGGTCGGGATCAAAGCGGTGACCTGGCACCTTTGGATCGGAGATGAGAACAGACAGAGCACGGGATGAGGCTTCGTCCGTCCGGATTCAGATGGTAGCTGAGATAGGAGAGAGGCAGAGTGGGTGCACCCGATCGCTCTTATCTTGGCTACTTTTCCGTGATTTAAGATTATCCAAAGTAAAAAATGTTATCTTACAAAGCAGAAGCAAGGTGTCTGCAGGAAGAAAGCGCCAGAACAGGGGCCTTGACTAGAGGAAGGGGAGGGAGGTGGTGTGGAGGGGGGCAAGGACGCTCTGTGGGCAGGTCCTGGTTTTGTTTTTTCTCTCCCAAAAGCTGAGGCAGTTTTCGTAGGGGTTTAGGATGGCAAGGATCTGGTTTGGATTCTTCATGGAAAGGACATTAAAAGATACAGAAACCCCACTTAAATCCTGAGCTTGGCTTCAGGCAAGAATGGGGGATTGGGAATACAGTGTAAGACCCATGAAGAGGTGGACACCCAGGACCCAGCCACTCACTGCCTGGGACCATGGAACAAGAGCCATCAAGCGCGCTCGGAATGAGTGATGTTGGTTAGTGGCCCAGCCAGGCCAGGCTTGAAACCTGGAGCCCAGCAAGGGGCACCAAGCCTAGCCGTAGGAATAGACACAGATGGCAAGCTGTCTTTTCTTAAAAGCACCAAGGCGTACGTCCACTGAGCTGTCTACCCCACCACCTGTGAGATGTCGCCCACACAACATATTGCTTATGTTACCGCTCCTTGGGCATGTCATGAAAGCAGAATGATTCCTAAACATGTCCCCAGTGCCGGGATCGCATAAACACATCTGCATAGACGTGCCCATTGGGCGGTCACCTGCGCGCCTACGCCTATGCATCAGCTGTGCCCCTTACTGTCTGGTGACATCACCTGGGAGCCTCTGGCTACACCCATCCCCCCCCCCGGAAGCTGTCTCTTTACACGCCCCCTGCACCTGTCTCCCTCGAAAGTCACTTAAGCAGGTCGACCGCATAATAGACACCTGTGAGGATAGCCGAAACATGTCACTTAAGGTGGCTGTCACTCAGCTACGATGCACAGCGAGCACATTGCTGCTCTCAATCTCGCTGCTGCGTTACAAAGAAGATCATTCCCAGGGGAGCAGGTTCCCTGCTGTTCCCACGGTCAAGACACTTTCTTCTGGGAAGTGGAGGGGGGTTGGCGGCATCTTCCTCCACCCCCCCCCCCACACACACAGGGCGCTCCCCACACTTCAGTCCTTCCTGACAGTAAGGAGGACCAGATGGCAACCTCTGTGTAGTCTATGGAAATAAGGGTGCTGTTTATGCTAATGAGCACTAGGTGCTGTGCAGGGTGGGGCCTGCTGGGGAGATGGCTCAGCTTAAAGTGACAACCTCTTAGGAAGAGGCTGGGAGCCCAGGTGGGGGGGGGAGTGGAGAGTGGCACGTGGTGGGAGGGGAGAAGTGACTTATAGGCAAAAGAAGCTGAGACAGGCTGGAACCTGAGGTTAAACTGCTCATCACATACAAATGAAAAAGAGGCTCCGTGCAGACAGATGGGGAGGAGGGATGAAGGCTTGCAAGGAAGAGACCTCTCAGCTCAGAAGCCACCCAGGAAGAGCCTGGAGCTGACACTGTCCTCTCCATCCCCCATGAGCTGGACCATGAACAAATATGGGTGTCTCCCTTGGTTTCCTGCCCACTTTGGGAACACGAAGATCAATCAATACCCACACAGGGTCCTTGGAAACAGGCCAGCACAGGCTGGGACTTGATGAAATTTGAATTTGTCCAGCTTAGTGCCAAGATGAGGCTCCTGCCGGCCAAAGTGCCTGGATAGCCCTTGGCAATAATTCTCTCCTCTTGGGGGCAGCACAGGATGAGGGCCACCCATGGCCTCTGGGCAGGTGTGTGCAACACTCTGGAGTGATGATTGGAGTCCCTCTTCACTGCAGGCCTGGGGTGCATCATCTCCAATTATTTTAAATAAGAAAGTGGGTGTTCAAAGGTAAAACTTCTCCAAAGTCATGGGTTCCAAACAGGGTCGGAGGAGCATAATTTGAACTCATTTCCCAGAGCTCTTTGCGGCCTAGATGGCAGAAAGGACTGCCGCAGTTGTGACTGTACCCTCCGGGAGAAATAGTGGCTTACCAACTCATTCTAGAGTGACCTGATCCTGTAAGCCCTGTAGAAAGATCTAGATCAGGAGTTACCAGACTATGTTCTGTTTACCCACAGCGTGTGAGCTGAGCATGTTTTAATGATCTTAAATGGTTGGAGGAGAAAAAGAAAGGCGTGAGAGTGTTCTGTGCCGTGAACGTTCTGATCAGAGCACAAAGCTTGACAATTATAAATAAAGTTTTATTGGAAACCCAGAGCACACTGACTGATTGACAGACTCTTCAACTCTGTGTCCTAGGAGGAAACAGTGAGAAACTTTAAGTGAGACCAACTTTAAGATTTTTTAGATTAGTTTTTAAACTGTGTATGTGTGTTTTGTCTGCATGTATGTATATATAGACCCCATGTGTGTGCAGTACCTGTAGTGGCCAGAAGAGGGTGTTGGATGCCCTAGAACTGAAGTTACAGACAGCTATGAGCCACCACATCAGTGCTGGAAATCAAGCCTGGGTCCTCTGCAAGAGCAACATGTGCAACTAACCACTGATCCATCTCTCCCAAGTCCCAAAGTTGTCTGTCTGTCTGTCTGTCTGTCTGTCTGTCTGTCTGTCTGTCTGTTTGAATTTGCCTATGTATATCTGGGGCATGTGTGCACATGAGTGCAGTTACCCACAGAGGTCAGAGGTATCAGATTTCCCCCTGCAGCTGGAGTGATAGGCTGTTTTGAACCACTCAGTGTAGAAGCTGAACACCAAACTCAGGACTGCTGTAAAAGTTCAGAGCCATCTCTCAAACCCCAAGACCAGCCTCACAGAGGAACAGCCTGAGGTGTTTGCTCTTGAGCCTTTCCAGTGAAAACACAAGAGGGAAGCTTGAGGGGACCCCCATACCCCAGGTCTGGAAATCTTGGAGGCAGAGCCTCCTAGCCCAGCTTCTGCTGACATGAGCATGTAGCATTGGTCAGCTTCTCTGTGTCCACCAGGGTGGGGATTCCTTGGGGACAGGAATGTGATTGTGTTTCTGGGCATAAAGTGGCCCCTTGGCAGTATGGAAGGCAGGACTTTACAGTCTCACGGTGGTGTTTTAGCTGTACAGAGTGAGGTAGTCATAACCATCTCGTGTCTCAGTTTCCCTGAGATAATGACCAATCCCTGCATTGTGGCTGAGGTAGATTGCATAGGAATGCCCCTCCCCCATAGACTTATATATTCAAACGCTTGGTCCCCAGTTGGTGGAACTGTTTGGGAAGGATTAGGAGGTGTGGCCTTGTTGGAGGAACTGTTTGGGAAGGATTAGGAGGTGTGGCCTAGTTGGAGGAACTGTTTGGGAAGGATTAGGAGGTGTGGTCTAGTTGGTGGAACTGTTTGGGAAGGATTAGGAGGTGTGGCCTAGTTGGTGGAACTGTTTGGGAAGGATTAGGAGGTGTGGCCTTGTTGGAGGAGGCGTATCACTAGGGTTGGGCTTTGAGGTTTCAAAAGTCCATGCTAGACCCAGTCTCTCTCTGTGTCCCTGCCTCCTGCCTTCAGGTCAGGGTATCAGGAACTCTCTGAAACTGTAAGCAAGCTCCCATCTGAATGCTCTGTTCTATAAGCTGCCTTGGTCACCGTATCTCTTCACAGCCATAGAACAGTAGGTAAGACAATGGTGGTTATGAAGAATGAGTCGGGCCAGGCCTCGAGCTAGTGGCAGCTAAACCCAGCCGCTCTAAGTAACGCATGACCAGCCCCGCAGTTGAGTTGCTGCTCTGAGATTAGGCTCAGGATGAATATCTGCACACTGTCCACACCCCCTCCAGAGCCACAGCACCAGGCACAGAGCCTGCATACAGTAGATGCCCCACAAATGCAATCCTTCCTCCCAGTCTAGACCACAGGGGTGCGAGGTCTTTGCAGAGTGGGTGAGTGGAGCCTAGACAGGTTTGCACAGGGTTGGCCTCCTGGAACACCGCCTCCTCAGCCCTGCAATATCAACCTCCCTCCTTCTTCATCTGCTTCTCTGCAGGCTGCCTGAGGTCCGGATCTCAGACAATGGTCCCTATGAGTGCCACGTGGGCATCTACGACCGAGCCACGAGGGAGAAGGTGGTCCTCGCCTCAGGCAACATCTTCCTCAATGTCATGGGTGAGTCAATGTCCCAGGATGGAGGGACATGGGTGTGTCCATGCACGCACAGCAGGCTGTCCTGAGACACCTTGTTAAATCCCTGTGGTATATGTACAGAATCATCTACTGCTCTTGCGTGGGGAGAGGAAAAGGGCAGACCGTGGCAAGCTGTGACTGTGGAACCTGGCCCCAGTGGCCTCTTGTTGGGGACTCATTCACTTCACGGTCCCATGCTGTAAGGACCGAGAGTCTGTTTCATCCCTGACTCTCATGGGTTAGGTATGTGAAGGGCCGCTTGTTGATTGAACTAAACAAGTCACCGAAGGAAGAATGACTGGTGTCCAGGGACAGCAGGCTACCACAGCCCTGAGCTTTTTCACAGAAGGTTGGTGAGGGATGTCAGTCTCTAGAGCCACCCAGCTGTAGGCCCTGTGGCATGGTGGGGCTAGAGGAGGGAGGCCCTGAGCTTGTGGCTATTGCAGCTGCCTTCCCCCCCCCCCCCCGGGCTGAAGCCAAGGCTTTATCAGGAGAAGCCCCAAGGGGGGAAGTGCTATGAGAAGCCTCTACCTGACTGCCAGAGCCTCCAAGGAGGGGATCCAGCACCTCAACTGTGACACACTTCAGAGACTCCCTTCATTTTCTTCCTGGGGCTTTTCTGGGAGTATTGAAAGTCTAGGAAGTTAGAGAACATTCTGGAAGTTAGAGATTGTTCTGGAAGTTAGAGAACATTCTGAGTGTGGGGGCCTCCTGGGTTCTCACTCTGGCTCTGTTACCTCCATGTACACATCCGTGACGTGGGACGGCAATGCTAGCATCTGTCCAGTTGATGCGTTATTGGCTGAATCGACCCTCATTCAGCCTCAGTTTCCCCGCTGGAGATGCAAAGGACTTGCTCTGAGTAGTCCCAGGAAGTTCCACCGGCACCATGCTCTTGCGAGATTCTGTTGCCACTCTCTGGGGAATGCTTGGGTTTGGCCTTGACCCAGCCTCCGTGTCTCTGTTTTTCCTATCAAATAATATTTGTCAGGGCAACAAAGCCTGCTATACTCTGGCAATCGATGAGAGCACAAAGGCCCTGCGGAAAGTCCTCGATCTGGGGAAATTGAAAACCTCCAAAGGTTTGCAGACCCCGGGAGCAACATTGATTCCACCACGGTAGCTTGGGGGAGGAGATGGCATCGCTGGGCAGAGTGGCCGGTTCCTCTGACAGAGCATGCTCGGTGCTCAGCCCCGCGGTGGCCACCCCAGGTAAGAAATGCAGCTCAGCTTACACCATCCAGGCTCTCCCAGTCCAATGAGAGATCCACACCCCATTAATTACTCATCAAATGGTTGTGGCACATCCAGGGCACCTTCTCTGGGTCCAGAAGTAGGGACAAAATTTGAACAGAATGAAGTTCCTGTCCTTGGTGAATTTGCTGTATAGGGTGTGAGCCAGGCTAGCCAGTCATAAAACGTATGTGCAGTTGAAGTCCTAAGATGTCAGGTGACTGGTGACAGATGCTAGAAGCAACGTAGAGTAGAGCGATGGGTAAAGAGGATCTGCAAAGGGTGGCCATGCTAACTAGGAGGGAGGGATGCAGAGGAGGCCAAGCCCCTCTGGGGCCACTGGGTGCTTAGCTAGGTCCTTGTACATATCCACACGTTGTGGTGCACAGCTAACCAGGAAGGAAGGGCTATCCTGATCTGTTTATTTTGAGACAGGATCTCATGGAGCTCAGGCTGGCCTCAAACTCGCTACCTTGCCAATATTGACCTTGAACTTCCAATCCTTCTGCTTCTACCTCCCAAGTGCTGGGATTACAGGTGTATGCCACCATGCTCAGTTTATGAAGTACCGGGAATTGAACCCAGGGCTTCATGCATGCAAGGTGAATACTCTACCCATCAAGGCACAAGGCTGGTCTTATGAAGAACATTTTGTAGATGCCTCTTTGTTTGACCAGGGTTTGTGGCTCTTCAGAGCCTTGAGTCATCTGAGGAATGGAGGTTCTGGAAGCCTGGGGTGTTTCTGAGAGTGGTGTGGGCAAGGAGGGCGTTCTGCCTATTTGACTTTCCAGCCTCTTCTTTAGAGTCCACCTGTCATTGACTCTGATGTTCACCTGTCTTGCCTTGGAGAAGGAACCAGGATCTACTGCAGCCTTGAGGAAGGCAGCAACCACCCACATGCCATGCCAGCTGTGGAAGTCTCCCCTCCAATGACATTTCACTCCACTGACCCACCATGACACTGTGGCGGCATCCTTCCCTGTCTATCTTTGTAGTCTGCACCCAGTGACTCAGCAACTGTCAATCAAAATCTGGGAGGATACAATGATTTCTTGGCACATGTGTTATTGGGCACACGTGTATTGTGTGTCCTTGGCCTTTTGTATCTACAGAGACCAGAGGGAGGTATCAGGTGTCCTCTGTCAGTCTCTGCCCAGTGGCAGGGTCTCTTCATGAACTGGAAATCTTGAATTTTTCAGCTAGACTGGCAGCCAGCAAGCGCCAGCAGGTCCTTCTCTTCTGAGAGAGCAGATCCAGCTTTCACGGGAGGGATGCTGGGAGCTGAACCCCAGGCCTCCTGTTTGCATGGCAGGTTCCCTTAACCACTGAGCCATCTATCCAGGTGAAAGAGGTTTTAGTTTTCGTCATCCATTTTCCTCTGTGTGTGTGTGTGTGTGTGTGTGTGTGTGTGTGTGTGTGTGTGTGGCATGCACAGGAATGCACTTGCATGTGAGCACACACATGTATGCATGAGTGCATGTACAAGGACACCTACATATGGATAACCCAGCTTGATATCGAGTCATCCTCAATTGTTCTTTCATGGAGGCAAGGTCTCTCAATCGAGCCCAGAGCTTGCTGATATGACTACCTTGTCTATCCAGCTTGTTCTAGGGAATTCCTGTGGGCCACCACACCTACCACCATTTACACAGACTTGGGGAAGGGGATTTGAACTCTGGTTGTCACATTTGCACCACAAGCTCTTTAACCCCTGAGCCATCCCCCAAGCCCTGAGAAGTTTTCTAAATTATGCTTGCCCCTAACCCCATGACTTTCTTCACATATATCTGGGTCAGAGCCGATTTCCAAAATCAGGGGCCCTCATGATCTACACTTGTCCGTGGCCCCACCCAGATCCTTCCTCAGGGTCTCAGAGACCCTCCAAAGCCCCTCCAAGTGAGTAGAGTCTGTTCAATGCCTGGGTCCCCTTTGTGTCATGAGTGTGTGCTAGCTAACAGCAAGGCAGGACGGGACCCCAGATTGGGGAGTATGGAACGCCCCTGGCATAGTGGAGTACATAGTGTACAGGCCCAGACCATCTCCATGAAAGCCACTGCACACCATCAGCCCCTCACAGCTGCTCGCAGAGGCCTCTGGGTAGAGATGAAGTTAAGAGAGTGACTGTAATTTCACGCCTTTCACATCCTGCCATGTGGTAGGAAAGACATTTGGGAGGCCCGTGAGCGACCGACACTCAGGGTGTGTGCTGCGTGCAGCCATTAAAATGTTTCTATCCAAGCTGCCAACAAACAGGGAGCCAATTTGAATGCTGTGTGCTGGGCTCTGGGAATATGTTCCGTGCAGTGACAGGAGGATGGTGACGCTGCTTCCTGGAGGTGCAGGTCATGGGGTGAGTGTGTTCAGGGGCTTGCGTTACAAGCAATTAAACATAATGAGGCCTGGGCTCCTCGTCCCTACCAGAGCGGAAGTCTTCCTCCTGAGTGGCCAGGGGCGGCACCTCGGCCACAGGTCACGGCATCTTGCCTGTGCTGGTCCCAGCTCAGCGCACACAGCAAGGCTGATCACGCGTCCCTACAAGGACTCTTACTGACAGCTGTCCTTGTTTTACAGAGCAAGGAACAGAAGCCCTGAGAGCTAAGAGACCTGCCATGTAAGGGACAGAGTCTGGGGCTAGGAGGTCCTATATGGCTTATCTTGTCCACAGTTAGCAGCCCTTACTCCCTCAGACTCTCTAGACAACCTCACCTTGGCTGTCGTTTAACCCTAATACCTACCATCCTGACTGTAGGCCAGAGACCTCACACAGAGCCCAGGCTGGAGCATCTGGTCCTAAGATCTCCTTAGTCAGGCAGGGCTGTGGTACCTGGGTAAGGATGAAGGGTCCTGGGGGAGGGAGAGGAAGCATCCATATTTCCTTCATTCTGTTTCTTCTTCTCCAACCTCTGCCCAGAACAACCCTCTCCCCTCAGCCCTTCCTAGCAGAGTACCGAACTTGTCATTCCTACAGACCAGATGACAAACTCCAGTTAAGTTAGAGTCTACTTTGACTCGGGTGGAACACACTATCAACTTCTTTTCCAATAAAATAAAATAAACATTAATAGTTAATAATACATAATGTCTTTTTTTTAAAAAGACAGGGTCTCATGTAGTCCAGGCTGGCCTCAAGCTCATTGACTAACAAGCCATGACCTGAAATTTTCTTTTAAAAATTCACCTATTTTTTATTTTATGTGTATGAATGTTTTGTCCACATGTGTGTCTGTGCATCGCATGCATAAAGACACATGTGCAGTGTCTTCAGAAGCCAGAAGAGGGCGTCAGATTCCATAGAACTGCAGTTACAGATGGTTGCTAGCTGTCGTGGGGGTGCTGGGAATTGAACCTGGATCCTCAGCAACAGCAGCCAGTGCTCTTAACCACTCAGCCATCTCTCCAGCTCCACCTCTGGAGCTTTTACTCTTCCTGACTCTGTCTCCCAAGTGATGGAATTACAGGCTGCACCATGCCTGGTTTTCTGAGGTGCAGAGGACAGAACACAGGGCTTGATGTATGCTGTGCAAGACTCCACCAGCTGAGCCCAGAACAATCCATCAGAAAATGACTCTGATGTCCTCAGGTCCCTCTCCCATCCAGTCTTCATTTGGCAAGTGTTTATTAAAGGCCTAGCAAGCATGTCCAACCCTCAGCCGACAGACAGTGTGGCCCCAGGTCATTATGGATGCCACTCAACAGAATCTGGAACTTACCTGAAACGCTCTGAGATAGACGTACTGTGCAGTTTACAGATGACATCGTATTGCAAGGTCAAATGAATGGGTGTGCCTGTGTCACACTCCAGTACCACCCTATGTCCTGGAACAAGACAAACAGAAATGCCATGTACTTCAGGTGAAGACTGGAAACTGGGCTCTAAGCCTGTGACACAGTCATACAGTGTGTCCAAAAGTGGTCAGGAGCCAGCAGAAAGGTGGGGATCATTTTGGGCAGGATCCCTTGGAGAAGGTGGCATTTGGAGAAGGTATAATGGCTGTTGAGGATTTCCTTACTCAGCAGCCCCTAGCTCCAATCCCATCCTAAGCCAAGAGTCCAGCCGAGAGCAAGACAGTGTCCTCACCTCTGTGACCTGCCTTCTAACAAAGATAGTGCAGGTTGAGGTGCCCACATGGAAAGTGAACCTTCAAAAGTGTGTTCATTTCCCAGGCCTGCCTGGAGCTTGTGACCATGAACTGCCAGACTGTGGCCATAGTGACTGGTGGCTGGTGACGACTGTCACCACCTTCACCGATCTGTCACGTGACACACGTCTCCTTCACGCAAGTTGATCTCCGCATCATATACTATTTCTTTCCAGGAGTCCTGTCTACTTTTCTTTCCTTCTGACTTATTTTTATTTTATTTGGAGACTGGGTCTCATGAAACTCCATGGCTTGGAACCAAGGTGACCTTGAACTTGTGATATTTCTGTGTCTGCCTCCAGATGGCTGGGTTTACAGACATGTGTCACCACATCAGGCTTATATAATTCTGGGGATGTGACCCAGTGCATGCTGGGCATGCACTCGACTGACAGAGCCGCCTTCCAGTCTGCTCTCTACACTCCGTCCTTCTGAGGACATAGGTCATTAGATTAAGATGCACCCTGATGCAGTGTGCTATCATCTCAGTCTAATTACTTGCATAAGGTCAAACTCCGGGGGACTAGGGCTTAGGACTCACTATATGTTTGAGGAAACAATGTCAAGCCATGACAGTCATGGAGGGAAAGGGAGGAAGGAGGAGGGAGGAGGCTGTGACTGGGAAGCCACTGCTCTGTGTTCCCAGTGACATGGTCATCTATCGCTGTGTGGTTAACACACCATGCTCTACTGTTCACGTCCTCTCTTGAGGACACTCAAGTGCTCAAATAGGTAATCCTGCTGCTCACCCTTTACTAGAGAGGGAAACAAGTGTGACTTGCCTAGATTCCCTAGCCAGAAAATAGGGGGCAGGGATGCGGAGAGTGGAGAGAGATTTATCCTAGGCCATTACTATTAGTCTTAGTCCTGGTCAGTGTTTTATTGCTGTGAAGAGACACCATGACCACTGGTAACTCTTATAAAAGAAAGCATTTAACCGTGGCTGGCTTATGGTTCAGGGGTTTAGTCCATTATCGTCACAGCAAGAAGCATGGCAGCACACAGAAGACATGGTGCTGGAGATGTAACAAGAGTTCTACATCTGGATCTGCAGGCATCAGAAAGAGAGAATGAATCACTGGGTCTGGCTTGGGTTTTGGAAACCTCAAAGCCCCCCCCCAACCCCCTCAACCTCTCCCTCCCTCCCCCCCCCCCCCGCTCCTTTAGAGCCGCCCCATGAGGCAAGCAGAGTGAACTTTGATGCTTTCCATACTCGGAGCCCCAGAGAGCGCTGCAGCGTGTGAAACCTGCACTCTGGCGTGTCTGCTTTCCAATACGTTCTGCCCAGCGTTTCTTGTGGCTGGTGTTCATTCCTAATCCAACCTCCCCCGCTACCCCAATGGTTCTACTGAGTGATAATTCACACCTCACCATTCATTTAATGTGTCCCATTTACATCAGGACCCTGCAGCCACCGCCATAGTCAGTTCTAGAATCTTCCCATCACTTCCCAAAGAAACTTCGTGGCCATGACCACACAGTTACCTCCCCGCTGGCTTTTCTTACTGTGTATATTTCAGACAACACTTGGTTCTTTGGTATTAAGTTGTATCCACTGTATGGGTTCTCTTATTCACGGATCTTTTGTCTATAGAGGGGCTTCAGGTTGCTCCCACCTTGTGGAGCTCACGAATCATGTTGCTGTGAATACCCGTGAACAAGTTATTGTGTGAACACAGCTTCTGCTCTCTCCTCTGTGTGCCCGGAAGAAAACTGCCAAGAACTGTGGGAACTGGTGCATAGCCTTTTAAGGGAATAGCAGGAAGCTTGCACAGCTGCTGGACCGTTTTTAACTCACAGCAGTCCTACTGCCTCAGCGCCCTAGCACTGGGATTATGTGACACTTCAACATGCCTATCTTATGCTGCCCAGCAGCATCTGAGGAATCCAAATTGTTGCCAACACTTGTTATTAAAAGCCAAGGGTCTTTTTAGTCTACCCATCCATCCTGGTGATGGGAGGAGGTGGCATCTCCTCGAAGGTGAGAACTCATCCCCTGCAGGGGGCTCTTGGTCATGTCCTATCTCCCCAGGGACTGGCCAGTCTGTTGTTTAGCTGTAAGAGTCCCCGATCTCCAAAGTCCTCTTACCCTGCCATCTGATCTGCACACTCATCTCCTATCCGTAGGCCTCACTTTTAGAGGGTGACCTCAGTAAATAGAGGACTTGGATTCCACCTTCTGTTGTGTCTGCTTCTCTTTTATTGCTCTGTTGTTAGTGCCTCCATTAGGAAACTCTTGGCTAATTCTGGTGCAGTTTACCATATATTTTTCTTCTAAGAGTTTTTATGGCTTTAGCTCTTTCATTGGGCAGACAGTGCATGCTGAGTTATTGACATGAGAGGGAGGGGTCCAGGTATTGGGACAAATTCCTGTGCAACTACCATCCCTTTGAACTCATGCAGCCAGGCTAGCAAGCATGCACTCTTAGTTTTGATCCCTCCACAGAAGGGAACTGGGTCCCACCCCATTTGTGGGCTGTACCTCGATATCTGATGAACAAAGGGGAAGATGATAGAGTCAAGTCTCAGAACTATCCAGGGCTTGGACAAAATGCAGGTGCTTTATGGAGTACTGTGTCTTGGTGGGCAAGCCATCTTTTTAAAATAATTATTATATTTATATTTATTATCTATCTAGTATTGTTGGCTTACCTATTTGTATGTCTCTGTGAGAGTGTCAGAACCCTGAACTGGCAGCTGTAACTGCCATGTGGGTGCTGGGAATTGAGCCTGGAGCCTCTGGAAAAGCAGCCAGTGCTTTTAACCTGAGCCATCTCTTCAGCTGGGCAAGCCATCTTTGATAGAAAATAAATAAATAAAATGTTTCTCACACACCTGGCTCATTTTTTTAAGTTTGCTTATTTCATTAATCTCTGTGTGCCCCCTGCATGAGTTTATGTGTGTCACCTGCATTCAGGTACCCACAGAAGGCAGGGGGCACCTCATCTCCCAAAAGCTCAGTTACAGGCAGTTGTGAGCTACCTAATATGGGCATCACAAACTTCACATAGGTCCTTTGCGAGCGCAGTATGCCCTAACTGCTGAGCCATCTCTCCGGCCCCCACAACTGGCTTTTTATGTGAGTGTTAGGATCCAAATTCAGATCTCCATGCTTATCCAAAACACATCTTGCCCACTGTGCTGTCCCTCCCCACCCCCTATGCTTCTGGGACTCTCTATTCTGTCTTACAAGCCTGTGTCAGCCCTTATACACACCTGTGATTGGCTCGACAGCCGTGTGACTCTGGGCAGTGGGTTCATGGGAAGATAGAATAACTCAGTAATTCTAGCTTTCCCAGGGAAAGAAGCTTGCCCTGGTGGGTGGAAGCTTCTAGAAGAAATGAACCAGGAGTTCCTAAGTATGGGTGGAGGCCACTCTGCCTCCCTGAGGTCTGGCTAGAGGATAGCTTTCCATCAAACCCTCCCCAGTGCCCTTCTCTTGAGAAAGGCAAATTCCCAAGACGGGTTATCTCTAGAGTTCCCTCTTGTCCTGGATATTATTCTTGTTGTTGCAACAGAACTCCATGACCAAGACAACTTACAGAAGAAAGAGTTAATTGGGGCTCATAGTTCCAGAGGGTGAGTTCACGATAATCATTGGGGGGGTGGGGGGGTGCTGGGTGGTGGCAGCAGGCAGGCAGGCATAGCTTTGAGGCTAGCTCATATCTTAAGATACAACCCTGAGGCAGAGAGAAAGAGACAGACACCACACAGGGAGTGTTGGTGAATCTTTTGAAACCTCAAAGGCATCCTCCTGTGACACACCTCCTCTAACAAGACCACACCCACTAATCCTTCCTGAACAGTTTCCAACAACTCCGGGCTAAGTGTTTAAACACAGAACCTAGGGGAGACAGTCTTATGCAAATCACCACACCTCTCAAGAAGCCAGCACTTGCTCAGGGCAGAGAGGGGGTAGCAGTTGGGAGTCCAGGGGGCACAGTTCACTAGTGGGTAGAAACACCCTGAGCTGCTAAGGTTCCCGGCAGGGCTGCTGAGAGGCAGGGCTCAGAGCTGCGGGTATCAACACACCCCAGGACGCCTGCTGGGAGGAAAATGATCAGCTCTAGCCCCGGTCTGGGAGCTTGAGGAGCCAACCCACCCACTGGCACACGCTCATTACAGTAAACATCCAGGCCACAGCTGTGGAGAACTGAGGAGAACTCAGAATCAAGATGTGCTGGTCAAGCTGTGAACCCCAACACTTACCTCCTGCCTCTGAAGCTCTCAGAGCCTTTGGTCAACCAGAAGCCAGCAGGGCCAGATCTGTGACCTGTCTCGTGGGTTAGGGACAAATCAATGTTGCGTGTCCCCCAAGCTACAGAAGGAGGCACCTTAGTAATCAATCCCCAATTGGAGACTTGCCCTCAGCTAGGTTAGGTTCATTATGTGGATGGAGCCCACCGTGCCGATGAGAGGCATGGAGGGCTTTGTGTTTGAATCTAAATTTTCTACCCATTCCAGAGTCTTGTCTACTGAGTGTTTATTAGACACCAGGCATGGCTCAGCACCTGATAGATCTTGGGTAGCAGCCCTAGAAGTGAAGTCTGTTACTTGTTTTCCTGTTTCACAGATGGGAAAACCAGGCTGAGGAGCTGTGCCCAGGGATGCAAGTCTGAATAGGGGGAACAGCAATTTGCAACCTTGTGGGTCTCCACCCCTCGGGTGTCAGGCGAGCCTTTCACAGGTCACATAGAGCCATACAGTGTATCAGATAATTCCATTACAATTCATAACAATAGCAGAATTATAGTTATGAAGTACAACGAAAATAATGTATGGTTGGGGGTCACCACAGCGTGGGGAACTATATTAAAGGGTTGCAGCATTAGGAAGGTTGAGAACCACTAAGCCACTAGTGTGAAGCCACCAGGGCAGTGGGCTCTCTCTAAAGGCACATGGATGAGAGCTGACTGTGTGAAGAGCTGGTTGTGCGTCCTTAGGAAGAACTGTACAGACGCAAAGGGGCAGGTCATTACAGGTGACCCAAAGGGGGATGGGGACTGATCATGCCACACCTGTGGCCTGACTCCAAAGAGCAAGAAGGGAGAAAGGGGGTGAGATAAGGTCCCCAATGGCTTTGATGGGTCATTAACTTAATACCCACTCTCCCAAGTTCATGCAACGCAGGTTTCCTGAGCAACACAGCCCTGGTAGAGGGAGGGTCGAGTCTTTTCTCTGTCGCCCTTTCTATGTTGATCTTGGAATCTCCTTCTCTGTCCTTTTCTATTCTCCTGCCTCACCACAGAGCTCACAGCCTGCTGTGTCCTCCCCTCTCAGTGGAGCATGACCTGGGATGTTGCTTCATTTCCACCCGCTAGGGCCTCAGTCTTCCTGTCTGCTAAGTGGGGTTACAGTAGCATCTCCCCCGTTGAGACACGGGCATGTGACTATCAAATAGAGCCCTGTGCCCCAGGCCCACAGTGAAGGCATTCTCCCTCCCCCTCTTTGGCCAGCACTCTTGCCTGTCAGCATCAGCTTCAGCAGAGCCAAGGCACAGGTGACAGCTGTAAGAAATACTAACAGCCAGGGGAGGATCTCTCAGCAGGATGGTGGCAACTGTGTCCCCTCCCAGGGGGACTGGCTGCCAAGTTATGGGGGAGCATGGAGCCAGCACCTCCCACCCTGATCCACCCCTTCTAGTCTCCCTGTTACTTGCCTCTTAGTGGGTCTTCTTCCCTGGAAATGGGTCTCCTCTCCCATGGGGCTGTTACAAGGCACAGATGACATGGGGCCCATGAGTAGACAGGAAGTGCTCAGCCTGCCGGAACAGGAAGTGCTCGGCTCAACACTACACACTGCCATTGTGAAGGTACCAAGCAGGCATAGAAAGGCAAAGACCACACAAGCCAGCCCCAGGACTGAAAGTGAGCATGGCGTGCGGGCATGAGAGACCATTCTGTGCACAGCAGCCCCCAGGCACGGGGACCAACTGGAGAGAGGGGTCAGACATGAGATGCCTGGCACTAGGTTGAGATGTTATTCTGAGAAGCTAACAGGACAGTCGTAAAACCTGTCGGTGCCTCCAGCTTCAGGGATGAGGGACAGAGACGGAACGCCCAGGCACCCTTCATGTCAAACAGATAGGTCTTCCAAGGTGGGCAGCTAGATAGGCAGTTCAGAGCCTGAGGTAGAGGCTGGGCTGGGGTGCACTGGGCTGGGCTGGGCTGGGGTGCCTTGATGGTCCATAGCAAGGGATGCAATCCAGAGGACTCAAGCCAAGGCCATCTAAGCTGGGTACGAATAGGCCTAGAACCTGATGCTGTTGTCTTGAATACCTCAGAGCAGCAGAGGATCAAGAAAAGGACTGCTGTCCTCTCCACCTACCCACCTACCCACAGCCTCTCAGTTGCCAAAGCTATGAGCTGAGTGCCAGTGTGGATGAGCAGACAGATGGTGTGAGCTCAGCGGAGCACTTTGGAGTGAACTAGCAAGGGCAGTCACTTCCCAGCTTCAGCCCCAAAGGTCTGAGCCCGCTGCCTGCCTCCTGTCCAGGTTCCTCGAATCCCCATCCACCCTCTTAAAACACGGTTCTGCCAAGTTGGGGCGCCCTTGACAAAAGCCCACTGTGTACCTAGAACAGACCCAGCACGTCCCATCAGCCAGCCGACTCCCAAGCACCTTTCGAGGGAAGCGGGACAAGAGATATCCAGCCAGGGGCAGCAGGACAACCAGATGGCCACTGGATGACTGGATAAGTAGCCCCTCACCAGACAGCAACAGGCGGCATGAGATCCTCAGGCACACTGTCAGCTGACACTCCAGCAGTTGACAACAGGTCCCTATTTTACCAAAGAAGAAACTGAGTTGGTTCCTGAGAGGAAGCACTCAGTCAGTTTGCACTCAGTCAGCCTCCGATGCCCTTTGCTCCACAGGGGACTTAAGGCTTAAGTTGCAAATGGAGACACAGTCCCTGAAGACCCTACTCAGTGTGGTTTGGGAAACTGCATTAAGTACCTCCATCATGATTGTGAGCAGACAGCTTGGTCAAATAGCACATATGGCTATGAGTTGTAGGGTCCCTGGGACCACAGAGCCTGTGGCCTCCCCACTCCTCCCAGAGATCCCAGTCAAGGGGAAGAGAACAGGTCATGTGTCCACTCATCCCTAATTCATACCACAGTCACAAGCACCCCCTATGCATCTGCTACATTGAAGGGATGAGACCTCGTCTTTCTACAGAGCGCCACCTAGGGGAGAGATTGTGTCGGTAGAGGGCAGCCAAGGAAGGATGGTCACCAGTGCGGACTTTGCTGGAAGCTCTTTAAATGAGGTAATATATGACCCTTGCGACACAGGTCTTCCCTACTTTAGTCAATGAAGAAACTGAGGCCCGGAAAGATCATATATCATGACCAAGGTCACACAGTGAGTCAGTGGCAGAGTTTGCTTGCAAGCCCAATAGCCTAGGTTCCAGAAACTTCTGTATGGCCTCTCACTGAGATACCCATCCTGCCTTCCTGAGCCAAAAAAAAAAAAAAAAAAAAAAAAAAGCATCTCATCTCGAACTGTGCAGCCAAGTGGTACAAACCTCCAGGTCCCTCCAACCTTCTGGACTTTCTGCATCTTGCCACCAGAGCATCAGTCTGTTTGCAGAGGTGCGTCAGTTCTGCCTCCAGATCCCCGTCTGAGCATGTCCCGCAGGAGAGCCGTTAAACCCTGACAAGTGTTAGGTCAGCAATGCTTTATTCCCACACCACCTGGAGCAGGATTTAGTGTCCCTGGCAGAAGGTAGACTCCCCTCCCTGGGACAGGACCCTTAATTACCTGTGATATGTGATCCTAGAGCTGCAGTGTGCCTCCGGCCCAGGGTTGTAAAGAGAGCAGAAGGCTGGGTTTTCGGTGTTCTGGTGTTCCTGGTAGCCATCTGATGAGAGACAGCCTGGAGCAGGAGCAGTGGGGGGTGGGGGGAGAGCGGCTGGCTATGTGAGAGCCAATTGCAGCCCTGAAGGAAGTGGGCTGAGAAAACACAATCCCAGCACCATGTATTTTATTGTAAGGGAAGCTGAGACCAAGATCATGCTGCCAGTGGCCTCATCCTGGGGCTCACAGTCCTGGCTGCTGAATCGGCTACAGTGGATTCCGGACTCGGTTTCCCTATCTGTCCAGAGGGAGGCAGGGTTTCTTCACTCACTCTTAGACATTAAAGCCTTGGCTGACTGAGGCTCAGGATGAGCTAAACCTTGGACAGAATTCTTCAGGGATGCTCTCATAAAAGCTAATGTGAAGAAACAAGTAGGATTATTCCCATTTTACAGAAAGGGAAACTGAGACCCAAAGGTTCCAAGGTCAGAGGTGACTCAGGTGGCTGAGGCCACAGCAACAAGCATGTCCCTCCCCTATGCTCCAGCATACAGTAGTGACCCCTGCTTGTGGTGGCTTGAATAAGAACAGGCTCATATATTTGAATTCTTAGTCAGCTCGGGAGTGGCATTATTTGAAAGGATTAGAAGGATTGGGAAGGTGGTGAAGAGGGGATACAGACCCTGAATTTCTGAGGCTTCAGCCAAGCCCCGCCTACTGGTATCCTCAAATGTTTTTCCACATCATTTACTGAGGCAGGGGGTCTCAAGCAAACCCAGAGCTCACTGATACAAGTTTTGCCAGCCAGATTGCTCTGGGGATCCTGTCTCTGTCTTCTGAGGCTGGAATTACAGGCAAACCACCACACCCATACAGCATTTACATGGATTCCAGGGACCCCAACTGGAATCCTCATGCTTCTTTCGTAACTGCTTTGACCACTGTGCTCCCCAGCCCCAATTGAACTTTATTCTGAACTATGGAGGAGGAAATGTGGGAGCCTCCTCCCACCAGATACCCTCCCTGCAGCTCTTCCTGATAACTACACTATGAATAACAAGCCAAACAGATGATTCATTTGCCTCCGGCTTAAAAATCAATCCTGAAATGTTCATAGGATGGTGAAGGCAGTGGTGGACTCAACGCCTCCTGGAAATCTGTCCCACCCCGAATGGAAGGCTCTGAGCTTGGGTGTAGGGTGCAGGTGTGGGTTGCAGGTGTGAGGTACAGGTGTGGGGTGAAGGTGTGGTTGCAGGTGTGAGTACAAGTATGAGTACAGGTGCAGGGGCAGGTGTGGATGCAGGCGAGGTGTGCAGGTGTGGATGCAGGTGTGGATGCAGGTGTGGATGCAGGTGCTGGGTGAAAGTGTGGGGTCAGGAGCAGGATTGACACAGCATGCTGCTTTTCAGGAGACTGAGGAGGCCCAGAGGGCTGAACTGGTGGCAACTAAGACTGACAGCTATAGAAGGTTGGTGTGTGCAAGACCCCCTGGCCACTGTCTACCGTGGCACTGTTCAAATGGGAAACTGAGGACAGGGAAAATCATCTAGAGATAAGAGTCAAAACCTCCACAGACTGTAGCCCTTTGATTCCCACTGTGCCCATGGAGTACCTGGAGTGGCCAGGGTCCATGTCTGCCGGTGGAGGACCATGGGCTGTGGAATGCCCATCCTCACCTCTGGATAGTGTCCCAGTGTGGAGAGTCACCCTAAGACTCCTAGCCCCGGGAAAAAATCGGAACCCACAATTCCACTGAACACGGATACTCCGGACTGTAATTGCTCTCTAGACAGACCACTAAGCCAGGGACCGTCCAGCTCCATCTTACTCCCCTCAAGCTGTTCCCACAGACAATCCCTTGTCACAGCTGTCAAGGAACACAGCTTGCCCAGCCAAGACTGCAGTCTCCCAGTTGGGGTTCCGGACCCCTGTGCATGGAGGCAGGGGAGAGCCCTGTTTCCAGCCACCACACAGAGACTCTGTGTGTGCTTGGAGGGACATGGCACAGCTAATGGGACGGTGGTGTTCCAGAGCGGGGCTTCTTGGAGCCCAGTAGCCCCACCCTTGATGATGCCTGGGGGAGAGGCTGCAGAGTGAATTGGGGGAGACTCTTCTGTATACTTCTCCACTTTCAGGGGCTCCCAAGTTTCCACTGACTCCCAGAGGCTTCTAGTGAATGGACACATGTAGGGTGAAACCGCCCAAGCGTGTAATGTGTACCTCTGTGGCGTACTGAAAACTGACAATGCCCCCCAAACCTGCCAGCCCTGCTACTATAAAGCAAATCTGTAGCACACCCCATAGATTTTATCCCTGCACCTACAGCAGGTCTTTGACACATTCTCTCTACAAAGCACAACAGCCATGCAGGGTGGGTAATTACAGGGAGAGTTGTAACTCACAGGAGGGAGCCACCCACCTACACTCAGGCCAAAGAACCCCAGGGCCAATGGAGGGTCTACTCCATGAGATTGGCAGCTTTAAAGGCCAATCTAAGAACTTGGATTATTGACAAGCAGCCAGCCCAGGCATGCTAGAAAGTTTGCCCCAGTTGTGGGAGGTGGGGCTTTGGTGTGTGAAGTCCTGGACCCGATGCAGAGGGTTGGGGAGGCCCTGGAGAGTTCTAGTCCTGTGTGCAGAGGCGAGGAGGACCAGGCTAGCATTCTCCAGTCCTCTCCAGCCTGCTCTCCCTGGATAATAATAGCCTCTTCTACTGACTATTGAACATCTATTATGCACAAAGCCTCTGTTCACAAAACAACTCTGGGGTGAAGCGGCTGAAGCTTGTCTAGGTCGTGGCAGAAGTTGGCACATGTGAACTTGTTTTGGAGTTGCCCAGAGGAATTGGTAAAGGCCAATAGAAGCGTAGGGAAGAGGTCCAAGGACTTACACTGGTGACCGACTCTAGAGATGCTGACAGCACTGGTTCAGAGGACACATGTTGAGAACCAGTGACTTTGAGACATAACCTAGAAACAGCACTGGAGGATGAGTGAGATGGCTCAGCAGATAAAGGGGCTTGCTGCTAAGCCTGATGACCAGAGTTCAATCCCCAGGACTCACAAGGAGGAAGAAAAAGGAACTCCCACTAATTGTCCTCTGACCTCATGTATGCTTGGCACAAGTGCTTGCACTCTAGAGTGTGCTCTCTCTTTCTCTCTCTCTCTCTCTCCTCTTCTCTCTCTCTCTCCTCTCACACACACACAATCACACACACACACACACACACACAACAAAAGAGCAGTGGGCTGGCAGTCCAGATCCAGCAGGGAACACCACTCCCCAAAGGAGTGGGAGAGTTTCCTCCCCCACCTGCCTCACCAGCACACATCTTGTTGGCTCACTACTCCCCTGAGGTAACCCTGCTATCCAGAGCAGTAAGCCAACGCTTCCAGCTGAGTTGTTTGTCACAAGTCACAGCTGACAGGGAGGGGCAAGCAGGTGAGTGGGCTCTGCCAGTCACTTTCCACAGAGCAGGCTCACGACAGCAGCTGATCCTTGATGGTTGGGCTTCTGCTTAGCCCAGAGAGGTCCCCGTCTCAGGGTAGGAAGGACCCCAGGGACAGCAGGTATCCATGCCGTCAAGGACCTGACCCCAGACTCTCTCATCCAGCCATTGCCTTAGCTCAGGGATCCCGCAGCCAAGCTCAGATTCACAGTGGGGGCTCGGCTCTGCATCTGTGCCCCATGTAGTGTCTCTCCTGTCATGGCTCACAGCTCCGTGTGAGGACTCATCCTGGGTTCGCTCCCGCATGGAACTGTGACTATGCAGTCTGTACTTCTCCCTGAAGTGAAGATTTGAGGCTTTCCCTTCCTCTCTCCCTTTGTTCATTGGTGGGATCCACCTCTAGTGAGAAATGTCACTGGGAATGAGAGAGGGTGAAGATTTCTACCCTTTTAGACAGGGCAGGGGCTGGAGGGTGTGACACCTAGGTCCCTCCCCGACTCATCCATGGTACAAACATTTCTTGTGTGATCCTGTGTTAGAAGGAGACAAGAGTTCTTCTCTCAGGTGCTTAAGGAAGAGAGGGAGGGTGAGGGGTGTCTTAGCTAGGGTTTACTGCTGTGAACAGACATCATGACCAAGGCAACTCTTATAAGGACAACATTTAATTGGAGTTAGCTTACAGGTTCAGAGGTTCAGGCCATTATCACCAAGGAGGGAACATGGCAGATCCAGGCAGGCATGGTGCAGGAGAGGCTGAGAGTTCTACATCTTCATCTGAAGGCTGATAGAAGACTGGCTTCTGATATTCGTCCGCATGCTAACAGCTTCCAGACAGCTAAGATGATGGTCTTAAAACCCACGCCCACAGTCACACAACAAGACCACACCCACTCCAATGAGACCACACCTCCAAATAGTGCCACTCCCTGGACCAAGAATATTCAAACCACCACAGGAGGGAAGAAGGGAAGGAAGGGAAGGAGGGAGGGAAGGAGACAAAGAGGAAGGGAGGGGGGAGGTAGGAGGGAAAAGATGGAGGAAGGGAAGAAGGCAAGGAGGCAAGGAACAGTGCAAGCTCTGCGTGTTTAGAGCACGGTGACAGGGTAGGTATCTGATGGAGAAGGCTGGGGATAAAGACATGCCAGCCCAGGGAACTTGCAGGGCCTCCTGGGATCCCTGTCACAGCCTGTCTGGTGTCCTCTGAGGGACACAAACAGAAATGGGACTTGAGCTCCTCTGTGACAGACTGCCTGAGGTCTGAGTCTGGGATGAAGGGGACAGAATCCCAGCCTCCAGCAAGCGCAGCCTAGTGAGGAGAAGCAGAGGCCGACTCTGGTCAGAGAGACAAGCTGCCTGAGGAGGACCAGCTCCTGGTACTCAGAGAAAAGGCCTTGCCAGGTTTGGAGGGATGTCTGAGGAGGTCACACCCCTGAGGTCAGCCTTGAGAGAGGAGACGAGTCAGGTGGGGAAAGCATCCAGGCCCAGGGTGAGTGAAGTGGGGAGACTGTGCTGGGCTGCTCTAGCCGCTGTGGCTCAAGGACTTCCTGGAGGAGGTGGTGTGTCGAGTGACATCATGAAGCAAAAAGAGACTCAGTAGAGGACGGGAAAGAAACAGAGACACAAGATTGGAGAAATCAAAGAAAGAAATGAAGGTGGACCACTCGGGACATTTATATTCATGGACACTTATATTAGAGGCTACTTTTCCGGTATCTGAAATACAGTATGATGGCTAAGGGCTGATTGAAAAGGGAGGCAGTCGATAGAGCGGGCATGCTGAGAGGAAGAATGGATTTTTTGCAAATAATATAATTTTGAACTTGTCCGTTCCTTCTTCCCGCCCCTCCCCCAAGTCTAATTGATGCTCTCCCCGTGATAAATGGTCCTCAGGGCTGGAGCAGGCTCAGCACCTTCACAGAGGTAGCGCAGGGCAGGCGTGACCCCCTCCCTGAAGACAACGGTGTTCCTGAAGGCACGGAGAAAGGGCTGCCAGCCAGCGGCCAGGGAGAAGAGAGTTAAACAATCCTTCTGTCTGCTCAGCATCTTAAATTCTCCTAAGAGGTTTCTGCTCATTTTTTTTTTCTTCTGCTTCTCACAAAACACCCGGGAGCTGGAATGTTGGCAAATGTGTCGGATTCAACCCATTTCTCAGACTTGAAAGGTTGAGGGTGGAGGGATGGCAGCCAATTGGTCCAAAGCTCCAAGGCAAGAATATTGACACCTGGTCTGAGCTCTGCTCCGCCTTTTTTAAAGTGGGCACACCAGGATAAGGGGGTGACCTCGTGGGGAGAGTTGAATCCTGGCTGAGTGGGTGCACAGATGGACAGACCTAGGGACATTTCTTTACTGTGTCCCCAAACTGCAAAGATGGCTAGATCACTGACAGAACTGAGCGGGTGGCTGCACTATCTCAGAAGTGAGTTATGGAGCCCGAAACAAACTTCTGCTTGCAAGATACAGACGGGCCATATTTCAGCATTAATTTCATAAAACGGATCACGGACCATCACCATACTCCATCAATATGAATTGCAAAGCCTAAAATAAGCTCACCTCTTGCCTCCCTCGGTGACTGTGGGACGGGGTGACAGAGGCTAGCTGGGCTGTATGGCCGTGTCTGGTTAGCAGCTGCTGTTCCTTGACAGCTGCACACAGAATTAACCAAAGAAACTTCCAGAAGCAGATCCCTCCTCTTCAGACAAAGCGAGAAATCAGCCAGAAAACAAAACCTGCAGGCCAGGCGGTTGTGGGGTGGGGAGTTTCAGAGCAGTGTCCATACGTGCAAAGGGTTGGTTACATACAGAGTCTCTGAAAGACGCCCCGCAAGGGCTGCTGGGAGCTCTGGACACCGCGGTCCAGGGGAGATAGCAGAGGAGCAGGAAGAAGCTAGGGGAGACAAGCCATGGCCCGGATTCGACTGAACACAGCCAGGTGGCCCTACAGGGCTCACTCCGGAGCCTGCCGTTGAACTGGGCTATTCTTACCAGGGATGTCCCATGGGCTGTATGGCTGTGCCCAGAGCTGGCTGTCTTTGGATTGTCTTTAGATTGGCTTTCTGGCCAAGGACACATAAAAGGCTACTTGTTTTTGACCCCCATGGAGACCTATCCCGAAGGAAATCCAAGTGAGGGTGGGGGTGAGGTAGAAATAAGGCCAGAGTTGGGAGAAGGAAGGAGATGGGGATAGTGGTGGGGGTGGAGACTGAGTATGGCAGAGCTCAGGCCTTTAATCCTAGAATTGGGGGTGTGGCGCGGAGCTGGAACAGGGCAGGAGCAGGGGACTTCTGTGAGTTCAAGGCCAGCCTGGTCTACACAGTAATTCCAGGCCAGCCAGAGCTACATAGTGAGGCCTTGTCTCAAAAAAAGTGGTGAGGGGGGTGGAGACTTACGAATGTAGCGTAATTGGTAGAGTGTTGCTTGCTTAGCGTTTCTGGAGTTCTGGTTTGATTCCCCAGTACCCTATAAATCTAGCATTCCCTCACTTGAAACGCCAGCCCTCGAGAGGTAGAGGCACGAGGATCAGAAGTTCAAGGCCATTCTCTATTACATATCAAGTTCAAGGACCGCCTTGGCTTCACGAGACTGTCTCCTAAAAGAGATGGGACGGGCACGGGGGGGGGGGGGAGTGTTAGTCAAAGGGGAGATAGAGGAGGGGAAGGAGGTAAATGTGGAGCCGGAAGAAGGATATAGGTGGGGGCGGGGCCTGGAGGTGGATGGAAATTCAGATGGAGGCAGGGAAGGGGCTGAGGATGATAGAGAGGATGAGGATGGAGATGGGTCGAAGTGCAGAACGGATTGGGAGGGAGATACACTGAGGGAGACCTAGGGTGGAAGGACACAGGCAATGAGCCTAGGAAGCAGGGGCCTGTCTAGGACCGAGGCCTGGGCAGACACGGTGACGCATGCGTGGTCGGGACCCAGCAGTAAGCAGCCTGCGTGCCCAAGTGGAAACAGCTTTCTGACTG
This sequence comes from Mastomys natalensis, assembly GCA_021653895.1. Taxonomy (NCBI): domain Eukaryota; kingdom Metazoa; phylum Chordata; class Mammalia; order Rodentia; family Muridae; genus Mastomys; species Mastomys natalensis. Next base: position 39,443 of record JAJTUV010000601.1, on the reverse strand, counting down.
TTTGCACTCAGCCTTCAAAAGGCGATGGAGGGCATAATGTTGAGTGCCATTCTCCCAGGACAAGGTGCCTGGGAGATGCTGGTGGGCAGAGTGTGTGAAGCTCTGGCTGGCCACGCGGATGCTGGCAGGTCCCATTTGTCATTGTCCATACAACCGTTACGATCTTACAAACCTGAGTTATCTGTTCCTACCTGCTCAGAAATGCCGGGAGGGGAGGAGCACAGCTCTCGGTCAGGCTCTGAGTGGTCGGGTGCAAGGCCCTAGAACAGGTTGTGCCGGTGTACGCATCTGTGTATGTACACGATGTGTGTGTGTGTGTGTGTGTGTGTGTGTGTGTGTGTGTGAATGTGTGGGTCTCTCTGTGTGTTCATGAGTGTTTATCTCTCTGTGTGTATGAGTGTTTGTTCATGCACAGGTATATGTGTATGCATGTGCACATGTGTGCTGGGCAACTGGGGTGGGCAGGGAGTTCTGTGCTTTCCAGAAGACCTTCCCGGATCTAGAAGGTTGGGTACATGCTGAGGCTCTGCTATTGACTTGCAGTAAACAGATTTGTGCATCTCTGACCTCAGTGTGTTCATCTGTAAAATGGGAAGCCTAGCCAAGAGTTACCCAAAAGATATACTGTGGAGACTATTAGTCTGTAAGTCTTCCAGGGAGCACATGAAAAAGGTAAAATAAATTATAAAAAAAGCAAAATGAATTTAACTACATATCTATACCTAATATAGTTAAAATGTTATACCATTAACACAAAATCAATATAGAATTATCAGCGGTAATATCTAACCATTTTTTATTTTAAATTTTTACTTTATGTATATAGGTGTTTTGCCTGTATCCATGTCTTAATACAATGTGTGTGCCTGGTGTCTATGGAGACCAGACAAAGGCATTATATCCCCAGGACTGGATTTAAGATGGTTGTGAGCCACTATGCTGGGTGTGGGAATTGAACCCAAGACCTCTGGAGGAGGAGCCAGTGTTCTTAACCATTAAGCCATTCCCTCCAGCCCTTTTGCAAAGTTGTTTTAAAAAAAAAAAAAAAAAAAAAAAAAAGTTAGGCCTTTGAAATTTGGTGTGCCCAGGGCTGGAGTAATGGCTCAGAAGCTAAGAGCACTGACTGCTCTTCCAGAGGACCTGAGTTCAATTCCCAGCAATCACATGGTGGCTCACAACCATTTGTAAGGGGATCTGATGCACTCTTCTGGTGTGTCTGAAGACAGCTATAGTGTACTCATATACATAAAATAAATAAATAGATCTTTAAAAGGAAGGAAGGAAGGAAGGAAGGAAGGAAGGAAGGAAGAGGAAGAAAGGAAGAAAGAAGAAAGAAGAAAGAAAGAAAGAAAGAAGAAAGATGATTGGTGTGCCTTTTAATACCAGACGTGAGCTTGAACATGCATCATTTGAGGTACTCATACGAAACAGGGTACAGGTGCCTACTGTGGTCAAGGGTGCAAATGTCGAGCACTTCCTGGTCTCCTTGCTAAACTTTAAGGACAGACTAGACTTGATACCCCCAGTCCCTGGCAGCCTAAAACAAAAAAACTGGCAGGAAGGGCAGCTATCTTTCTACTGCGGACACTTCCAAAATATTTGCTGGTTCTATTTATTGGATCTCCACAAGTCCCTTTATTTCCATTCTGTAGGCAAGGAAACACGGAGAGAGGTTAAATCACCTGCCCAAGGTCACACAGCTGACAAGTAATGAGGCTGGTCTTTGAACTTCGAGAGCTCTGGTCTAGAGCCCACAGTCAGGAGGTCCTAAGCCCCTCCCTTCCTAATGATGTGGGGATGGGTATGTAGCTTAGGGCTGGAGCACTTGGCTAGCAAGCAGGAGGCTCTAGAGTCCTTCAGTAGCACAGAAAAATGAAGCCAGCCAACAGCATTCATTACCCTGACAGGAGGGCATATCAGGTACCATATAGTCTTGGTGAAGTTGACTGTGGTGGTTTAAATGAGAGTGGCCCCTGTAGACTCATGTCTGACTTCTTGGTTGCTAGTTGGTGGAACTGTTTGGGAAGGATTAGGAGGTGTGGCCTAGTTGGTGGAACTGTTTGGGAAGGATTAGGAGGGTGGCCTAGTTGGTGGAACTGTTTGGGAAGGATTAGGAGGCGTGGCCTAGTTGGTGGAACTGTTTGGGAAGGATTAGGAGGCGTGGCCTTGTTGGAGGAACTGTTTGGGAAGGATTAGGAGGCGTGGCCTTGTTGGAGGAGATGTGTCATTGGGTGTGAGCTGTGTAGTCTGCAAAGTCTCCTGGCATTCCCAGAGTGCTCTCTGCCTCCTGCTCAGGGTTTGAGATGTGAGCTCTCAGCTGTTCCTCATGCCTTGCTTTTGTTCTGCCATCATGGACTGAAACCCTCTAGAACCATAAGCTAAATTAAATGCTTTCCTTTATAAGTTGTCTTGGTCATGGTGTTTTACCTCCGCAACAGAAAATTAACCCATAAAGTGATATGGAGGGAGAGGGATTTTGAAGGGTCTACCTGCCCTTTCGGGCCCTTCAGCATTCTGGGAGATGTACTTTAACGTATTTTGGAGATGAAGATATGGATGAGGATGAGAATTGATGACAAAGGTGGAGGTAGAGGTGGCATTGGGGATGAGACTGAAGATGGAGATGGTGGCTGATGGAGGTGGGGATGAGGGTGCAAAAGGAGGTGGAGATGGGAACCTTTCAGGGAGATACTAAAGGTGTGGGGGAACCACACACAGTAAACTTTGGGGCAAGGTTTTATGCTCAGCTCTGACTGAAGGGGGATCCTCCGCCTTTGGGGCAACAGAACTAGAAGCAGTTCCCAAGGAAACAACCACCAGGCCTCTGGAGATGCTGCAGGGTACCAGGGAATGGGAACTCTAGCAGCTGAAAGGTACTGAGAGATAGCCGTCCCTTTGAAGGTTGGGCTGGCCTGGTACAGTGAGAATCCGGGCTCCAGACCAGGCACTGATGGCACAAACCTCTAATCTCAGCACACAGAGGGAGAGACAAATAGATTATTAAGAATTCAAGGCTAGCCTGGTCTACAAAGGGAACCGCTGTCGAGCCAGGTTGCCACCATTCCGATTGCAGCCCTACCTCATGCTGGCTCTGGAGATGAGAATGGGAGTAGCACACCCACCTCGAGGCTGGAGTCAGCAGCTCTCGAAGCTGGGCTGCCACTGATCTTTCCCTTCAGATTTCGTCCTCAGTGCTGTTCTGAAAAAGTTACACTGCGGAGTTTGCAACTTCTGGGTAATTGAGGTGTTCTGGTGTGTATTTCCGCTCTCCCAGTTCCTACCCGACTTACCATCTGTTTTGAGCCATCTTCCACTTAATTACAATTCTCTGTCTATTGTTCTCCCAAGCTTCCCCTGCTTGCTCGGCTTCTCTTCTCTTGCCCCCAGCATGTGTGGCTGCCAGAACGAGGCAATGGCTCATACCTGGCCCCATCTCACTGGGCCCTAAAACACAGCAGCCCCGCGCCTGCTGCCCCCACTAGCGCACGGGCTTCTCTGCAGGCTTATCTCCATCTTTGCTGGATGCCTGCAGCAGGCCCCTGGCACTGAGCCTCACACCTGGCGGGTGTCAGGAAATGTTCAGTGAACTTAATTAAACTCAACTGGGGTGAAAACCCCCTGCAGGAAGGCAAGGTCTCCTGCGTCTTTTGTTTGTTGTTTGCCCGCCCCACCCGCTCCCCAACTGTGGTGCAGAGGCTCAAGGCCAGGGAAGCCAGAACGACTGCCTGCTCTAAGCAGAGTTCAAAGATGGTGCCTCCTGCCGAGGTCGGGAAATCACCGGGAAGGAGCCAGCGTGAAACCCTTCGGATTCTCTAGCTTGAGTTCTGTCCTGCGGCCACATCTGTCGAGCACTCTTCCCACTTAACCAAGGAGAGGTCAGAGGCTCACAGTGTGATAATGTCCCCAAGACACAAGGACGATGGTGACTGAACTGGGTTTGGGGAAGGAGAGGAAGGAGGAGATGGGGTGAGAGGGAGGCCGCCATCCACAGTAAACTGGGTACCAGGGGAGAGAAGCCCCCAGCTCCAGATGACTCTTAAGTAACAGGTTGAGCTCATTCCCAGACCATGGAGTCTAAGACTCTGTCTTGTCCAGCTAAAACCCACTCTGTGCTTTCTGGCTCTTCAAAATGAAGTCACTCCCCTGTCCCTGCGCTGTCTTAAAACGTTCAGTGTCCCCCACCACTGTTGTGTTTCATAAAAAGATAAGGAGAGAAAGAATACGTTTGGTGGATGTGTAGTCAGATGTGGGGGAAGGGGTGCCTCCGAGGGCCCTTGCTGAAGCATCTCTTTCCCCTGAGGGACTAGCCACACGATGGTATAGCATAGTTTATTCAGGGCATGAGGAGGGGAGTTGAGAGGGTAATAGAGACAGAGAAAGGCAGAGAGAAAGAGAGAGAGAGAGAGAGAGAGAGAGAGAAGGCTGGCCATTAGCACGTGTGGGGGGGTAAGGGGCGAGAGGACAGAGCAAGAGCAAGAAAGCAGGAGAGAGGGTGAGCAGCCCCTTTATAGTGAGTCAGGCACACCTGGCTGTTGCCAGGTAACTGTGGGGCGGAGCCAAGACGAAATGCTAACACCCACTACTCAGGAGAAAGGGGACAACTCTTGGGCTGTGGTGAGCTGGTCACACAGGTTTCCAGATTTCCAGGAGTAGGGGGTGGGGCTGTGTTGAAGGCAGAGGAGGGAGACGGAGAGGCCCCGATCTGCCGCAGTTGCTGATATCATGGTGTAAAGACACCCACAGGGACCTGTTTAAGATCATAACAGTTTAACAGCTGGTTCACAAAATTCCTGAAAATGTCATAGTCTCCTGCACAGGTTGGAGCTGGCTCCAGCCCAGACAGCGTGCGCCTGCAACTCACTCCTTACTGCTCTGGCTTCCTAGATGTTGGGGTAACACGAGCACCGGCTCAGCTGCCCCCCCTCCCTTGCCTGTGCTATTTCTGCCTCCCTCTCAATTGCTGCTTCCTCGGATCACAGCCCCGTGTGGCTTCTCTGGCAGTGACGCCCCAGGACCGCTTCACTGGGGCAGGGTCCCCTTCTGCACTTGGATGTCTTTTCTAGGATGCCTTCTGGGGCTGGATGTTCTTACCACTTCAATCCTCGCGGCCTCTCGGTGCCCCGTATTTCTTTCACTGCGTTAAAAGTCCCAGGAAGCAGGGCCTTACTCTATGTCCCCAGCAAGGGACCCTGTGCCCCCCATAGCCGTCAATTCTGCAGCCCCGACTGATGTAGAACTCTTTCTGAGTCCCCCGGCTGAGTCACTATCTCCTGTTCTTCCCTTCCGAAGCTCCTCCCACGTCCATCGAAGTCGTGGCTGCCGACTCCCCTGCCCCCTTCAGCCGGTACCAGGCCCAGAACTTCACATTGGTCTGCATCGTGTCGGGAGGGAAGCCAGCGCCCATGGTAAGTGTTTGGGGGATCGGCCCTCAGTATGCCAAGACTTCTGCTAGCTGAACCTCCGTCAGGGACCACTTCTTTACCCAGACAGGAAGTGGCCTGTCCCATTCTGCCATCCTAGGTCTTCATAGTAAGGTCTGCTTCCAGGAGTGCCCAGGACCCAGTATGCCCCTCCTAGATACTGAGGAAAATGGGGAACACAGAACAGGGTCCAGAGATGGGGAGATGACTTCGCCATAGTCTCCTGATATTTTCCACAGAAAAGGGACCCACGTTCATAGTCTCATGCTTCAAGCTGCTCCTGGGCCTCCATGGGCTTCACAGGAAGTCTCCTCAGAAGGAAGAGAGGAAAGAGAGGGGGAGAAAGAAGGGGACAGGAGGAAAGACAGAGTGGGGTGCTCAGTTACAATGGGGTAGACATCCAGAGCACCTGGTCTGAGCCCTGCTTCTGGTCATACCTATCCTCAGGACTGACCCTGACCAGGGGTCCCTCTCCCCTTCTTGGTTTTGCTCCAAAGCCAAGGAGTTGGACACCATCAATGTCTCAGAAGCCATGGGGCCCTTCTGACCTAACAATTACTCAATGAAACCTCACGTGTCTAACTTCTAACAGGTTAGACATGAATCCCTCGAGTTCCCCGGAAACACGCCTGCGCACCCGTGTCAGAGCCTTTGAGCTACATTTGGGTGTGATTTTAGTGTGGGCATCTTAGAATAATATTCTGGTCCTCAACCGGATGGGTTTCACATATTTCTTGGATTTAGCAAGATGGTGGTGGTGGTAGGGGGTACGGCTGAAGCAATGAGGACCTGCAGTTAGAATTCAGATGGACAGGTAAGTGACCCCCACCTTTCCAATGAGACTGTTTCTCATGTGTGGGTGGGACCTGTGGATCTGTGTCTGGGATCTGGAATCAATTGCTCAGGGCAGAGGAGTGGAAAGTCAAAGGTCAGGGATAGGTGTAGCAATGCCCCATGATAAGGTGCAGGAGTAAGAGGGGGCACAGAGACACGCGGGCCTGGAATTAGGGTACAGGGCACAGAGGTTAGTAATATAAGGTGTGGTGGTCAGGGGTCAGGGATGCAGAGACATAGGGGTCTGGGGTAAGGGTAAGGGCACAGGGGTTAGGGGTGTGAGACCTGAAAGTCAAGGGTCAGGGATGCAGAGACATAGAGTAACAGCCATGAGGTCACTAGTGAGGCATGGAAGCCTAGTGGTCAGAGCTCAGTGGGCAAGTGTGTCATACTGCCGCCGCAAGCAAGCAGTTGATAGACGTGGCCTTAGAGCCACGGATGCTGAAGACAAGACTCGCAGATTTGCCCTCAGAATCCCTAAGGATGTTCAGCCTCCTCCAAATCAGAGAAGCTGGTCTTTCCTCTGGGGAAAGACAGACCTGAGGGGAGGGTTTCCTGGCCCTGGGGCTACAGGAGAGCACCCCCTTCTCACCTCACCCTCAGGCTGCCACTTAAGGCACAGTTATAAAAATGCCCCCCCACTCTGTCCCTCCTCTCTCCTCCCCTCTCTTCGCCCCCCTTTGTCTATGTGAGTCTCATTCCCTGACAGTCCGGGCAACTTATGTCTGTCTGGAGTGTCAGAACTTGAAAGCAATTCTTTGATATAAATTACACCTGCTTCTGAAGCACTTTTCAAAAAATAAAAGAGAGAAAGAAAAGAAATGCAAAGAAAAGGGAAAGGAAAAAAAAAACCAAAACCCCCAAAGCAGACCATTACGTGCCAAGGATTCTTCTGCAGAGTTTTAAACTCTGACAGGTCCCCCACACCCACGTATCACACACCCCATCCATCCCTATCCACTCCCCAGCCCCTCCCCCACAGCCCACCCCAGGCTTCTCTCTTCATACCACGAGTCCTGGAGTCCCAGAGCTCGCTGCTTTCTGCTTTTCTCTCTCCGTCTCCTATCGACTTATTTATCTGATTTATTAAAAAATACACCCAATCCCACAGGCTTCCGGGCGCATGTACCAAAATAAGAAGACAGCAATTAAATAAATGCGCCTCTCAAAACTTGAATTCCCTATTAGCAGAGAAGGGAGAAGACATCTTCTTTCGCCTCATCCCTGCACCTAGCTCCTCCACACACGCACCTGTTTTCTGCTAGCAGCTCTGAATACCAATTGTGTGAGCAGGCAGGACACACACACATACACCACAAACACACACCTCTTCTCCCTTCCTCTCTAATGCCTCATTTTGCCCCCAATGCCCCATTTCCTCCTCATCCATGTTCCCTCACCCCACCACCACCACCCCCACCCCACCACCCCCACCCCGGTCAGCTATGAACCATACTGGAGCCCTGTTAGTAGTTAAGTAGCCTCTAAAACCAAACTCCCCATATGACTTCATTTAAGCCCCCCACTTGCTCCGTGGAGTCAGTCGTCTTATTTCTCTTTACAAGTGGAGAAACTGTAGCTCAAAGTCCCCCCAACTTGTCGATGATAGCGTTAGGCCAAGCCATCTCTCTCAAGAGCTGTTTGTATTCCCACATTAGTTCTCCAGGGGCATGTGGAAAAGGAGTGGGCGTGACCGTTTCCCTACTGACTGGGAAAGCCTAGGCTCTTCTGAGAGTCCCTCAGGAAAGTAAACCATCCATCCATTATCTTTCCCACCCTGTCCTGCTTGCAACTGTAGGTTTATTTCAAACGGGATGGGGAGCCGATCGATGCGGTGCCCCTTACAGAACTGCCAGCAGCCAGCTCCGGCCCGGTCCAGGATAGCAGGCCGTTCCGCAGCCTTCTGCATCGAGACGTGGACGATACCAAAATGCAAAAGTCACTATCCCTTCTGGACACTGAATACCGGGCTGGACGTCCCTATACGGAGCGCCCCTCACGCAGCCTCACCCAGGACCCCAGCCTCTTTGTGCAGCCCACCACGGAAAACATCCCAGAGACAGTGGTGAGCCGAGGAGTTCCCCCGTTGGGTACACAGCGCCGAGCCGGTCTACTTCCTGCGCCACAGCCGCACCCCAGGCAGCGATGGCACGGTGGAGGTGCGGGCCCTGCTCACCTGGACCCTCAACCCGCAGATCGACAATGAGGCCCTCTTCAGCTGTGAGGTCAAGCACCCAGCGCTGTCCATGCCCATGCAGGCGGAGGTCACGCTGGGTAAGACCTGGCAGGCTCTTCTGCAGCCCATCAGATATAAGAGGTTGTAGTCCTACAACGGGGGCCACGGGCTGCTGGAAGCCAGGGGGAGGGGGGACAAATGGAGTCAGGTCAGCTCAGGGGGGTTGGGGCGGGGAGAGACAAGGGTCTTCAGTAAGGTTGTTTGTTGCAAGAAAATGGAAGTCCCGGGTCAGTGGGGCGTTTGTTAGGGTCAAGCACATGGGTGTTCAGCAGTCCCTTGCAGCTCCCACAGAACATCAGAACCGTTTCCTGGGTGCCTGTCTGCCACGTGCTGCTTGCTTCCCTTCTGTTAAAGCAAGTCGTGGACCTGGATGGTCACACTATAACCTTGGGGAGGTGAGGACATGGGGGATAGCCCGGACTCCTGAGGAGAGAGTGAGAGCCTGGGCTAGCTTCTCTTTCTGCCTAAGCTGCCCTGGGCCTCTGTTTTCTGGCCTGTTCAATGTGACAAGGAGCAAACACAATTTAACCATAAGCTTGGAGCCCAGCTTGAACTCCTGCAGTACCGATGGTGGCCACTGGGGGCGCTGTCCTTACTCCTGTTCTTTAGGTGAGAGACTTGGGTTTTACATGCGAAGTCAGTGAGTTGGGGCAGTCTGTCGCAGAGTCCACTTCCTTAGTGTTGCCCAGCTGACGGCTGTGGTCAAGGACACACCGAGTCATGAGTGTGGCCTGCACAGTGACAAACCCTGCACTCTGAGAAAGGCTGTGGAATGAACAGAGTGATATTGGGGCACAGAATTCGAACACCCAGCAAGGACTTGGAAGCCCAGGCCACCGATGGTTGGGCTTGTCTTCTGCAGCGGGCCTTGCTCTAGCCTGCATTCATTTATCAGGGATGCCCTTGTGTGGCTCACATGCCGCTTCCTCCAGGAAGCCTGTCCGGTCCGGTTGACTGTATCTCTTTAAAACCCCTCTTCCTGGGTTTCTGTCTCTCTGGTGGGCAGCCTTGAAAGTCACCTCAGTGGTGACAATGCTGTTGTTCAATTGGTCAAGCCATTAGCCTCAGGCCTACTCATGATCTCCTCATGTCCAGGTCACACACCTTCCCAGCAGCACAGCCTCAGAATACTTCCCGGGCCTGCCCTTCTTCACTTTCCCTGCAACCCATCCAAGTACTCAGCACCCATCCTGGAGAGCAGCACAGCCTCCAAACTGGTCTTTCTGCTTCTGGATTTCCCTCTATGCTATTTTTCATCCCAACTGATCTCCTTACAATATAAATCAGCCCCAAACTCAGATAAACAGCTGTCCAGACCCTCAGTGTAGACAATAGGCTGACACAAAGAAAGCCCAGAAACAGACCTGCAGGTAAAGTCAATTGATTTTGATGGAGACCCTGAGGCTGTTCACAGAGTAAAGACAGTCGAGTCCTCTAACACATGGCCAGAAGGAACGAGGGAACGTGAGTGTGGGGGAGGCGGGCCTGGCCCCTGCCTGGCACACACACAGGTTAACCGGAGATGATTGATAGGCCCCTGTGTAAAAGCCAGGGTCATAAAGCTTCCAGAACAAAATGGAGAACGATGTCTTTATGGAGCCAAGGTAGCCAACATTGCTTAAAGCAGTCATAAAAAAAACACTAGAGGAAAAATTGAAAACTGGTTGGTTGGATCGAATCAAAATTCAGATCTTTGCCTCTTTAAGAGAGTAGGAAGGCAAGTGTGTGGGGGGGGGGGGAGACGGAGTTGGGGATACGCTCAGTCCTCTGGGAAATACTGGTACCCAGGATGCAAAAAAGGAAACAAACAACAAAAGAAAACCAAAAAAGCAAACCCAACTAAGTCATGTGACATGGTGGCACATGGCTGTCATCTCAGCGTTTGGGGTTAGGAGCAGGAGGATCAGAAGTTGAAAGTCATCCCTTGGTTACCTGGGTAGTTTGAGATCAGTCTGGACTGACTGCCTCAAATCCCAGGCTATCATAAGCCCATCTCAAAATTAGAAATGAGAGAAAGAGACAGACAGACAGACAGAACATCTTATAAAACCAAGGGGGCAGCCCCTACTAGATATACATGAGAGAGAAGCAGTATTGTTGTTAGTGCAAACCCAGGGCCTCTGCTACACTCTGCTACTGACTGAGCCACACCTCCAGCCCCTGACACCCTGCTTTTAAAATCGCCCACGGACTTATTAAAACACAGTGTCAGCCATCAGAGAAGTGGGGATTAAGACCTCGGCGAGATAGCATTAGTAACTATTCGATGGATAAAGTTTTCCAAGCTGACAATAACAAATGTGGGCACTGTACAGAGGAATCCTCCTGCATCATCAGTGGTACAGCCGTATCCAACCGCAGGAAACCAGCAGATTTTTATATGATAAACAGCTCATTCCTGTGACCCAACAACTGCACTGGAGGGATGGCTGGGTAGATGGACAGGCGGATGGACAGATGGAATAGATGGAGGGATGGATTAGGCAGACAGGTGGATGGATGGGTGAGTGGGTGGATGGATGAATGGACATGAAGGAAGGATAGATGGATTGAATGGATATACAGATAGACAGGATGGTGAAGAGGTTGGATGAATTCATAGGTGGATGGGCATGTGAGCGGGTGGCTGGGAAGATGGATGGGTGGGTAGATAGTGGGTGTGTGGGTAGGTTAGTTGGATAGTAGATAGAGGGTGGACTGGATGTATACAGGAAATGGAGGATGTGATGATGGATGGTGTTGGTAGATGGAAGGGAAGACTGGGTACATGGTGGAGGGATGATGACTGGATGGACGAGTGACTCTCTTAATGAAAACTCAGAATCCCAAAGGAGTCCCAGAGGAACCCTTCCTTGAGACCACACCTGCTATCCTTCAGACAGGAAGAATGCCATGGGTGCAAGGTGTGTGGGGTGGTGTGTGGTGTGTGTGTGTGTGTGTGTGTGGACCACAGGTGCAGATGCGGGTGTGGGGTGGGGCGTAAGGAGAATGTCTGCACTCCTTGAGCCGGGATTTCCCTCTGGAGCTTCACTCTCTCCCCGTTGTACCTTTTCAGAGCATCTCTTAGGCAACTGATGAACAGATGAATAGCCAGACTGAGCTGATGCTCCGCCCCACACAGCCTGAGAGGACTAGGCCTAGATCCTGGGCCTGCATTCTGCTCTCCAGCTCCTACAGGCCAGGGCTTGAGAGGATACACCTCTGCTTGACATGCCGGGTTGTGCTTTCAAAGCAGCCAGGGGGCTAGGTTTTGCTTGCCAGGAGCTGCAGTGGACTTCCTGGTGTTGGTGGGATAGTAGTGAGCAGTTGGCCTGACTTCCAGAAACAAGTGGCTCCCAGCAGCCTTAAGGTCGGGAGCCCCAGGACATCTGCTGCAAACACCCATCTGGGTGAGAACTGAGGGACAACAATGTAGCAGGCCCCTCTGGGGATCTCCTCTATGCCCCTCAGGGTCGACTGAGCATAGGAGCACTAGAAACAGTTCAGGGCAGCCAAAGCAGCTGTGTGGCCTGCTGCCTCACTGCCCTGGGCTCTGAGCCTCTGCAAACGAGGCACTGCCTTCTCCTGCAACCGAGGCCTTTCAGCACCCTCTGCTGGTTGAGGCTGGCAGTGACACAGACCACCCAGGGCCATGTAACCCTACACACACACACACACACACACACACACACACACACACCTGGGGCTTTCCCCCCTCTGCAACTCCCCTCCCCTTTATAGCCCAAGAGAGCAGCTGGAGGAGGCAAGAATATTACTTGGTTTCTCTGGGCCTTTCTGTGGGTGCAGGACAAGCTCTAAAGGCTGAAAGGGGAAATGGGGTAAAATACAGAGTGTTGAATAAAGGGGAAGGGGGTGGCTTAGAAATGGAGCCTTTCCATCCTGAGCCCACCATCTGCCCAGCGTCCCTTCCACGCAGCTGACAGGTGGACACAGCAGTGGAAGTCACTGTCTCCTCCCCTCAGCAGCCTTCCCTCCCCTCACAGCAGGCCCGGCCCTTCCCTCTGCCCACACAGGCCGTTAGATGTCTGTCTTCCTTGCAGTTAATTAACAGTTCTTGGTCTTTCTCTCAGAGAGTGAGACTGGCAGAGCCTGGAGCCTGCTCACATCTGCTTGCTGCTCTGATTTCTGTCTTGCGTTAAGTAGGAAAGGCAGCCCTGGAAACTGTGTAGTCTGTCCCCAGCCCTGCCAGCTCTCTTGTTGACCCTTCTGCCATGTCCCTGATGCTCCTCCTGCCTGGAACATTCCTCATGGGCTTTACTTCTCCTGGGCACTGTGACCACTGCCCTTCCGTGAGCTGTGTGCTATTTCTGCTGGCCTCAGACCCTGCATACAACAGTGGTCACAGTTTGGCTGAGTCTGTTTGCAAATTAAATGTCTCTCCCACTAAAGGAGAAGCTGTGGGACACTTGACTTTATCACTGTCCCCTTTACTAGTTCCCAGCCCTGCTCCAAAGCCTGACATATGGCCAGCTCAGTAATTACTATTGAATGACTGAGTAAATGGATTAATGAGGGGCGGGGAGTCAGGAAACGGCTGTAATTGACTCTGCAGGAACCGGGACAAGCCTCTTCATTTCGTGTGAGCCTGGGTTCTTCCCTCTGGGAGAGAGAGAGAGACAGAGAGAGAGAAATCCGGCAGGTCCTTCAATCTCCCATAGGCAAGGGACCCCCAGGGCATCATGTCACCTCAGCACATACAGAGCAGCTGAGGAAGACAGTACTGGGGATAAGAGGACCAGAGGCAGGGAGAGCAAAGGCTGGCTAGGGAAGGAGATGATGGCTTCACTTGGTCCATCCCCCCAACCCCTGCACCCCTACCCAACTCACACGTAGGTTCCAGGAAGTCCCCTGGCAGTAGGAGCCTCAATCAGGCGCCTGAGAGACTGAATTTTGGTCCTGATTCTTCCTCCCTCTTTGACCTTTGGCAATCATAATGAACTCTTCCGGCCTCTGTGAACTCAACTAGACCGAGGGGACAGTGATGGTGTTGTTATCCTCCCCCACTAACCGGTGAGATCCGTGCATTTGTGGGTGTCGTTGAATCGCTAGATCCCAGCTGTGGTGGGACGCACAGTAGGGCTGTAGGAAATATGAGAGGGAGGCAGCCATGACTGAGGGAGTGAATTAGCCTCTTTGGAGACAGACTGGTCTAGGACACCAACCTCTTGAACTTGATCCGGATTCTGCTCTACCCACCTCTCAATGCAGTTGCATCCACTCACCACCTCTCTATAACCTCACCCATTACCCGCTCTCTGACCCCACCCACCACCTTCTCAGACTCAACTCACCACTCCTCTCTGGCCCCACCCACCACTTCTCTCTGACCACACCCACCACCCCCTCTCTAACCACGCCTACCATCCCTTTCTGACCCGATCTTCCTCTCGATACAGTTGCTCCCAAAGGACCCAAAATCGTGATGACGCCCAGCAGAGCCCGGGTTGGAGACACAGTGAGGATCCTAGTCCACGGATTTCAGGTCAGTCTCTTTCTGGATACCTGAGTCGGGTGGTGGGTGGGTAGAGACACCCAGTTGCCATGGGGACAAGCCTCCCTGGCTTACTCCTCTATACCCAAGAGCAAATGCTGCTCACGTCGGCCTTCTGTCTTTGCATTTATTCCGGCCCTGAGCCCTGAGTCCTTTCCATCTAGACTCTGTTCTCCAGGCTGTTCTCAAATTCCCTGTTTAGCTGAGGAGGATTTTGAACTTCTGACCTTGCCTCCTCCACCTCAGTGCTAGATGCCATCACAGTTTATAGGGCGCTGGGAATGGAACCCAGAACTTTGTATGCTGGGCAAACATGTTAACAATTAAGCTACACCCCTAGCCCTCTTCCCGGGGTTTTGAGGTGCTACCTGAAGCCTATTGGATGAGAATCGGGGTCTGGAAAGCCTCTGACTTCCTTGTGTTGGCAGGATGCTCCCCTGTGACTCCACTATTCCCTACTCTGGTCCACAGAATGAGGTCTTCCCAGAACCCATGTTCACGTGGACAAGAGTGGGCAGCCGCCTCCTGGATGGCAGTGCCGAATTTGACGGGAAGGAACTCGTGCTGGAGCGGGTTCCTGCTGAGCTCAACGGCTCCATGTACCGCTGCACTGCCCAGAACCCACTGGGCTCCACTGATACACACACTCGGCTCATCGTGTTCGGTAGGGACCCCACAGGACCATCTGAGGATAGGCCCTGGCTAAAAGCTGTCCACAGAAGCCCCTTGAATTTGTCTCCGAGAGATAATTCAGCTCACTGATTATGATTACAATGGCTTTATCGTCAGAGAGATTCCAGGTTCACATCTAGGTTTGGCTAAGGCCTCAGTTTACCCATCTATAACATGGACAGATGCAGGGAAGAGAGGCGGTTGGTTGCACCATCCCATTGTGTACGGTAGCATATAGTGGGTGCCTGGTGATGGCTCTCCACTCAGCATCACTCACCCACTCTGCTCCTCTCTGTTTCTTTCTGACAGAAAACCCAAATATCCCAAGAGGAACAGAGGACTCCCGTGGTAAGTCTCCATCCTCAGGACTGCACACTTAAAAGTGAGTGCCTTTCAAGGCCTCAGACAACACTGCCTGCCTCCTGTGGTCCCTCCCGTTCCTTCAGGAGGCCATCACCTCAGCTAGGCAGAGTCAAGTTTAGGCAACTGTAGGCACTAAGCAAGGAAGATCCTATACCCCCAAACAGCCAATGGGATGTCAGGGGTTGGGGGCGTCCCCTCTCACTGCTACCCAGACCACAAGAGGCCTTGTCTGGCACTGGCCATAGTATGAATCTCTGACAACTCCATGGGACACTTAAGAACATAGACAGATGCCCCGGGCTGCTCCCTTCAGCCACCCCGACCGAGAACCGCCCACAGGATGCAGCCCTGACACCTCCACCCTCTCACAGGTTCTGCTTCTGGCCCCGCTGGCGTCCGGCTCACCCTGGTGCTTGCCCTGACAGTGATCCTGGAGCTCACGTGAAGATGCCGCCTCCTCCCGATGCTCCCAGCGGCCCCGGCATCTCTGCGATCGATTTTCATTTCTTTTCTAAACTATTTCCAGTCTTGTTCTTAGTCTCGGCCGATGTCTTGGCTTCCTCACTGGGTTTAATTAAACAAACAGACCGATTTTCCCCACCTCAATGTCTGGCTCTATATTTTTCCTTAGTCTAGTAGCAGCTACTGGTTAGCAACTGGCATCCAGTTTTGGGATAGGCACAGAGATAGGATGGCAAAAGAGATGGAAAGCCTATGCTCCCGTGAGGATGGGTGGGCATGCAGGTCTTGTCTCATTCAGTCCTAAAAACAGCCAGGTATGGGAAGTGGCCATTTGTCCTGGAGCTGGAGAAAAGGGGGCAGTATTGACCTGACATCTGATCCTCTTACAATGTGTATCAGTCAGCCTTCCATCACTGTAACAAAACACCTGAGATTATTTACTTATCAAAAGGAAAGGTTTCTTGGGCTCACGGTTCTGAAGCCAGAAGCCTACAGCCCAGCAGCCCCATTGCTTTGGGCTGCTCATGAGGCTATACATCATGGCAGGAGCCTGTGGAGACCAGAAGACATCACCAGATCTCCTAAAACTGGAGTTACACACCCTTGTGAGCTGCCATGTGGGTGCTTGGAACTGAACCTGGGTCCTCTGCAAAAGATTTAGCTAGTGATAGCTGTCTCTGCAGCTCCTGGACACTCAGCCTTTGAACTTGACATTCTAGAGTCCTGGATTTCCCTTAAGTCTTTCTACCTCCATTTAAGCTCAAATTCTTCCGTCCACCAACTGGTGTTTTAAATACATCAGAAAGGAATGATTGAAACAATAAATGTTTGTCTTCCTCAGTTTGGCCAGCCAGTCAGCAACAGCAGTGGCGTTGATGATCCTGTCGGACGTTCATCCGTGTGCAGACAGACAAGACAGATACACAGGCAATCACACAGTACCATGAGCCTACCTCATCTACTTCCCTCTTCCTCAGGCCCCTGTCTGCCTCCCAGGAACTGCTGGCCCACTCTGCTGCGGCCCAGCAGTTCAATACAAGGATCCTACTACCTAAGGTTTCTATTTTCCGAAGACATTTTAATACACTGGTTTATTCTCTCTCCTTGCCTTCTTAGAGGGAAGCCCACGTAGGCATGAAATTGGACTTGCCTCGCCCTGTTAACAGCGGGTTGCTGGGCTCCACTGACCCCTGAAGTGCATTAGTAGCTCAGTAGTCAGCAGATGAACCATGGGAAGTGGTGGAGGAAGGCGGGGGGGGGGGGGGGGGGGGAGGTGCTAGCTGGGAGGCTCCAGGGCTGCAGCAGGAGGGGCAGCCATGTGCTTAGACTTTACATTCGATCTCCCATGAGTACCTTCTTCCATCCTACAAACTCAAAGCCTTCTCCAGCCAGGGCCCGAGCTAAACCAGAGGAGGCATGGACCAGATCTGGTAGGCTCTGTGTTTATGGAGCCCAAGCCCTCATCCTTCAGGATTATGGAGCCTTGAAGGACAAGAAGGGCAACTGAAGCCAGCCCTATCCTTCTGTGGTATGGCCTCATGTTGGTCTAGGTACCTCAAACGTGACCCACATGTGCAAGGGGGAGAAGACTCCAGGTTCCTGTTTGCTCGGCATGACCCCCTGAGATCACCCCCTTTGAAGCACAGAGAGATCAACAGGACTTGTACCTTCTGGGCCACATCATGTCCCCAAGAGCCTGTCTTGGTCCCATCCACCAGCTATGATTCCCCGAGGCCCTTGCTGCTCCTGTCCCTGGGCTGAGGTCACCATAGATCGATCCTCTGACCCTTGAGAATTTCCATTGTGTCCCGCTGAACTAGTGGGTAGGGTACAAAGATGGTTGCAGGGTCCCATCAGGCCCATCTCTAAAGTTGTATATGGGCTGCATAGTCATGCCTTCTTTTCTGTTGTCTGAGTTGGGCTCAGAAGCAAGTGTCACAAGTAAGTGCAGATGCTACAGGCACTTAGTGGCCATGCTCCCAGGCCGGCTGTCTACACTCAGCAGCTAAGGTCCCCTCCCCACTGGGACAGGAATTTGGGGACACTCACAAACTGTATTCCTCTGTTGGAACCATTTCTGGCAGCCTATCTGCTGGGAACTTTGGAGAAACTTAAGCCTGTGACCACTGTCCCCTTCTCAGCCCAGGACACCAGCCTCTGGGCCCACCGTGACTCACCTGCTCCATCCCCCAAGCCTCCTACAGACAGTCAGGCATAGCTTGCCTCCTTCTGTACTACCTAGGGCTTTTGCTAGTCCTCCACAGGTGTCTGTGACTCTGGCCACAAGCTCCATCCTGAGCATTGTCTGTGGGGAGACACAGAGCAATGAGCAAGACCCTATGGACCCCATGAGACACCACACAGGACACGATCTAGAGAAAAATCTGTGGGTTTTATTAAGAGTCTATGTATACATAGCACGGAGGAAATGAAAACCAGTGTCCTTGGGGTTTGGCCCTGCCATGGGAAGTGATAACGCTTGGTGACTTGGGCTTTACATTTCCTCTCCTGCAAAATGTACCCAGAACTCCTTCTGGATCGGTGACCTGTTGGGGAAATCTGACGGGGAAAGGCAGTTGGGTTGAAGGCTGAGTCAAGTGGAGAGGCAATGAGAAATAGGCTGGGCAGGGATGTGGGAGAGGCAAAGAGGGGAGGAGAGGGCATCAGTCTCCCAGGGCGTGAGGGACGGCCCCGTGGGTCCGGTTGCCCTGGGGTCAGCTGTGGATTCTTGAACATGTGAGTCTGGAAGAAGAAAGCCACTTGGAGGAGAAGAGAAGTCAGCAGGCCAGCTGGGCTCCAGGGGACAGAATGGGTACAGCATTCATGGAAGCTCCAAGAGAACTGGAGAAGCAAGGAGTACACCATACTGAGGCCAGGGACAGACATACACAGATAGACAGACAGACGGTGCCATGGATAGGAGAGGGGAGAGTGAATGAGGAGGAGAGTGAATGAGGAGAGAGCGGGCTGAGCAGCACTTACAACCCGCAGCCTCACGCTCCTCCCCCTAGCCTCACGCCCCTCCCACCACCCTCACGCCCCTCCTACCAGTCTTATGCTCCTCCCATCAGCCTCACGCTCCTCCCACCACGATGGTCTGTAACCTTGAATTTTGAATTGAAATAAACTCTCTTCCCCTTACATTGCTTTTTGTCAGCGCATTTTATCACAGCAGCAAGAAAAAAAAAAGCTGAGATGGCACAGAGAAAGTGAAAGGAGGCGGAGTCAAGGCAGGAGGGACTAACTGCTCCCTGTGTCCAGCAAAGGTGGGGCCCAGCTCTGATGCCAGTGGCCAGTGGAGGAATGCCCTGGGGAGGGGAGCTTCCTAGAAAACACTTGGGCTCTTGTGTCAGGAGTGGCTCCCTCAGCCTCCTCTAGAACGATAGCCCCAAGTGATGGTAATAGGTGGATGGTAATAGGCACGTAAAATAGAAATGAGGCTTTTTTTTCCAAATGCCAAAGTCTCAGTGATAGACTTAAATGTCAACCAGCCTTAGGCCCACTGAGCTCCTGACCTTGAGCTAAACTTCCTGGGCCTCACCCTGTCCCTGTCCCTTGGGCCCTTGGGTCCAGCTTAGGATCTTACAATCGGCCACTTGCCTCTGAGGACTGAAGGTCCCAGAACCACAGATAAAGGACATTTAGGGAGAGAAATTCTTTCTCTAAACAGAGCCTTCTACTAAAAAACCAGTGGGGCTCTGCCTGGTCTGCCCTGAGGGAAAGTCGCCCATAATATCCCCCCTTTAAGACCAAAAAAAAAAAGGGCAACCCCGGGTTTCACAAAACTTTTTTTTAAAAAAAAATTTACAAAAAGTAAAAAAATAATTTATTTAACCCCAAAAACCAAAGGAAAAATTTTAAACCCCCGTCAAAAACTTTTTTCAAAAAAACGAAAACCCCCCAAACGTTATACATTTTACAAGGGGGCCCCAATGCCCCTTGAAGATTTTTTTTTTTTATTATCTCAAACAAATAAGCCACGAACTTCTTTAATTGATTTACAGACATTAAGAAATAAAAAAAATACATATTAAATTTTACAAAAATTAAAAATATACAGAAAACTCTTCCCAATTGAAATCTCTTTTCGCAACTGGCCACGGGCCTTAGCGGTGTTTAAACCCCTCCCCTCCCGTTTTCTTTTTCCTCGTCCCTCGGGCACTGCAACAATTTTGGCTCTTTAGGGGGAGAAGCGACCCATACCTTCATCCCTGTTTCCCCTGGGTCTTGCCTTCCTCATGGACTAGATTCTTATAAATTTCCTTGACTTTAATCACAGGACACAGTATACCAAGAGATGCCCTAAAAATCTCCTGCCCCCCCAACATAATCTTTCTTACCCCTTTGGGGGGGAAGCAATAAATTTTCCCCTTTGGGGAAACTGGATCATCCCCCTGTCCTAAACTGTTTTTCCGTCTACCTTTTGGACGGGGAAAACCAGGGGCCCAAATCCAAGGGAAAATCTAAGCTTCCAGTTAAAGGGGACTTTTGTTCCCCCCGGGGGCGGACCCCCCCACTTTGGAAGAAAACTTCTAGCCGTCAGAACTTGGGTCACAGAAACAGAAAAAAAACGCCTTGGAACACAGGAATGCTACTGAGGGAAGTACCCCCTTTTTTGCACCCCTTTTCCGGACCAGCATGTGGACGGGCTTACAAGAACGCTCCATATTCGACACGATGAAACCAATATACCCTCTGAGAACTCTGCACCATTTCCCGGGGCTGCTCCCACCTAATTGGCCTTACCTCTTCAAAAGACCATTCCTTTCCATCACCCACGCTTCAGATGGGGGGAACGGGTAAGCCGGGGAGGATTCCTAAGTGGGGGGCTTGCTGTACCCTTTTTTCTGCCTGTGGAGTCCTTTTGGTCAGAAGCAACACTTTGGAATACCAAGGGGGGGTAAGGGAAATTCTGTAAACCAGGGTGGTGAAACTTAGTGCAGGAAAGTAAACCATACCAAAAAGTATTTACCCCAGCAAGGACAAAGCTTTTGCCTTTTCCCAGGAAAAAAGGGGTCCAACTGAAAAACCTGCCACCAGTCACTGCTGGCCCCTTGAAGAAGGGGTTTTTTGGGACTCGGGGGGTCTCTGTTTTTGGCAAACCTGGCACCGCAGCAAAAAGAGCCAGACCAGCTAGGGAAGGAAGTCCATGTTGTTGACCCCATTAACCCCTTTTCCCCTGCATCAGGCCCCTTTTGGAGGGGTCCACCGGCATGAGGGGATAAGGGGGAAGAGGCTGACGTCCAAAGAGCTATCCTATCCTTTATTACTGATGCCCCCCAGCGAATACCTTTGGAGCATTTACACGAATACAAACAGCTTCACCCCTTTGCCCCATTTGGAGAAGCTATCCACAACTTCTTCCCCCCAGTTTTTTCTCACCCAATTTTCCAATCGGATTTTTCCCAAGTCCCTACCATCCACCAATCCTTGGGCAAAAGCCCGAATGGGGGAACGGTCACACACGGCCTTTCCCTTTTTCCAAAAAAATGTAAGACCTTGGGGGCTGCCCAATTTCCCACTGTGAAGTTTCCCCCCTTCACAAGAGTCTTTCAGGTTTTTCCACGGGGTTTTTGTAATGCTGAAGCTGTCCCCTCGGTACAGAAAAACTACATACATACATACTAAAAAACATACATACAAAAAATACATACATACAAAAACCCTAAAAATAAGCCCAGTCTTCTCTTCCTCTTCACCAACAAGGCAAACCCCTGATGCTAGGGGTGCATTTGGGGCAGCAGGAAAAACTTTAAAAAAGGGGAAAAAAACCCAAAGGGTTTTTTAGCAACCTTTC
This sequence comes from Mastomys natalensis, assembly GCA_021653895.1. Taxonomy (NCBI): domain Eukaryota; kingdom Metazoa; phylum Chordata; class Mammalia; order Rodentia; family Muridae; genus Mastomys; species Mastomys natalensis. Next base: position 18,168 of record JAJTUV010000601.1, on the reverse strand, counting down.
TTAAATTTTTGCTCCTGACTTGGGGACCTGCTCCGTTTTCTCACTCCAACGGGGAGAGAAAAGGGAAGGGGGGGGGGAACCACTGCCCCTGCATCGTTCAAGCCTTAGGTGCCAGATTTCAAATTTTCCCCCCAGAGCGTAATATGATTTTTGATTCCTAGCTTCCTGACAACAAATCCAAGGCTTTCTTTACCTTTTTCCAAACCCCTACAGCCCCAGGCCACATGGGGAGCCAAAAAATTTTTATACAATATTTTCTAAAATTATACTATAAAATATACATTTTTGTGGTGTTGGTTGTGGTGTGTGTGTGTATTTTAAAAAGGAAATATAAGACATACATAGGCATAGGCATAGACAAACATAATTCCCCCTCCAATTACATTCTGGGGGGGGAAGAATAAACCACAAAAATTTTCCGGGGACCCACAAACCATTGCGATCACTTCACCAAACTCCATTACCATCACCTGCCCTTTTTTAAAAAAGGGCCCCTATTTAATGGGCCCAAAAATGTTCTTGGGATTCCCTGAAATCAAAGTCAATTTAGAATCATATCCAATAACCCAAAAGTTCTTTCCTTTCCCCCAGTGCACATTACCTTTGAAAAGGCGTAGGCCCTCTGGGAAGGACGGAAAAAGAAAACATAAACCTTTAAAATTCACGGGCCAATTTTCCCTTTTGCCAGACCAATGAACCCTTTTCTTCTTTTGGGAAATAATTTTTCTACTTTACAATAAACGGAAATGTTATTTCTTATCATTTCTTTTTTCAGAAACACCATGATTAACACCTAAAAGGGGCTTGCGAGTCAGGCCAACAAAAATTCCCCTTTTCCTTTTCTGACCTCTAAGTTAGTCATTATAACGTTATTTGTCTACACTATGCATTAAAATAACTCCATCACTTTCCTTTGTAAACAGTGCTGCCACCGGGCCCCTTTGCTACCTCGGGGTCCAATTTAAAACCCATACATTTAATTCACTACTTAGCACACGTCTCCACAATGGAAGAGGACGGACAGCAAAGCTCTTCAGATTGGCTGGTGCCTCCTCACCATTTGTGTCTTGTGGGATAGTAAGGGCACTCTCTGGCCTTCCCATTTGGAAAAAATTTAAACACGTACATTTCTAGCACTGCACTTTCTCTACCCCTAAAATCCCTTCATCACGCTAACCAAATATCAACATCTCCAATCTTCTCATAGGACAAATGCGGCCAACCATAAAAACAAACCTTTGAACACCCCCCCCCCCCCTTTTTTTTAAACGGGAAGGGGTTTCTAAAATTAAACCTAGAATCTTTCTAAATCTCTATCAAAAACTCTGCCTATCCCGTTTTACATTCCTTCCACCATTACCCAAACCCTTAACATCCATTCCCACAGGGATTCCCCAAAGTCCGCTTGATGAATTATAAACTGTTAAGTCTCATGGCATAAACCCCTCGGGACTACATTTTCTATTCCCGCTCCGGATCTTGCTTAGCCCAAGTCGGTTATAGGTCTAAGGCACCATCCCATAATTGGCATTGATGTGCCACGAGGGACATCCATGTTGTCTTGTCTGGCACTCCTTTCAAGAAATCACTGCGGCTTAGCAGACAATGAAGGATTAATCTCCTCAGCCAGAGGTGGAAAAGGCAGATTTCAGGAAGGGGTGGAATGGGAGTACAGCTTCTTCTGGAGTGAAGACTACTACCTCACTGAGGTAAACCCCAAGAATCTGAGGACTCAAAGCTCTCAGCCTCATAGGGACCTCCCACACATTCCCATCCGGAGCCAAGGCCCTTGACTGCTAACGCCCTCCATGGCTGGGACTTATATTCCCCGTAATTCAGCCAACCTTCTAATGAGGGCCTTGGTTTGGCTTTTCTGCAACGTGAGCTCTGTGGCTTCTGGAGAGAGCTTCCCTTCCAGGGCACACTTGGAAACCTCTACCTGTGGACCTGCACCTGGAGCTGGTCACTTTGTCACCGGCTTGCTGCTGCCCTCGCCGTATTCTGAGATGCTAGAAGTCGCTTAATTTTATCACAGGGCTCATTCTTTTCCTTTGTCAACTTTGCCGAGATCCTAGGACAGCCCACCGCACCATCGTTTTCCTTATTTTTTTCCACAAATTGTCAAACGTTTTATATATGCAGAGTCACCAAATCCATTGCCTCTCACAATTAGTGAATCGGAATAATCAAATGCATTTGTCTCCTTAAAGTTTATAAAATATTTCATACCATGGGCTTTCAGGAATTCTCCGAGCTCCTAGAAGAGGTTTTAAGCAATTGAGAGGGCAACTTGGAAAACCTATTCCAGAGCACTTTAAAAAAAAAATCATCCTTATACTTCTGTTGCTCCAGAACCACTTCTGGGACCCAAAGCTGTATTAGTCAGGGTTCTCTAAGGAAAGAACTAACGTGGGTGTGTGTGGTGTGGTGTTGTGTTTGTGTTGTATTAGAATGTCTTACAGGCTGTGGTCCAGCTAGTTCAACAATGTTGTCTACCAACACAAGATCCAAGAACCCAGCAGCTGTTCAGTCTATAAAGCTGGACGTCCTCAGCTGGTCTTCAGTATAACGCTGTAATCCCAAAGAAGTAGGCTTAATGCCAGTCAAAGAATGGACGGCCAGGAGAGCAAGCAGGCACACAAAGAGATTCCTCTTCATGCCCTCTATATAGGCTGCAGCAGAACACTGGCCTAGAATATAGACTCATCTTCCCATCTCAGAAGATCCATATCAAATGTGAATCTTCTTATTTCAGATAGTTAAGGAAAAAATTCCCTACCCAGCTGCTAATTGCAGATGTAGTCAAGTTGACAACCGAGACTATCCATCACAAGGGTTAACGGACACCCTAACCGCAAGCAATGTCCTGTGGCTCAGATGCAACAGTGCACACATTAAGCCCTGATGGTTCGCACTCCATCTCCATCACTCTGAAGACGGATGGTGGCCCTGTATCTCGGACTTGGGAGTGACAGCTCAAAGAGGTGAGTCATTGGTTAAACACCACAGTGGGTTGGGGCTCCCCATCCACCCACACAGGCACTGAAGCCTTACGTGGCTGGTAGTTTTGGTCTGGGTTTCCCCCAAGGCGGATCCTGGGATGAAGAAGTTGGCACAAATGATCTTCGAGATGCAGGATGCAATAGGGGGAGATGGGGAAAGAGCCTAGAAGGTGCTATGTGAATTATGTTCCACAAGGGTTGGTCCCAGAAGCCCTGGGATTCTGTACTGTTCTCCTCAGACTGCCCATCCAACAGTTCTGGACTCTACATGTGTCCCCTCTGAGGCTTGAGCACAACCTAAAGGTACAGAAAGTCCCGTGTGGTTCTGCAAGAAAGCCACAAGCTTACCGACTGCAGGTGACTCCTGTAGGCTTTGAGGGGGGCAAGAGAGCGCCTGCTAGTATTCCTCAGAGACCCCTTGGTCCTGAGGCAGAGGCTTGGTACCATCACTGGGTTTGAATGTGTGTTTCCACCAATCCGAGACAGTGGGGTGAGAGTTGAGATCTCTGTGAATGGGACTGGGGCCCTAGGGAGTCCTGGGCAAGCCCAAGCCTTGCATGTGAAGACTCTGCCAGAAGATGGCCAGTCAGGATGTAAGCACTCATCTTTAAGGCTTCTTCTCTTCTCTCCCCATCATCTCCATGTTGACAAAGTTCCGTGAATACTATAGAGATGTGTTTGGACATGTGCCATGTAGGGCAACCCTCCACAGGCATGTATCATCCATCTTGATCTTCGCAGCAATCTTGCATCCAGAAGGGATTTTCTCCATTTACAATAAAGAAATAGATGCTCAGAGAAGTTATGCAACCTGCCCACAGACACACAGCTAGCAGGGAGAGAATCCCAGGATAACACTTACCATGTTCTCGACTTCTTTCCTTCTCCCTGGTGCTGCCCCAAGGCTGTAGGTTCTTCTGTGTCCTGGTGATCCCCCAATTGGTGAGTCTAAACAAGACTAAAGAACTAAGCTCTAAAGCCCAGCTTCCTTGGGTTCAAATCCTGAGGCTACTGGCTAGCTGTGTGACCTTAGACCATTATTTATAAAGCTGTCTCTGTCCTATCTGTTAAAATAGAGAGGACATGAAATGATTCCTAATGCTATTCCGCTCTACTCATAGATCCAATGGCACCTCATCCAATCATCTTCTCAGGGCCTTCCTCCAGCAACCGATGGAAGCACATGCTGAGACTCACAAACAGACTTTAGGTGAAGTTGGGGGAATCCTGAGGAAAAGGAAGAGGAAGAGGAAGGATTATAGGTGCCAGAGGGTCAAGGATACCAGGAGAACACAGCCTACAGAATCAACTAAGCAGGGCTCACAGGGACTCACAGAGACAAAGCAACAGTTGCAGAGCTTGCCCATGGGTCTGCACTAGGCTCTCTGCATATATGTTATGGTTGTGTAGCTTGGTGACTTTGTGGGACTCCAAACAGTGGGAGTGAGGTGTCTCTGACTCTTTCACTTGCTCTTGGGACCCTTTTCCTCCTACTGAGTTACTGTTGAAGCAATTAATTAAAATCGTCCTCTGATCAAGCTGACTATCTAAGCTGCGGCGGCTCTGCCTAGCTCAGCCACCGTGTTCTGTGCCCAGAGGCCACATGCATGCTGCAGTAGAAATGGCCAGACAGAAACACCAACCCTGCTACCCAAGAGACGCCAGCATGGGAGATGGCCCTGCCAATCCACGTGGGCCTGGTAGAAAAAATGAAACTCTAATGCTTAAAGATTAATCAAAGGCTTTATATGTTTGGTAAAACTCAATAACAATATGCCCATACAAAAACAGTTGTTTCCCAATTACCTAACCTAAATAAAAGTAGTTACCCCACTGCTCTCCATACCTGCGTGGCTTTCCATCCTCCTACATCTCTGCTCTCCCTAGCTCCTCCTCTTCCTCTCCTTACTCCTCCCACCTTAGCTCCTCCTACAGGTTACCTCGTCCAGTCTTGATATGACGGTTTGTGCCTAGTCTTATTGTAACTTGCTAGGAGGTCTGCTCTTTTCAGAAGGGAAACAGGAAGAGTGGACCTGGGGGAGAGGGAAGATTGGGAAGATCTGGGGGAAAAGAGGAGGGGAAATTGTAGTCAGGATGTAACGTATGAGAGAAGAATTAAAACATTAGTGGGGAAAGCAGTCATACCCTCTCCTTGTGGCTCTTACAGAAGCTGATTAGAGAGTGACTACTAAAACCTAGGAAACGGTCTCAAAGTTCAGCGTGTGCTTATAAATGATGCCTGTCGCAGCCCAAGGTGCCACCATTAATCTCCATTCCTTAATCACACCAAAGAGATAAGGGTTTCTTCCTTGTCCCCTAAGGTCATTTTGTGTCCCCAAGTTGGGATGAGTAGAGAAGACCAAGAACAAAGAGGGAGGCAGGAACATGATCCATGACAGAATGAACTCGGGTTGGCATGGTGTGTGTGAGACCCTGGCTCCATCCCCAGCTCTGCAAAAGAAAAAGATAAAACCTGAGCGGAGAATCTACATTTACAAACCCAGACAGTCTCCAATGTTGTTTCTACCCAGCCGCAGAACGGCAGAAGAAGATGGACGTAATTACTGTCACTTAGCAAATGAACAGGCGATGACCTGCAGGGCACAGGGCAGCTGGTGTGTGGGGGAGCTGGGTAGGAATCCCAGGAGCTTGAAAGAACCTTCCACTCCCCTCCCCCCAGTCCCAGCCCACCTTCCCGCTCCGGGTCTGGATGGATAGACAGTCACACCAGCCGCCCTCTGCAGCACCAGCCTTAAAAGGCCAGCCAGCAAAAAAAAGGGCAGGCGGCGAGCCACACTACACAGCCCCATAGTCAGTGGCAGCCACAGTGGGACAGAGTGGCCTGCAGCAACCAGAGGATGCTTCTTCTCTGTGGGTGCACAGGTGGTCCTGTGAGGTACCTCCAGGGGCCCCCTACCTGCTTCATAGGATCTCTCCCTGGACCCCCACAACAGAGCTCAGACCTCTTCCTCCCAAACAGAGCAGCCGCAGACCATCTCGAAGAGAGAGTCAGGGGATTTGGGCCACTCTCAGGGGTTCCACCAGGGTTGGCCCAGGTCTAGTGGCCACCCCAACCTTCACCTGGAATCATAAGCAGCTGGCGGCTCAGCATGGGTTGTGCTAACTCTGCTCTGGCTTTTCAGGGAAGGAATCCCTGGAGCTGGGATGGACCCCTCAGAGAACTAGGCCTGTGCTAAGGCCCAGGAAGCGGTCACTTCCCTCAAAGTTAGCAGTCTGGATTTATGTCACATACACCCAGGTCTGCAGCATTTGCATGTAGCTCTGGCTTCTGATGGCTTTGAGTGCCCATGGAGGGTACCAGTGGGAACCTGAAGGAGACCAGTGGCTTCAGGGGCTTTACCTCAGCATGAGACTGCTTTGACCTTGTCCTTTTTTCCCTTGATTTGCCCTTAAATAGAAGCATGCGTGCATGCTTGCGTGCATGCGTGTGTGCGTGTGTGCGTGCGTGAGTGTGTGTGTGTGTGTGTGTGTGGTTCCTGGGGGACTATTAACTAAGAATAATTTATCCAAGAAATTTGTTATGTTAGAATTACCAATTAGATATGATTATAACTTACCATGGCTAACACTGTACTACTGTTGGAAATCTGAATCCTATTAAAATCTAATTAGCATATATTAAGTCCAAGGAGGGTTTCACTGCAGTGAGCCAGCCGGTTGGAGCTGAGACAGGAGAGCGTGCCGATCCTCCCCATTCATCACACCTGGCCCTTCTGCCCCTGTGCCTAGGTATGTGCCAGGGGCCTTGGAGCGACTTTTCTCCCTGGCCAGAACCAGTCATGCCTTGGAGAGGGGCATCTTGGGAAAGAGCTACGGTCCCAAGGCTTTGTCTGTGGATGAACAGCTGGGGCTCCTGGAAAGTTCTCTGAGTGGCCGACCTGAGCATCCTGCTCTGGGTGACATGATGGGGAGTAGCCCCGGGAGCCGGTGGATGCTGATGTGAAGTCACAGAACATTCTTCCTGAGAGTTCAGGGTGGCAGGTAGCCGGTGATAGCAGTGCCAGCCAACACCTTCTGTCCTGACCTTCAGGGACCTGTGTCAGCTCAGTGCCACACGGCCACCAAGACACAGGTCAGCACTGTGTCTCAAGTGGTTTTCTCATTGCTGTTCATTTTTAATCAAAGTCTCTGCATAATTGGCTGGAGAAGGAAGTGGGTGGACCTGCATTCAGGTCCCAGTCAAGGTGTTACGCCGTCAGCTGAGACTCCTAAAGATGGACACTGGCCTGAGATGACGACGCCCCAGAGAGATTTGTTGAGGGCTGTGGGCTGTGACTGCTGAGTGTTTTCAGGGAATGTCCTTCTTTTGTGGAAAGGTTGACTTAGATCAAGGTGCAGCACATACTGCCTTTCTGCCACTCAGTAAGGGAAGGGTAAATGTCCCCAGGACGGAAGCAGCTCCTGTCCTGTTGCCTTTGGGCATGGCCACAGGTCTTGTTTGGGCTGTGGTCATGGCAATGGGCTGCCATGCACACGAGCTTTGCACACATTTGTCCGGTCAACCCCATTGCCTTGGTGTCTGTGTCATGAGAACATACTCTGGGGACAACCCCACCAAGGACAAGAGGTGTGTGATTCAGTGTAGACTGAGGTTCACCAGGAGTTCCCCAGCCAAACCAGCAGAGGCTGAAGTGCTCTCGAACGCTTGGAATTGCAAAGAAGTTTGTCACAGAGCAGTGGCTGATTGATAGATCAGGGAAGTTTGTCACATGGCAGAGACTGACTGATACACCAGGGGAATCTGTCACACAGAAGTAGCTGATTGATACATCAGGGCGTATGTCACACACCAGTGGCTGACTGATACACCAGGGGAATTTGTCACACAGCAGTAGTTGACCAATATATCAGAAGACACTTATATATGGTGAGAAGTAAATGTGATGGCCAGAGAGGGCAGGAAGGGGACAAGGCCTTCTGCTCTGACTGTACCTTCTTGTCAATCACCACCAGCCAGACTGCTTGTCAAGGGTCTCAGCAAATGGTGCCTGCCTATCTCCTCTGGGTTTCCTCTCAGATTCTGTTCTCATGTATCCTACCGTTTTCTCTATATGCCACAAGACACACAGTGATCCCCATGGGCACATGTCACCCACTGTGTTCCTGTTACCTCATAGGAGGGAAGAAACCTGAGGAAGTTGGATGCCTGGCATTGCCATACAGAAAGGCTATGACACACACCCCCAGGCAGCGGCAGGATGGAGAGGTGACTGGTCACGTTACTTCCAGTAAGACACAGAGGGATGAATGTTGGATGGAGGCTCTCTTTTTCCTTTTTTCTTCGGTCCTGGACCCCAGTCTGTGGAACTGAGCCTCCCGTATCTGGAATGATCTTCCCTCCTCAGGTCAACCATCCTGGGAGCATCTTCCTAGAAATCCCCAGGGATGTGTGTTTCCACTGGACTCTGGGTTGACTATCAAGATTAAGCATCGAAGTATCCCAGGCTAGCTCAGAGCACTACCTTCCTCCAGAGTGCAGGGGTCACAAGCAACTATGCTTGCCTCTTAATCTCTTTTTAAAGTTCTATCTATTGGACCAGGGCCACCCCGAAGACCTCACTTTCCTTAGCTGCCTTCTTAAAGGATATGTTTTCAAATGCTCACCCTGAGGTCCTGGGGTTGAACTTATAGATAGGGTGATAACCAACAGCTCTGGTTATCTCAAAAGCCAATGACTCCTCTTCTTATATCCCAGGCCCAGAACTCCTGAGGTCTCCCTCCGGTGCTCCTGAGGAAACTCATCCTGAGGTGGCCATGTTGTTCGGGCAGGCACAGGTCCTTTCTGGTATCCTTTCTGTGGCCAGTGGCCCCCAGCTAAGATAAGGTAACAGTTATCCTCCTGATCCAACCTCCTTTCTGAAAGTCACATCCCAAGGCCCTGAGGGTTGTGTGTCAACATATGGATGTGGATGCAGGACCCCAGTCATCTTTTAACAGTGCCTGAAGAAGAGACCCTGAGGCTGTTCCTCCAGCTCCTCCATGTATGGTAGCTGGGATGGACATGCGCTGAATAAACTGTCTGCCCATAGGCAAAGGGGCTGAAGAAGCTGCAGCCAATACAAGATGACGGCCATGACGCTCTGAGGAGCAGAAATGGGGAGATCGTACTCAGGCTCACAGAACTACCCCAGCACTGGGGCTCAAGCTCCACTGTGGACCTGGGAGGGGACTCGGGAGCACTGTGGGCTGCAGACAGTGGTTTTGCTCAGTCTAGGTGTTGATTTCAGGGCTACGCCCCATTTGGTACGATTCACTGAGCTATCTGCTTTGGGGTCTAGTTAAGAATATGGAACCAGCTGGGTGGTGGCGGTGGTGGTACACGCCTTTGATCCCAACACTTAGGAAGCAGAGGCAGGCAGATCTCTGAGAGTTCGAGGCTCCTCACAAACCTCTACATCTACGACTACTCTATTCTAATTCTACAAGTACTGTTATTACTACCACTATGACTGCTACTCTCTTTGCCTTTGTCTTCAGTACTTATGCATCTTTCAGAATACATTGTCACATGTTACAAAGTTCATCACAAGTTCACACCAAAATTCAAATCATAAATTGAAATAGAAGTTTACAACAGATAATGTTTACATGCATATCCATTAGGAGTAATTATCTAGCTAAACATCCATCACCTGTCTAGCTCCACAGGTTCACTGAAGATTTAAAACTATAACTAAGAAATCAGTGAAGTTATGTATAGATAACCCAGGCAATATTTTCTCTTCTGTCCTATCACCTATAATAAATCGTGAGTTCCCTTTTAGTGACCTTTGGTTAATTGTTTTACGACCTCTTGGAATGTGCTCTGAGCAGGAGAAAGTCTGGTTACTATCTAAGGGCAATTAACTGATGACACTCGGGAGACTGGCAGAGTTTTCATTGCAGTTTTGACTATCAGAAAGGGACCTAATAGCAGTCCCACTATAAAAGAGCTTAATAATCATTGATATAATTTTAGGAATTCTTATAGGATCATCATTAAGACATAAGTCATCTATTTGTCTATACAGCATCACTACAAACAGTACATCTTCGTGAGTCTGCAGAGATCTGCTCAAAGGGTGTGCTATTGTTAGTGATTGTTACATATGTTTAATAGTAATAATAATAATAGGAAAAGCATATTAATAGCAGGAATCTTTCCTAAATAAATCCCTCACAGCCTTGCTGATGAGGACTCACTTTGTCGCAGAATATATAATATCCAAGGCAAGCATTTCAGGATGATCATCTGCTAATTATTAGCTTGTCCTATTATGGCTCCTGACACCTACCATTGAGCTATAGTGTCAGAAGAGAGAGAGAGAGAGAGAAAGAGACACACACACACACACACAACACAAAGAGAGAGAGAAGAGAGAGAGAGAGAGAGAGAGAGAGAGAGAGAGAGGAGAAAAGCAAGATGGTTCGCTTGCCACTCCACAAAAGTTGACCTAGAAGCACATGTGCACACACAGGATGCACACACACTCACCCACACACAGAGAACTGCGTGGCCACTTCTGCTTCAGGTCTGACCACGGCTTTGTTTGTGTGAGGCATCACAGGAGCCGCTGGGCTGCTGGGAACTCAGCTATTTCTGAAATCTGGGAGTCTTCAACTGTTTTGAAATCATTTAAAATACTATTTTAAAGCAATCAAAGCAAAACATTTAGAATTCTTTTCAGATTCTTTTTACTTTTTCTTTTTTGTCGTGTTCCCAAATCTTGGGAGGATTGAAATAAATTTTAAGATTAGAAACGACAACAAAAAAGGCAGATTCACTCTCCCGTGAGTGCGATCGACTTCAGTGAGAAGCGATGGTGTAGAGCATCCTGCTCTGAGCATCCCACTTAGCACCCCTTGCGCTCAGAAAGGAGTCAAGACTCCTGAGAGTACAGGACAGAGGGCCATTTATGGCTCCTGAAGAGGGGAGAGGAGGGGTGGGAAGAGGAGGGGTGGGGAGAAGGAGGGGAGAGGAGGGAAGGAAGGAGAGAGGAAGTAGGAGGAAGGGGGAGGGAGGGGAGAGACAGAGAACACACACATACATATATATATATATAAGAGAGAGAGAGAGAGAGAGGGAGAAGAGAGAGAGGAAGGGAGGGGAGAGGGGAGGGGGAGGGAGAGGGAGAGGGAGAGGGAGACAGAGAGGAGAGGGAATGGTGTTGTAGAGGCGAGAAAAGGAAGCATAGCTATGTTATTGCTATAAAAAATGATAATCAAAAGGAGAGTCGAAGGACAGCAGGCAGAGAGAAGGAGGACATGCGACAGAAGAGGAGCAGAGAGAGAGAGAGAGAGAGAGAGAGAGAGAGAGAGAGGGAGAGAGAGAGAGAGAGAGAGAGATCGCTGGTTCTCAGCTCGTTTCCTTTGTATTCGATCCAGGAGCCCATGGATGGGCTCCCCACATTCTGGGGAGTATGGAGGGTATATTTCCATCTCAATTAATCTAGCATGGAAAATTCCTCCCAGACATGCTCCGTGGTATGCTTTCATGGTGATTCTAGATCCTGTTACATCGACAGTTGTCATTTACCATCATACTCAGAGATGCCAAGGAACCAACCTGTGTCACACAGCTCACCCAGGACTGATACTGAAGCAGAACAATCCGTGTGTGGTCCTCATGTCCCTGCCAGCTCACAGGGACACCTCTCCATTCCCCATCCTGCCTCGTCCACCCCCCCCCTCCCATCCTTGGAGCAGTTCAGTGGGTCTTCTGTGCCCGTCTTCCCAAGCTCCCAGCTCTGGGGTTGACCACAGAATCATTATTAGCATCATTAATTAATTGTAGTGCTGAGCATGCAGGCCTCTTTCTGGGTCCCTGTGGACCCCAAAACACGTTCTCTGCAGAATCAGCTCTCCCACCTCCAATCACACCCGCATCCTCAGCACTAAGGCCTGAGACGCTGGAGACTGAACTAAATTAACTCATTAATTCAAGCAGCCTGGAAGGGGGATGCCACCCCATGGGCCCTAAAATTAACCTGGTCCATCACGCCCTCTGGTTTCAACTCCAGTCGCACTTCTGAAGACTTCCTGGCATCTGGAACAAGCCAGGAAAAGGTTCTGAGATTCTTAGAAAAAAAAAAAAAAATCTCAAGTTTCCCGCTGGAAAGGAGAAAGGCACCTGTGCTGAGGCTTTAAGCCCGTCTGCTGCTCGGAGAACACTGTCTTGAAGACGATTATTGACTGAAGACCTTGGTGTGGCTATGGAGGTCAGAGGTCAACATGCAGGAATGTGGTCTCTCCTTCCACCAAGTTCTGGGCAGCAAGTGTGTTTACCCACTGAGCCATCTGTGACCTAGCTACTTTAACCATCTTCTGTGAACGATCTCTCTATAAAAAACCATTTGTCCCTAGCTGTCCAGCTTCACAGCAAGGATTCCTAATTGGTTAGAATTCTTGACTCTCAGCTGGAGAGACGCCCTTTCCTCCCCTCTGCTCCTTCTCTCCTCCCTGTCTTTGGTTCCAGCCTCTGGTCCCTCCTTGGTTCAGTGATGGAACCCTGGGGATCAAAGGAGTCTCTGCTTCTTTTTCTGGCTTCTCCATCCACTTTCTCTGTGACCTTGGGAAAAAAACCACCTCCCCTCTCGGGGCATGGTGGCCACTGCTAATAGAACCTTACGTCTGGAATGCTTTTAACTTTTATCAAAATGTACTCGTGCGTTCTCTGAGAGGCGTCGGAGAGCAGCTTTATCAAGGCGCTGATTTGACAAGGGAAACAGCAGAGAATCCAAATCGCCCAGAGCTCCTTGGAAGTGACCTCCAGAGAGGGCTCTCACGGGTGACCCCTCATAACAAGCCCTGGGATTCTCCCCACAACAAAGTTGTCCCTGGATACGGGCTCACGCTGGTCGGTTCAAATGACGTTGGAGCTGTGCAGTCCCACTGTGACCTAAGGACCGGAAGAGCGTCCTTCATCTTCCCTTTTATTTTTTGAAAAAGCCACCACTCTGAACATTTCAAAGAGTCCCAAAGAACTTTCCTGATTTGAATTTTAAAAAATAAAACAAAAGATTGCCTCCTCTTACGTGGCTTCATGGGTAAAAAAAACTGGGCCATCCTCTAGGCCTGTGACAGCTACTTACTTACCTGTGAAGAGAGGAGCACACAGCCCCAGAGTAGCAGGTGTACTTTAGGAGGGGAGAGGAGAGAGGCCCTGCTGCCTTTCTGGACCTTCCTCTAGTCTAAGGTGGCCCACCTCTTCTTGTGCTGGAACATTCCACTGGGCTTGCCACCTCATACTCACCTTGTAGGGAACAAGCCCATTTTACAGGTGGGCCAGTTGAGGCTCAGCAAGACAGAAAGGTGATCACCTACGCCTTCCATGCCTGAGGACTTGAGTTCCATCGGCTGAACACAACGTGGAGGGAACAGACTCCTGAGAGATGCCGTCTGTGCTCTGCAGGCCGTGAGGTGTGAATTCATGTACACACTCCTAAATAGATGAGGAAATGTGGTTTAAAGGTTTGCATTCCATGTCCTGCAGGTGCCTGCTTCTCATCCTGGTCAAATGCGCCAGCCCAAGCCCCGTGGGAGGAGCCAATGGGGAAGCTCACGGTAAGCAGGTGTCTCTTGTCAAAACTGCCCCTAGCCTTGGAAAGACCAAACGGGGAAGTGCTGCTGTCAACTCGATTGTTTTCCCACGCAGTCCCTCTAGAGGATTGGTGATCCGCTCTCCACAGCCGGAAGTGACTGCCCACAGCCGGAAGTGACTGTCCATCCGACCAGCGCTTTTCTCTCTTCCCTGGCCCTCTCCACATCACCTCAGCGCACATCCAGAGCTGTGTTCTTGCTCTCCGGAGCTTCTCAGGTCAACTTTAAGAAACTGGGAGGCAGGAACAGAGCCCAGAGTGGGAATCCGGAGCATTCACTGGTCCCCGGGGGAGAGGGGGACAGGGAAGAGTGAACCAGGCGCTGGGGAGCTATGGAGTCTTCGGAGAACTCCAGCTACTCTGAGCCTACCGGGCAGAGGCTAGCCAAGCTTCTCGAAGGGACCTGACTGCCCACCCAACAGATCATATGACACAGGAACGCCTCCGAGTTAGGGAAGAGCCTGCACCCACCCTCAGTTTCCCCAGACTGATCCAGATGCCCAGGACCCCATGCTAATCCCCCCTCTTCCCCCAGTTCTATTTTTACTACTTATGCAAATCTCCCATCAGGCCTAAGCAAAGCATGGAGGAAGTGGGCCAGTGCACAGACAGGATAGGACAGGAACAACAGATTGCAGCCGTGTACTCCGGTAAACACGGTCTAATTGCTTTTTCCGAGGGGAAAGTGTTGGGGGCCGGCTTAGAAAGAACACATTACCAGTCAGCTGTGTCAGACCAAGGAGGTGGGCAGGACTGGGCCGTGACCTGGAGGAGGGGTCATGGGACATGAGGGGTGACCCTGGTGACAGTACCTGTCATTTGGAGCAAAGGCACAAGGATGGAGAGGTGGCGCCGAGAGCTGGTTGACCAGTTCTCTTGTGCATCTTCACTTACACCAGCGTCGCTCTGGGCTGTGGCTCAGTTGGTAGAGTGTCCACCCAAATGCACAAAGTCCTGGGTTCGATCCCCGGTACAGCATAAACCAGGGATGGGGGTACAGGCCTGTCATTGTAGTCCTAGGGAGGTGGAGCCAAGGAGATTGGGAGTTCAAGGTCATTTAGCAGCCTGGGCTACAGGGTTCGGGAGTACTACTGCACATGCCTAAGTAACAACAGAGCCAAGTGTTCATTAAGCACTTATTATATGCCAGGCCCCAGGCTAGGGATAAGACAGAGCTGCTGCTCTTTACAAGTCCACGAGCTAAGAAGACAAGAGGACAGGAACCTTCCGTGAATGAGGAAGCAGAAGGGAGAACAGAGGTACTGGAGCAAGGCCTGAGGAACCAGGAGGGCTCAGAGGTCTGACTCACAGGTGACTGGGGTGAGGAACCCGTTCATCAGCCGTCACCCCCACATGCCACCCTGAAGCCTAGACTATGTCCATGGGCCAGCTTGCTCCCCACCAATGAACTCTGCAGTCTGAGGTAGAAAGAGAAGCCGTAATGCTCAGAGCACGTGCAGGCCCTGCTCAGTGCTCCGGCTGCTCATTTCTTCAAATCTTGTCACCACCCTCATTACACGTGGGGAGGCTGAGGGGACTTTGGGGCCCATCCTACTTCTGCCAGTTCTGAGTAATCCAGAAGGAGCTCCTCGTGGCAGGGACCAGGGCTGGCCGCATGTCTAGAATGACCAGTCTATCGGGGACAGAAGATATGAGGAAGGAGTCCCTGATCTCAGCGTCTGTAACAGATCTAAGATGGCATTGCACCCACCCCAGTGCTCCAGGGGGTTCATCTAAACGTGATTAAACAACCATTAGGGCTCTGCGGTTGGGAAATGCAGATTTACAGACTTACAGACCTCCATTTAAATGCAAATGTCGCTGGTAGGCTGGAACTAGAAGCCTCTCTCTGCATTAAAGGCGTCACCTTCCTTTCCCCTTTGGAAGGCTCCTGAGAGGCTCCATCACCTGGAGCCCAAATGAATCCCAGAAGACTGGGATCACCCCTCCCCCGCCCCACCAGAGCCAGGAGCAGTCAGGGTCAGGACCGCAAATGGAGGGTGAATGTCTCCTTCTCTCCTTGTCCATGGGCACCCGGCCTGGCTTGCTTCACGGGCAAGGGTTAACCTCTGCTGACACATAGCAGCAGGTCCCTTAAGGGACCTCTCTGTGACAATAGCAGCAGTCCTTAAGGACTTCGATGGTTGTCACCCAGAAAATAGTCACTAATCAAAGCAGAACCAAAGGCAGGCAAAGAACATAGTGGGCCTTGTTGATGACACACTGTGCCAGACAAAGAATGGTCTTACTCCTTACATAGTACAAGACTAATTTTGGAGTCATCACTCACATTTGATGGTTT
Organism: Mastomys natalensis; assembly: GCA_021653895.1. Classification (NCBI taxonomy): domain Eukaryota; kingdom Metazoa; phylum Chordata; class Mammalia; order Rodentia; family Muridae; genus Mastomys; species Mastomys natalensis. The sequence goes on along the minus strand of JAJTUV010000601.1, from coordinate 2,266 downwards.
TTGTTTTTTTTTTTTTTTTTTTAGTTTGGCTAGGGATCCAGATGGGAGCCGGGGCTTCACACTCACTAGGCGGCGCTTCACCACCGAGCTCCACGCTCATCTTTAAAAGAGATTTTGAGAACTGGAAGGTGAAGAGTGAACAGAATCCACTCAGGAGGATCGAGCCCTGGGTCAGGACTTGAACCCAGGCCTGCCTGGCTCCCCAGACCGCTCAGTCACCTTTCTGGGCTCTGCTCCTAAGCTCCTGTGTGGCCTTTATGAACAACTTGTCCTCTCTGGGCTTCTACTGCAGAATCTAAAATGAGGGTAACAGAGAAGAGTAACCGGAAACAGGTTTCAGGAAGTGGGCGGGGCATCCTGAGGAGGAGGCACCACCCTACAAAGTCCTTCAAAGCCAAGCCTGCAAGTGGGGACTGTCTGTGTCTGCAGTAAGGGAGGCGGCAGGGGGTACCACGGACCATGATCAGGAGAGTGACTGTGCCTAAGTACCTGCACCTGAGTACCTGGGTGCTGTGCTTAGTCAGTCCACACAGTCTCATTTCCTCCTCTAGGCATCCTTGCCAAGTTGGCTTTTAAGATTACTACATGTGTTCCATGAGGCAACCATAAAGGAGGAGGGAGTCAGGCTGAAGGTCACCAAGGCCACCCGTGTCCCTGAGGAAGCATACCCAAGGCTGCAGACTGTGGCCAGACGCCTCACCTCCCATCCCCGAGGCTGTTGTTTTCTCTGACCTTGACCTTTCCATCTGGGTGCCCGGTGAACCATGTCTTGAGGTTCTCAGAGCATCCCCCATATACCAAGGCTGGCCCAGGCATTAGACAGAGGTAGGGATAGTGTTAGCCAAGGCTATGCCCTTCTGTACAACACCCCCATTTCAGTTGGATGGTGACAATTCTCAAAACAAATTTGGTTTTACAACTGACATAACTTCTCTAGATTGCTGTTGCCCTGCCCTATCGGACCCCCAGCAATGGCCAAGGAAGAGGGATATTTATCCATCCCAGACATTACTTGCCCCTAGCAACATAATCCAACTGCAGACCAAAAAGAAAACCTGTCTATTTCTGTCCCATCCACTCCCTTTCTGCCCATAAGTACCCCAGCATGTAAACAGAAGTGGGCTCTGATGCTTGTAACAGAGACCCCTCCCCAACACAGCTTTTTCTTTGAATGACTGTCAGTCTCTCAGTCCCCTGCCTGTCCTTCCTTCCAGCTGACCTAAATGGGAAGGAGGTCGGTAGCGGTTTTTTGGCTGGTCCCAGGGATCAGACTGTACAGTGTTCAGGCACAGAATCAGGCCAGTGAACCAAGCTTGGAGCCAAGCATAGAAACCAGGGAACTATGAATGAGATCCACTGAGGAGAAGCCTTCCTTCCACAGACTAAGACAGCTCGGATGAGCCTGGACTCCACCCAGCTCCCAGCGGCCTTTCTCTCTGGCCTCCTGTACGCTTGCTCAAAGCTTGAAGGCAGGAAATTGGGCCCCGGTGTCCTCTGGCACCAGGACCGATTGCACCCTGAAATATGTCCGGCCCAGCTTCCCAGCAAACACAGCAAGGAGAGAGGCCAATGGCTCCTGCTGTTTTCAATCCCTTTCCATTTCTCTCCAGCTCACTCTGCCCCAACCTATTCACCTCTGATCTTTAACCTCAGTGATGGAACCTCCAGCTTAAGAGAAGCCAGGGACATGGACACTACCATCCCCTAGGACAGCAGTTTACAACCTGTGGGTCATGACCCTCTTGGGGAGGTTGATTGACTCTTTTCACAAAGGTCACCTAAGACCATTGGAAAACACAGATATTTACATCACAATTCATAACAGTAGCAAAATTATAGTTGTAAAGCAGCAATGAAAATAATGTTATGGTTGGGGTCCCCACAACATGAGGAACTATATTAAAGCAGCATTAGGAAGGTTTGAGAGCCACTGGTCTAGGTCAAGGGGCAAGCTGCAGCCGATAGGGAAAGAAGTTAGAGGCCCTGATTTAGTCTCCATGCCCAGGTATAAGAAGGCCCCTGTCACTCTGTTAGCAGAAGACTAACAGGGGAAGAGCACAGGCTTAGAATGTTAGGGGATCTGACAGCCATCAACTCATGCTGGGACCCTGAGCAGTGGACCTCAGTTTACTCATCTGTCTGAGGGGTACAGTGGTAGCCCATTCTACTTGGTGGGATGCCTTGAGCAGGCGCTGGTCAAGACTGTGAGCTGTGTTGCTGTTAGGACTTGACAAGAGGACTTTGAAGGGCAGGACAGAGAGGAAGT